>JAQPPZ010017021.1:6000000-7200000 GCA_028583015.1 Wollemia nobilis
ATTTGTGGATAGATTTATGGATAGATTTTGAGAAAGTTCTTAGTGAGCTTGCTGAGCATATTTGAGCAAGTTATTGGTGAGCTTGCTAGAGCATATTTGAGCAAGTTTTTGGTGAGCTTACTAGAGTAGATTTTGAGCAAGTTCTTGGTGAGCTTGCTGGAGCAGATTTGAGCAAGTTCTTGGTGATCTTGCTAGAGCATATTTGAGCAAGTTCTTAGTGATCTTGCTAGAGCAGATTTTGAGTAAGTTCTTGGTGATCTTGCTAGAGCATATTTTGAGTAAGTTCTTGGTGAGATTGCTAGATCATATTTGAGTAAGTTCTTGGTGAGCTTACTAGAGCAAATTTTGAGTAAGTTCTTGGTGAGCTTGCTAGAGCTAATTTTGAGTAAGTTCTTGGTGAGATTGCTAGAGCAAATTTGAGCAAGTTCTTGGTGAGCTTGCTAGAACAGATTTTGAGTAAGTTCTTGGTGAGCTTACTGAATCAAATTAGTGGATTGCCTACCTAATCATATTAGGATTACCTTGTTGAGTAGATCAATATATTGCTTACCTGAGCAGATCAAGATTGCCTACTTGAGTAGATCAGTGGATTACCTAGCTGAGCAAATCAATGAATTGCCTTACTGAGCAAATCAGTGGATTGCCTACCTGAGCAGATCAAGATTGCCTACCTAAGCAGATTAGTGGATTGCCCAACTAAGCAAATTAGTGAATTGCCTTGCTAAGCATATCAGTGGATAGCCTAGCTTTGATCAGATCAAATTAATCATTTGTATTTGGATATGGGTTCCTATTTCTTTGTGAAATATTATAATGATATTATCTTGTGGAGTACCCCACATTGGGGAACCACGTTGAATCTTGTGTCTCAATTGTGTGTGGTGATTTGTTCTCTTGCTTAATATTGCTATCTATGTCATTAATGTACATTGCTATATTTGGATATTGCAATTAAGGACACTAATTGATATTGGTTTGGAAATAAAGTAAAATGTGGATGCTATATTGTTCACCCCCCTCTCAATATAAGCTTGTGTTCTTCAATTGGTATCAGAGCAGGTTCCTTCAAAAAGGCTAAAAGCTTGAGGGAAGATTCTACAAGAACACAGATGGCTTCACAGAATGGATCATCTAAAAATAAGGCTTCATTGTTTGATGGTAACAATTATGCTTTCTGGAGCATGAGAATGAAGAACTACTTGATATCAAAAGGATATGAGGTATGGCAGATGGTTGAAAAAGAGTAAAAGGTTGAAGGTGATCCTGAGGTAGATAAGACTTTAAAAAATTGGTTGAGATCAATGCAAGGGCAATGAATTGTATTTTGAGTGGGCTACGTGAGATAGATTTTGTAAAGGTCATGGTATGTAATTCAGCTAATGAAATGTGGACCAAGTTGCAGAATACCTATGAAGGAGATTCCAAGGGTCATAGAAGAAAATAATAAGGAAAGCATAAGCATGACAAAGATGACAAGTACAAGCAAAGCAAGCATGAGAAGAAGAAAAGTTTTCTTAGGACAAAGAAAACTTTCTACATTGAAGAAGCAAATGATAGCTCAGATCACAACAATAGAGACAAGTCAGATGATGAAAAAGAACATTTATTTCTAGGAATAGAAGGTGAAATAGAAAAATGCTTTGTGTGTGGTCAAAGAGATCACAAATCAGGATATTGCAATGGCTTCAGTGATAGTGAAGATGAAATGACACATCAAGGAAACATGCATGGTCAAAGAAATCATGAGAGTTTTTTTGCTATAGAAGATGATAATGATCTTAGTGAAAGTGAATATGAAGAAGGATTTTTCTATGGGATAAAATAAGTAGAAGAAGAACTTACACTCCAAACAAAAAACCTATTCCTAGGTATTTAAGTTAAAGAAGAGGATATATCTATCGAAGAACGACATGAAGAACTTACTATAGCCATTGAGAAAGAAAATAGGTACAATAAGGGTATTATAATAATAAAATGCTTCATATACAGAGAATTTGGGCATTTAGATGATGATTGAATGTAATACAATAATTGCAACAAGAAAATTTTATTTGTGAAAAAAGAAAGCAGCAGTTCTAGTAATAGTTCTAGTAGCAGTTCTAGTGACAATTCCAGCAGTAGTGATGTTGAAGAAAAGGAAGATTCAGATAAAGAAAAGGAGGAATAAACTCTTAAGGAACTTGTTGAATTGAGAAGAGAAAATTCAGAATTGAAGGATCAAATACAAGAAGATGAGAAATGTAAGACAAAGCTTCTACAGGATATATCTGAATTAAGATATAAGGTTGAAAAGGCAAGAAGATTTGAAAAATGTACGAATGAACAATCAAAGGTAAAAGAGATAGAATGTGAAAGGATTATGGTTACTCTTGAATAATTAAAAAGGGAGAACTCTGGATTAAGGGTTCAAGCTCAAGAATATGAAAAAGAAAAAGCAAGGTTTTTACAGGAACTCACCAACTTCAAAATCAAAGTTTAAGAGACAAGGAAAATTGAATAAGGTATGGCCAAAAAATTATAGACAAAAGATCTAGAGTGTGAAATATTAGAGCATGAGATAGTTTCACTAAGGATGGAACTAAAATATTCTAAGGAAAAGCTACACAAGTTTGAGGAAAATTCAAGGACCTTGGAAAGTACTATCAATGCACAAAGGTCATCAGTCATCATAACAATACTTAGTTCTAAATAAGAACAAGGGAAACATGAAGCAGAAAAATAAAAGTCAAGCTCAAAAACTAGAAAAGAAGAATATTCGAAAGAAGTAAGTGAAAGAGAGAGTGAGAATTCTAAGGATAATTTAGATAATAGAAATTTCAACAAGGAAAGGAACAATGCACAAGTATAAAATAGATGGAACAAGAAACAGAGAGAAGAGACTAAGAGACCAATGAGGTCTAGGCAAGGTTTCTTCAATGAAAGATGTTTTTCATGCCACAGGTTTGGGCACATGGATTCACAGTGTAGGTCATATGAAAGATAGGAATATGGGAAAAGATAACTTTTCCCTGGATATCGCTACTCACGCAATGAGTATGGTCACAAGGCAATGAATTGCAGGATTCATGACAGAAGAGGATATGGCTTCACTAGAAGATATCCTAAGACATTTGCAGCTCTAAGGAATAATAAAATTAAGTGTTTTAATTGCAATAACTTTGGAAATATTGAAAAATGGTGTAGGACTAAATTCAAAATAGGTTCAAGGCAAGAATGTCAAGCAGTCTCAAGGCAAGAAGGCCAAACAGGTTCAATACAAGAAGATCAAGTAACTCATCAAGAAAGGGATATCAGAAATATGTGGAAGGAAGTTGAAAAAGGAGAGAAACAATGTAATATGGGAGTAAAAGTACTCTCACCCTAAAATTAATCACCTCAAGAGAGAAGGTTGTGAGGGGGCTAAGCTTAAGAGTCATATCTTTTAGCCCCATAGGTATCCCTTTTGCCATTGATGTCAAAGGGGGAGAGATTTGAGTAAGGGGGAGAGCATTGAGTTAGGGGGAGCAACCTACAAAGAGAGAATTGAGTTAGGGAGAGCAGTATCCAAAGAGATCATTGAGTTAGGGGGACCAGCCTCCATAGATAGTATTGAGTCAGGGGAGCAGCTTTGATTCTCAGAGATGGTTTTTGCAGTGATTGTGGTGATTTGGATTAGAGGTGTTGCCATCAATGACAAAGGGGAATATTATTGGAAATTTGAGTTATTTTATGTTGTCATTGATGTCACATGGATCATTTATGTCACATTGATCACATTTGAGTTTTGGTGGCAAAAGAACTTCATAAAATATCATTTATGATATTTTGGAGAGCATGGATATATACAGGGTTTTTGTGAAAACCAAGGTAGGAAAAATAAAAGATTTTATTTAAAACCATGGATGGCAGATTTGAAATGGGTTTTTCTTAAAACCCAGGTTGGCTTTTCATTTCATCGAAAAAGGTACCCCGGTGATGGAGATATTTAATTTTAAATATTTAGTTTAAATTTTAAATAATTTAAAATTTAATTTTTAATTTTAAAATTAAAAATAAGATTATAGCGCCGACATCTAAAGAAAGGAGGAAAGACATATATTAAAAATAATAGCGCTAATGTCTAAAGAAAGGATGAAAGGCATATATTAAAAATAATAGCACCGATGTCTAAAGAAATGAGGAAATGCATATATATATATATATATATATATATATATATATATATATATGCCACCAAAAGCTTCGATAAATTCTTGTCCTCGATTTTTGAATGCATTCGAATTGATAATGTAATGCAAAAAGAGCCTGTGTGTTGAAGTGTGTGTAAAGCGGCATGTGAAGGGTTTACGAAATTTGGGTCCATTGAAGAATCATTCATGGAGGATAACCAAACGCATAGGCATATTTGGCCTAGTGGTTTGTGCATTGTGTAAGAATCCGGAGGTCCTACGATCAGTCTTGTCGAGGATGCTTGCTATGTTGAAACGCTCAAAGCATTTTTTTTGAGTTTTTGAAGGGTGCAGAATATTGAGGTATTTGTTTTTGTTCGTGCCCCTTTGAACACGTGAGGGCGTGTGGCCCAATGGTGGCTTGGCCATGGTTAAGGCACTGAGCAAGGAGGCATCAAGGGATCAAATCCCATCAGGGACAAAGGCATCAAGGTATTTTTTAATATTTTATTTTTCTAAAGTTGCCCTAGGAGAAATAAGGGTTATGATGCACTCTAGGAAAAAGAGAGATTTCTAGTGATTTTATTTTTAGAAGTATATCATATTATATATCATTGGAAAGCTTATTTTGAGGGCTATTTGATAAACTCACTTAGATGGAGAAATAAGGTGTGTGTAAAGAGATATTTATGATTTTGTAAAGAGGTTCAAAAGTGAATGTTGCTTTGTTATTTTTCAAAGAGGATTAATTCTTTCATGAGGGGACATGATATATTTTATTAATTAGGAGTAATAAGGTGTTATTTGGATATTATTGTTGTGTTATTCATCATGATCCCTAACCCTTATTTAAATTTGAAAAATAAAGTTTGTTGAGTGTGACATATTTAGTGGAAAACTAATAAGGCATCAAAAGGTATGAGCAATATTCTCCATTGACTTTGTTTATGGTGGTTGATTTCTGAGATATCATTGGAGAGAAAAAGATTGATTGTAGTTTCCTTTTCGAAAGTGGTTGGTTGAATGCTTCATGGTTTTCTAGTTTTCTAGTTGTGTTTAAACCTTGTTTTATAAGCATTGTTTTTGAAACCATTAGTTGTGTAAAAAACCTGAGATAGGGTTTGAGAAGAACATGAGTATCATTGTTATGTGAAGAATGTTTTATAAGCATTGTTGTTGAAGTCCATTGATTGTACAAAGAACTTGAACTTGAGTTAGAGAACAAAATGAGTATCATTGTTATGTGAGATTTGTGGTTGAGCATTGTTGGAAACATTTAAGTTGGTTGATACTTGCTTGGACTAGGATTTATGAGAAAGAGTTGTTCATTGTGGTGATTGGTTGAGTAGAGTTATTTGAGCCTAGTCAAGTGATTTTGTGAAGTTGTTGTTCAAGTTCCATGAAATAAACTATTCTATATTCTGATTTGAGTTGAGATCATTTTGGATCATTGTTGTCATCCATTGTAGAGTGCATTGCCATTCATTGTTGAGATCATCCTTGAGCCTTGCCTTCATACATTTGTGGATGAGATTTGAGTGCTACTTGAGCATGATTGATTGAGCCTTTGAGAAGGCCTTTGGGATATATTTTTGGACATATTTGTGGTAGCTTTTGTGCATGATTGATTGAGTCTTTGAGAAGGTTTTTGGGATAGATTTTTGGACATATTTGTGTCATTTTTATGTATGATTGATTGAGCCTTTGAGAAGGCTTTTAGATAGATTTATGGATATATTTGTGACATCTTTTGTGCATGATTTATTGAGCCTTTGATAAGGCTTTTGTATAGATTTATGGATATATTTGAGCAATTTCTTGGTGAGCTTACTGAGCATATTTGAGCAAGTTCTTGTTGAGCTTGCTAGAGAAGATTTGAGCAAGTTCTTGGTGAGCTTACTAGAGAAAATTTTGAGTAAGTTCTTGGTGAGCTTGCTGGAGTAGAGTTGGGCAAGTTCTTGGTGAGCTTGCTTGAGCAGATTTGAGCAAGTTCTTGATGAGCTTGCTAGAGCATATTTTGAGTAAGTTCTTGGTGAGATTTCTAGAGCATATTTTGAGTAATTTCTCAGTGAGCTTGCTAGAGTAGATTTGAGTAATTTCTTGGTGATCTTGCTAGAGCATATTTTGATTAAGTTTTTGGTGAGCTTGCTAGAGCATATTTTGAGTAAGTTCTTGGTGATCTTGCTAGAGCATATTTGAGCAAGTTCTTGGTGAGGTTTCTAGAGCAAATTTTGAGTAATTTCTTGGTGAGGCTGTTGAAGCAGATCTATGGATTGCCTACCTGAGTAGATCAGGATTGCCTTGCTGAGAAGATTAGTGGATTACCTACCTGAGCAGATCAATATTACCTACCTGAGCATATTAGTGGATTTCCTATCTGAGCAGATCAATGAATTGCCTTGCTGAGTAGATCAATGGATTGCCTACCTGAGTAGATCAGGATTACCTACCTAAGCAGATCAATGGATTGCCTAGTTGAGCAGATCAATGAATTACCTTACTGAGCAAATCAGTGGATAGCCTAGCTTTGAGCAGATCAAAGTAATCATTTGTATTGGGATAAATATCCCTATTTCTTTATGAAATATTATAAGGATATTATCTTGTGGAGTACCCCACATTGGGGGAACCACTTTAAATCTTGTGTCTCAATTGTGTGTGGTGATCTGTGCTCTTGTTTACTATTGCTATCTATGTCATTAATGGATATTGCTATATTTGGATATTGCAATTAAGGACACTAATTGATATTGGTTTGGAAAGAAAGTAAAAAGTGGGTTCTATACTGTTCACCCCCTATCAGTATAAGCTTGTGTTCTTCACTATGGATGGAAGGTGATTCTATCATAGTAATAAATACAGTTTTGAGGAAATCAAAGGCCCCATGGAACATACAAGAGATAATTGTGGAAATTTAAAGTTTGAATAAATTAGGCTTTCACATACATTAAGGGAAGGAAACAAATGTGTAGATAGGCTAGACAGTAAAGAGGTTTTGATTGAGGACCATGAAGTTGAATTCTCCTTTCCATGGTTAGAGGAAGTCATAAGTTTAGTTGAAGTTGGCAAGAAAATGTTGATTGCCTGAATCAAATAATGATGAAGATTTACTTTAATGTTTTTCATTGGTAATATATGATTTATTTTTAATGATAAAGTGTTTTTATAAAAACTAATTATTACAATTTTTGTGATTGCACTTGTGTTTTAGGAAGGAAACTAGCAATCCATATTTGGTAAAGCGGACTATGATAGTGTGATGTTTTGGAAATATTACTCTACTAAGATGCAATACACAAATAGTAGAGGTGAATTTTATGTATTATGAAGGATGCTATATAAAAATATCAAGAAGGATACTGAATTCTATAATATATGCATTCACACAAAAAATTGAAAAGATCCAGAAAATAAAAATCAAGAATTCAGGCATTTATGTAAAATGAGATAGGTTTCTAGCTATAGCATCTCAATTGAGATAAGTGTGTATATTTTTAAACTCTCAAGATTTAAATAAGAGAGTTGTAATTTTTCAAGGGTGGGGGACCCGAATACAACCCCTTATTATCTAGCCAAAAAAAAAAGTATATATACATAAAAACTCAACTAAAAAAAATCATAAATTTATATTTGTATTTATTTTTAATGATGGTTATTTATTTATATTAAAAATTATTAATGTCCATCTAACAACGATTTTTTAATTCATAAATATTTTTTCAATGAGTTTACATAGGTTTTTATGAGGGGTCCTGGTCCCCTCATATTGAGTGGGGTTTGAACCTTGGACCTCTCAAAGAGAGGCTAAAGTCCTTACCACTGTAGTAAGCTTGCAACTTTTAACTTGTCAACATTTTAAGTTAAGATACATTAATATTTAATTAAATCCTATTTTTAATCAATAATTTTTCAATGTATTTGTCTTTTTTATATACACAAATATTAACAATGTTGAAGAATAAAATGATAATTAACAATTTTTTGTCTAAAAAATGTTTTATCTTCTAGGAGCCATATCTTCGCAAAGGGTTATTTTATTCTTGAACAAATTTGTTTGTAATTTGAATAGATTTATAATGGGTGGTTATATGAATAAATCCAAGTAAATATTGAGGGAGATACAACCATGTGAAGTCAGCAATTTGAAATAAGGGCAGTGATAATTTTTCAAGTTACAAAAAAGCAAAATTGCAAATATCTATCAGCTAGGGTTCAAATTATGGGAGGAGCAATGGAGGGCTAGAGCTTTAGTGAGGCAAGATATTATGTTTAGGCATATAATATTTTAGAAGGAAACTAGCAATCCAGATCTAGTAAAGTGTATAATGATAGTGAGATGTTTTGGATATACTACTTTACTAAGATGCAATGCATAGATAGTAGAAGTGAAGTTTTGGTATTGTGAATTATGCTATAGAAAAATTTCAATAAGGATGCTAAATTTTAAAATATATGTATTCACACGAAAAAATAAAAATATCTATAAAAATGAAAATCAAGAATTCAAACATTTAATGTAAAATGATGTAGGTTTCTAGCTATAATCTCAATTAATATGAGAAGTGAATCTATTTGTAATCTCAAGCTCTAAAGAAGATACTTGTGATTTGTCAAGGGTGGGGGACGCGAGAACAACCCCTTGTTCTCTAGAAAAAAAAAAAATTGATGAAATGAAATACAAAAAACAAGTTTGAGAAAGTGTGAGCAAGGTTTCAAACATACAAAAATTGTTAATTAAATGGGAAAATAAAATAGCATTCACAGTATAAACAAGTGTAAGAATTAAAATAGACATAGACACAAGGTAGAAAAATATTGGGACCTTCATTGTTGTAAATTTTGTAGAGGTAATAATCATTCCCAAAGACATTGTTGGTACAAAGTAATTATAATAATATAAATCATGGATTGAAAAGTATAAAAAGGAATATTGATGATAGCACTAAATGGACTTCTTCAAAAAATTATTTTCAAAGCAATTCTAAAAGTGGTAAGAGTCACTACCAATAGCAGAGACAAATCAAAAATATTAAAACCAAATTGAAGAATTAAAAGCACATCAAGGAAAAGTTCCTTCATACCAAATAATGTAATACAAGGGGGTGTTGGAGGTATTATGTTATTTGGTACCTTGTAATATTAATGCAAGGACCATGTAAATAGTTTAGTCTAGAGTGTGTTTAATATTTGAGTATATAGTAGGTGTCATGTTAGTAAGTGTGAGTTATGTGAGGTATCATGTTAATAAGTGTGGAGTTATGAGTTGTGTAAGAGTGTCATTTAGTATGTGCAATCATGATTCTTTGTTCTCATGTGGATATTTGGAGTTAAATCTCCTGTGATTGTGAGGAGATGAAAGGTTTATCTAAGTATAAAGGTCAAGAGTATTGTGATTATGAAGAGTAGATGTATGTATATATTGAATATAAAGCTTTGTAATAAGTGATCAAGTAATCATTACATTTTAATGCATTGCTTAAGTAGATATTACCAATAACATTCAGTGAGTTATTATTCATTGCATGGATTGTATTATGTGCATGTTTGTTCGATATTGTGATATCCTAAAAGGATATTAAATTAATAACATAGGAGAATAAAATGTCTAAGGAAAAATAATGGTGGTGAATATTTTAGTTGTGCTTTTTATTATTTTTGGCATCTCATTGGATTGCATATTAAGAAAATGGTCATTATACTCTTGAATAAATGGTGTGGCTAAAAGGAAAAATAGGGTGATCATGAAGATGGTATGATGTATGACTCATTACAAGGTGATGGATAATAAGTTTTAGGGTGAGGCTATCACTTTTGTAGCATACATCATCAATACTGTTCCTACGAGGGTAGTCTAGGGCATGACACCTATTGAGATATTAATAGGGTATAAGCCTAATGTGTCTCAACTCTATATATTTTGGTATTTAGCATGGGATCATATATATAAGGATCTTCAAAAGAGGTAAATAAAGATTCATAAGTTCATTTTTATGTGGTATTCTAATACATCAAAGGTATATCATCCTTGTGATCCTCAAACGTATGAATTTTTAATCTAGAGAGGTTATCTTTGATGAGGTTCTTTTAGGTGATATTCCACTGCTCCACTTGATATTTTGGCAACAAAATATTCTAAACCTTTTCCCATTTTTTATTTAGCTAGTTCTAGTATTTTGGTTTGATCTATTCCTATCAAATAATCTTCTTCATATTTCTTGAGTGGTTTTTATTTTCTTATTGATTTGACCCTTTCATGGATAGCATTTTAGGAAAGACTCTTTTATCTAGGAGTAGGGTAGTATGATTAAGACAAATCAATTTATAATGCATGTAATGCATGATGATATGGGTGGTGATGAGTTTGATTTTTTAGTTTTAGCTTCTAATGTTGAGTAATCATAGGATACACATAATTTTTTTATTATTCCAATACCTAAGTGTATTAAGGTCCTTCTAAAGGATGTTCAAATTATTTTATCTCTTCAAAGATATTAGAAGTCTCATTTTCAAGCATTATTTTTGAAGGTATCACATTATCAAGATTCTCTCACATATTTTCAAGCTAAGGATAAAATAAAAAGGGAAGATGCTATGTTGGAAAATAATGAGGCACTAATGAAGAATAAGACTTGGGAGCTAGTCCCTCTTCAAGAAGGGAATAATTTTATTAACTACAAATGGGTTTACAAGACCAAATATATATTGGATGGTCAATTAGATAAACACAAGGCATATTTAGTTCTAAGAGATTGTTTCAATAGGATGGAGTGGACTATTCTAAGACCTTTACACTAGTGTACAAAATGGGTTTAGTTACAATGACACTCTCTATTGATACTGCCTATGGATGGAAGGGATATAATGTGGACATAAATAGTGCCTTTCTATATGGCGAGCTGTAGGAGTAAATTTGCATGCAACAAATAATAGATTTTGAGCTTGAGGGAAACACTCCATTTATTTGTTAGTTGACTAGGTCATTATATGGACTTAAGCAGGATCTAGGTGCATGGTATGAGAAGATACATTCCTTTTACCTTATCTATGGGTTTTAGTGATGTGATACTAAACATAATTTTTACATTAAACATTAGGCTGGGAAAACTTTGGTTATTGTTTTGTATGTTGATGATCTTTCCAAAATCAAGGATATGAAGTCATAAAATTATTCCACCTTTGAGATGATAGACTTGGGGATCCTACATTATATTTTGGAGGTTTATATTGATTAGACGTACTCTTGCATCACCATTTCAAATCCCAAGTATACTTTGAATCTAATTCAACATTTTAGTATGGAGTAGTGTATGCCTTCTGGGAGTCCTCGTATCCTAGTCCTAAAAATTTGGGTTGATTGCACCACACATTTAGTTGATGACACACTATATTAGTCTCTTATAAAAGGAATTCTATATCTTACTCATAATAGACTATATATTATCTTTTATATGACCTATTATTCTAGATACATGTAGGCACCCTAGAAAAGTTACTAGATAATAGTAAATAGGATTCTTAGATACATTAAAGGAACCTATCAGACTGGTATTTACTACATTGTATGCCCTCAAATTTTGATATATTTTTAGATGTTGATTTGGTAGGTGACTTGAATGAGTGGTGTTCCACTACAAGCTTCATGTTCTATTTGGGATCTAGCCTAATTTTGTGGTGTTTAAAATGTCAATCTAGTATTTCTTAGTCCTCCATAGAGATTGAGTTTTGTGATTCCAATTATGTATCTAATAATCTAAGGTGGATGCTCATGAATTTGGAGGATATTAGCATTCTTTAGAGCTTTCTAGTCATCCTTGAAAGTGATAATTAGAACACTATCTAGCTTGTTTACAATCTAATGTTCCATTAGTAGAAAAAGAACATAGAGATATGGATGCACTTTATGAGATGGATTGATGCTTATGGATGTTAGATCTAGTATTTGTACCTTCATTATATTAGGTGGTAGATATCCCAACTAAGGTCATGTTCGAGATTACTTTTTTACACATGTGATAGCTTCATGGAGTTGGAGAGTGTCCCTTAATGGGGGATACAAAGTAAAGGTGTTTCTCGTATTCCCCTATTTATTTTAAGGAGGATGTTGAAATATGTGGTGGTTAAGCTTCTCTTGAGACCATGGCTATATATTTATGTTAGCAATAATAGGTATACTATAGAATGAATTGAAAAGGGTCGTATTCAAAACATAAGGTATATTGAGAAGGATATCCATATTTTGAACTCATGGAAGACTACTAGGATGAGATACATGGGGATTTAGCCTAAATGGATATATGTTGGGATGCATAGATCCTAAATTTCTTAAGGAAGATGGGATATTCAATGGCCTCCCTCCTATGGTTGTTGTCATAATTGAGTCTTGTTTTTGATCACTCATGGGGTTAGATCTTAGGCTATTTCAAAAGTTCAAAGAGAAGTTTTTCTACAACAAAATTGGGTATCTCATCCACCCTTAAGATAGATTTCATGGCTTCCCTATTTTCTATTAAGAAAGTATTTAGATGGTCCATAGATTTAAAAACTACTTTTGCTCATTCATTATGAATAGGGAAAATGATTGCAAAAGGAGGATTCTCTTCATTTTCTTCCTTAAATATTGGGTTTTCAATCATAGATTGCTTCTTTGAAAGTTTAGATGAAGCAATCAGATTATATGCTATTGCTTGTGCAACATTCTGAGTAATATAAGGAGGTTTATACATGGTCAAAAGAAAGGTGTTCAATTAATTAAGAATATGCATGGAATAAGCTATCCATTGGGTATCAACATGAACAAATCTAGAAATATGGTGATGCCTATCCATCAGGTATGAAGTCAATGAAAAAGAGTACCAAGTTCTATTAAAAAAAAACTTACTAAAAAAAAGTAGCACCTATTGTGTATAACCTACTCAAAGAAGATTCACAAAAGCTATGATGCCATGAAACCATCTATAGAAAAAGGAAAGTAACTTCCATCCTATTAGGAGCAAGGGATCATGTAATAATTTTTTTAGAAATGCATAATGCACCACGCTCTTCATTGCTATCTCCTTTGGCAATGGGATTTCGTTCTTCTCAACAAAAGTTGTATGTAAACTCAAGTTCTAGTCCACTCTTAGGAGTGTCTCCTTTAGGAGTTTAGAGGTTGGTGTGAAGATAGAATCTCCACTGTTATATATATGTCCTATCCCTATCTTCCCTCGTACATAGTGATTCAAACAATTCCTAAACATGAAACACCAAGACCTTCAATCTTTGTGTACACAATTACTCCCTCCTCCTAAGAGTTTCCACGTTGGTACTTCTTCCTTCCCCATCATTAGGATAATCCTGTCGAAGCAAAACCTGTAAGTCCATATAATCTTCCCCTAAGATTTATCCCCTATCATAATCCCACCAATAATTACCTCTCTCTATTCCCCAATTAGCCAACTTATCTGCAACTCTGCTCTTTTCCCTCACCACGTAGAGAAATTTTATCTATGATCTACTTTTTAAACCCATGATATTATCCAAGACCTGTTGGACCCTCCATTCTATTTTCTCCCTCCTCCTGCTTGTTCAACCTATTGATTAAGACATGAGAGTCAAACTATACCTCAATTCCTGAGTATCCTTGCTTAAGAGCCATGACTATACCTTCATAGATGGGTAGGGCCTCTTCCATCATGTTGTTCCTCCCTATACCCCAATGAAAATTGAAAACCATAATCCCTTAAGGGAATGAAACCCTTGGATCCAAGTAAGGTCTTAACAACCGGGTCGAACTACAACAAAGAAGGCTTGACAATGGCCATAATGTCAAAGAGACGATAACAGTAACAAAACCAACACAGAGATACAAAGGAATGGATGCCAAACAACCAATGAATACAACCTATAAGGTGTGCCAGAGGTCTTAGAGTAGGGAATTATGAGGTATGAGGTACTTTAAAATGCATTTTGGAAGTCCAACCAAAGACCAAAGACACTGGGACACATCAGCTAGAGTGTAGGAAAGTAAAACAAAGTGAAAATGGATGAGAAAATGAGGGGTGATAGGGTTGATGGGGTTAGCTAAATAGGCGGTGCGGTCGGTGGAAATGGTGAAAGGATGACGAAGTTGGAAAAGCTAGAAGGTGGACTTATTAGGAGTAGATAAAAGGTGGTGGATGAAGCAAAGGCATGAGACGTTGAGAAGAAGCCAAAAGGACTCAGAAGCTGCTATGAGATACTCTCTTGGAAAGAGGTACAATAAAAATTTTGGGAGATAATGATTAAAGGGAAGGTAAACAATTTCCTATGGTGTTAATGTGAATACTCTTGGTGTTGAGGAAAATACCTTTGGAATGACACTTACTATCATTTGGAATTGTTCTCAACATCATTTTTAGCAGCAATGATGGTGTCTTATGGGAATGAATCTTACTAAACTATGAAATCGTTCTGATTGGCTACCCTGTTAGCTAGCAAATCTACAACCACATTGGCCTCTCTAAAAACATACTAGATTGTGCTAGTCAGAAGTTGCCTAAGAATAGATTGACTTTCTTGTATAATGTTTTGAATATTCCACCCTACCTTGGTGTTATTCTTAACATGATTAATCACATTTAGAGAATCCCCTTCAAAGATCATTGGGTTAGGTAGTCCTTTACTGAGATCTAGACTCCTCTAAAGAGCATGGGCTTTAGCATAATTATTAGACTGCACTCCCAGGTTTTCAATGAAGATTTAATGATCTTGCCCTCATGATCCCGAATGATTCCTCTAACTCTAGCATCGTCATGATTTCCTTTAGATGACCCATCAAATTTTTCCTTGAGCCACCCTAGAGGGGGAGGGATCCACTTGGTAGTAACTCTACAGTTGGAGTGAACCAAGGTTTCAAAGCACTTAGAAAATATGCTAAGGGCTTTGAATAGGTGGGCTTCCAACCCAGAAGCAGGGGTTTTTGAATAGGAGACCAAATTTGTATTCTCAATAGTAAAGCATACAAATTTTTTTGACCACCGCTTTGGGATCCCTAGAATGCTCATTGAAGATTCTGTTATTATGCTCAAGCTAGATTTACCATAGGGTATGATGCAACAATGCTTCCCATAGGAAATTAAGTCTGGGATTAAAAAACACTTGGGGCCACTAGGTAAAAAGGTCAACAATTCATCGTGGCTAGAACCACTTGACCTGAAACATATTCAACAAAATTGAGAAAGCACTGTAGACAAAGGAACACTCGATCAACAGGTACTGATGGATTTCCAAGCTTGTAAACACATGTAGCACCTATTACGCACTATGACACCCCTCTTGATAAGGTTTTATATAGTGAGAGTTATATTTTGGATAGCTAACCATGCAAAGTGAGTGACCTTTGAGCCAAATTCTCTTAACAACAGTAGGGGTAAGCTGATTAGAATCAAGCAAGAGGAAAGCATACTTGATAAAAAATGTACCATCATCATAACATTTCCAGAAGGGTTTGTAGGACTCGAACCAAATTTAATTATAAATATTTTTGTCTTTTGCATCGAAGTAGCCTAGAATTCCATTGGGAATCTTATTACACACAATAATGGGAGCCATAGCTACTTCGATTATGCGAAGGTTGGAGGATTCGAACCAAATTTAATTATAAATTGTTTTCTTAAATATAATTTTTTTTTTTAAATACAATGCAAACTATTATATTGGAACGAGTGATTCTCTATGATGTATATGAGAACTAAAGATCAAATCACACAGAATTATACACATGTACATTGTGGTTTGAACCTTGAACCTTTGTAAAATAATTTAGATATTGTAATGATTATTTATTATTATTATTATTACATTAAAGTGTTATAAAAAGTGATTGTAATTATAAATATGAAGGTTTAAATTTTATTAAAATTATGATAAAATAATTATGATATTATAAACATAAAGTCTATTTCAATTTTATATGGTTTTCATAGTGTTAAATTTTATAATATTATTTTAGGTTAATTCTTTTTGTTTAAGGTTTTAAATGTTTAGTTCATGAAAAGTTGTAAATGTGTAACATCTTCAATATATTAAAAAAAAGGATAGTAGGACAAAAGTAAGTTTAAAAAATAATTTTTATTTTCCACTTTATAATTTATGTGTTTTGAGGATTTTATATTATTTTTTTAGTTATATAAATAATATTTGTTTATTTTTATCAAATGAAAATGGCTTGTGAATGCAAGAACACGACACTTAAAATAGAATAACAGAAAACCAAATAATGCAGTGAGGCACAAAGATTGCACAAAAGAATATATTCAATAAAATAGGGGGGAGCCGATAAACTCCTTTATTACAATCAGTGTTCAATGCGAATATTTGATACAATAGATTACAATGGCGCTAGGGTTCTCCGAAACCCTAGCTAACAACAACAGAAGTGTCTTCAGATTTGGGTGTGTCCTTGATTCCAACAGGTTGAGTGGGCTTCAGATATCCAAGGTTGGGCCACTCCAGCTTCAACAACCATCAAACAATGTGTGAAATTTGTAGATCTGCATACACAAAATAGAACAAAGGGAGTTAGTAATACCTGTGAGGGCTCCACAGTGTGAGGCCCTCGGACATCAATAAAACCCTAGTTTAATAGTGAAGTAAGAGAGCATGCAAGATCAACAAATTGTTAAATAAAATACATTAAAATGAGATATACCTTGCTTTTGTTCAGTTATTGTTGATGGCATGGTGTAGCAGGCTCAGATTCACATTTTTGTAGTTGCAACAGGCTCGAACGTGCACTTGGCAGGCTCTGACGTGAGCTTCGCAGGCTCTGGTGTGCACCTACGGGATACAACAGGCTCTGGAGAGCACCTACAGTATACAATAGGCTCTGGTGAGCGCTTTGTAGGCTCTGCAATGAGCCTCGCAAGCTCTGGAGGGCGCCTGCAGGTTAGGGCAGAATCTGCAGAAGCAGATCTAGGGGATGGCGATGAATGCGGTGGATGGATGGGGGTTGTGACGATGATGGAGGATGAATGGGTGATGGATGGAATAGTAGAAGTCTTATCGGTGAGCTAGGGCTTCAGATTTTTAGGATTCTATGCTAGGGCTTCACCAATAATTCCTCCAGGGTGCAAATGTCTAATTCTTGAGGTTCCAGTCATTGAGCATTTACAAATGCCCCTATTTTATAATTCAACCTAGGGTTTTCTTAGGGTTTTAGCCTTACACTTTTGATCGTGTGGCTAAGATTAAATTAGATCCTAAGGTTGAGATTACTTTTTGCATGTGGCATGGATTAATGAATATGGAGGGTGGAGATTAGAATGGATCGGACGGTTGTGGTTAATTGAGTTTATAAATATATATTTTATAATAAATATATTATAATATAATATAAAATATTATATTAAATATAAATAATATAAAATATATATAAATTAAATCAAAAGGGGTAGGAAATGGCGGGAAAGGGCTAAAATGGTGGAATGGATGGCGGGAAAGGTGGATTTGGGCCAAATAATTGGCGGGAAGGGTGTATGGTGGACAAGTGGGTGGTGGAATGGTTAGGATGGAGGATTAGTGGCTGTAATTTGGTGTCTACAGATGCCCCTTTTTGTACCATGTTGCGTGAAACACAATATGGTGCAAAAATACGAGACACCTGCTTGGGCTATGGGCGCAAAAGCAACTTCTCTCTGTTGTTGGATTTGAGCACTGATGTTGAAGACAAAAGAATAAAGAATTTTTAGAATTTTGCGTAGCTTACCCCCTCAATTGGCGAATGAGTTACGAATGTATCTCACAAGCCAATTGAAAATTTTGTGCAAATAATGAATGATGCAGTGGATTTGTGCAATTGATGAATGAATGATGTGAAATGCAGATGTGATACCATTTTTGCCCCAACGGTGGAAAAGGGGTTGGTGTATAAGACCATGCAAAATGTGGATGATATGAATGATGTAAAATGTGATACCATTTTTGCCCCAATGGTTGAGAGGGGGATTTTTCCAGTGTAGATGTTTATGATCATGTGAGATGTATCCCATCATGGGAGAATCATAATATAATGTGGTTGCCCCAAACTTTGGGTTGATTCGATGTTGTTGAATAATTTGCCGCAATGGCATCATTGAGTATGCAAAATATGAAGATGCAGGCTGACTAAGTCAACGCAGGGGTTGGGTATTGACTATGGAAATTTCTTTGCCAATTCCATGATGGAACCAATCAAGCTTACCGGTGTCCTGTATTTTGACTGTTGTCAAATGAATGAGTGTTTGTGATTGTGGTTTATCTATGTTTTCTTGCCCCACAGACAAGGACATCAATGACTGATTGTGAGCAAATTGTTCTTGGCAAGGTTGTACTCAAAGTGTGAGGTGCCAAATATGATTGTGATTTGTGATAATGAGATGATGATAATGATCATGTTGAAGTGTCCTTATTGTAGGCTATTCATCTTGCCGAATTGCATGGATTACTATCGCTGCAATCACCAAGTTTATAGAATAACATACTAGATACGAGGTTCACTTATTATTGACTTAACCAGACAAAATGTGTTGTGTGATGAGTGATGTATGAAAGATGATGATGGAAGAATGTTTGATGGAGTCATGCAATGTTGTGACTGATTGTGGAGTTGATTGATTTGTGCTTTTAGCGTGTTGTTGGTATTTGTGGTGCTTTGTGGCAAATATGAGTGATTTAGCGGTCAAATCAACTCCAACATGCACGAAAGTGGATGGGATGATGAAGCATATGATGATGAATTGTGGAATGGCGATTTTGTGAAATTTTGACCTTGATTGTTATGTTTTGCAATGCGATATGTGTTTTTGTAGAAATTGGTCTTGTTCTCGCCAAATATGCATGCAAAACTATTTGTGTTTTCACAAAATCAAATTTTATGATGTGCATGATGTGTGGATGAAATTTGGTGCATGTTGGATGAGGGGAGCTACCATTTTGAGGGCTTTTGTCTTCATGTTTATTGGTTTCCAGGCACGCGATTGTGCCTGGCGTGTTCTGCAGGTGCCCGCGTGTGCCTGAGTGTGCCTGCAGGTGCACAACCATGCTCATGATTTGTAGGTATAGGTCTGCACCTGAATGCACTAAGGAAAGCTATAAAAATCTTTCTGAGTGAACTTTTAGGCTCATTCGTGCGTTGTTGACTTCGAGGAGCTGCGTCTGAGGAGTGGAGTGGGTTTGTGAGTTTGTGAGGCTAGTGAGTGTGTGAAGTGAGGTGATGGCGACAGAGGGCCTTGATGCTGCTGGTGGAGTGGGGGCACCCTTTGTCCCGGTAAGATCATTTGTTCCCTTTGTGCAAAAAAAATTGTTTTTGTTTTTTTTTTAACATAGTTTTAATGCTAACAAAGTGTTTTTGTTGTTGCAGCTAAGGGATATTGAGCCTCGACATCGCTTCTCTCCTCTCATTCTAGGAATGAGGAAGAAGATTTCGGAGGATGAGTGGGGTTTGTTGGGTAGGGTGGGTTTGGAGGGTGTGGCGAGGCTTGATGTGGTGAGGGCTAATGAGGGGTATCTCTCTGCTTTGATAGAGAGGTGGGACCTGGATAGGGGGACGTTCCAACTACCAACTAGGGAGGCTACTGTCACTCTTGAGGATGTATATCGCATTCTCAAGGTGCCAGTAGAAGGGGAGAAGGTGGTGGTTGGGAGGGATAAGAAGGTGGAGATGGAGAGAATGTTTGGGGATCGATGGCGAGAGGCCTGGATGGGAGATGGAGGGATATGCTACTTGAGCATGTACAAGGCAAAGGAGTTGGATGCACTCCCTACCTTGATCATGTTCATGCTAGCGAACATAGTGCTACCTAATAGCATTGGCTGTAGGTTCCCTTGGAACCTATTGGGGTTGGTGAGCGATCTATTGATAGATCCTCGGGAGTATGCATGGGCGCCTACCTTATTGGTGCAAGTTATATCGGGAGTTGTATGAGGTGATTCGAAGGGAGAGGAAGGGGATTGGGTGTAGCTTCCTCCTATAGTGTTGGGCTTGGGAGCATTTTGTGGTAGCTCAGCTCGAGGGGCTGCCATGTGAGTCATGGCGGATGGGGGAGCCCTATGCTAGGAGATGGGCGGTGGCTGAGGAGGTTCAACCAAGTTAGGAGGTACACACTGGGTAGTGGTACCGGGACATGTGGTCGAGCTTGACTCGAGTAGATGTGATATGGAGGCCATGGCGAGGAGCTAGATGGGATGGAGATAGGAGGCAGCTACGTCGAGTGAGGCAGGCTCGATGGTTGGTTGGGTGGCAGGATGAGGAGGTGGAGTACTTCCAGTACTCATGGGTGTTGAGGCAATTTGGATTGCCTCAGGGTGTGTCAGATGAGTCGATGCTATATCGACGATGGAGAGATGAGGGGATGCTTCCTTGCATGGAGCCATGGTGGGTGTAGCTGGAGGAGGATGAGTAGCTGGAGGTGCCCGATGTGGATGATGTTGGGGTGACTCTAGAGTATGTGGAGTGGTTTGGTGCCCAACCGGTATGGGTGCCAAAGGTTGCGGGTGTGGATGTGGTAGCTATAGGGTCGAGGATGACTCCAAAGAGGATGAGGCCCCAGCGATCGATGGGTCGAAGGAAGTCGAGGGGAGCAGCCCAATAGGCTCCCAAGGTGGGCTTGGCAGAGGGAGAGAGGGAGGATGATGAGGAGATGGGTGAGATCTCTGAGGTAGCCAGGCTACGGGTAGAGCTGGAGTAGCTACATGAGGAGCGAGAGACTATGCTTGAGTCTCAGAGGGAGGCTAGGGTGACTATAGCTTGGCTAGAGGTAGAGTGGGCAGCGATTGTGGCTAGTGATCAAGAGACAGTTACGAGGCTCCAGGCAGAGATTTTAGTGAAGGAGCGATGACATCAGATGGATTTGTGGCATCTTCGAGCTAGTGAGGCATACGTACATTCCTTGGAGGATGTGTGTATGCAACACCATATTACCTTATCAGATCCTCCTTCTTCTTCTATGGTCGAGCCATCGAGGCACATAGAGTCTAGGCAGAGTACTAGGCCGAGGGCACCTACTAGGTCTCAGGGGTCTTCTCATGGATAGATGATGTAGTGCTTAGATGCACTATTTTGTATACGTGAGCCTTGGTGCTCCCTTTTGTAGCCTTCTTGGCACTCCATTGTATATTCGATAGTTATATATATATACATGGCTTTTTCATATATGTGTGTTATCTTTTGTGTGGATGTGTTTATGTTTTTATGCAATCTTAATTTTATGTTTTTGATGATGAATGCAAGCTAACTATGATGTGTATGCCTAAGATGTATATGAATGATGTATGCAAATTTATATGATGTGCTATGGATGTTTATATGGATGATGTATGCAGGCTAACTATGTAAATGTAAGCTATATGATGTGTTATTAATTATGATGTGTTATAGATGCAAGTAAATGAATCTAAACTATATGAGAGGAATGCATGTTGTTCACATGATCTTTTATAGTTCAGAAATTTTATTGACCATTTTTGTTGTCCATTGTTTGGCAATCGGGGTACCAAATTTGGTGGTGTTCTGCAACTTGACTCACTATGAAGACATGGGTGTTTATACGCAAGAGGATATGGATGTTGATATGGAAGAAGATATGGATGTTGATATGGAAGAAGATATGGATGTTGATATGGAGAAGATATGGAAGAAGATATGGATGTTGATATGGAAGAAGATACTACAGAATTTTCAGAGACTCAGACATACTAGTATTATCAATCAAACTCACTAGGGTTGTCTAACTTTCTTTAGGACCAATGTGTGTGCAAGTGAGGTTCATATACCAAATCTTGAGTGTGACAATGACCCTATCCAATCAAGAACCAGTGTGTGTGCATGTGGAGTTCATTGACCTATTATGAGTAAATTGGGCATGACCTATTATGGAGATGACCTAAAGCTAGCCTGTCCTTATGTGCGGTCAGAGGTCTTCCTGTTTTCCAAGGAGACATGTCGCCCCGCATGAGCTTACTCCACTACCAGTCAGGCTTCTATAGCCCCGATGAAGATTCACTCCATAGTCCAATGGGATTTGATCTTTTAGGCCTTGGGGATGACTACCCATCCTTGTCAAGGACATGTAGTATGATCCTTACAACTTTAGGGATCAAGGGTGTTTGGGATTTTATTTGTTAATTTGGTATAGAGCTTTGGGGAATCGGATTCTCAACCGAAGTATGATGAGAATTTTGACCCTATCCTTACTACTCTATGTTTTTATGTTTATGTTCGAAGAGTAATTGTGGTAGTGGTAAGAACCACTATTTTTGCTTTGGACTATGTTGCATGATGGGACAAGCGAGGATTATTCCTTTTCACTTCAAGGTACTACCCAAGTATGGTACTAACCCTCCTTGGCTCATAATGTTTTTAAGATGTGATGGAATGTGATTGGTTCAATATTGTATTCGGGTTCAATTGGCAATACTCAAGATCTTCTTAGTGTGTAAATTGTGTTTTTGGTCCTAAAGAAAATCAAACATCCATTTGGAGGTTGTTTGTTACACTAGTAATGGCTGAGTGACTAAAAATTTAGGCTGTTGTGACATGTGATGTGGTTGACATATGAATTTTGTCAAAGTTGCATGAATTTTCCAAACTAGGTACCCCCAATCGTTAAAACTTGACTTTTTGTTGTATGGTCATATCATCATTACTATGCCAGATCATTGGACATGGGATGGGATGAATGCAAATGTATATGCCTAATGCAATGGAGTGTTGATATGCAAATGGAAATTGTACAATGCAATGGAATATGTATGATTTAATGAAATAATGCATGAATGCAAAAAGTGAATAATGCCTAGATGTGAATGAATATGCAATGTAGTTATGCCTATGTGAATGCATGATTTTTTTTTGTTAAAGCCATGTATATATACATATAAAGTGTTACCTTTAACAATAGAATGCCTAGCCAAGTACCCCCAGACAAGGAAGAGCTAAGACCAGTGTCAAAAATCAATACAAATGTGTGTCGCTCCATTAAGCTTGTGAATGGGTACTAGGCCTGAGAGCCAGTTGGGATAGTCTAGGTTGTCATCTAATTCTTCTTGCTTATCATTGCCTAACTCTGCCTAAAAGACCTTGAGACCATTGGTAGAAAGTGATGGAGGTGAAGGTGGCGGTGAAGGAGGAATGTAGTAGGCCGAAGCCTTTAGCAATTCCTCGGATAGGGTGAACTCCGAGAGAGGAGGGTGAGGAGGAAATCCGGTCCAAATCAATAAGGCTGATGTCAATGGGAATTGGCTTTGCCAAATCGTATGGATTACGGAGTGGGGTGAATAAGTCAATAGGGTTCATATTGACTTAGTGGAAGGAAATATGGTTTGGCTGAATGGATAGATGGAACAATTGAATCGGAGTCGATGTCGAGGCATGGTATCCCTGTAATAGTGAATGTGAAAACATTAGAGCAACATTTTTTATTTTTGATTTTTTTTTATTTTTGATTTTTTTTTTTAAATATGTACATATGTTACAATTCTTGGCTCATGTGGGTGGCTCAAGGCAGATTACCAGGTGGATCATCTTGTTCTTGTGGAAGAAGCAAGAGGAATATGGGATGATGGATGGGGAACATTCGAAGGTAAAACTCTTCCTGTTGGGTGATGGGGACAATGGGTTGTGACTCCTCTTTAGAATCGTCAGAAGCATTTGACATGACTTCAAATTCTTCATAACTTTCATCGTCGAAATCAAAGACAGGATATGAAAATTTGATGGGATCATCTTCGTTTACTTCATCCATGCAAAGTTCTTGAAGGGCCTGTTCAAGAGAAGATGTTGAGGGTAGTGGGTGGATGGGGTGATCTTCATCATTGAGTGTAAGATTTTTAAAGGCTTGCTCAAGAGAAGCGGTGGAAGACAATGGGGTATAGCCTAAACCGAAATGATCATGGGCACCTCTATATGGGACCTCTAAGATATCATGCATCCCTTGCTCATGGGAACCTAGACCTTGACCTTGCCAATGGAACATATTAAAGTATCGAGCTGGAAACTCCTCTATGTTAGGTATATTGGCATGCCTAGGCTCTTTTGGTTCTTCGGGTGGGTTTTCCCTAGTTGAGCAATCCAACCCTCCATAAACAAAGTTAATGCTATTTGGAGTGGCACTCATGTCGTAAACAACACCTATGGATAAAGGACGGTCTCGAGGACGTCCAAAATCCTTAGTTGTGGGAATGGCTAGGGGTGTAATGGTGATGTCTTGGACCACATACTCACCAATGCTCGGATTAGTGATGTGGACTTCGACTTGGGTTGATGAGGTGGATGGTGAAGGCTCAAGTGGCTCTGGATTGGTTGTGGATGGTGGTGAGTCAAATATGGCACAATCTAAAAGTTTGACTTGTGACACATCGGCTGATGGAGTGGGATTGGATGGCAGTGTGGAATGATGAGATGGAATAGAAGAAGTGGTTGTAGAAGAAGGGGTAGATGTGATGTACGATGTGCTAACAGTAGACTTACTATGACCACATGTACAAGAAGAAATGGATTTTTGAGGAGGTGATGTGATGGGTAGCTCCTCTATGATGGGAGCCTTAGAAGAAGATGGAGATGGATTAGAAGAAGGTGGATTAAGAGATGATGTGGATGGATTCGATGATGGCACCAAGAATAGATGAGTGGAAGGTAACATGGATTCATAAGGATTTGAAATGAAATTACAATACTTAAAAGGTTCGACATCTACGGGGATGCAATGGACTTGTCCATCATGAACGTATTTCAAGCATTGGTGGAGAATTGATGGAACACATTTCATTTCCCTCATCCAAGGTCTACCAAGGAGTATATTATACGCCATGGCTCCTTCCAAGATGTGAAACATGGTGTGCAACATTCTGGCCCCTACTTCTATAGGTAAAACAATAGTGCCAACTGTGGTACACAAAGCATCGTTAAATGCTTTGAGGGTGAATGATGATTTGGAAATGTGGGATGGAGGTATTTTGAGGTGGATAAGAGCAGTGGTAGTAATGATATTGATTGATGAGCTGGTATCAATTAATACTCTTTTGAATGGATTTCCTATCTATTAATGCCATTATGTGCAATGGAGGGTCCACCGATTCTGAACTCATTGATTTTATCTCAAAGTCATAGAAGGTAATTGATGGTTCCATGCATGTTCTAACACTCCCTACAAAGTTGTTAAAGGCATTAGAGTCTTGGGATTCTAACTCAATTGACTTGAGTATTTCCATTAAAGCTTCTCTATGCCTAGGGGATTGTTGGATAAGCTCATAGATAGAAAGTTTTGTTGATGCCATTTTCAAACTAGTGGTTAACCGGCTGGTTAAAGTTATCGCTGGCCTTATTGGACGAAGGATGGGTGGATTGGATGGGTTGGATAGATTGATTTGCGAAGATGGATTTGGTGATGTTTGGATGGGAGGTGGATTTGAAGGTTGTTGAACATTTTGTTGATTTTTCCTTTGCCCTCTAGTGACCACATGGACTGCTCCTACAAAGTTTTGGTATTGTTGGACATGATTTACTTGATTAGGAGGTGGTTGTTGATTGTTACCTCCTACATTATGTTGGACCTCCCCATGGTTAGGTAGAGGTGTCTGATATATGCCCAAATTTTGATTTTGTGGAGCTAAGGGGTTATCCACGTTAATGGCCCCTAAGTCTATGAGGTCTTTGTTGGCAATTTTGGGTACCTTGAATACATTGCCTTTGCCTAAGTTTAGTTGTTGTCATTGATGTCAAGGAACTCTTGGTAGTTGTTGTTTTTGATGTCAAAGAGTTCTCGGAGCAAGTTTGTTTTTATGTCTAAGTATGTGTTTTGTTGAAAGTTTCAGCTGGTCAGTAAGTCTCCAAGAAAATTAGAGTAGCCCAGTTGCAAAAGATTCAAAAAAAGATAAGTTAGAAAAAGTTTGCAGGCAGCTGGAAAAACTGTCGTGATTTCGTGACATGTTTGAGGAGAGAGAAAGTTTGGCCAAAACTATCATGATTTCATGACATGTAGGAAGGTAGAGGCAAAGTGGGCAAAACTATCATGATTTCATGACATGCAGGAAGGTAGAGGCAAAGCGGGAAAAATTGTCATGATTTCGCGACATGCAGGAAGGTAGAGGCAAAGTGGGCAAAACTGTGATTTCGTGACAAGTTGAGTTGACAGTGTTGAGCTGCAAGAAGTGTCACGATTTTGTGACAAGTTTCAAGGAAGTTGTACGGATGCAGAAAGGGTCATGATTTCATGACATGTTCCAGTTTTGCAAGCATTTGGCAGGAAAGAGCTTAAGGCAACGAAAGCGTTGCGATTTCGTGACATGTTCCATTTTCGCTAGTGCAAACCAAGAAAAGGATGAAGAAGCAAGAGGTGTCATGATTTCATGACAGAGTTGCTGATGACATCAGCAAAAGGCGAAGGTGTCACAATTTCATGACAGTAGCGGAGAAGAAGGCTTTGAAGTCCAGAGCGTCATGATTTCATGACAAGAATCATGATGACGTCAGCAAGAGGCAAAGGTGTCGTGATTTCATGACAGTAGCGAAGAAGAAGGCTTTGAAGTCCAGAGCGTCGTGATTTCACGACAAGAATCATGATGACATCAGCAAGAGGCAAAGGTGTCATGATTTCATGACAGCAACGGAGAAGAAGGCTTTGAAGTCCAGAGCATTGTGATTTTGTGACAAGAATCATGATGACGTCAGCAAAGGCTGTAGTGTCACGATTTTGTGACAACAAACCAAAGAAGGTGTATGACAGACAAAGGCGTAGCGATATCATGACATGTTTGAGTTTTGTGTGAGAAAAGCTATAGAATAGTAGAGGCGGTTAAAGCCGACGAAGTTAACCTTTGCTGACGAAGTGTAAGGTTTTACATCCGACATGTTTAAAGATTGAATAGCCAACATGTTTGAAGATTGAACAGCCGACTAAGAACAAGATTTCATCTTGAGATTGTGAGTATTAAAGGAGGGCTGTTTGAGCAATTTTGTGCATCTATCGTAGTGTGCATTTCAAAGAGTGGAGTTCATAGAATTAGTGTGACAAGTGAGGTTCGATCATCAAAATTGCAGAGAGTGAAGTTCGACTGCAGCATTAGAGTGCATTTCATTGAATCTTCTAAGTGTCGAAGACTGTGCTACTGTATGTGCGAAGAATGTGCTACTGTTCATGAGAAGACTATGCAAAGAGGGTGTTGTTGTGGTTGCACATAGGCACACAAGTTGCTGTGCGATCGAATGCTGTAGTGTTTGCGAAGATTATGTAAAGGGTGGAATTTGATCAAAGGACAGCTATGATTGTGACTGTGTTCATGCAATCTATGTAAAGAAAGAAAAGTGCACGAAGTAGATGTTGCTGTAATTGCAAACGGTTGTGAAGGACAAATGATGATCAAGTGCTACTGTAAATTGATAAGTTAGTGCTATCGTAATTTGAGAATACTGTGTTGTTGTAGTTGTGCAGGCAATGAAAAGTTGTTTTCAACCAAGTGCAGAAAGGAACAGAGGAAGAGGACAATTGTGCTAGATCGAAGGACTGTGTTTGGTACAGAAAAGAGGACCAGCTTTGCAGTGACAGATTTGAGGACAAAGAGCTCCAGCCAAAGAAGGTAAGACAGGTGTCTTCTGTGGACAGAATTCCACTTGCTAAGGGCAGATGAGGTAGAGGTCTTCTAGAGGATCACTAGCAAAGCAGAATTAGGGGAAGGTGTCTCCTTTGAGATGAGGCTCATAAACATTATAATCAAGAAGGATTCCCAGAGGTTTTGATATAACTTTTAGAGGAAATTTTTATCCGTGGAGTAGCCCACCTTGGGTGAACCACGTAAATTGTTGTGTCTCTTTGTGGATTGCTTTTTTGTGCACTATTTTATTGTTGTTATTACTGCTATCTTATTCTGCATGTTAATAGTTTGAAAGCTGAATTGATAGATAAAATTGAAAGAGGTCTTATACTGTTCACCCCCCCTCTCAGTATAAGCTTGTGTTCTTCAGTCTTGCACTATGTTTTTTAACACATGGCAGGAATTGATATCATGCCTATTTTGTCGATGGTATGGGCAAAACAAGTTCTCTCTATAACTTTTAGGCCTTATGGTGGGATCATCGGGCCTAATGTCTTGCAAGGCTAATTTTTTGGTCTCATACAACCTTCAAAATATGGATGAATATGATTACGCTAAGGGGGTGTATTCACATTGGGGTCGATTGAATTAGCGACACGTAGGCTGTTCCACAGTTAGCGCTATGTTTTGTACTATTGGTGCTTGGGTTACTGATGGGACTGCATGATAGGAAATTTTTTGTTGCACTATTTTTTGAGCTATTACAGGCTGTCTCATGACCACTTGATTGACTTGATTAGTTGTGTTAGCCATTGAGGCTTGTGTTGATTTGGTTTGACCAGTTTGATTATTTCGATATTGGCCCCTATTTTGCCATTATTTATTCTTAGGATTAATGACTCCCTCTTGGATTTTTATCTCCTCAATGACACTAGCTTGTGCTAAATCCTCCTCAAATTTTCTATAAGTATTGAGTTGTAGCATCCAAGAGATGTATTTTAAGCAACTCTTGGTAAAAAGTTTGATAATTTCTTCCATTGGGAGGGAGAATGGAGACTTTGTGATGACTGCCCTCCAATGGTTTCCAAAATCATAGATAGGTTCCTCATCCCATTGTTTCAAGTAATATATATCCGATAAGGACACCTTCTTAATGTTAAGGGCAAAGCGTTCCAAGAATAGATCTATCAATTGATCAAAAGTATAAATACTATGTGGGCAATTGATTGTACCATTCAATGGCATCTCCCCCTAATGTATGAGGAAACATTTGAAGCATAAGAGCATTATCATCGCTAATCTAAAAACATACGTGGACAAATGAACTCACATGCTCCTTAGGATCCTCGGTTCCCCTAAACTTGTCAAGTTTTGGTATCATAAAATCTGTCGAATATTGCAATGATGGTACTGAAGGGTGGATTGGTTGATGGATCAGTTGTCTTAATGTGAGCTTTTAGCTCATTATTACTAGTGATTTTTGCATTAAATGATAAATTTTCTTTTGCATTACCTGGAATCTAAGATCTTCTACAAGAATGTGAGGACCTTGGATTATGTGGTGGTTAGTTGATGGGTTGGATGGTAGAAGTTGGGGTGTGACCACCATGTTATTATGGAATGAATTTGTTTGGGTATGTGGGGAAGATTTATGGTTGAGATATAGGGATGATTGATGAGGATGATGATGGATAAATAGAAGTGGCAATGTTGATTGGTATGGTGGATGTGTGGAGTGGTGGCGGATTGGGGATGGACACTATGGAATATTGAGGGACCCATGCTAAATTTTTATAGGTGAGTGGAGGTTGATTTGGAATCCTTGGGTCATAGGGTCTATGTGAGTTGACTATTTTCCTTTTGTTCATTGTGAAAGCAATCTATTGATAAGCCCTAATGTATTCGTAAGTTCCTTATTTGACCATGTGTCGAATGATGGGGTTGTGGTTGGATAAGATGATGGATGATTAGTCATGGTCATGTTGGCTAAGTGAGATGATGAAGGGGTAGATGACATGGTCATGTTGGCTAAGTGAGATGATGGAGGTGTGGATGACATGGTCATGTTGACTAAGTGAGATGATGGAGGTGTGGATGATGATGGATGAGAGGACATGGATATGGTGCAAGTTGTTTTTGATGTTACAACTTGGAGGCTAGGGACTTTTGAGGCAACATTGACATACTCCTCATACAAGGGTTTTGTATAGGTGGATGTGAGATAATTTTTTGGAACACTTGGGTTTTGTGGTGGTTGGCTCATGGAGGAAGGCATACCATATTCGTAACTTGAATTAGGATATCCTTGGGCAAGGTAGGTGGTAGCCAGTTTGGATTCTTCAAAACATTCTTGGCTAAGGGGCTCTACGACATAGTTAGAAGCCTTGTAAAGGGCTTGCACTCTATCCATGTCTATGTAGGTGGTGGTTGTCTCCACATTATGTGAATGTGTCTCTACTTGAGAGTGGGGTGGATGGGATGATCCAGACAAAGTGGTCTGAACCATATTGGATGGGGCTACCAAAGTAGCGGGCTCATGAGAACTGTTATCCATTAAACTACTTTGGTTTATTATTTTCTTTTGTTGTCGTGTTAGCACCATAAAGTAATAAAACCAAATATTTCAAGCTTATCTAAATTACACAGATTAAAAAACTTTCTAAAATTAAAAGCAAAGAAAACAACCAATCCTAGGGTTCACCTTCTGTGGCTTACCTTGTTCATTAATTATTTTCTTTCATTAATGTGAATTTCCTTTTAGAATTGTTGGCTTGTGTGTTTTGATGTAACTTAATCTTGTTTAATGAAAAATAGAGGTAAAAACTATGGCTGGTTGGGGCAACGAAATTCTTGTTGGTAATGACCTCCAATAAGTTTGCTCTGGGGTAGTCCTATGGTGTCTAGGGGTAGAGATTTGATGGATGGATATGAATGCCACCATCACAAAACCTCAAGCAATAGTTGGTGATGAAATACAACTACTACTATTAAAAAGTGGAGCGAAGGTGTGTGTGATTTATTTTATTAGATTTATCGTTCTCTATGGTGTGAAAAAAATATTAAAGATTACTAACTTCACTAATCTAAATCAGAAGGCATCACAAAGACACAAATTTTACCTAAAGTGAGTGGAGTACACCACTCAAAACCCCTTGCCTACAAATGATTAAAATCACAAGAGCAATCGGAGGGTTCATCCACCTCTCTTCCAAAGGGGCCACCCTAGGACATGATTACTTTATGCGTCAAGATGTTGTTCCTATTTATATATGTAAAATTAAAGTGATCTTTAACCCTACAATGCAAAATCTAGGATGTGTTTCTGTTTCATATGCACTCAAAAATGCAAACAATCACCTAGATCTACAACTTTCAGGACAAGAAATGCATTCGATATAATGAAACACACACAAAACCTAAATGTAACTTGTTGTAGATTATTTCCCAGATTACTTAATGTTAAGCTTAGAAACAATGAAAAAAAATAGCAGAAACATAATACGTAAATCATTAAATGGAGAACTAGGGTTACGAAACTCACTTGGAAGCCTCAACTCTACTCAAAATTAATGCTAGGCATAGTTGGGCACCTGCATAGGCATAGTAGAGTGCATTCTAGGTGCACAAGGATTCGTACGTAGCATGGAAGAGTGCCTGCACGATATCTGGAACTGCTGCAAAATGCTTTAAAAACCCTAGCGATGAATGCGGTGACTTTTATGTTTTTTGAAAATCCTGCAACGAACAACAATAAAATTAAGTTAGCAAGGTAGATCTATCAAATAATGAAACCCTTGTGGGGTCCCACCATGATCGTCATTTGTGAATGCAAGAACATGACACTTAAAATAGAATAACAAAAAACCAAATAATGCAGTGAGGCACAAAGATTGCACAAAAGAATATATTCAATAAAATAGGGGGGAGTCGATAAACTCCTTTATTACAATCAGTGTTCAATGTGAATATTTGATACAATATATTACAATGGCACTAGGGTTCTCTGAAATCCTAGCTAACAACAACATAAGTGTCTTCATATTTGGGTGTATCCTTGATTCCAACAGGTTGAGTGGGCTTCATATATCCAAGGTTGGGCCACTCCAGCTTCAACAACTATCAAACAATGTGTGAAATTTGTAGATCTACATACACAAAATATAACAAAGGGAGTTAGTAATACCTGTGAGGTCTCCATAGTGTGATGCCATCAGACATCAATAAAACCCTAGCTTAATAGTGAAGTAAGAGAGCATGCAATATCAACAAATTGTTAAATAAAATACATTAAATGAGATATGCCTTGCTTTCATTTTGTTTTTGTAGATGGCATGCTTCGCAGGATTAGATTTGCATTTTTGTAGTTGTAGTAGGCTCAAACACGCACTTGGTAGGCTCTGACATGAGCTTCACAGGCTCTGGTGTGCACCTACGGGATACAGTAGGCTCTGGAGAGCACCTACAATATACAATAGGCTCTGGTGAGTGCTTCACAGGCTCTACAGTGAGCCTCGTAAGCTCTTGATGGTGCTTGTGGGTTAGGGCACAATATGCAGAAGCATATCTGGGGGATGTCAATGAATGCGATGGATGGATGGGGGCTATGACGATGATGGAGGATGAATGGGTGATGGTTGGAACAACATAAGTCTTATCGGTGAGCTAGGGCTTCAGATTTTCAGGATTCTATGTTAGGGCTTCACCAATAATCCCTCCAGGGTGCAATGTCTAATTCTCGAGGTTCCAGTCATTGAGCATCTATAAATGCCCCTATTTTATAATTCAACCTAGGGTTTTCTTAGGGTTTCAACTTTGCACTTTTAATCGTGTGGCTGAAATTAAATTAAATCCTAGGGTTGAGATTACTTTTTGCATGTGGCATGGATTAATGAAGATGGAGGGTGGAGATTAAATTGGATCGGACGGCTAAGGTTAACTGAGTTTAAATATATATATTTTATAATAAATATATTAAAATATAATAATAAAATATTATATTAAATATAAATAATATAAAATATATAAAATTTAAATCAAAAGGGGTCAAAAAGTGGCGAGAAAGGGCTAAAGTGGTGGAATGGATGGCGGGAAATATGGATTTGGGCCAAATAATTGGAAGGAAGGATGTATGGTGGACAAGTGGGTGGTGGAATGGTTAGGATGGAGGATTAGTGGTTGTAATTTGGTGTCTACATGGCTCAACCAATTAGATTCCTCACTATTCAAGGAGGAGGCTTAGTTCAAATATTGTCAAGCGATATGTGGATAATATCTAAGTTTTGTTGTAATACCACTATGTGGTGATGATGTAATACAGGTGATGTTCCTTTCAATTGCATATAATCAATTGAAAAAATACTAGTTTATTTTTGTTAAATAAGTAAGGCTTAAAGCAATTATGAATTGACAAAGCTAGGGCAATTTTTTTCAAAATGAATCATTTTTAGGAGTCATATCTTTGCATGGAATAGGCTGTGGCTAGGGACATGGAATAAGCTATGTATTGGGTATCAATATGAACAAACCTAGAAATATGGTGATGCCTATCCGTTAGGTATAGATTCAATGAAAAAGAGTATCAAGTTCTATTACAAAGATCGGTTACTAATAGCACCTATTGTGTACAACCTACTTAAAGAAGATTCATACAAGATATGATGCCATGAAACCATATATAGAAAAAGGAAAGTAGATTCCATCCTATTAGGAGCAAGACATCATGTAAAAAAATTCTTAGAAATGTATAATGCACCATGCTTTTCATTGTTTTCTCCTTTGGCAATGGGATTTGACTCTTCCCAACAAAAGTTATATGCAAACTTAAGTTATAGTCAACTCTTAGGAGTGTCTCCTTTATGAGTTTAGTGGTTGGTGTGAATATAGAATCCTAGGAATATTTTGAATGTGGAATTTGTTAATGTTTCTCTATTTTTTTTTATAAAAAGGACTGAATTTTATTAAATATAAACCAGATTACATAGTCGCAAGGCCTTCCATACATGGGCCACAACTTGGAAGTGCTTCCATATATGCATGCCTATAATCCCATGAGAGTTAAATTCCTAATTAGAGAATAAACAAAAATTGCACAAAAATGCATTGTTACACCTAATCACTAAACAACATATCAAAGGACTCCTCAAAACTACAATAATCCAAAACCCTCAGTTTAATTTTCTTATTTACAACATATCCTCTCGAAATCACATTCAAGAGGTTTTCATTTCCAATGGCGATTGCAAATTCCAGTAGCTCCACCAGCTCATCCTGCTAATCTCCACTATTATCTATATGTACTATCCCTGTCTTCCCTCGTACATAGTGATTCAAACAATTCCTAAACATGAAACACTAAGGCCTTTAATATATGCATGCGTAATTGTTTCCTCCTCCTAAGAGTTGTCACATTGGTACTTCTTCCTTCCCTGTCATTGGGATAATCCTGTGGAAACAAAACCTGTAAGTCCATATAATCTTCCCCCAAGTTTTATCTCCTACCATAATCCCACCAATGATGACCTCTCTCTATTCCCCAATTAGCCAACTTATCTACAACTCTATTCTTTTCCCTCACCACATGGAGAAATTTTATCTATGCTCTAATTTTTAAACCCATAATATTATCCAAGACCTGTTGGACCCTCCATTTCATTTCCCCCCTCCTCCTGCTTGTTCAACCTATTGATTAAGACCTAAGAGAATTGACTCTCTGAATGAGCACTCATCATGGAAAATATGCTAGTTGCACTCCAAACACACTAGCCACAAAGTGAAGGCCTTGAAACAATGAACTAGAAGGACATACTGTACACCCATTCCCCTAGAGCCCCACAAATCAAAGAATCACTCAAACAAGACATCACCAAGATGGGGTAAATTAAACATCCTTTCACCTTGCTCCTAGATTCAACTAGTGAAGGGACATCAAACTAGAAGGTGGTCCACAAATTTTCCTATCCCATAAAAGAGCATACACTATTCTAGACCCATCAAGCCTGTAAAAAAATGTTACACCAAAACCTCAAGGTAAAAGTGAAATTCGAATACATTAGGATCATAAAATCCCACCACACTTTGTAGTTCAAACTCTGGATGATAAACCTACTTCATCATCTACTCTTCTTGGGACTCTAGTGTGACAAGTCTGAATTTCTACCCACTCCATGAATCGATTCAAGGTGGTTGTTCTGATACCAAATGTAATAAACCATTACACAAAAATCTCAAGGTGAAAGTGAAATCCAAATACATTAGGATCATAACAACATATTTGCACACTTACATACAAGACACATGTTCACATTCTATTAATAATTATACTTTACTTACATGACACTTGTACATTTCTTGCACATTAACACTTACATAAAAGTGAAATATAAATCACTCATATAAACTATAGACTCAACCCTAATCTATTACATATTTACATTTGTACCATGGGGGTACATTTGCATATACCAAATAATGTAATATTATCCAACAGATAGGAAGGCTTCCCATGCCTCTATTGGAGGTATTACATTATTTGGTACCTTACAAGATTAATGCAAGTACCATGTAAATAGTTTAGTCTAAAGTGTGTTAATATTTGAGTATATACTAGGTGTCATGTTAGTAAGTGTGAGTTATATAAGTGATGTGTCATGCTAATAAGTGTGAACTTATGATTTGTATAAGAGCTTTCATTTCGTATGTGCAATCATGAGAGTCTTTATCCTCATGTGGATATGTAGAATTTATTATGTGATATTTCTCCCATGTGAAATATGAAGTGTTATATCTCTCGTGTGTGTTAGAAGATGAAAATTTTGTGTAGTGTAAAGGTTAAGAGTCTTGTGAATGTGAATATTCTCATATCTAATGTGTATATATTGAAGATAAAGTATTATTTTATCTAATAGAATAATAATCTTTGCATTATATTACATATCTTAAGAAGATATAGCTATCAATAATATATTCTATGAGTTATTATTTATTATTATCATGGATTAAATTGAATATATTGTGTGAATGATTGTTCTTGAGATATTGTGAGATCCTGTGAGAATATTAAGTTGCTAATGGTGGTATTAAAGCCACCATTGCAAAGAATAAATAGTTATAAGGATTGAAATCAATTTTCATGAGTTGAGAGACGTTTGAGTGAATACCTAAGAAGTGAACTAAAGGAAGAAAAAATGTTTAAGGGACTAGAGAGAAGAAAAGCATTGATAGATTGAATGAAGGAAGAGCATTTGAGATCCAAAAGCAGAACATTTACGGATTGAAATAAGGTAGAGTGAAGCAAAGTGTTGTTGGACTAGAGAAAATTTGAACATTGGAGAAGCTAAAATGAACATGAGAGAACATAAGTGAAGACAACTATCATCTAGGAAAAATATCTAAAGTAAATATTGAGATTGTCACTTGTAACGCGTAAAAATGGAGGTAGAAACCTTGTAGAGACAAGACAATATCAATAGTAAAAAAGGTATGAGAAGCTTTCTTGAGTCAATAATATTAGACATCATAAGAATTTGTAGAAAGGTGCAATAAGGTTTTCCAAGCCAAGAATATTAGAAAAACACAAAGCGGTCCTAGAGACCCAACCACTTAAAAAGGTGGCTAGATAATTTTGAAAGACATAATCCACAAAATTACATAGTTGTCCCAACCAGTTGTAAGCTTTTGATACCACATACATTGGGAGAAACCATTCACAAGATGCAGAAAGAAGTAAAATAGATCTGCGAAATGATTGAAATATGCTATAAATAGAAATGATGAAAATATTACAATAGTAGCTTTGGAGGAAATGGGCACTTCATAAGATATGCTACTACTTCATGTTGGAGCACTAAGCTTATAGCTCACACACACTACCCTACTACCTATCTACCACACACACACTGTGATTCTCCTCTATATTACTTCCTATGATCTATCTATGGCCATTATATAGGAAGATAAGTTCCTTGGCTGACACTCTATCTAGTTGTACAAGTGGTTACCTTGCACATTGACACTTGTGCATTTATTACATTGCATGAAGTAATTAGATAACTTCCCCCCCAAGTAACCTAATTTCCTAAGTACGTACCAAGGGAGGTACATTTACATGACCCAAATAATGTAATATGCTCTATTTTCTAAAACCCCCTTGTATTACAATATTTGGGTATTTTAGTCTTCAATGTGGATCTTCTTTCATCTAATATATTTGAATTGGATATTCATCTTCAAAATTATCTTTGGATTCTTCAGTAGATGCTTCAGTATTCAAATGATGCAAAAATAGGATGAAGTTGTAGATCCTTCTTTTAGTTCACCTTGCATTGTATTCCTCCTTCATTGGGTTCATCTCCTTCTTCTTCCTTAGCTTTGCCTTTGAATTCGGTCTCTCACTTTTCACTGGTGGTTGTGCTGATACTTGGTTCTTGCATGGATGATTCTATTTTCTTATCTTTAGTCTGTACAGATACTTTTTGACAACCACGTAGCGCATCATAATAAGATTTTGAGTTAGTATAACTTGAAGTATCAATTCTGCATGAGGATTGAAATAAATTTTCTAGATATGATTCACTTAGATATGCCTTATTTTTTAGTAGTTCTATCAATCCCTTTTGTTCTAAATTTTCATTCTTGAAGTTTTTGTATGTGAGTAAAGCCATATATAACATGTTCACAAGATCTAAGGAGAATATAACAATATTTTCTTCATTACTGATAGCTTCATTGAGATGAGTTTGAAGATAGTATTCCATTGAATCAAAGTTGTCTTCTAGGGCTTCACTATGGATTATTCTTAAATTTAGGTCTAACATTCTTTCTGATTTCAAGAGAAGATTCATGATCCCAAGCTTTATAGCACTGACTTTCTCTTTATTGATATTTGCAGTATTTTGGAGAGTAGACATTCTTATGGCTTTCTACTAGAATAATTGATCTCTGATAGAAGTATATAAGCTTGATTTGATAAAACCTATATTGATCCTTGATCCTTGTGGGCTTCCTTATGTCTCTCTAGTAATGAGAATGAGAACTCTTAAGGATATTTAAATTTTATAGATAGCTTATATATTGCTAATGGATTTTCAACTTAATAAACAATAGAATATGATATTACCAAGTTTAGTAGAATTCCTTATGACTCCCTAGTATGAATTTGGCAAGTTATTAAATGCTTTTGAGAGATATAGTTCAATCTTGATAGATTTTGTAAAGTTATGAAAATTGCTAAAAATAAACTTGTATTGTCCTAATTGCTCCTATTGAACTAAGCACTTTTTTCTATATATCAAGAGTTTTTTAAGGTTGGATATTCTATCTCTATTTGAGAGGATTTGAGACAAATAAATATTATAATGTCCAACCTTTATATGATATTGATAAATCTCTTATAATGGCCCTTTTGAAAGATTATTTCAATTTTTCTAATTTCCAATAAATCAACTTTTGGTAGTAGACCTTATGACTCCCAACTTTGGAAAATTAGAAAATAATATTTGCAAAATATTTAAATGATTCAACCTAATAGAAGGCCTTATATCTCTTATATTAATTTGCAAATAGTATTATTGGTTTTAGGTAAGTTATCTCCTATGTCTTTGCTTTCTCAATATTAAAAATTAATTCATAAAAATTAACCTTATAACTCCAATTTTTGAAAGTAATATTAATGAGATATTTTTTCTTACCTTATACCTCTTAACTTCACACTTGGATGGCACTGATTTAGCTGAAGTATAACAGTCCTCTATGTACCATTTCAGCAGTGCTTTATTTGATGAGGCTGAGGAAACAAGTATGGTATGACTGCTAGGCTACTTTATTGACACTTGGAGAGTAGACATTGGTCATTCCAATGGAGTCTTTAATACTCCTATGTTCTCCTTCTTCAATGCTTTATATGGCTATCAAGATTCTGCATTGATGCTAGGAGAATAAATTTGGACCTTTCAATAGAGCCTTCAATGCTCCTATTCTCTCCTTCTTCCATGCTACTAATTGACTAGACTGTGTTTACCTTTCACACTCAGCAGATGTTGAATGTGAATCTATCTCTTCATTTATCTACACTACATATATGTGTAGTCTTTGGCAAACAAATGGCATTCAATTTGCTTAATAACACTACCTCATTTTCTTGTAACATTTATCTACCAATTGGAAAGTATTTTATGGACAAGTGGAACTTGGTTTGATTAGTAAAGCTTCCTCCTCTTCTTGTAGCGTTGCTCCGCTAGCCATTATGTATTCTTCTTTCTTGAGTTCTCTTAACATTTATCTCTTTAGAATTAGAGAAATGATATCAATGAGGGAATAATGTACCAAGTGGAACTCAACCCTTTTGCATGGATTTTCCTACATAACACCTCCAAGAGAAATATTATAACTCCTTATAAGTCTTTCTCCTTAGCTTACATCGATTTCTTGGAGAACAAGCAATGTGTTTTCCTTTTGCAAGTGATCCAAGAGTCATTTTAGGGCTTAGGATGAGGATGTGGTAGCTCTCTTGCTACCTTTTCTTGATGCTACTCTCAACGTAGCATCCACCTTGCTATTGTGCACTTATCCCTATGTTGTGCTCCTTGTTCACAAAGATAGATGTGAAGCTTGATGCTTCTAAATACTCCAATATGATCTATATTTTATTTTACATAGATAGCTTTACTGCCTTGCTTGAGATTTATGTAAATATGCATGATAGAGTTCCTTTGGCTCCTTTAGCTTATATAAGTAGCGTATGAGAGGCTTCATGTCATTTATGTAAGTCTTACTTTGACCACAGGTTCAATGCTAGAGAGAATACCCTTCGATGATGGAGAGGGTTCGATCTTTTTGGCCCTTCCTTTGGCCTTTCCTTTGGATGCTTCTTCCCTGTACTTGTTGTGCCTATTGTGTCATATTTAAATCTTCTCCTTTACCTACGTTTGATGTAATATAAAAGTACAACACTATATAATATAGAATCCTTATATTGTACCTTTTTCTTGCACTCTTTTGCAGGTCTAAGATCTATATTTTTATAGCAGATTGATGAGTGCAAGCAAAGGTTTTTAAGGAAGTCTCTTTGGCTAGAATCCTTACCCTTTTTTCTTGGATGATTGATGGTGAATCAAAGCTTTGTAAATTCTATAGAACTAAAGCTTTCTTTTAGTTTCTATAGATTCAAAAACACAACACTACAACTATTGCTTAAAATAAATGGATACACCAAACCAAAAATGCACAACCATGAAATATAGATATTATATTAATTGGGAGGAACTTATAATATTTTTTGTTATAGATCAGGATGATGCACAATCCTTTGTTGATACAATATTACAATATTCAAGGTTCTTTAAAACCCTAATGGCAAAGCTGCAATATCTTCAATCGTGCTCTTGATCCCAACAGTGGTGAGTGGGCTTCATGCTTATCCAATCTTTGGGCCACTCCATCTTAATCAGCTGCTCAAAGCTAGTATATCTGCAAACCTGCATACACAACAAAAATATCAAGGGTTAGTAGTAATAATGAGGGCTCCATTGTGTGAGACCCTCAAACATTAACAGAAACCCTAGCTATTGTAAACTTGCAATGCATACAAAATCTGAAGATAATAAAATAAAATAACTAGATTGATTTACCTTACTCGTTTTTATGTTTTTGGATGACTTGATATGATGTTGATTTGATGATGAAAGTGTGTCCTAGCATCACACGAATGTAGGAAATCTTTAGAAAGGTTTATGTAAAGCACCTGTGGGCACTTGGCAGCTACAGGAGGTGCCCATGGGCAATTGGAAGATGCCTGTGGGTACTTGGGAAGCTCGTGGGTGCTTGGGAGGCACCCGTGGGAACTTGAGAGACGTATGTGGTCACTTGGGAGGCACCCGTGGGAACTCAAGAGGCGTCTGTGGTCACTTGGGAGGCACGTGTGGGTACATGGGGTTGAGGTAAAATTTTAAAGAAGCAGATCTAGCGAGGGTGAAATATGTGGTGGCTATGATGGCAAACGAGGGTATGCAAAATATAGTAGATGGAGGGGATTAGGGAACATAAGGTTGTGTTGTAGCCTTAGGGAACTTAGGGGGTTAGGGTTTAGAATCAGGGATTCAAGGGATTTTAGAGTTTAGAGGACTTAGGGCAATCAAAAACTTGGGAAACTTGGGAACTTAGGGGTTGATCCATCAAAATGGCTCCTACGTATAGTCCAACCTAGGGCATGCTAGGGTTTCAATGACACTTAATTGTGTGGTTGAGATTAAAGCACATCCAAGGGTGGATAATAAGTTTAAGGTGTGGAATGTATTTTTTTTTTGGTAAGTAGATATTTTATATACAAAATGGGTTTTTTAAGAGGATCCCAAAACCTTATAACATGAGAGGCCATAGCCCTTAGTAACAAAAGGATCCCCTTGGGATAGTAAAGTAGAAACCATAGTAGACCTTACAAAAAAACATAGTAATTCCCAGGAGGGCTACATCAAAAACCTCAAAATGGAGGTAAAACAAGTTGAAAAAAACAAAAAGAAATAGATGCATCCATTCTGAAAACTTGAATATCGTCTCCCCTCTCCCCGTGCCCATCCACCCATGCTCAATCCTCTCTTCTTGCTTATATGGAATCATTAGCGATATCTTTGCTGGCAACCTTCTCCACATCCACTGAAAACAACTACCGCCACACCACGATACATGTGGACAGTAATCCCTTATTTTCCAAATGGTCGGCTAAACCATTGCCCTACCTGTAGGTGTGCTTGACTTGGACCAGGTTCCTCTGGAGGAGGAGGTTCTTAGCATCAAAAATGACATTGAAAACATTCCATTCCAGATCCTGGGAACTCATCATGTAGTTAATGATGTTCAGTGAGTCCCCTTCAACTACCAAGGGTTAGGGATCCTCCAAAATGAGCTTGAATCCTCTCATAAGTCCTCTGGCCTTTATAACATGATTGGTTTGAAACCCCAAGTTTTCACATAAAGCTAGGACAAGCTATCTATTATGGTCTCTAACTGATCCACCCGCAGTGGCCGTCCCTGGGTTACCCCGAGAGGCCACATCAAAATTTAATTTCAACCATACTTGAGGAGGCCTAACCCACCTAACATCCTTCCTAGATAACCGTGGATCCTCCCACTCCTTGATCTCCCCTAATAAATTCAAGGATTTGAAAAAACCCTCTTCAAACACATGCTTGGGCCATGGGCTAGGGATAATCTTGGAGTTCTCAATGGCAAATGTGATGGCCTTGTGAGCGATCGAGGAAGGATCCTAGGGAGGATTATCGAAGACCCGACCATTGCATTCCAACCATATCTTCCACAAAAAATGGTGGAAGCAAGCATTCCACAGGAAATGGAGCTTAGGTTTTTTAAAAGGATTGGGCCATTATAAGAAAGCCTCCTTAATGGTCTTGTGGGAATCCATTGGATATGAAAGGTAGAGAGGATGGAGCCAAGGACCAAACTAGTGAAAATGTAGTGCAAGAACAGGTGGTCAGAGGACTCACATGCAGACTCACACAGATAGCACCTATTTGGAATAACAAACCCCCTCTTGTGAATATTGTCAATTTTGAGAGCTTTATTCTGAAATGCAATCCATGAGAAGAACTTTACCTTTGGGATCAAACATTTCCTCCATACCACATTGTAAGGAAAGTTTGATTTCAACCCTTTGCATTGGAATTCATAGGCATATTTGATAGAGAATCCATCATCATCGGCCTCCCTCCAAATCACTCGATCCAGACCTCTGCTGGTGGGTATGATGATGTTATTAAGGATGGAGGATAGGAAGTCAGCCTCAGTATCTAGCCCCTCTACATCAATGAATTTACCCTATAGAGAGCCATTTCTCCATTCAATAAAATTGGCCACCCTCTACCCAAAGTTGTTATCAAGAAATTTTTTAAGGTGAACCAGTTCGATATGCTCAGAGATAGGGTCCTCTAGGGCCCACCTATATTTCCAAAAATCTATGCTACGACCATCCCCAATTATCCACCTGATGTCGTCTTGGATCATCTACCTGGATTGAACAATGGTTTTTTAGATATCCGACACCCTAGTGGGAATCGCATCCTCAAGAAAGGAAGTGTTAGTGAGGTATTTCCTCCTGACAATTCTAACCTATTCTGCCAGTTCATCTACCAATATCCTCTAGGTGTGTTTGGCAATGAGTGCTAGGTTCATCTTGGCCATTCTCCTGAACCCTAATCCTCCTTGCTTCTTACTTCTATAAACTTTGTCCGAGGCCATCAAAGGAAACCTGGAATTGTCTTCATTTCTTGACCAAAGAAATTTTTGTTGGGTTTGCTTAATCTTGTGAAGAACTGAGGTAGACATTCTAAAAATAGACATGAAAAAGGTTGGAATCCCTTGGAGGCACGCCATAGTGAGGCTTGACTTGGTAGCTTGGGATAATAACTTGACTTTCCACGATGCCGAATTTTTGTGGATTCTCTAGAGCACCATATTCCACATCCCTTCCTTAGCACACCCATAGAAGAAAGGGAGGCCAAGATAGGTAGTGGGGAGGGAGTCAATAGAGCACCCAAAGATCCTTGTAATCTGAACTTGATTCCTGAAAGGGTGTTCAAAAAAAATATCTTGCTTTTAATGTAGTTAAATTTTTGATCAAAAGCACTCTCATAGAGTCCTAGGATTCGTTTGATGGATCTAGCTTGATCTACTGATGCTATGGTGGACAGGAGCATGTCATCCACAAACTACTAATGGGTGATCACCTCAATCCCTAAGGCAGCGAGGATGTCGGTCACATTCTTTCGCTGTTGGGCATCCTTGAGGGCTCTTCCCAAAAATTTTGTGAGGATTATGAAAAGAATAGGGGGTAGAGGATCCCCTTGATGCAGACCTCTTGAGCTCTGAAAGAAACTAGTAGGAGAGCCATTGACTAAGATAGAGAACCATGGGGAGGAAATGTAGCCCTGGATGAGGTCAACCCATAGGGGATGAAAGCCAAACTTGAGGAGGATCTCTCAAAGGAAACCTTTGTCAACCCTATCGAAGGACTTGTTCATATCAAGCTTGAGGAAAATGGCAGCCTTCTTGGTCATTGAGGTAGAATGCAGGATTTCATGGATCGATATGATCCCATCTAGGATGTTCCTCCCTTTCATAGAACTACCTTGAGACTGATCAATGATAAGGGGGAGAATGGGCTTCAGCCATTTGGCCATAACATTGGTCAACACTTTGTAGATGACATTGCACAGGATGATAGGCCTATAATCAGAGATGGATTTGTAGTCAGAGGCTTTCGAGATGAGGGCCAAGAAGGTGGAGTTGAAACTATGAGAGATAAATTTGGTTGATTAGATCTCTCTAATGGCCTCATAGACATAATTCCCCACCATATCCCATAGGGTTTAGAAAAACCTTAGAGAGAAACCATCCAGCCCAAGGGTTTTATCAGGTTGCATTGAAAACAAGGCCTCCTTAATCTCATCATGGGAGAAAGGTTCCACCAGTATGAGGTTCGCATCCTAAGGAATGATGCAAGGAATATTAGATAGGAGAGTATCTTGAGCTTGGCTGTCACCCTCTGGGGCACTTCCTAAGAGGTTTTAGAAAAATGACATTACTTTAGCCTTGATATCAAATATGTCCTTGGTGGATGATCCATTGTCGCACACAATCTCCCTAATCTTTTTGGATGCCCTTTGTTGTATAGTGGAGGCATGAAATAACCTGGTGTTAGCATCGCCTTCCTTGACCCACAAGTCTCTTGACTTCTACCTCTAGAAGTTTTCCTCTCTAGCCAGGATGTTATGGAACTCTGCTAGGAGGTTCTTTTCCTCCTCCCTAGTGGGTCTGCTATGGTCCTCAGCTTCGATTCTCCTTTCCATATCTTGAATTTTATTAGTAATGGCCTTTTTACTGGCAAAAAGGTTGCCAAAAACCTCCTTGTTCTAGATTTTCAATTTTTCTTTGACCATATTTAGTTTTTGAGCCAACCGAGAAGTGGCGGATCCTCCAAACTTTTGATGCTACCATGAGGACACTTGCTATTTGAAATCCTTTTGGAGAGTCCACATGGCTTCAAAATAGAAATAAGTTTTGAAGGAGGGAGGCCTTCCAGTTTCAATGAGGATGGGACTATGGTCTGATCCGATCTGAGGTAAGGCCAACAGGGTGGCATCACCAAATGAAGGGATAACTTCTTGAGAGATGAGAAACCTGTCTAGATTCACATAGATGAGCTCACTATCAATCCTCCTATTGCTCCAAGTGAAATATGACCCCTTGAGCTTAACATCCATGAGATTATTGGTATTGACAAAACCTCTAAAATCCTCCCTGCTTTTGCTAAAAGAGTCGTTACCTCATTTCTTATCGGACAGATGTAGTGGGCTATTGAAGTCTCCTCCTATGATACATGGAAATGTGTTGAAGGTGGTCCTAATTTGAGTTATAGTTTCCCATATTTTGGCCCACTCGATGGGGAATTTGAAGCGTAAATATTGGACAGGATCCAAGACTAGTTGTTGGTCTTGGAGTAAAACAAAATGTTTAGGATCTTGCTCGAGGACGACAAAAGCCTTCCTTCAACCAGGGTAGGATCTCAAAGGCACATGAGCCCACTTGAAATGCTTTGAGCTAGACTGATAAGGCACTCTCCTTTGGTCCAAATGGCCTTGGTAGACTTTCAAGAAGAAAGCTCATAAATTTTAGTTTCTTGCATAATGAATATGGAAGGATTTATCCTTTTCCTTAGGTCAGCCATCAGCCGTTGCTTGGCTTCCCCATTGAGGCCCCTCACATTCCATGAGAGGACATTCATTTTGAGGTTTTAGGGTTTTTCCTACCTCCCTTCACCAGATGGAAGGTGTTTTTGGTTCCTTTCTTGTCATTCTGGTTGTCAAAATCATCATATAAAAGTGTCAACTGGGTTCCATTTGTGATGTCCTCTGTCGTTTCCTTGTTTCTATTCTCATTGACAGAGGATCTCCTTATTTTCCTTTTGTTGCCATATTCAATGGCCTGTTTCCTACTCCTAGTGTTTCTAGGGTTGATTCTCCTAGAGACAGATGGGCCTTCTTTTTCAAAGAAAGGAGAAAAGGGTACCTCACCCCTATTCGAGCGGTTTGGGGATTTCCTATTGTCCGCCAGGTACTCATCCATAAAATAATTTGGAACAACAATTTCAATAAGGGTCTATACCTGGGTAAATGGATCCTCTATGCTAGGACTAGTGTGAAGCAAGGATTTTGAGAGCACCTCCTGCTCCTTGCTCATGGTTTTGCTTACCTTGATTTGGAACATCACTCTGACCTTCCTCCTGAGGTACTTAGTGGGTGGGATTATGTATGATGTGTTTTAGGACTAGCACTAGATCCTTGTTGAGAGGGAAAATACCCTGGTTCCTCTACATTCCCTTGTTCAGACCTATCACCTTTTGATTCAAGGCCCTCAAGATAGGGCACTGATTTAGGAGGTGACCTTGAGTGCGACAGTGAGTACAAAATGCTGGATTGTTTTCATACTCGATAGGCTGCCTCTTGATGATGTGTGATCCTCTATATAAGTTTATGAAAGTGGGTAACTTTATTTCTAGGTTAGTGTAGACACAAAAACAGGCATGGACCATCCTAGATCGGACCTTGGTGGAAGAATCAATGGCAACAAGCTCACCTATGGATCGGGCTATCCCTCTGATGACATTCTCATGCCAACATTGGAAAGGGAGGTTGGGAAACCTAACCCACAAAGGAGCTACATTTATGTTTTGGGTTTCAGGGTTGAAATCCTCTCCCCACTTTTAGATAAAAAGGCTCTTGCACCCTAGGAACCATGGTCCCCCGACCAAGATGTTGCAGCAGTCCTCCTGAGTGTTGAGCCTAATGGAAAAAAACCCCTAAGAGAGGGCAACAATTTCCATGTTGTTGCTGGTCTTCCACTTGGAAAAAGCCCATTTTCAAATGGTATCCATGTCTGGTCACCCTCCTATGAACTTGCCAATCAGAGTGAAATGCTCAAGCTCTAGGTAGTTGTCCATTAGGTCTTCAGGGATGACCAAATTTGCTCCACAAGGAAGCAGTTCCTGGGTGGGTTGATTTTTTGGGGATCTTGGACTTAGTACCTAGGCATAGGATCCTTTTTTGTTTAGGTTTACCCTGCATCTTGGTCCCTCCTTGTTAGGAGGATCTTTTTCGCTCCTGTCCGACCCATCTACCTGGGCCCCTACTGCATCAGGCCTTGTACCATCACTGCCATGGCTTGTCCCTCTAGGACCCTAACTTGACCATCCTACCTCATTTCTACTGCATCCTCCCGATCATTCTCCATCCACCACTTTCTCTCTTGCATTCCCGCTCTCCATCCTTCCCTAGTTATCATGGATGAGGCCTTACAATGTGGAATGGATTAAGGAGGATGGACAAATGAGATTAAATGAAATCTAATGGTTGTGGTTTATTTATATATATAAATATATATTTATTAAATATATATCAAATATAATATTAAAATATTATATATAAATAAATAGGCATAAATGAGGAAAAAGTTAGAATGAAGGGAAAATGGCTAGATTTTGTTGGTATAAAATGTGGGAAGGCATCGATGGAGGAAAAGTGGCTAGATTTTTGTGTCTACAAATGCTCCTTTTTGTACCATGTTGCACGAAGCACAATATGATGCAAAAATATGAGACACCTACTCGGGCTTGGCACAGACGCAACTTCTCTTTCCTGTTGGAATGCAGAACAAACTTGAAGGCAAAAAGAATAAAGAATTTTGGAGTTGTTGCGTAGCTTACCCCCTCAATTGGCGAATGAGTTACGGATGAATCTCACGAGCCAATTTAAAATAATTGATGAAAGAAATGTTGTGCACAGAAGTAATTATGGAATATGTGTCTATTTTGCCCCAAAATATGAAGGGTTTTGGTAGAAATAGATGATTATGAAAGGTGTATGTTTTATGCTTGTTATGGTTGAAACCAAGAGGCTAGCTTGTCTATATGAGTATTCAGAGGTCTCTTTTTAAAAGAGACATGTCGTCACGCATGAGTGTACTCCACTACCATTCAAGAGTATATAGCTCCTGTGGAGGCTATAGACTCTTGAATGGGACAAGCAAAGATGGCCCTTTTCACCTCAAGATTCCTACCAAGTATGGTGTTATCCCTCTTTGGGACAAGATGTTTTTAAGATGTGAAATTGTGTTTGGTTTGAGAATGTTTTTAGAATTAATTCTCAATACTCAAGATTTTCTTAGCAATGGTCCTAAGAGAACTCGACATATTTTTGGAGGTTGCTTTAAAAACTAGGAGTGGTTGAGTGATCAAAAAAACTGAGGGTTTGTGAATATATGACAAATTGGCATTATGGAATGGTACAATGACATGGGTGATGCTATGAAGGTGCCCCTGATTAAGGCAACATGACTTTTGTTGGACCAATTAAGACCTTGAACTTAATAAATGATCCCTATATGGAATGTGAAATGCGAATGCAATGTAGGAAATACAATGTGTGAATGTGTGAAATGTAGGATGTATTATTTTTGAAATGTGAATGCAGGTGGAATTCAATGTTATGAATGAAATGTATGCAAATGTTTTTTTTTTAGCCATGTATACATATACATATATATAAATCAAATTATGCATAGAATGATCTCAGGTGTATAACATTAAGTGGTTTGGATTCTTCCTCTCCCTCTAGACTAGCAAGTATATAAGTACCATTACCCACTCTTTGTGTAATAATGTATGGACCTAACCAATTAGCTGCAAATTTGTCTCAAGATGCAACAATGCATTGGTGTTTTTTTGGTTCTCTTTAAGGACAAGATATCCTACTTGGAATTCACGTAGATGAAATTTGGTGTTGTAAGAATATTTGAGGCAGTATTGATAAACACGTAAGTGCTCTAAAGAATTGAATCATCTTTCATCAAGGAGTGTGAGTTGGTCAAGATGTGCTTGTCTAGCATTTTCATCATCTATGAATTCCTACAAAGAAATTTGTAAGTAAGGGATCTCGAGCTCAAGAGGCATAATTGCTTCAACTCCATAGACCAATGAAAATGGTGTTTCCCCTATAGGTGTGTGGATGCTTATTCGATAAGCCCATAATGCCAAGGAAATTTGTGTGTGCCAATATCTATGATTTTCTTTGACAAGTTTCTTGAGAATAGCAACTAAGGTCTTGTTGGAAGCCTCAACTTGTCTGTTTCCTTGTGGGTATTAAGGAGTCGATAAACTATGTTTAGTATTATATTTATTGCAAAGGTCTTGAACATAATTGTTCTTGAAATACTTATCATTGTATAAAATTATTTTTTGGGGGATACCAAAACGAAAAATGATATGGTGAAGGATAAACTCCATGATTCTAGGTCCTGTCGTGTTGGTTAGAGGAATTACCTCAACCCACTTTGTGAAGTATTCAGTGGCTATGATGATGAAAGTATGTTGTCCCAAGGAAGGAGGTAAAATTTTACCAATTAGATCTAAGCCCCATTGTGAAAAGGGCCAAAGGCTTTGAATAGGTTGTAAAGCTTGTGATGGTACATGAGTTAAATTAGCATGTTCTTGGCACTTTTTGCAATGCTTAACATAGGTGAAACAATCACGTTCCATTGTGGGCTAATAATAATCCATGTAAAAAATATGCTTTGTAATGGCCATTCCACTAAAATGACCACCACAAGTACCATAATGGGCTTCAACTATGGCTATTTGAGCTTCACTAGCTTCGAGACAACGAAGGAGGACTCCATCATAACCATGTTTGTACAACACATCCTCCAAAAAAATGAAAAGGGCTAATTTTTCCTTTAAAGTGTGTTTGGTAGTTCAAGAAATATCAAAAGGGAGTGTTCCAAAGTTGATAAAGGCTACTATTTGGCTCGACCAAGGCTCATATGTATTCGATTGGATGAAGTAAACATCCTTTTCATCTTTTGACTCAACATGCGAAATTGCAGATTTAGAGATTGTTGAGATTATGAGGGGTTGTACCTCTCCAAATGAATATTTTGGAATCAATGATCCAAGGGAGGCCATCGCATCTGCAAATCTATTATTCAAACGTGGCAAGCTATTTATTTCATACCAATCAAACTTGGAGAGAAATTTCATTCATAATAAAGCTTAATGGTAGGTTCTTTGCATTGGTATTCTCTATTGATTTTCTTGACAACAAGTTGAGAATCACCAAATATCCTAATATGCTTAATGCTCATAGCTATAGCTAATTGAAGACCTAAGATTAAGGCTTCATACTCTATGGCATTGTTTGTGCATTTTAAGTCTAATTTAAATGAAAAGGGGATAGGTACACCTTGTGGTGTGTGAAATACAAATCTGGCACCTTGACCTTTTGTACACTTAGAGCCATCAAATAATAGTGTGATATCGACATATTCCTCCGGAATGACATCTTCGTCCTATTTAGTGACATCAAATACCGAATCATATGGGAGCTCAATAATCAATGGATGATCACTAGGTAGTGGAGCTTCCACAAGTTGATCGGCTATTACCTGACCTTTAATGGATTTTTGGCTAATAAATTCCAAGTCAAATTTAGTAAGAAGCATTATCCATTTAGCGGTGTGGGTGTTATTATAAGTGCGGGACATCATGTAATGCAGAGGATTTTCTCTAGCTATGACGTAAGTTGTGTGGCTAAGCATGTAATGTCGAAGTTTCTTAGTGGAAAAAACCACTGCTAAGCATAATTTTTCTACATAAGCATATTTTATTTCATAGCTTACCAATGTTTGACTAATGTAATAGATAGCTTGCTCTCGATTTTGTTCATTCTTTTGTGCAAGCATTGTCCCTAATGCAAAATCCATTGTTGAGATATAAAGATGAAATGGGACCCCTAGATGAGGAGGAGCTAAGACTAGTGGTGAAGCTAGGTATTTCTTAATGTCATCGAATGCTTTTTGACATTCATCTATCCAAGAGAATGACACCCCCTTTTGTAGTAGGTGATTGAATGACCTACATTTGTTAGAAATTTGTGCAATGAAGCGATGGATTGAGTTGATATTTCCTTGCAAACTACGCAATTCCTTTAAATTAGTTGGGGAGGCATCTCTAGGATAGCCTTGACCTTGTTAGGGTCCACCTCAATGCCTCTTTTGGAGATAATGAATCCTAAAAGTTTGCCGAGGTAACACCAAAGACACATTTCTTGGGATTCAACCTTACCTTATGCTCTAAGAGTCGGTCAAAAACTTTCTCCAATACACCAATATGTTCTTGTCAAGTTTTGGATTTATCCAAGAGGTCATCTACATAGTCTTCGATAATATTATGCATGTAATCATGGAAAATGTATGTCATGGCTCGTTGATAAGTGGCACCTGCATTTTTGAGGCCAAAGGGCATCACCTTGTAACAAAAAGTTCCCCAAGGTGTAGTGAATGTTATTTTGTGTTGGTCATCAGGATTTATTCGAATTTGATTGTATCCTAAAAAATCATCCATGAGTGAAAGTATTTCATGGCCAACGTAGGTATCGACAAGAGTATCGATGTTTGGAAGAGGGAAGTCATCCTTAGGATACGCTTTGTTAAGATCTCGAAAGTTAGTGCATACGCGTATCACCTCGTTAGGCTTACGAACGAGTACCATGTTTGAGAGCCATTCAGGATAATTGATAGGAACTATGAAGTTCACATCTAGGAGTTTTTGAAGCTCTATTTTTACCATGAGGGCCATGGTAGGATGCATTCTCCTAAGTTTTTTTTTAACCGACTTAGCATCAGGTTGTAAGGTGAGATTGTGGACAACCAAACTAGGGTCTAGACCAGGCATGTCCTTGTAGGACCATGAAAATATATCCTTTTTCCTCTTGAGGAGAGCAATGAATTGCTCTTGTTCATCATGTGATAAGTTTTTGCCAAGATTGACAATTTGGGGATTGTCTTTGTCTAAACTAAGGTCCACATCGATGGTATCTTCAATTAACATGTGGGAACCTTCCTCAAGATTATGGGGTGTAGGAATCAGATGAATATCATATAAGATGTCATCAAATTCTTTTGGATTATCCTCATCTATATCTGTCTGGAAAACCTCAGGATCCGAAGGTGACAATGGGGGTAAAGGTGGAGGGGATGGAGGAATGTAGTTGGCGGAAGCCCTTAACAATTCCTCGATCAAGATGAATTCAACAAAGGATGGAGGTGAGGATATCTAGTCCATATAAATGAGGCTTATGTCAATTGGAATTGGCTTAGCCAGATCATATGGATTATGGAGTGGAGTGAATAAATCAACAGGATTCATGTTGACTTATGGGTAAGGTGGACAAGTTGGATGGAATGGACATGACCATGGAACCGATGCTATGAGCTTGGTTAACCTAAACAACAGAAAACAACACAGGAAATATTTTATTAAATTATGTATTTACAAATAAAGAAAACATGTTTTTGATTGATTTTTTAAATTCTTTTTTGGTAGTGGTGATAACCATTATTTTTGTTTTATGTACATATGTTACAAGTTGGCTTATGGAATGGCTTAATGGAGTGGAGGTGGTTCACCAGTAGAGGCGGCTCTCTCTTGTGGAAGAAGCAAGCAAAATATGGGCTCATGGATGGGGAACATGTTGAGATAAAACTCATCTTGTTTAGAATGGGGAATGATGGGCTCTGATTCTTCTTTAGATTCATCTAAAATTATTGACATCAGCTCAAATTCTTCATAGATTTCATCATCAAAATTATCGAGATGGAGGGCATCTTCTCCTAAATTTAGATTAAGCCTTTGGAAATATTGTTCAAGAGAAGAGGTGGTAGGAAGTGGGTGGAAACCTAGACCTGAACGGTCATGCACCTCTTGATATGGAACATCGATAGGTTGATGCACTCCTTGTTCATGCAATCCTAGGCCATGGCCTTGCCAATTGACAATGTGGAAATATCGAGATGGAAATCCCGACATGTTTGAAATATTGGCAAGTTGTGGTTCTTTGGGTTCTTCTATGGGAGCTGAACTTGATGAAGATTCAATTCCCCCATATACAAAATTTATGCTATTGGGAGCCGAACCCATGTTGTAAACTGCTCCTATTACTAAATGTGGGTCACATGGGTGACCAAAATCTTTAGCACTAGGGATGGTGAGGGGTGTGATGGTGATGTCTTCGACCACATATTCACCAATACCAGGATTAGTGAGGTGGACTTCAACTTGGGATGATATGGAAGGATTATGGTTAGGTGATGGCTCAGGTGATGGTGGAGATGGGGATATCTCACAATTCATCAATTCGACTTGTGAAACATTGGGTGATGGTGATGGATTGGATTGGGAATATTTATGAGTGGATAATGATGATGTGGATGGCAATGATGTGGATGAAGTGGACTAATGATGGCCACATGTGCATGTAGTCAAGGATGACGATGATGAAGGTATGGAAGGTTGATGAGGATTGGTGATGGGGAGCTCTTCAGGAATGGGATCCTTTGATGAAGAGGTTTGTGGAGTGGTGGATGGCTTAGATGATGGTGATAGAAAAAGATGAGTGGAAGGGAGCATGGACTCATAAGGATTTGAGATGAAATTGCAATACTTAAATGGTTCGATATCCACTGGTATGCAATGTACCTATCCCTCATGAACATATTTCAAGCATTGATGTAGTATCAAAGGGACACATCTCATTTCCCTCATCCAAGGTCTTCCAAGGAGTACATTGTATGCCATGGACCCTTCCAATATGTGGAACATCGTATGCAATGTTTTAACCCCTACTTCGATGGGTAAAACAATAGTGCCAACTATGGAACACAAAGCATCATTGAATGCTTTGAGGGTGAAATAAGACTTAGTGATGTGAGATGGAGGAAGGTTTAGATGATGAAGAGTGGAAGTGGTGATGATGTTGATTGAGGAACCGGTATCAATTAGGACTCTTTTGAAAGGCTTCTTGTCAATGAGATCCATGATGTGCAATGGAGGATCTACTGATTTCGATGAGATTGGTTTAATCTCAAAGTCATAAAATGTAATGGAAGGCTCCATGCATGTTTGAATGCTCCCCACAAAGTTGTTGAAGGCATTAGGATCTTGTGATTGCAATTATATGGACTTCAAAATATCCATTAATGCCTCCCTATGTGGGGGAGATTGTTGGATTAGCTCATATATCAACAATTTGGTAGAAGCTATTTTTAAGCTTGTGGTTAACCGACTACTCAAGGAGATGACTGGTCGAGGTGGTTGATTGATGGGTTGATTTGATGGATTTGATTGGCTAGGTACATGAATGGGTGATGATGGAATGGGGGAAACTTGGATGGGTGGTGATGTAGAAGGTTGTGAGACACTTGCTTGAGGAGGCTGCCATTGTTGGTTATTCCTCTGACCTCTAGTGACCACATGAATGGCCCCTACAAATCCTTGGTATTGTTGAACGTGATTTACTTGATTAGGGGGAGTTTTAGTGTTAGCTCCCTCTATATTTGGTTGCACCTCCTCATGATGAGGAAGTGGTGTCTGAAAAATACCAAGGTTTTGGTTTTGTTGAGCTAAGGGGCTATCAAGCTTGATTGCCCCCAAGTCAATGAGGTCTTGGACTACATTTTTAAACACATTGCAGTGGTTGATATCATGCCCATTTTGCCTATGGTATGGGTAAAATAAATGTTCCCGATAATTTTTCCCATGCTTGGTAGAGATCATCCGATCTAATTTCAGGTAAAGCAAGTTTATTTGTCTCATACAACCTCTTAAAAAGTGAGGCATATGATTCGGCTAATGGGGTATATTGGCGATTTTGTCAAAAATACTATTGCTTGGGATGGTTTTCCATAGTTGGTGCTGTGTTTTGTACAGTTGGGGCTTGTGTTGGTGAGGGGACCACATGATAAGAAATTTGTTGTGGTACTTGTTGCATAGGTTGTTTTTGTTGAGCCATTATCGGCTGGCTCATGACCACTTGATTTACTTGATTGGATTGGGAGGTTGGGGTAGCCTATGTTGATTTTTGCTAGCCAAAATAATTATTTTTGTATTGGCCCTTGCTCTACCATTCTTTCTTCTTAGGCTTTAACATGCCCTCTTGGATTTTAATATCCTCAATGACGCTAGCCTGAGCTAAATCTTCTTCAAAGGATTGATAAGTTCTTAATTGGAGCATCCAAGAGATGGGTTTTAGGCAACTCTTGGTGAATAACTTTATTAGCTCATCCATTGGTAGGGTGAATGGCAGTTTAGTGATGATAACCCTCCAACGGTTTCCAAAATTATAGATAGATTCATCATCATGTTGCCTTAAAGCATAGACATATGATAATGAAATCTTCTTTTTGACATTTAGGATAAAGCAGTCAAAGAATTGATCAATCAATTGTTCAAAAGTATAGATACTATGGGTTGGCAATTGATTGTACCATTCTATGGCATCTCCTCCTAATGTTTGAGGAAAATTTTGAAGCATGAGAGTATTATCGTCTTGAATTCTAAAGCATGCATGAACAAAAGTGCTCACATGTTCTTTGGGATCCTCAGTTCCCTTAAATTTTTCAAACTTGGGCATCATAAAATCTATTAGATATGGCGGTGATGGTACCGAAGGATGAATTGGTTGGTTGATAAATTGGTGTAAGGTAGGTTTTTGATTTGAAAAACCTGGTGTATGTTGCATCAATTGATCAATTTGTTTTTGCATTACCTCGATTTGAGGGTCTTCCCTAGGAACATGAAAGCCTTGAATCACCTGATGGGTTTGGGGTGGTGTGGAGAAATATTGTGGAGTGACTAGGTGATGAGGAGATTGATATTGGTGGCTTGGTGAATGATATGGAATGTGATGAATGGGATATTGGTGATGAAATTATGGGGAATTATGAAATGATGTTGATGGATGAGGGTTATGGCTAGGCTGGCCAATTGGAATAGGATGGGTACTGGTATGGCTAGATGGGGGAATAGGGATAGAGACCATAGAATACTGTGGTGCCCATGATGGACCTTGGTTGATAAGGGGAGTCTGAGTAGAGGTATGTAAAGGCTTAGGGTTAACCTGTACTTGTTGTTGAGCATCTTGATATTGTCTAAGAAATTTGTTCAGGTGCTCCCATGCCTCACTAATTTCTCTATCAGAGGCTAAGGGTATGGAGGTAGAGGGTATGGAAGATGTGGTTTGGGAGCAAGTCACACTAGGTATGGTGACTTGGGAGGTTGGGATTTGTGAAGTAGCATTCACATGTGCTTCAAACAAAGGATTGGTGTAAGTGGAGGTATATGATGTGCTAGGAGCACATGAGGGTTGGGGAATGGATGCATGGGATGAAGGTGCAACTGATGCCTCAAAGAGAGGGTTAGTATACACTTGGGTGAAGGTAGGTGGTGGTTGGGAATAGATAGGATCTTGTTGTAGAGTAGATTCATGTCTAGGTGAGTTGGGAATGGACTCTAAGATATAACTAGAGGACTTCATGAGAGCATGTACTCTATCCATGTCTATATGAGTGATGTGATGGTCTATTGTGGGGGAGGTTGACTCCTCCTGGGGTATGGTCATGTGGTAGGCTATGGATGGCAAGGAATGTGAGGGACCTATAGATAAATTTGCCTATGTCACATTCAGGGTATCTACCATAGAAGTGGTGGGGAATGTGGATGATGGTTCCATTAAATTATCTTGAATTATTGCTTTCTTTTGATTACGAGTTAATACCATAAGAAAAATAAATCAATATGCGGATTAAAATACCAAATGTAACAAAACTGGAATGCTTTAAGGAAATAAATAAACAAAGCTAAGTCTCAATCAATGTGGCTTACCTCATTCATTAATTATCTCCTTTTAATGTGTGTTCATTTTTATGTATCAATTTTGTGTGTTTTATTTTTCTAATCTTTCTTAATGAAACAAAGGTGAAAAACTATGGCTAGGGTAGGACAACGAGATTCTTGTTGGTGATGAAATCCAAAAAGTTTGCTTGGGGGTATTCCTAAGGTGTCTAAGGGTAGATATTGGTGGATGGAGATGAATGCCACCATCACCAAATCTCAAGCAATGGTTGGTGATGAAATCCAACCACTACTATTTTATGTGAATCGTGAAGTGTGTGTATTATTTTTAAGGTTTATGTTTTCTATTGTATACAAACAATGTCAAAAATAATTAATTTCATAAACCTAAATCAGAAGCCAACAAAATATTGCCAAGTTCTCCAAAGGGTGTGAAGTACACCGCTTAAGAACCCCTACCTAAATAGCGATCGGAGGGTTTGTCCACCCCTCTACCTGGAATCACCCAATGGTAGGGATCAGGGTTAAGCATAAGGGGTAGTACAGAAAAAGTAATTATAAAATTGGGGTGAATCTAGGTGAATGCTATATAAAATTTGGGGCAAATTTTTCAAAATTTTGAAGAAATTTTTTCAAAATATGGTGATTTTTTCTTTCAAAACATTTTCCTATGTCTTTTCAGATATGGCTAGATGTTCCTCTCCTCTTCCCTCTAAAGTGTATTTCAATAACATATTTTTCCCCAATATCAAGAGCATTTTCAACACTCCTGGAAGATATTCCTAATGGCTTTACACCACCGGACTTGCTAGTGTGTTGAAGATGCCACAATTGAATATTAATGTTTAGTTGTTACAACCATGATGTGTCCACTATTTCGATCCGAGTGGATAACAAGGATATTGTTTTTTTGTTAAACCCTATGAAATGCAATGATTAAAAAGGCTACGATTTTCAAATGGTGTACTGGTGAACAACCAGTATGCCTTAACAGAAGATGATAAATCCACCCTGGCAACCGTTTACTTTGTTCATTCTGACAATTTGAAAGGTATAATTTTAAAATTTATTTTTTATTTAACATTAAATATTTATGTATTGTAGTTTCCATTCTATAATAACATTCTTCTTGCTGTACTTTTTATTTTATAATAATTTTGTCTCTTTTTTTAGTTAATTATTCTAAGTCCAAAAGGGGCTTAAACATTTCCAACATTGCAGAAAAATTTCTATATGCTTGCATTGAATTTTTCAAGCAAGGCTTATTTTGTAGGGTCAACATATAGAAATGCCTTTTTGGGCACTTTATTTATTGATTCATTGTATTGCTGGTAGTAGATTTGATTTGTCCACACACATTTGCAACCGCCTAAAACATGACCTTTGAGTGCCTAGAAAATTCAATCTTCTTATACAATTACTACCAATAATTTTATTCTTTGTCTATTCCAGGAAGCTTATTTTAACCTTCAACAAAGTAGTCCTCCCACTGAATTGCACCCCATTTTGTTATCTATTGGCATGACTGATAATGAAATACAGGTAAAAATATTTTTTGGAATATCTTTGTTTTCTTTTTATCATTCTATTTTGTTATTTTCTAATTTTTTTTTGAAAATAGAGAAGAACATCTCAATCTTCAAGTAAAAAGGATGCCGCATTTAGATTTTAGGAAGTATCTGTTGATTCTAATACTGACACACAGTCGTAGTCATCACCAATAATTCCCACCAAACATGCAAGGTCTCATGGTGATCGGATTTAGCATAAACTTGTGTCACCTTTTACTTCTTAAATTGTTTTTTTAATGTATTTTAAATATTTTTTAGAGAAAGCATCCTTTCATTCTGATATGTGAAATCAAATCAAATGAATTCATCCTTGCATCATAATGTTGGAAACTAGAACAAAATATTTTTAGATTATACAAAATATTCAGCACTTATACCAAAAAAAAAATTCATCACAATCTGACTAGTGTTACCATCATCCTCATCATCCTTAGTATTTGTTACACCTCTTCTATATACCATAGATTTACAATGTAATAATTCTCTTTCATAAGGAAACTTCTCCACATCATAGGTCGACACATATACTCTCAAACAATTTTTCAAATTTTCATCCAACCTATTTCAAACTTTAGATTTTACATATGATAATGCACTGAACACCCTTTCATCTTCTACAGATCCTAAAATCATTGTTTGACATAATTCATATAAATGAAAATATTCACTCATAGTATGTTGTAAGATGGTACTAGGTTGTAATCTTCTACACAAACATGAAATAAAACCTGCTTCATGACGATTAGAGAATTGTGAAACTTGAGCAGACATTGTTGTTCTAAAACTTTTTGATTGTTCTATCAAAATATCTCTGTTGAGAATGTCATTGATTTCAATACCATTGACTACCACACTTTTACTAAAACGTCCAGTAAGAATGTCCATGTATTTGAGAAACAAACCATTTACAATCTGGTATTCGCTACAAGGATCCCAAAACATCGGATTAACCACACCCATAGCATATAGAAATTCATCTCTTTGAAAATTGTCTCTTATTCCTTTTATCAATGATTATGCTATTTGTTTCAGTTTAATTTTTATATCATCTACAACAACATGAAATCTGTTGTAGGTTATGGATATTTGCTCAACTTCATTTGTAGCTATATCCATTCACATGCCATAATAATATAAAGGTATTTCCTTTCTGCTTACATTAATACATAGATGATCGATTATATTGAACTTTAGAAAGCTTTGAGAATCATTCACATTTGTTAATGCTCTCCAAATCTCAAACATGGGATCCATAAAATTTTGACTAGATGCATACATCATATCAATATGCATGCAAATTTGTATTCTTGCCCTAGTGAAATCCATAATATAAATCGATCTTTCTTGTGAATTTTTTATCAAAGTATTCATTTTTTACAACATAGGAATAATACTGCACAATGTGAGAAGTGTTTCAAAGTCACTCATTCAAAAAAGTAAATATTTAGCCTTATCAACTACCCTACGATTTGTATACATAAACCCTATCAAGGATTGATATTTTTTGAAAACTCTTAATATCGGTTGATACATAGAAATCCACCTAGTATCCACATCTTTCAATAGTTTGTTACCTTCAGTAACTCCTAGTGCAAAATTTTGAAACTCTAAAAATATTTTTGGACTACGTGAAAAATAATCATGAATTTCATGGACAAGCTCTTCCACTCTCACAAAATTTGTAAATGTATCCACAATTTTGTATGTAAGATTTATTTTGTGGGCCATGCAATGTATAGGGATCAAATATGGGATAATAGATGTTTGTAGTCTAACACAAAGACCATTCCTATGTCCTTGAATTGTAGCAGCACCATAAGCTATGACACATATTAATTTAGAGGCTATTTCAATTTCATTCATTCCTACTTCTTCTTTTAAACTAATTACAATAACATTGTAAATGTTTTTTGCATTACAATTTTCCACCATATTGTGTATTCCAAGTAAATGAGGTTGCCTTAAATGATTTTACAATATGTAAAAATGCATGCAAATCTAATATGTATTGTAAACAACAGTTACCTTATCAATTTGGCCTTTTTTACTTTCTCTCTAAGGTCATCCTGCTCAACCAATGGGAGATATTTTACCATTTCCCAACCACTTTGATCTGACCAATGGGTACTGGGTAAGTTCTGCATATCAGCTAGTCAAAATAGAGATTTACAATCCATGAAATCAGACATAGGTCTATCCTTCTTAAGAATAGAGAATACAACAACAAACTGCAAACTTTTTGAAGCTAAATTTAACTTATTTATTTTTCAAAATTGGGCTTTAATCGTTGCACCTTTCTCAACCAAATTTTGCTTTTGTTTAATTTCTTTATCATATTCTTGTGCATATCTTATATGTGCGCACTCTGATGCATCCTTCTACCTAAATTTTTTTGGTATTGGTCGATCATCTTCTTTTGTTTTTATATAAACCTTTCCACAATTTTTTTCTACTATATATTTCTTAAGTTGCAATCTATGATCCTTTCCATGTTTCCAATTGCAAATTACGCATCTCAATTCTGTTATATCATTAGTACTATTCTCTAGCAGCACTGGATCAATAAATGGAAATTCTAATATCCAATCAGACTGAAATGATCTGTTAATTGTCCACCTAGATAACCTTGCATGCTTATGTTTTTTAGATGAAGATTCTCCAGAAGTAGTAATTGCATAAGAACTATTAGTTTCTTTTCCACTTGGCATGTTAGATTTAGGAATCTCTTCATGTTGTTGCATTTGATTACAAAATTTTCATTTGTGGACTGTTCATTAACATGGATATGTGGAAGTGGAGGCATACCAAGGTAAAAGGTTTTTTCTATAGAGATAATACTAGTGTCAATAGTAGGGTCATTATAACTATGGCATTTAAAAGCATACCTTATATAGATAAAAAATGGACAAATCCATCAACCAAAAAGCACACTTATTTATGAATGAAGACATTATATTTAAAATTAACAATGTAAAAAAATTAACTAGTGAGTAAAGGCGTTCATACCTTCAGTTTGTGCAGATGTTGTTGGCTGACCATATTTTGAAATATTATGAAAGTATTTGAGGATATTCCTTTTATTGGAATACTGGCCTCCCTTATTTTCACTGCTTGCATTTGAAATTTTGCCTGTATGAATAGAAGAATAACATGAACAATAAGTATCATTTTTAAAAATGAAAATAACTGGTATAAAAGAGAACTATTGCTAGAGATAGTAGAATATATGTCCAAAGAATAAAAGTCCCAAGCAGAATAAACCTCCTTATTGAGTGTCCATGAACAAAATGTTAAAAAATTAAATTTAATGGTAAAAAAAACTTATTGGTAAATTGAGTCACCTTATGCCAGTCACCTTATGCCAGTTGCCTTATGCCACTCACCTTATGCCACTCACCTTCTATTAGTCACTTTCTGCCAGTCACCTTATACCAGTCGCCTTATGGTAGTTGCCTTCTGCCACTTGCCTTATGCCACTCACCTTATGTTAGTTGCCTTATGCCACTCGCCTTATGCCACTCACCTTATGCAAATTTCCTTTTGCCACTCACCTTATGTCACTCGCCTTATACCACTCACCTTCTACCCATTGCCTTCCACCAGTCGCCTTATACCAGTCGCCTTATGCCAGTCACCTTCTACCACTCACCTTCTACCACTTGCCTTATGCCACTCACCTTCTGCCAGTCACCTTCCACAATTCACCTTCTGCCATTCACCTTCTGTTAGTCATGGAATCATGTTTTATTATTCATATGCTTTGTATCGCTCGTTATTCAAAAAATAATGTTGCAATTGTATGAGAGTCGATGTCAGGGTTAGCTATATATAATGGGGTATAATGGGTAAATTGGATGAGATATTTTTTATTTTTAATAAATTTAGGGTGAAAATTAGGCAGGAAACCTTATGAGAATGGGGCAAATTTACCCTTTAGAAATTTGGATCCCAGAATTTTTGGGCGAACGGGTCGACCTCTATGGTCCCAAAATTCGCAAAATTAACATTTTGAAAATTTGAAAATTTGTGCTAAATTGTGAAATTCGCCACTATGCAAAATCTTGGTAGGGACAATTTTGGCAATCAGATATTGTTCCAACTTAGATAGATAAAATAAAATTGTTTTTAACCCTAATATGCAACACTAAGTTATGCAATTTATAATTCAAATGCATACAAAATGCAACAATTCACATTCAGAAAACAAAAACCCTAAACTGAATATGTGGATGAAATGCAAATCTAAAATGTAGACTGTATGATTTCATTTCCAAATTTATTAATGATGATTAATTTTAATTTTAGAATCTAAAAAAAATAAAGTAAACAGTACAGAATGCATAAAACAAAGATTTGGGTTTTAATATGGCATACTTACAAGCATCCTGTGTTTTTACTCTAAATCATCGTAAAAACCCTAGATCTGCAAAATTCCAGCTTTTGAAGCACTTATAAGATAATAGAAACAACAAACAAGTTAGTAAAATAAATCATAAATAGAAACCCTTAGGGGGTCCCACCGTGATCGCCATTTGTAGATTCAAAAATACAACACTACAACTATTGCTTAAAAACAAATGGATACACCAAATCAGAAATGCATAACCATGAAATATATATATATATATATATATATAATATGTTAATGGGGAGGAACTTATAAACTTCGTTGTTATAGATCAAGATGATGCACAATCCTATGTTGGTAAAATATTAAAATATTCAAGGTTCTCTAAAACCCTAATGGCAAAGCTGCAATGTCTTCAATCATTCTCTTGATCCCAACAATGGTGAGTAGGCTTCGCGCTTATCCAATACTGGGCCACTCTAGTTTAATAAACTGCTCAAATCTAGTAGATCTATATATCTGCACACACAACAACAATATCAAGGGTTAGTAGTAACAATGAGGGCTCCACTGTGTGAGACCCTCAAACATTAACAAAAACCCTAGCTATTGTAAACTTGCAATGCATACAAAATCTAAATATAATAAAATAAAATAACCAAATTGATTTACCTTGTTGTTTTGTTTGTGGATGGCTTGATCTAATGTCGATTTGATGATGAAAGCATGTTCTAGCATCAAATGAATGTAGGAAGTCTTCAGAAAGGTTTACGTAAGGCACTCATGGGCACCTGGCAGCTACAGGAGGCACTCGTGGGCACTTGGGAGGTGCTCGTGGGTATTTGGGAAGCTTGTGGGTTCTTTAGAGGTACCCGTGGACACTTGGGAGGTGCTTGTGGGGACCTAGAGCTGAGGTAGAAGTTTGCAAAAGCAGATCAGGTGAGGGCAAAATATGCGATGGCTATGGTGGAAAACAAGGGTATGTGAAATATAGTAGATGGAGGGGGTAGGGCATAGAAGGCTATATGGAAATATTAGGGCACTTAGGGGGATTAGGATTTAGAATTAGGGATTCAAATAATTTCAGAGCTTAGAGAACTTAGGGCAATCAAAAACTTAGGAAATTTGGGAACTTAGGGGTTGAGCCATCAAAATAACTTCTACTTATAGTCCAACCTTGGACATGCTAGGGTTTCAATTACACTTAATCGTGTGGCTGAGATTAAAGCACATCCAAGGGTGGATAATAAGTTTAGGGTGTGGAATGGATTAAGGTGGATGGATGGATGAGATTAAATGAAATCTAATGGTTGTGGTTTATTTATATATAAATATATATTTATTAAATATATATCAAATATAATATTAAAATATTATTATTTAAATATATATATTATAAATATATAAATAAATAGGCAAAAATGGTGGGAAAGTTAGAATGAAGGGCAAATGGCTAGATTTTAGTGGTGGAAATGGTGGGAAGGCATGGATGGAGGAAAAGTGGCTAGATTTTGGTGTCTACATATGCACTAATGCTTAGTGCTTGGATTTGAGACTCACCAAGTCTCAATATTAGAAGCTTTTTTTTTTGTTATATTTTTTTCTTTTTCCTTTGCTTGTACTAACCAATTTCGGTGGCTTCTGTTGGCCACTTTGAGTTGCAGGTTTTTGTACTTTAAAAAGTGTCTTTAGACACTTGATCCATATTAAATTTTGTAGCCTTTAATTTAAAGCACAAAACTAATTTCTTTTGAGATTAATAATAGTGCAAACAGCTCTAACAGATTATAATTTTAATGCACTAACAAATTACAACTTATCACTCCAATATACTCTCAAGAAAATGCACTTAATCAATTCACTACAACTAATCAAGAATAATATCAAATGAACCTTCAATATTTATTTTGTAAATTCCTTACAAGCAAGATATTAGGTGATAGTCTTCTTTTGTTTTCCAAAGTATATAATAGGCTAGTTGATATATTATTTACAAAATCTGAAATCTAATCAACTCCTAATGTGCAAATGAACCTTAAAAAGAATCTTTCTTATTCCACACTTGAATATTGTAATACAAATCTCCTTTTTGCAAATTTAATCAGGATGAACGTGCTTTAATAAATCTTATAAGTAATCACTTAATGGATCTACATGCACCAATAGTTGCATAGCTTTTTATTTACGCTTTTATAGATCCTTTTCTGCTTATGTAGAGGATGTAGATCTTGGTGCCTAAGAATACCAAGTTGTTGCCTTGAAGAGGACCTTGCAACTCTTTGTAGACTATTTTTGAACATTTTCTTCTTCACCAATTTGATGGTCTTAAAATTTCTTTCATGAGCCTAGGATTTGGTGACTTTTATCTCCTCTTGTAATCTCTTCCTTTTGCTATGGATTTTAAGAATTTTGTATCTCTAAAGTAGTGATCTCTTTCCATAAGAGGTAATCTTCAAATATCCTAGATTTGATAAGCATATTCTGCTTTCAAGTCTTCTTGTCAAATTATGACTTCAAGTAAGATCTTCTCCTCAAGATTTTGAATGTCTTGAGATATTTAGTGGATTCTTCTTCTACTCGAATTTGGCATTCCTTACCAAAATATCCTCCTCTTGGGCTTGTTGTCAGATGGTGATAATTGTCCCAAGTCATTCACTATCAAGGGCTTATCCTTGGTAGTGGATTTCTCCAGTGAGTTATCCTTTAAGGATTTCTTTATTAAGGATCTCCTAGCCTTTTACTGGATGCTCGTTGAGACCTAGTTAAAGTCTTTGATCTTGCAAATTATTCTAGTCTTCCTAGAGATCTTATTTTCAACCTTCTGCTTCTATAAGTGTTGGTTTTGATATCTTCTCTTGGATATCTGATTCTGCTACTTTTGTATACGAGCAAGACTCTCCTAGTCCTTCTTCTTCGTGGACTGTAAGTTCTTCAATGAGATCTCCTCTTGATATCCTTTTTGATTCAGGTACTAGATTGATTCTAAAGAAGCTTTTCTTTCTAAATTTATTGTAGGAAGCTTTCCTAACTTACTGGATCACCTATACCTGCAACAAAATTATTAGTACCAAAATCTTCTTTCTGAATTAGATCCTTTTCTTTGGAATATTCTTCAATATAAAAGGCATCTAAGGCTTGTTTCAGTATCAAGACTTCTATATCTTGTTCTTCAATGTCAAGGCTTCTATGGCCCGTTTTTCAATATCAAGGCTTCTATAGCCTATTATTCAATGACAAGGCTTCTATGACCTTTTTATCTATATCAAGGCTTCTATGGCCTTTTCTTCTATATCAATGTTTCTATGGTCTTTCCTTCTATATCAAGGCTACTATGGAATTTTCTTCTAGTAAATTTATTCAATCTATCAATGGAGATATCCAATATTCAAACTTCACCATGATTCTTTTCTAGAAGATTCTTTTAAAGTATTCTCCCTTCTACAACAACTAACCTCTTTACTATGAAGGCACTCTGACCTATAGGTAATGAAGTTGAGTTATCATAACTTTTTGTCATAAGAGGTATCCCAATAATCTGAGTATTAATTCCCTATAAAAAGAAACTTTTAGGTAAGTATTTCCAGATCTCTTAGCTTCACTAGTTGATTTGTCAACCAAGTGGATCAAACACTGAGTTGTAGTATTCACAAGTTTTCCTTCAACTCTATGAAAAGACTCTAGCCCTATGCAATCTCAGTATTTCCAAAAATAAGATTTTAGTCCTCATTTGTAACTCTTCCTAATTCTACCACCTAGAATCTTTTGATAAATTTTGATAGTGACTGGTCCAATGGTGCCTCAAGTTCTCAAAAAACTCAGGATTAAATAATGGTGGTTCCCTCTAGATCTAATGTTGATTTATCTATCGTATATCTGGTACCATTGTTAGATTTTGATTCCACATACATTGGGAGAAACCATTCACAAGATGCAGAAAGAAATAAAATAGATCTCTAATATGACTGAAATATGCTATAAATAGAAATGGCAAAAGTATTACAATAGTAGCATTGGAGGAAATGGGTACTCCATAAGATATGCTACTGATCTATGAGAAAGCTTTGAGATTATAGCTCACACAAACTACCCTACTACCTATCTACCACACACACACTATGATGCTCCTATATATTGCTTCCTATGATCTATCTATGGCCATTATATAGGAAGATACATTCCTTGGCTGACACTCTATCTAGTTGTACAAGTGGAAACCTTACACATTACAGCTTGCACATTGACACTTGTGCATTTATTACATTGCATGAAGTAACTAGATAACTTCCCTTTCAAGTAACCTAATGTCTTAAGTATGTACCAAGGAAGTGCATTTACATGATCCAAATAATGTAATATGCTCTATTTTCTAACACCAGTCCTGACCAAAGGTATGAGTGTTTAAATGAAGGGGTGAGCACACATTTTCTAATATCCAAGGGCTTTGAACTCCTATGATATCTCTAGATAGGTCCCTGAAATCCTAAAAACTAGTAAAGTTCTATGATAGATGATGACAAAGAAGGCCTTTGACCAGGTCACTTTTAGGGAAGATCATCCACATCGAAGGTAGGGGACACTTGGACACTCCTTAGCCAACTAAGGCAGGGTGGTTATAGTAAAATGATAGCTAATATTCTAAATATTGCAATAGCATAAACTTCCACTAATCATCAGAAAAATATCCTATAGTGCACTAATGAAGCATGATGGTAGAAACTAAGCATGTTTAGGTGGGATAAATATATCAAGGACATCTAATAATTCCAAATAGTGAATGGTACCAATCAACAATAGCTGGAAGAATTAGAGCAAAAAGTGATATCCACTCCTTCCCAATATGTTGATCAAGCATGAGCTTCAAATTGGACCATGTTGTACCTATATTGTTAGAAATTCCTTATAATAATTAGCTATGCCTTTATTTGACCTTTGATAGCATTATGTTGTTGAATTCTTATGTATTATAGATGCTCCATAGGACCTAGATATTTTTGTTAAAGCTTTTTGTAGGTCTAGTAGACTATTTTTTAGGCCTAGGCTATTGGAATATTAGGTATTATTAGTGTTTGATTATGTGGTTCTTATTTTTTCTATAAATTTTGCTTAGCATGTCAAGATCTATTGAATTAGAGGAGGGCATGATCTTAGGCTTAATTCATATTCAATAATATTTTACCTAGTAACTGGTATGTTAGTCATGTATGTAGTTTAGTTGGATTGTGTGTTACATGGCATATGGCAATGCTATTAGCCAATTGTCGTACACCTCTAATCCACAAATTATGTCCCTAAGACTTTATTTCTTACTCTAATATTCCTCATATTTTATTTTTATTTTATAATAAGGAACCATCCTTCTTCATAGGTTGGCTAATGAAAAATTTAAATCCATCCAATCTTGGTCCTATGGTCAAATGACACACTCTTGTCCATTAGGAAAATCATAAACCAAGAGTTTTCATCACACCTGGTGGGGCTAAACCTATTTTTTTTCTATCGATGCATTACTAGTGGGACAAAGCAATTTGCCTCACTCACTCGGATGACCCAAGATTTTGGTAAATACTCTTGACCTTGCAAGTGAAGAATCCATGTTCACTTGGAGTATTATTGAAAGAACCTAAGATAGGTGACTCTATTAAAGGAATATGTTTCAAAATTACATGTTGATGAGATTGAAGATCAAGAAGCTCAAATAACTTGTGTATTTTGTTGAACTACTTAACTGGAGAGCTCACAAAAACCATGTAAATCCCAGTCTCCATTTAGGGCTCCTTGCATTCAAAGTCCTATTCCATTGCAATCCTTTCACAAAAACTATCCTAATAGTCCCTAACTAGAAAATATGGCTGAAAAGATCTATCCATTGTGGTATAGAAATGGTCCCATCATCCTTTTAGATCTCTATAAAATCCCTTAGTCTATTCTTATAGCTTTACCAACTTTTAATGGAACTAAGAAAATATCATACAAGCACTATCAAGATGTGGCCACCCTTGCTACTATTCATAATATCCAATATGAGGATGTCATGGTATGTCTACTAGCCATATCATTTAGAGAAAAAGTGATCATGTAGTAAGTATCCCTTGATGATAATAGTATTACTTCATGGACTCAATTTATTGAACCATTCATATTGGAATTCAATTAGGTAGGAGATCAATTTTTATTACTTTTTGAATTCACCTCCATTTAAAGGCATCCGTAAGAAAATATCATTGATTTTAATATTAGATTAAGAAAAATATGGAAATAGATTCCTCAAGACATAAAAAATTTCTAGCCCTAGGTATATATCTATAACATCTAAGCCTTTGACCTAGATCTAGACCTCTAGATCCATCTAACCAATAAGATGATATTTCCTCAAATATTTCAAGTTGCAATTATTGTAGAATATGCACTCATCTCAATTAGAAAGCTTCCTCCAAATATCACTATGCCATACTTTCTAAAGTTGCTATCACAACAAACCCCAACCACTACAATACCATGATATGCTCTGCTCTAGAACAAATAGCTCTATCTAAGCCCGTTTCATTATATCTCCCTCTTGCCAACTCTAGAACCTAAATAAAATATAAAATGATTAGAGCTAAGGGTAAAATTGAATAATTTAAATAACAAATTGATTATGCTATAAATTCATAATGCAAAGAAAACATATAAGGGCTATCAGCCTTGGAGGTTTCCTTATATCACCAAAGACGAAGGAGCCTCTAACAAAAATATCACTAGATGAAAAATATTGCATATAATGAACCAAATGAGATGACATGTACTTCCACTCCTCATGAGAGTTATTGGTACTTAGCCTACAATGATCCTTACAATGTAGACACATGTATGGTATATTGGAACCACGTCCAATTGGTGGCAACAAAGAAAATGAAAAGAGCAAAAAAGAATAGAAGGAAGTGGTCAACATCCTATTGTATCCATAATAAGTCTAGGTGGATGAGAAAACCAAGGATAAAGAGTCTATTAAAGTCTTTACTAGATTTAGAAAGAAGACTTTACAACTAGAGCTTCAAAAGTTGCACCCATTCAAAATCCCTTCTCAATATTATATAGAACGAACAAAAGAGCAGCCAAGGCTAGACTTACCAAGGAAAAAACTAGTAAAGGCAAAACCCCTACTAGAGGATGCTAAGAAGCAAATTCTAAAAAGGTTAAGGTATCCCTCAGTGACCAAATAAAAAATTCTAGAATACACTGAGCAATATCATAAAAAGTTTGAAGAGATTGACCAAAAGGAACAAAAGTTCTCAAGAGTGATCCGATACAATATTTTTGAAGAACTAAAGAAGAATCCTTCCAAGGCAAGCATGTTTGATACATTACTAATATCCTATTATATAGATCTACTCAAAGCAATGTTAAAAGACATCAATATTAAAGCAAAAAAAATTTCAAGCCTGATTTTTCTCAAGATCAACCAATCCTTGATATGAGTGAGATTTGGCCACCCCTATTCTACATATCTTTACAACTGAAGGGTGGATAGTATCCAATTGTATGATCAAATTAGGAGAAACCACTACTATCATGGAAAATGTAGTGCATAAAGTGTTAGCATATTTAATTAATCTATTTAGAGTTGTTGTAATCAGTTATTTGATTTGTTGATTTGGTTTATGTTTAGGATATTTGGCTAGATGAGAAAAAATATCCCTAAGCTATTCTAGTCCTAGATTATATTTTGTTAGCTCATGTTATGGGTCCTATAGCCTATATAATTATTGTAAACCTTCATTTTTAGTAATTTAATAAGCATGATTATCTCATTTGGTATCAGAGCTTGATATCTTCGATCGATCCTTAAGTGGATCTCGAATGATCTAATGCGATGTTTATGAGCATTGGTGGAGATAGTCTAGTAAGGCTGTTGATGTAGCCTAATTTTTTTTTGGCTAGATTTGATAGCCAAAAACCTACTGGACATAGAATACCATTGATGGAGATCGTAGCACTACCATGGATTTGAATGTAATATGGATCTGGCCTAATCTACCTAAACAATGATGGAGCTGGTAGACCAACGGTTAGGAACAAGGATGCTAACTGGTCAAGTGGACCGGCTTGATGTTGACTTCTATACCTTGTGAAGCCAACTAGATGCATTTGTAGGTGATCAGTGTGATCCCTATGCTAGGTGCTAACTGATGCGTAGTCGTTATACCATCATTAATTCTCAATGAATTTGTCAATCCAGGGTTGTGTACAAGGCTATCTACGGAAGAAGAGGCAAAACAACTATAACTTAGGTCAATCTAGAGCAACAGGTCTTATTGGTGAAACCAGTTGTGTGGGGGGTTTTAGGACATTCCTATCTCTAAATTGCATGAATTAAACCTTAATCTAAGTTGTAGAATTGGAAACTAATCATTAACTACAGAAATGAAGTCCTAATTACAATTGCAGAATGAGACCTAATTATGTTGCATAAATAACAGTTGCAGAATTGAAAGTCTGATTCTAATTGCAGAAGGAAAATCTAATTACTTTTGCAGTAATGAAAATCTAATTCTAATGTGGAAAATAAAACCTTGTCAAGACTCTGTAACAGAAGGTTGTCAATCTTCTATGCAGGGGTTGACAGCAAAACACAAAATGTAGGAAATTGCTGAAAACAACAAATTCTGAAAATAACAGTCTGAAATAAAATGGAAGCTTTGCTGAAAGTAAATATTACAGCTAAAACATTAAGCACAAGATTAATCTAAGCATAAATAAACTAAGACTGCAGATATTGTCAACTGTTTACAAGCAATTGAAATAACAAGTTCTACAACTCATTCTGTTGCAGCAAAATCAGAATAAAAACCTGTTGTTAGTCCTCCTCCTAGGTCTAGAAGTGGCCAGCCTCCTTGTCCAGAAGAAGGTATGAGTCTCTCTCTCTCTAGATCTTAATCACACTCATTTACAAGCAATATGAAATAGAACTGGTGCACTTTATTGATTAAAGAACATGATTACAATAATTTTGTTGAAAACCTGTTACAGGACTATAACAGTCAAATTCTACCTATTTTTTGCTTTTTCCTAGCTTCCTTACTCTCTCTACATATATTACCAGCTCAACCTGAATGGGAGAAATATTTATAGATGTCCTAAGGTCTAATTACAAACAAAGAATATCTCAAAAGATCTAATCCTACAATGCTGCAACAAATTCTGGTTTTATCCTAGAAGAAGATTAAAACTTGATCTTTCCCTTAATGATGGCTTTGGTCGGCAATGATGGCAAAGACAGATGGAAGATCTTTTCCTTTACCTTTTTTGACCTTTATTTCCCTTTTTCCAGCTTCAAAAATTGGTCAACAAGTCAAAAAGCACACTCTATTTTCATTCCGGAGATAAGTGGCTTCATTTCGAAGACAATGCAATTCTCATTCCGAAGATCGCTCATTTCGAAGATACTGCAATTCTCATTTCGAAGATACTGCAATTCTCATTCCGAAGATCCGCTCATTCCAAAGATAATGCATTCTTCATTCCGAAGATCCGCTCATTTCGAAGACACTGTGTTCTCTCATTTCGAAGATATTTGTTCATTCCGAAGATACTTTGGAATGAACAAATGTGTGCTTTTCCAGTGATTTCTTCTACATCTCTCAGGTGGGTTATCTCCTAAGATCAAATTCCAATGGTCTTCATCTCTTTCCACATGTGAATTCCATGCCTTGCTATTTATGGACAGGTTGGCTGGAATTTACATGGGAAAGACCGATTTTCTTTGCACAACAATAGTTTGCTTGCACTTGTTGCAGATTTAGGTGAAATAAATGCTTGAGACAAATCAAAACATGATTAGTGAAATGTTGCTATTATTCTAAGCATATCCCATTTTAGCAAGTCATAGCAAAAAGAACACAAAACTATGCAAAAAGCTATAAAAATCAGCATATAATATTCCAAATACATTGATCATGCAAAATGGTTAATATACAACATATTGAATCAACTTAACTAACATATCAGATAAAACATAAGAGTTTATAGGCAATTTTAGTGTTCAAAACATGTTATGATTGAGGCATTTCTAGGCCTCATCATTTTCCCCCCAACTTATATTAATGCATGCCCTCATGCATTCTGTTGGGCTATGGAATCACATATGTCCATGTTTAGATTCCATGACCTATAGAATAATTTCTTGCCTATATAATACCCCCTATTTTCCTGAATGTTTCTGAGCCGAGTCTTCAAATTGTTCATCAGGTTGGGCATCTTCCTCAAAGTAGAATGGAACTGGAGTAATGATGGTTGGAGGCCTAAACCTAAGACCTATCCAGTTATGTTGCATGATTTCAATCAGCTGGATTACACCTTCTGCTCTTCTTCTGGACCATTCTAAGTTGATGGGGGAGATGGGTTCTCTTTTCCGCAAAGACATGGAAAGTTTAGCCCATCTGTTTTTGAATATTGACAATGCTGGGAAAAAATTATGATCACAGAAATTGTTGAATCTGGCCACACAGTCCCTTAAGTTGTTCAAGTACATCCTCTTTACATCATCCCTATTCATCATTGAGAAGTGTTGTCTGGTGATAACTGGGTGGTTTGGCTGGATTGCTCTGACTAACAATTCAGCCCTTGTTTCAATCTCTTTATTCTGCTTTTTCTCTTGATCCCAGTAAAGTTGATTCTGCAAAGTAGACATAAATGCTCTCAATTGAACATCTCCAATGTAGATCTGTGGATGAAACTCTACTTCCTCTGGAATGAAGAAGTTGTGCAAAAATAGTTCACATAGGAGATTTTTTTGTTCTATGGGGTTGTCAAAATATGCCTCCAAGAAATCTGTAGGTGTGTCCAATTTATATGGGAGGTTTGAACTAATCCTCATGACCTGCCATCTGAGGTATTTCTCCTTCAAAATAAGGCTGTAAAATCTGGCTGGTCATCTAAATTGAACTAAAAATTCAGCAATTTGGCATAAGTTAGACACCTTTTCTTTCAATGCCTGAATTTCTGTTTCCTTGGCTTCTAGCTGTTTTGCTTCCAATTTGAACTTTTTAGTTTTAGTGGCAAGCTGCTCATATCTAATCATCCAGCTAGCTATGTCTGCATTGTATTGTTCTAGAGACACAGTATTAGGTGGTCTGACTACAGGGGGAATCCTAGGCAACAGATCTATCTGAACTCCTTTTTTTGCCACTTCCACTGGTTGTTCATCTGTCAATAACTCTACTTGCACCCCCTTATGTGCTATTTCTATTGGGTTGTCATCAGATAGTAATTCTACTTGCACCCCCTTATCTGCTGAAAGTATAACAGTTTGAAATACAGGGACCTCAATAGGAGTACTTACTTGAACATTTTCTTGCTGTTGGGACTGTTCCTGTGTTGGTGGCTCATCTCCAATGTTTTTTGTTATGCTTTTTGCCAATTCTGAAGCATCTTCAGAATGAAAGGGTGCTTCTGAATGAGAAGGCACATCTTTAGAATGAAAAGGTGCTTCTTCAGAATGATCTCCTATGTCTGCCTCAGTAGAGTCATCTACCCTAGATAAATCCACAAGCAGTTGAGCCAAATCATCTTCATCATTGGATACAGTTGGCTATTTTTCAAACTGTGATAGCTTCTCTCTCAGTTCTGCCACTTCCTGCTGTAACTCTGCAATTCTTCTTTCCTGCATCTCAATGATGTTTTCTTTCTCTAAAATCCATCTGGTCTGTGTCTTGACAACACTCCTTGCTGCTCTCAGCTACTCTGTGATATCTTCTTCTTCTATTTTTGCTTCAGAATCAGATGCAGACAAGTCAGCTTTAGCAGGCTGCTCAACAACTGGTTCTTCTTCTGCAACTTTTGTTTGCTCCTATTCAGTAGGCTCTATGAAGCTATCTATAATTGCATCTACTATTTGTGTGGCTTGTTGAACTGTAGCCACCTCCATATTATCCTGCCCAGCCTCTTCCTCAATTATCTATTCAGGGAATTCTAGAAAGTTTTTAGGGGCTGGTTGTATCTCTGTGACATCTGGACTGCTTTGTCCATCTTCTTGTTCTATGACTTGGTCCATCATTTCCCTTAAGTGGAGTCTTGTAGACCTTCGAGTTCCAGATGCAAACTTCTTCTTTTTGCTCTATTTTCTGGTGATAGCAGGGGTCATGGGGTCAGTTTCAGATGTCTCTGTTTCCCTTGTTGTTTCTTCCCCTGTTGGGCTAGGTGCTTCATTTCTCTGTTCTGACAAATCAGTTGCAACTTCAAAAAAATGAACCTTTTTCTGTCTTTCTGTTCTGCTTCTAGTTCCAGATCCTCTTCTCTTTTGTCTTTTTGCTTGTGAAGTTGAAGGTTCTGGAGCAAGGTGTTCTGCTGCTGCTGTTGGGTGTGTTTATGTTTCTATAACAGCTTCTGTAGCACCTTCTGTAGTTTCCTCTACAGCATCTTCTGCAACATTTTTTGCAGTAGTTGTTTCTTCTTCTACAGCAACATCAGCAGTATCTGTTTCTTCCTCTTCACCCTCATCTCCAAAAATTACATCATTTAAGGTGGAGTAAAACCTCTCAAAACTCCTAGGGTTTCCTCTAAAATGGTGCTGGCAAACTAGTTTGATAAGACCATGGTGGCGAAGACTTCCTTTTCCTTCCTGATATCTTTTTGCCATGTTTTTTAATTCCTGGTGCAAGTATAGGGGAAGATTTACCCTAAACTCTGGTTGTTGCCTACCATGTCTGAGATGATTTAGAATTTTTATGTGATGCCCTGACAATAGTACATATTGCCCTTCACAGGTTAGAAATTTGATTACCCATGTGGCTACTTCATCCCAGGGTTCCTGCAGGATGGCCCTTTTTACCCCCTTGCATGTGTTATTATGTGTTAAATACTCAGGTGCCCTATCATTTTCTTCCAGAAATTGATTGACTATGTTTACCAATGTATTTTTGCCGGACCTAGAAATTGGAAGACCTTCTAATGGCAGCTCAATAATTTGACTCAGAACTTTAGGGGTTACCTCAATAGTCATGTCGTTGACGTGTGCCCGGTTGTTTACGAACGTGTGGGTGAACATGCCGGCCAAGTCTTCAGAGGACCCATTAAATTTATCCAAAAATGGCATAAGCCCTCCATCTTCAAAAATCTGCACCACTTCTGGATTTTCTCGGAGATGGGTGGTGTCTGTCGGTTCCATTTTTGTTTTTCGCCCCATTTTTTTGCCACAAACTGCTCTCTTCTGCCGCTATTCCTCTGCTGGATCTCTGATTTTTGGTGTTTGCAACTTTGTAGGGTTTCTATTTTTGTTCTTCGGAATGAACCGTAATTTCTAAGCACTGTACTTCGTAATAATTTTGCGTTTAGCAAATATGTCTTCGAAAAGAAGAGTGGCACACGTTTCTATTTTTTGTTGTGAACACATGTCCATCAACGATTACACAAATGTCCTTGCCGTCAGATCCACCTTATTCGCTTTTAGTTTTTTTTGTTTTTCTTGTAGATTCTCATGTGCATGTTTATTGGCATCAAAAATTGGTGGCATATGGTTGGTCACGTCCTCCGTAATTCTAGTATTTTCCAATGGGTGCAAAAACAAACCATGTGTTGATTGACACGTGTTCCTTTATCGTATGCAACTAAAAGAGTTTGATTTTGTCGTACCTTGTCTTCTTGGATGCCACGTGGAAATGCTCTTTTCGAAGATTATAATTTAATTGCAAAAAACTTCATTCCGAATATTATGACTTCATTCCGAAGACGAGTCTTCATTCCGAAGACAAATCCTCATTCCGAAGATTATAACTTCATTCCGAAGACAGGTCTTCATTTCGAAGACAAATCTTGCTTTGCAAATTTAAATCTTCATTCCGAAGATTAATCCTCATTTCGAAGATCAGGTTGTATTGCGAAGGTAAATCGTCATTCCAAAGACAAAATTTCATTTCGAAGACAGATCCTGCTTCATTTCGAAGACAGATCCTCATTTCGAAGATGATGCAGCAAGTCGTCATTCCGAAGACCAAGTTTCATTCTGAAGACAAATTGTCATTTCGAAGACAAAGTTTCTTTCTGAAGACAAAGTGCAACATTCATTCTATTGTCATTCCGAAGACAATTTCAATCCGAAGATAATACAACAGACACTATTTTTGGCATTCTTGTTCCGAAGATTAGGCAGAAATCAATATTTTCATTTTCAAAACATGTCTTAAGTATGCCAACTCTTATGAATACCTTTTATGCTAATGGTTAATTGTCATATACTATACACCAATCATTTTACAATGAAGAAATGTAAGAAATATATACTTGATAAAAATAGTTAATGCAAGTTTTGAAGAATGACTGCCTTTGTTGATGTTCTGCTGAGATTTTCTGCAACATTTCAAAACAAGTGCACTTGGTGAGTTTGTACAATGATGGTTCAGAAATTTCTCAAGGTTATGCATGCCAGAAAACTGGTTTTCATGCATACCAACCCAGTAGTGCCTTAAGAAAAGGTTTTCACTGCTGAGTTATTCATTTTTCTCTCTTTTTTTTTTCTTGATTTTCCCCTTTTTTTTTTTTACCTCTCCTTTTCTCTTTTTTTTTTTTTTTTGATCCTGACTATGCCCATGAAGGAATTTCATGATTTCCCTTGAAACCATGCCCATGAAGGAATTCATACTCAGAATTTATTCATCTTTTTGTTTTCTATTTTTTTCTGATTTTTTTGTATTTTTTGCTTTTTCTTGAAATCCATGATCATGTTGATTGTTTTGAAGTGGAAGAGGGAATCTCTTCCACCTGTTGTGTATCCAAACTATCAAGTTGCTGCAAGAATTCATCTTTAGTCAGAGGTGTATGGTACACTCTGAGGCGATGTCCGTTTACTACCAACTTCCTTTGTGACCCATCAATAGGAGATAGATGAGCTGCTCCATTGTCAAATACCTCTTCAATCCAGTAAGGTCCCAACCATCTAGTTCTCAGTTTTCCAGGGAAGTCCTCATAGCGAGAATCAAACAGTAAAGCCCAATCTCCTTGTTGAAATTTCCTCTGCTGAATGTGACTGTCATGCCACAGCTTCCTCTGCTCCTGAATTACCTCAGTTTGGTGTAGAGCATCCAATCTAAGTTCATCCAATGCATTCAGCTGTAGAATCCTGTCTGTCTATGCCTACGACAATTCAATTCCAATTTCTAGTGCTTTGCGCAATGTTAGTAGCTCAAATTCAATAGGTAAGAGAGGCTTTTTACCAAAGACTAGTTCATAAGGTGTGAATCCAGTAGTGGACTTCCAAGTAGTATTGTAGGCCCAAACTGCTTCAGGTAATTTATCTAGCCAATTTCTCCTATGAAAAGCTACTATTTTTGTCAAGATGCGTTCTAGTTCCCTGTTTGTTACCTCAACCTGGCCATTTGCTTGTGGGTGGTAAGGTGATGATTTCCTATGTTTGATTTCATACAATTCTGTAAATGCCTTTATGACTTTGGATGCAAATTGGGGTCCTTGGTCTGTGGTGATAGACCGTGGAGCTCCAAATCTCTAAAAAATCTGAGTATACAAGAAATCGGTGACCTTCTCTTCACGAGCATGTTTGAAAGCACGCACCTCTACCCACTTTGTCAGGTAATCAGTGCATACTAGAATATGCACCTTTCCTTGAGAAGGTGGATCAATAGGTCCTACAAAATCAAGCCCCCACCTCTCAAATGGTTCTAAAACCATTTGAGGCTGCAGTGGCATCTCATTTGTATGAGTGGGTTTCCCCATTCTTTGGCATGCATCACAATGCACGATGTACTTTTTCACATCCTTGTGAAGAGATGGCCAATAATATCCTGTCCCTAAGATTTTCCTAACTGTGATTTTTACAGAATAGTGTCCACCTGAGGGTTCATCATGACAAGCTCTAAGGATATCATACACTTCATCCTTTCGGATGCACCTACGTAACACATGGTCAGGACTGCATTTAAAAAGCATACCCTTAATCCATTCAAAAGAAGAACTCTGTTTGATCAATTGTTTTTTCTGTTTTGAAGTGAAATGTGGAGGAACTTTCCCTGTGACCAAATAATTGGCTATATCTGCAAACCAAGGTGATTGGACTGATATAGCAAATAGTTTTTCATCAGGAAAAGTGTCATCAACTAATTCCCCTTCATCTGTGTTCTGCAACCTGGACAAGAAATCTGCCACAACATTAGCTTTCCCTGGTTTGTTGATTATAGTGATATCAAATTCTTGCAGCAACAACAACCAACGAATAATTCTTGCACTTACCATAGGTTTATTCATCAAATACTTAATGGTTGTATGATCTGTGTGAATAAATATTTGATAACTTGTGATGTAATGCCTGAATTTGTTGATGGCATAAATTACTGCTAGGAATTCCTTCTCAGTTGTTGTATAATTTTTCTCGGCTCCTATCAAGTTCTTGCTAATGTTGTAGATGGTATAGTGTTCACCATTGTCAATTTGTCCTAATGCTGCTCCAATTGTTGTATTGGAGGCATCAATCTATATGTGAAATGGTAATGTCCAATTAGGTCCTCTGAGCACAGGTGGAGTTATTAATTTTTCTTTTAGAGCTTCAAATGATTCCTGACACCTTGCAGTCCAGGAGAATTCAGAATCTTTAGTCAATAGGGCAAACATGGGACTGGCTATTGTACTAAAGTTGGGAATAAACCTGCGGTAAAAACCAATGTGTCCTAGGAAGCTTCTGACATTAGTCTGAGTTTTAGGAGGAAGGAGATTCTTGATAATTTCCACCTTCTTTGGATCAACTTGGATCCCTTCAGGAGAGATGTGATGACCAAGAACTATCCCTTCCTTCATCATCATGAAGCATTTTTCTGGATTCAAGGATAAGTGGTATGTTTCACAATGAGTTAAGACTTTGTCAAGATTTTCCAATGTAAAATCAAAAGTCTGTCCACATCCTGTGAAATCATCCATGTATATTTCAACACTTTTGGTGGTCAGATCAGCAAAAATTGCTAGGACTGCTCGCTGAAAAGTTTTTGGGGCATTACACAAACCAAAAGGTAAAACCCTATAGGCAAATGTTCCCCATGGACATGTAAAAGTTGTTTTCTCTTGATCTTCAGGTGCAATCTGAATTTGATTATATCCACTAAATCCATCAAGAAAACAAAAGTATCTTTTTCCAGACAAGAGTATCTAACACCTGATCTATGAAAGGTAATGGAAAATGGTCTTTGTATGTCACCTTATTCAACTCTCTATAGTCTACACATACTCTCATTTTTCCATTTTTCTTAGGAACTATTACCAATGGAGAAACCCATTGGCTATCAGAAATTGGGTAAATGAATCCTACTTCCAGAAGTTTTTCAATTTCTTCTTTCACAATATCTCTTAAGGCATGATTCAATCTTCTCTGGGGTTGTCTAACTGGCTTGACTTCTTCAGTATAGATTCTGTGGGTACATATATCAGGATGAACTCCTGACATATCTTTGTAGTTCCAAGCAAAAGCATGAACATGCTTCTGCAAGACAACTATCAATTTTTCTTCCTCTTCCCTAGTAAGCTGGTTGTAAATGTTCAAAAATTTGCTTGGCTGGACTTCTATTTGTTTTGTATTTAGAAGGACTGAATTCACTCCTTCATACCTGGTGATTAGGGGATTAAGAGGACATTGTTGAGATGGGAGAAAAGAAGCAGTTTCTATTTTATTGCTGCTTGAGGGAAGCATATCTTGTATGGAACAGTGAGAAGGAAAAATCAGATGATGGTGCCATCCATGTGGTAGTGAAACAGAGTTTCCCTGTGATAGTACAGATGGTTCATCTTCAGATTTTTGATTCTCCTCATTACTTAACAACTGTTGGATATTTGTTGCTTCCCCTTCTAAACCTTGTTCATGTAGAACATTCATCAGGATTGTTTCATTTTCTAAATTTTCTGTGTCACTGAGGTCTTTTGTGTGTTCTCTTACTACTAAGGTAGCTAGTGTAGAAATGACCTCTTCTGGTTCTTCCTCTGAGTCAGAAAACCATAACTGACCTAAAAATTTGCTGGATGGTTTTGCAGGAGGATATAAAGAAATCTGTTTCAGATCAATACCATTTGAAATAGTCATATTTCTAGATCTACGATCTATGAAGGCTCACTGCGATTTGCAAGCCAAGGTCTTCCCAAAATAATGGGATATCCATGTGCTGAATTTCTTGGTTGTAAAACCAAAAAATCTACAGGGAATTCCCAAGAAGAAACTTCTATAGGGACATCTTCAATGATACCTTCGGGTTTTGCAAGTGACCTATCAGCCATTTCTAAAACTGTAAATGTGGGGGTGAGATGTTTGAGTTGTAATTGTTTCATTGTATCCTTGGTCATGACGTTTATTGCAGCTCCTAGATCTACTAAAACATTTGATATTGGTACTGAACCTATGGTAACTGTGATAACTGGACTTCCTGGGTCACTATACTTTGGAGGTACTAGTTTTCCAGATAAGAGATCAACTATCTTTCCTTCAACCTACACAGTCTTGGGAAATGCTTTCTTCTTTCTTCCTGCTCTTTTAATGCACAAATTTTGGATAGTACTATTAATCTCTGGTATTTCCTTAATGGCTTGCAATAAGGGCAATGATATAGTTAAATTTTTGAGTTCTTTGACCAGTTCTGACTCAAAATTTTTTGGTATTGCATTGAATCTTTCAGGATATGGAATTATCCTTGGTAATTGTTCTGCTTATGGTTCTGTTTTTGTCTCTTTCTCTATTGTTGGTTGGATTTTCTCTGGTTCCAATTTTTCTTCTCTCTATTGTTGGTTGGATTCTCTCTTGTTCTGATGATTCTTGCTCTTCATTTTCTTTGATTTCATTTGAAACTGGTTCAGGTACAACTTTTCCTGAACGAAGTTGGATGTTACTACAATCAAGAACATTAATTTCAACATTTTCTTCAGCTTTAGCCACATAGACAAGAGGTGTCTGTCTCATGCTATTTGGATTAGTGACTGGTTGAGTTGGCAGTTGAGGTTGTTTCACTTGCTGTGTTTGTTGTTGTTTTTCTTGAAAATTTTGATTAGGTGTAGGCAACAAATGCTGAGTTTGACCTTGATTCCTTTGCTGCCTTGGATAGGACTGGTATTGTTGACTCCACTGTGGTTGGTTTTGCATCCAATGTGGATTAGTCTGATTTTGATTCCAGGCTGGATTGTTTTGATTCCAAGATGGGTTGTTTTGATTCCATGAGGGGTTGTTTTGATTCTGATTCCAGGCTAGGTTACTCCAATTTGCTTGTGGCCATTCTTGGGAATTTGTCCATTAAGGATAATTCCAAGGACGTTGGGGTGGTTATGATTGTCCCCAAGGCATAGTACTAGGATTATGCCCCCAATTTGTAGGAAAACGAGGGGGATTTTGGTATTGAGAGAAATTTCCCCCTTGTTTTGGTCCAATATAGTTGAGTTCCTCAGTCTGATTTTCTAACACAGTTTTGAGTTGTGGTAGCAGGTGGCATTGATCGGTTGAATGCCTTTTTGAACAGATACTACAAATGGCTGAGATAGATGTTTTATTCAAAGGACATTCCTACAAAGCATGTTTATTTCTACATCTTGGGCAATAAATTGCCAAAGGTTCTATGTTTTTTGCTTTTGTAGACATTTCCCCCAAAGTAGTGTTTAGGTGCACTAGAATATCAGTTTTGAAATTTGCAAGTTCCTCTATCAGGTCCTTCACATCAGTGCCATTTGTGTGGCTTTTTCTTCTTCTCTGCTTAGTGCGAGAGTAATTCCTATAGAGATCCATAATTTCATCATTACTGAGAGTGGTTACATCCCCTTTTCCCATCAAATCTAGAACTTCTCTGGATTCATCTTGCAATCCTCTCAAAAAGATGGTTTTACATAATTCTGGTTCTACAAGTCCACATCTCCTTTGAACAAAGGAGAACCTATCAAGATAATCTTCCAATGTTTCATCATCTTCTTGCTTAATTCTGAATAACTCATCTTTTCTATTCCTTACACGGCAATATTCTTGATATTTGTCTAAAAACATCATTTCCATTTGATCCCAGGTTCTTATGGAATTTGGCTCTAAGCTCATGAACCAGCGTAATGTTGAATCCTTGAGTGTTGAGGGAAAAACCTTAAGTTTTTTATTGTCATTTATATAATCATAGGTCTGACACACTACCTTGAATTCAAACAAAAATTGATCAGGATCTTCAGATACAACACCTCGAAAGGTTGGAAGTACTGAAGGTGAAATGGTCTTCATGGGAGAGTTTTGTGTTGGATTCAGATGGATAGGATATTCAAATGTTCTGGAAGGTTGGAGCATATCCTGATCATCTCCTTCATTATGGACATAGCCATGTTGGCCATCTATATTGCCTCCTTCTACCATAGTTTCCTATTTGTTGGGAGAAGTTAAAGCTTCCCAAATTGTTCTCTCAAGAGGTCCAAGCCTCTCTGTTGATGATGAGTCTGATGAATTTTCTTCCTTAGGATATTCTGATGATGATAAAATTGGTGATTTTCCTTTCTCAGAATGTTCTAATGATGGTGAGACTGGTGATTTTTCTATCAATCTTTTCGGTAATTCAAACACAGGTGATTCACCCCTTAGGCGTGAAGATCTCCTTAATGGAACAAGCCGAGGATCCTTTGGGGTAGTTCTAATTTTTTCATCCCTAGACTTACTCATTCATGTTTACTCTTAAATGACATAAATTAAGTCAATAGTTGTTATCTTCCTCAAGTTGTTGTATTCAGATTTTAACCTAAATTTTCATAGCTTAGTCTGATTACAGCTATTGGACTGTTTGTTTTCTTCTGGCAACACTATTCCCTGGCAACGATGCCAAAATGATGCGTAGTCGTTATACCATCATTAATTCTCAATGAATTTGTCAATCCAAGGTTGTGTACAAGGCTATCTATGGAAGAAGAGGCAAAACAGCTATAACTTAGGTCAATCTAGAGCAACAGGTCTTATTGGTGAAACCGGTTGTGTGGGGGGTTTTAGGACATTCCTATCTCTAAATTGCATGAATTAAACCTTAATCTAAGTTGCAGAATTGGAAACTAATCATTAACTGTAGAAATGAAGTCCTAATTACAATTGTAGAATGAGACCTAATTATGTTGCATAAATAATAGTTGCAGAATTGAAAGTCTGATTCTAATTGCAGAAGGAAAATCTAATTACTTTTGTAGTAATGAAAATCTAATTCTAATGTGGAAAATAAAACCTTGTCAAGACTCTGTAACAGAAGGTTGTCAATCTTCTGTGCAGGGGTTGACAACAAAACACAAAATGCAAGAAATTGCTGAAAACAACAAATTCTAAAAATAACAGTCTGAAATAAAATGGAAGCTTTGTTGAAAGTAAAGATTACAACTAAAACATTAAGCACAAGATTAATCTAAGCATAAATAAACTAAGACTACAGATATTGTCAGTTGTTTACAAGCAATTGAAATAACAAGTTCTACAACTCATTCTACTACGACAAAATCAGAATAAAAACCTGTTGTTAGTCCTCCTCCTAGGTCTAGAAGTGGCCAGCCTCCTTGTCCAGAAGAAGGTATGAGTCTCCCTCTCTCTAGATCTTAATCACACTCATTTACAAGCAATATGAAATAGAACTGGTGCACTTTATTGATTAAAGAACATGATTACAATAATTATGTTGAAAACCTGTTACAGGACTATAACAGTCAAATTCTACCTATTTTTTGCTTTTTCCTAGCTTCCTTACTCTCTCTACATATATTACCAGCTCAACCTGAATGGGAGCAATATTTATAGATGTCCTAAGGTCTAATTACAAACAAAGAATATCTCAAAAGATCTAATCCTACAATGCTGCAACAAATTTTGGTTTTATCCTAGAAGAAGATTAAAACTTGATCTTTCCCTTAATGATGGCTTTGGTCGGCAATGACGGCAAAGACAGATGGAAGATATTTTCCTTTACCTTTTTTGACCTTTATTTCCCTTTTTCTAGCTTCAAAAATCGGTCAACAAGTCAAAAAGCACACTCTATTTTCATTTCGGAGATAAGTGGCTTCATTTCGAAGACAATGCAATTCTCATTTCGAAGATCGCTCATTTCGAAGATACTGCAATTCTCATTCTGAAGATACTGCAATTCTCATTCCGAAGATACTACAATTCTCATTCCTAAGATCCGCTCATTCCGAAGATAATGCATTCTTCATTCCAAAGATCTGCTTATTTCAAAGACACTGTGTTCTCTCATTTCGAAGATATCTATTCATTCCGAAGATACTTTGGAATGAACAAATGTGTGCTTTTCTAGTGATTTCTTCTACATCTCTCAGGTGGGTTATCTCCTAAGATCAAATTCCAATGGTCTTCATCTCTTTCCTCATGTGAATTCCATGCCTTGCTATTTATGGACAGCTGGCTGGAATTTACATGGGAAAGACCAATTTTTGCTGCACGACAATAGTTTGCTTGCACTTTTTCCAGATTTAGGTGAAATAAATGCTTGAGACAAATCAAAACATGATTAGTGAAATGCTGCTATTATTCTAAGCATATCCCATTTTAGCAAGTCATAGCAAAAAGAACACAAAACTATGCAAAAAGCTGTAAAAATCAGCATATAATATTCCAAATACATTGATCATGCAAAATGGTTAATATACAGCATATTGAATCAACTTAACTAACATATCAGATAAAACATAAGAGTTTATAGGCAATTTTAGTGTTCAAAACATGTTATGATTGAGGCATTTCCAGGCCTCATCACTAACAACATTGCAGCAACAAACCTAGACAGTGGTGTGATTTAAAAAAACACAATGATGTATGGTGTTAAAGACAAGCCACATAAATGTTGTGTGCATTTGGTACAGTTCGGTGTTGAACGCGTGTCTTGATTGGAAAGATGGCATTTAATAAAAAATATTACACATTTTTATTTTGGAGAAATTAGACGACGTCCTATGTATGGTATATACCAAGCAACATTTTCATCTGTGCATAGGATTTGCATAGACCAAGCGACATCACAAAAACTGTCTCTTCAATGTGAATGTGTAGACACCAAAACAACACCAATATGATTACGTGACAATGAGCACTGATCGCATTGACACAAACAGTCCCTAGGGCAGCCCCATAGGTTAAACAGTGGTACTAACCACTTCTAAAAGCAGTTTTAGAGGTTAGAGGTCAATTTGGCACCTTTTAGGTACTTTGTTAATTGTTCGCTCCACCCCGAAACGAGTACAGACTGGTATTCGTTCCACCCAGGGACAAATTCTAGTGCTCATTTTGGGGTGGGACGAATACCAGGTTTGACCAGCAAAAACTCAAACTTTGGCATAGGACAACTCAAAACTGCCACTTGACTCTCCATTCACTGCATGGGAATAAGAGTGAGCTTTTCAGGACAACTCAGATTTGCCACTTGACCCTCCCTTCATTGCATGGGAGTGAGAGTGGGCTTTTTCATGACAACTCAAATTAGCTACTTAACTCTCCCTTCATTGCATGGGAGTGTGAGTGAGTTCTTTTGAGCATGCAGAAGCAGTTATGAAGTCCTTGATCAGGGAGAAGTCTTCTCTTCACAGAAAAAAGCATTCATGCAAAATAGCACTTTTGCATGTTAATTCAAGAGACCCCTTGGGTCTATAAAATGGTGAGTTTTCTCACCCAAAAGGATGGACAGAGAAGGAGCATTTTGAGCAATGAAGTGCTGCCCTTTTACTTACTTACGATTTGTGCTTTTACATCCATAATCTCTTAATCGAAAGGGAGGTTATTGGGTGACTTTTGGAGGCACGAATCAAGACCCAAAACCCAATTTTTTTGGCCACAATATCTTACCAATTTTCCAACAACACATCACAACAGGTTTTGGACTCATCCCAAGCGGATTGGTGTCGAAACAAAGTCTCAACCGATGGGTGGTTTGCCTTCGGGCACCCCCTGCCTTATTGTAGGTTTATTCGTCTCACCCCGGAATGAATACCAAACTATTACAGGTTTTATTTGTCCCACCCTAGAATGAATACGGATCTGCATCGAATTTGGTGACTATTTCTTTTGCAGTATTTTGCTAGTTACATGTTTATGCTTCTATCAAATTTTTAGTCTATTTAGATTCATTTTAATCATCGTTATATTTATATTTTATATTCATTAACAATACTCTTTCAAATTTGCGAGTTTCATTATCATACACAGGTGCTACTGACGATTTGTTGTTTCTTTGAACGCAGGAGGAGCAACAAGGATTAAAGATTCATCAATACCAGCAACGGCAACACTTTGGCCCGCCCATTTCACATGTGGGCACGCGGAAGGAGGAACACTAAATCCATGATTGTAATTGAAACTATGTTAACGCTCCTACCCCCTAAAAGGGAGGAGACGTCTTTGTAACCGAATTGGAAGAGTATAAATAAAAAGGGCTGTGCTTTCTATACTTCCTTTTATCTCATTTAAATTTGTCTCTTTTCTTTCATTTCATGCATTTCACTTTATAGGACCTTAAGCGTTAACTTTGGGTTTTGAATACATCGCATTAGTTTTCCTTTCAATCTTTCGGAATCTCGTGCTTTCAATGGCGATCACGGTGGGACCTCTGTCCTTTATTTTTTTTTAGGTTAGATTTTTGATCTGAAATTGCTTGTTTTGATTGTAGGTACCTATTTTTCAGTCATTAGACTATTATTCGTTTCGGTCCACGACGATTACAGAATTGGGATTCGTCTCACCCAGGGGCGAATAGGCATTCGTCCTACCCTGGAACGAATACTGTTCTGATATTCGTCTCACCCGAGGACGAATAGCGTTCTATGCATTTTTTAGAGCAGCAAATCAGAAACATCCTTTTGGGCAGAGAAGAGGTAGGGGTTTTTAACAAGCCTTTGTCAAATTTTTGTTTTCTGTTTTTTGATTTTCAGTTTTTGTATGGCTTAGGGAAAGTTTCCTTTTTGTTTGCCTGTTTCATTTTTTGCAAATTAAAATGAACCCCACACATCACGTGGTTACTTAAACCAAGGAGCTGGTCATAAAACCCCAGCCCTTGAGCAAGACCAACAAGTGGATTTCATCACCACGTTGGCTTGGATATTTGCATACATTACCCCGATCGCACTGTTGCTAGACGTAAATCCTGACGAAAGCTGACCAAGTGTAGCTAGGGTGATTCCTAGCGCATGAGGATAAGTCTTCTATGGTAGGTGTCATAAACAGAGTGATTCCCCTTTTGTACCACCTATGTTCCATGTATCATCTACTCTCACGTACCTATAGTCTCCCTCACGTAAGGGCGGGTATATAGAGAGGTTGGTATATCGGTCCGACAATGGTATATTGAAGGGGCGACCATTTTGGGAGTCATAAGAGCCTTCATAATTGCATTTAAATGGTTTTCACAAAAAGCTTTCAAAAACAAACAACAAAACACACTAAACCAGATTTAGGGCACACTTTTAATCTTTAAAAGAGATAATCATTGCTTTGTGTGTGTATGTTCTTTTTTGCTTCGTGTAACAAAAAAAAAAAATCAAAAAATCATAAACAAAAGATAAAAATCTACGTAGCTTGTAGAGAGTCATTACCATGGTATTCACCCGCAGTCAAGCCCACTCACGGGCAGACGCTATGGAGAATGTCCAAGGAGGCACGAGTCACCTCCGTTACAGTCCCAAGGATTTGGTCATACCACCTTGGCAACCTGACACACAAGGCAGTCCCCTCCACACCTTAACGAAAAGGGACTATAGGGGCACCTCTTCTAGGGGCATTCCTATTCAGCATAGCACCCAACACACACCCTTCCATGAGGGGTACATCCGTAGGAGAGCTCCCTTAGATGCTCGCTATGAGTGGTCACCGCATGATGAAGTGCTAGGTCAACATAGGGTTCGACGGGAGGAACCACATGATTACACTATCCCTCCTTCACCCCCTCTAGTTGTCAGGACTACAAGGACAAATCCAGAGCACAAGGCTCCTCAGGCGGGGCGAGCCAACTCCATCCGTTCCTTTTTCACTTATGAAAGAGAGCATGAGGAAAACCCTTACCTTCCTCAAGAGCAATATACATCATGGGAGCAATATGCCTCTACAACTGCTAGCTATCAGGATCACTTACTGAGGCCAAGGCCTCGGGGGAATGTCGCTACCCCCAATAGAGGGAGGCGGCCTATAGAGATCTCGGATCACCATGATCGAGATAGATATCTAGGAGAGGCATCTAGGCCTTCTAGATATGAGACGACAGGACCAACTATCTTAGAATCTGCCAAGCATATCGCACGTCGGATGCAACTCACGCTACTTGAGCTAGAACGACAACAGTTAGAGCAACGGTATCTTCTAAATAAAGAGTGCATTCAATGCCCGAAGGATGAGTTGTTCCAACACACTATGCAAGCGAGGACTCCAACCCTTCGCACGCATAAGACAAAACATTATGAGGGACACAACCCCTCGATGCGAGATAGGTCATCGTGACCTTCTCAAGCGCTACCCCCAATGCCTCCTAGATAGGAGCGGGAGGTTACTCCCCCGATTCCTCAAGCACCCACCCGGGTTCATGGGCCACCCTCAAAAATCCCTCAAGAAGCCTCTGAGGAATCTGAGCAAGAAAAAGAGTGGACTAAAATGCAATACCAAGGCAGGGGGGGTGCTATCTGGCTACCCCTCCATAGGCCCCATGTTCCTCAACAGGAACCAACCAAAGAGGAGGAGCCCAAATCCCCCGATATATGCAAAGCATTAGAGCACTTAGAGTCGATAGAAACCAAGATCTCGGGGTCCCAAAAGCCCAACTTATGCGAGGCTCCTCTTGAAGAGGATCAGACTCTGACCATAGAGCTACCCGAGGATGAGGTCTTCCATGTTTCAGAATCGTCAGATTCTGATGAGCCTGAGTCACAGGCTGACATAACCCTATTCTTCGATGGTTCTAAGTGTGAGCAAGGGGGTGGTGTAGGAATTGTATTCTTCACTCCACAAGGGGCTCCAATGCCTTTGTCATTTAAATTAGCCTTCCCGTGCACCAATAACAATGCAGAATATGAAGCCTTGCTCATCGGTCTTCAGACAACAATCACCATGAACATTAAACGATTGAACATCTTTGGTGATTCATTGTTAATTGTCAATCAAGTAAAGGGGATATTCCAATGTAAATGTCCAGTTTTACAGGCCTATAAAGCCCTTGTGGACAAATTCTTGGCACAACTTGAATGGTATGACATCGAGGCACTCCCTCGATCATCGAATCATTTTGTGGATACTATGGCCTCCTTGGGGTCCCTAATCCCGCAAGACCCTTCCGGTGAGATGACAACCATTCAGGTCAAGACATTATCGCAACCTATGATGGAGCGTGCAAGCTCTGACCTCACGCCAAGAATCCACTTGATCCAAATTGAACCATCTACGGATAGGTTTTCTCGAATCCAAGATTGTTTGACTCAAGCCAACTAGGGGTCCTTGTTCTCCCCTACCCCTCTTAATAGCAATACAATGCTATTTTTACAAGTTCTTTCCTGCTCAGCTTTTGCTCGGGATGACCTTCAAGAGGGATTGGTTGTTCATACCATCGAGGTTTCTGATCAGCAAGATTGGTACACACCCATAAGGGATTACCTCAAGCTAGGTACTCTCCCACTTGGATTGACACAAGCCATGAAAAGATCATTCAAACAAAAAGTGGCAAAACATGTCTTGTTAGGAGACATTTTGTATCGTCGGAGCTATGAAGGAATCCTCCTCCGTTGCTTGGACCAGCAGGAGTCCGCTTGGGCGATCACCCAAGCCCACGATGGTACATGTGGTGGCCATTTCAGTGGCATGGCCATCGCAAAGTGCATTCTTCGCATGGGTTATTATTGGCCATCCTTAGAGCGAGATTGTTGCGCATATGTGAAGAAGTGCATGAAGTGTCAACATCATGCCAATTTGACACACGTACCTTCTCAGGCCTTGCAACCGATCCAATCGGCTTGGCCTTTTTCATAGTGGGGCTTTGATCTAATCAAAAATATCTCCCCTACGTCCTCGGGTCATCACACATTTATCATTACAGCCACAGAGTATTTTACCAAGTGGGTGGAAGCAATTTCGTTAACCTCTATGATTGGAACCCGCATTGAGGAGTTTATTTTGCATAATATCATATGTCATTTTGGTATTCCATCCAAGATCCTATCAGATAATGGGACACCATTCAAGAATAAAGATGTGCATGCTTTGACCACAAAGTACAAACTTTAGCATAGCTTTTCAACACCCTATTATCCACAGGCGAATGGGCAAGCAGAGGCATCAAACAAAATGCTCATCGCCATCCTCAAAAAGACTGTCGTAGATAATCATAAGGATTGGCACATTCAGATCCCGCTTGCCCTCTGGGCTTATCGCACTAGCATTCGGACGCCCACTGGGGCAACTCCATTTTCGTTGGTGTATGGCTCCAAGGTTGTCATGCCTCTTGGGTTAGAAATCCCTTTGCTATGCATTTCAATGCAAGGGTTCATTGATGATGACACTACACGGCCGGCCCGATTCGATCAACTTACATTGCTTGATGAATGACGCGTCAATGCTCTCGAGCATTTGCATATCTATCAAGAGAGACTTAAGAGAGCATATAACATGAAGGTTCATTTAAGGGATTTTTAGGTTGGAGATTTGGTCTTAAAGGAAAACCAATAGAATTCTAATTTACCGTCCCATCTGAGGGACAAGTTTGCAGCAAACTGGTTAGGTCCTTATGTGATTGATAGTCGAATAGAGCCTGGAACTTATCGGCTTGCTTCTCTTGAAGGAATCAAGGAGCTTGAACCCTTGAACATCATTCATTTGAGGCCATTCCACATTTAGAGAGCCATAGTCCAACCAAAAGCTCCAAGGATTTCCACAATCGCTTGGTCAATCCCAAAATGCCCCAAAGGTGTCCATAAACCCTTTGGTCAAACCAAAAGCTCCAAGGATTTCTATAATCGCTTGGTCAATCCCAAAATGCCCCAAAGGTGTCCATAAACCCTTTGGTCAAACCAAAAGCTCCAAGGATTTCCACAATCGCTTGGTCAATCCCAAAATGCCCCAAAGGTGTCCATAAACCCTTTGGTCAAACCAAAAGCTCCAAGGATTTCCACAATCGCTTGGTCAATCCCAAAATGCCCCAAAGGTGTCCATAAACCCTTTGGTCAAACCAAAAGCTCCAAGGATTTCCACAATCGCTTGGTCAATCCCAAAATGCCCCAAAGGTGTCCATAAACCCTTTGGTCAAACCAAAAGCTCCAAGGATTTCCACAATCGCTTGGTCAATCCCAAAATGCCCCAAAGGTGTCCATAAACCCTTTGGTCAAACCAAAAGCTCCAAGGGTTACCATAACCGCTTGGTCACAACAAATATTCAAAAATAAACAAAAACAATAAAATCATCAAAAATAACAAAAAAAAAATTGCATCTCCATTCCATGCATACTCATAAAACATCAAAAATACAAAAATATAGGTTGCATTAGGCATCACATTCATACATTGCATATTTGTTGGTTATACAAGTCAACAGCACCATAGACTGTCATTACTTGGCAATCCCATCATTTTTCACATCAAATCAATTTTCTCAATGCATACATCCCGCATCACCCCATCTTCATTTTTAGCAAAGTCAGTTGTCTCCTAATGTATTTAGGGTTTTCGTCATTCAGCTGTCTTTAAATTTCTAGCCAAAAGCGGTACACAATTAAACAACTTTTTACACAGGAAAGTTTTACTTGGATCACACCTTGTTATGTAATATCCCTACACAAAGTTACACACATAAAATAATTCCTAAGTTGTGTGAACGCAAGAGAAACCTACAAAGCATTCTAGGGTACCATCGGTGAAATATTAGCCTGTTCATCCCCCTATGCGAATGGTTCAAGAATGCTAAGAATTGACAAAAGGACAAGCTCTTCCCCATCCATTCCCTCTAATAAATAGTGGTTTTCATCACTAACAAAAATTCAAAAATCACCATTGGTTCCTAAGGTTGTAAGGATTCGTACTACACGTCCCTGCCAAGGATGGGTAGTCATCCCCAAGGCCTAAAAGAATCAATGACCATTCCAAAAAAAAAACATTTCCACACGCCATCATCACAATCACCTTTGGTCTCTCAGGTCGTAAGGATTCGTACTACACGTCCCTTCCAAGGATGGGTAGTCATCCCCAAGGCCTAAAAAGATCAATACCCTCACTTCCTAATCTCCATACTACCCGTTGGTTCCCAAAGTCGTAAGGATTCATACTACACATCCCTGCCAAGGATGGGTAGTCATCCCCAAGGCCTAAAAGGATCAATGTTATTACAAAGCTCAAAAGCCAAATCAAATAACAGTGGTTATCACCACTATTCAAAATCCTTGCTCAAAAGAACACAAAAAAAGAAGAACAAAATAAACAGTGATTTTCATCACTTTGTATACGAGCAAATATCCTAAACCATTGCGCCAATAAAAACAAAACCTGAACTTGAATCCCTGGAATTCTTCAGTATTCGACAACCATCTAGGTGATCCTCATTACAGGTTTGGTGTACAACCTACCTGGCAATGGCGGTATCCTACCTGCATGACGATATGTCTGTCACATTAGCTTTGCGTGTGAGCGGACCAATGTTTGCATGTGGATGAGCTAGCTTATGGTACCTTAGATTGTCCCGTGGATTAATCTTGCTAAATACAACAACGGAGTTAGTGGAGCTAGTTAGGTGATCCTCAATACAAGTTTGGTTGATAGCCTATCTGGCACTAGCGGTATCCTGACAAATACCACATAAACGAACTCAATTGCACACACAGGGATGTGAAATAACTTGGTTAACCTCCAAGTCGGATTTATACCTTGTTCAAAAGTCTTGTGAGATAAATGTACAGTCTTGGCTAGTTAGTTAAAATATCTGAATCTTAGAAAAGCTTAACTACATTTTAAAAACAACTGGTCCATTTCATTCCATACATCACCATCAAAAAAAAAAATTGCAAAATACAAAAACACAATTGTCACATGCAACGTCATTCCACAAAGTCATCCCATAAGTACAAGCTAGTCAATCTTGTACAATCTATGGTGCCATCGACAAGTTATCAACAACTCATTTCATTCATTCCATATGCATACATCATATACTTAGCAACATCGCAATCATAATCCCACATGCATACATCATAAAAAATAGACATTTCAAAAATAGCCAAAAAATGCCCAAAATTGCACAAAAAAAAACACTAAAAATTGCCAAACCAGAGTGGTATTGCACCTGACATTCTTGGCATAACAAAACTGATTTCGGGGTTTACATTATCACTATCTCTATCCCTAAGAAGGTTACCATGGCCGGACCGCTCCATGGGAGATCGGATTTTTGACAATGTTTACCCCTTATGGCATCGCAAAATGGGTTTACACCCACCAAAAACAGGTCTAAATGTTAGAAAACTGCTTTCGCATTCAATGGTAAACAACTGAAGGCACCCTTACCTAAGTCATCTTGGGTCAAGCGACTCGTCGCTTTTCTCATGTCGGTCATTCCCTCATCGATTCGTCGCTTGAGGGGGTAGTCACACTTAGTCACCAATCAACAACAACATACCCAATCTTGGAAATGACACGCATTCAAAGAATCATTGACAAAGACAATCACGCCCCTGCTTGGGGCAGCAAACAAGCAATAATCACAAATTGATCAAACACTTGGCATTCCTAAAGCATGAACACAAGGTTCCCCCATGGACAAAAGGTTGCACCCTTTGCCTATTCATGACTGATCAATGTCCAAGCTCAAGTCACACCTCACCAAAATAGGTTAATACTTGAAATCAAATTCCTTAGCTCGTCAGACACAAGGATTCAAGAATGCATGCCCTTTCCATGCTTGGGACATCAAGAGTTGGTTAGGCTACTAAGAAACCCTAATCATTAGTACTTTGGTTATTTATTTTTGCTAGATTTGATAGCCAACAACCTATTGGACATAGAAGACCACTGATGGAGATCGTAGAACTACCATGGATTTGGATGTAATATGGATCTGGCATAATCTACCTAAACAATGATGGAGCTGGCAGACCAACGGTTAGGAACAAGGATGCTAGCTGGTCAAGTGGACCAGCTTGATGTTGACTTCTATACCTTGTGGAGCCAACTAGATGCATCTGTAGGTGATCAGTGTGATCCCTATGCTAGGTGCTAACAAAATTGCAGCAACAAACCTAGACAGTGGTGTGATTTAAAAAAACACAATGATGTATGGTGTTAAAGACAAGCCACATAAATTTTGTGTGCATTTGGTATAGTTCAGTGTTGAACGCGTGTCTTGATTGGAAAGATGGCATTTAATAAAAAATATTACACATTTTTATTTTGGAGAAATTAGATGACATCCTATGTATGGTATATATCAAGCAACATTTTCATCTATGCATAGGATTTGCATAGACCAAGCGACATCACAAAAACTGTCTCTTCAATGTGAATGTGTTAAGGTCGAATGCAGGCCCAAAGAACATTAAATTTATCACTGAAGTTGATGAATACGATGATAACTATTCATCTCCATGCTAGCTGCCTATAGAACATATCATAGGACATGTGATTCGGTTATAGTGTTGTGAACCCTCCATCATGGAAGTGGAAGATGACAAGGAGTAATATTTCAGTTGGGATGTCGTGCTCACATTTCAAACTCATGACCTGAGGGACAAAGAGATAGACCTAGACACCCATTATGGCTTCCACGACAACATTCTTGGTGTGTACTTTGCATATGTGTTGTGAAATACTGTGTAGGATGTGTTGACGATGTAGTAAGGAGAACATGCGATCATTAAATGCAATCATTGAAATAGAGATCATCGCATCATGTGCTGAGGATAGTATGGAGAGATCGAGCATTATAGAAATATCACATACAAATTGTTGCACATCATTTTGATTTCCTATCCTGATGATGCGATCAGAAAAGCGTGGAGAGCAGATGCCATATTGCTATTTTGGATCCATATAACTTGGTTGTTGTATGGATAAGCTATATTGCTATTTTTATTGTTGTTTGGAATGTTGTGATTGGATTGCTATTTTTTGAATACGTCATGACTGCACATTGTAATAAAGTATTGTTGTGCTGAGGTTTTTGATTTGATTTATTGCGAACAATAGCCAATGAAAGAAGTGTTTTTTTTACCATCACGGACATACAGTTTGGAAAACTATGGAGGAGTGATTTGTTGTGAAAAAGGAGACTGGACTAGAGCTATGTGTGGAGAGATTCTATAAGTTTTCATTCAATTTTATATGAGAGCAGCGTTGACTGCATTAGAGAGAGTGTCGTTCAAGCTTGAAAATAAATTTATTTTATAAGCTAGAAAAGTTTATTGAATGGAGATGTGATGTGCAAGCATTTTAAGATAATGAGTTGATATCTCATTGTAAAATTAATTTGCTCATTTAGAAGACAATAGACATGCTCGAAGGTGAAGAATGTGCATATCATCAGCCTTCGAGGGCCCATCAGCATCTCATCAGGCATCAGGTCCTGGGAGGATATTTTGAAGGAGAAATATTAGGACTAGAAGAAAATATATGAAAATCTCTTTTCTCAAGGTAGAAAGAATGTTTCAGAGGGGGATTTTAGCCCCAGGAGTGGATTCAGTAGCCCCTAGACTAATGACAAGACAAAATGTGATTGGAGGAAAAGGGAAAATGCTGAAATAAATCAAAATTCAAGGTCTGAAGAAAGTTTTAGAGCTGCAAATGGTAATGGTCATGCAGAAGCAGCAAGAAACCAATCAGATGAAAGTGATGATTGTGAGCCAATTCAAACTAAAAATGGATTGGAAGAGTTGAGAAATGATATTAGCAAAAAGGTCCATGTATCTTTGGAGAATACTAATGACAACAACAAAAATGCAAGGTGGTAATTGGAGAATGTCACAGAGTTGTTTTGTTCGAGATATTTTTGTCATACTTTCCCAAGGTTGTAAATATTCCTTTTGGAATATATTGCAATAGGCTAAAAGTTTTTTTTTAATTATTTTTTTCCCTAAATATTGAGGGCACATTTCAATTTTAATGGGTGAGGAAGCTGTTTTTTTAAAACACGTGAATCATGATTACACGTATCACATATGAGAAGTATTTCGATGTGATGATCTACTGTGAAGTTGAATCCATCGTCAGCAAGTTGCAATGTTCTGCTTGAGGAATGTATATTTTTCAGTTATGCGTTGACCTAGTGGAACACTGTGTTTTTCATAGTTCATATAGTGGAACATATAAATGTACTATGGTTGAGATGATGGTGTCAATTGCATGATTGCATGGTGGCCAATCACATATTCTTACATGGTGGATAGTCACTTTTGTATAAACCTGTTAAAAAAAATGTAATCAAGACAGCTGTGCATTGAAAGCTCGGTGGAGCCCGTGACATTTGAAAGCTTGGTGGTAGAGGAGTTTGCTACTTAGGTGGATTTGAGAATAGTATAGCTATATTTGAGCATAGTATAGCTTTGGGATTTAAGCACAGTAAATATGACTATGATCTCAAATTTAAGAAAACCATGTTATCAATGCATGGTGAAGATAAAAATTTGTAGACGATCAAACCTATTGTTGACATTTTTATGATGGCATACAACCTTGTGGAGAATTTCGGCTTGCTGTACCCCCAATCCATGTAGAGGAGCTGACGTGGAGCTACGACTACCATAGAGAGTACAAGTAGGAGGACTTGTCCCTTCTCTCTCAGCCATAGTCACTAGCTTGGGTGGTTAGCTACCAATAGCTAGGACACTAGGTCTTAGGTTCTACCACAATGACTGTAGGCTATTTTATTGATGTGCGAGGGAGGTAGCATAGATCAATAATGAGGTGGTAGCTCAATTTTTTTATTATTTATTTTATTTGAGTCTACAATTGCCACCATGTTTGAATATTCTAAGGTGCCAAAATTTGATGGTGAAGACTATCAATTCTAGGCAGTTAAGATGAAGACTCTTTTGATTGCTAAAGGGATTTGGGACATAGTCCAAGAAGGATATGAAGAGCCCTCAAATTGGAGCAGCCTTCAGGGAGATGAAATAAGAGTAAATAAAGAGCAGCAATACCAAAATTGCTTGAGAAGTATGGAAAAGAGTGTTTTTCCTCTCATAGCTCATTGTAGATCAGTTGCAATAGCATGGCAAGCATTGAAGAATACTTATCAAGAAAAGGATGAAAAGGAGAAGAAGTCTTGTACAACTTTCATTGGAGAGATTCAAGAAAAATATTCTTGTGAGACACTCATAGTTGCATACATGTCTTCTAAAGGCATGGAAAATTGTAATAGTCAATTATTTTGTTTAGAAGAAGAAAAATATGAAAATAAAAATTGTACTAATGAATTTTTTGTAGGAATGGCATGCTTGGAAAGCATTCACATTGATGACAAAGAGGATGGATGTCTAAATGGAGAGACAATTTCTCAAATACCTTGTTGTGCAGACCCCTCAAAAGTGGAAGAAGAAATTGAAGATGAAGGAAGAGAAACACTCACATTGAAGTGTTCCTTGCTTGAATACCACCTAGATGATGAGATGGTGTATGATGGAGAATGTCTCACACATGAAGAGTGCATTATGGAGAATGCACCTAATATTATCATGAAGGAGAATGATGAAGAAGCAATGTTCATGGAAGACTATTGGATTATTTTTTATGAAAACCATTCACTTGGAATGGATGTGTGCTCTCTTGAAAGAGAAAATGAAGATGTAAAAACTCACTCAATTGGAGTGAAGGATAATTGTCTTGAAGATGCAATATGGGATATTGATGAAGAAGAGATCATAGATGAAGAAGAGATGAGAGCTATTAGCTCCATGCTTCATAGAGATCACTCATCAAGAGTGACAAATAGAGATGCTTCTTGTTCATCAACCCAATAAGTTTTTATGAAGAGATTTTTTGAATCTCAAAGAAGAAAATGATTTGTGTGAAGAAAATAGCACAAATGATTATCTCATTTGTGAGGTGGACAGTGAGAGAGTAAATGAGATAGAAACAAAAAATAAAAATGATATTGTTAATTTTCTTGTTGTAATGGCAAAGGAAACATCACTCATGAATGAAGATCACTCACTTGGAGTGTCTGCATTGAAGAAAAAGAGTTGTCTTGAAAAGGCAACAATGTATGATTGCTTGAGTGAATGGTGTTTCAACACACCAACATGGATTGAACAAAGGAGGAGAAATCTTAGTGAATATTTGATGGTTGATTTTGAAGTAGCATACAGTGAAAGAGATATACCACAAAATAGCTATATGGGAAGCATAAAATCTAATCACTTTGAACGAAATGTTTTTGTGATTAATGATTTGTTTTTTGTGAACAGGTGTTTGAATCAAGGAGGAGAATATATTCAAAAGGTATTATTGAGAGATTATTGTCTTGTAGAGATATCATTGGATGAAGTTATTTCATTTGCAAATAACATGGACAACATGATTATGAAAACCATGGATATGTGTTGGCTATATTTTGTGTTTAAAATTCCTTGGAAGGAATCATGTAAAGCCATAGTAAAGAGTGAAACATTGTGTGAGGAGCAACAATTTGTTGTTGCATTTGTAACTAGCTATTGCATAGCTATATTTTGTTTGAAAATATGTGTAGAGGTATGTGAAATTGTAATATGGAAAAACCATCTACATAAGATGATGCATTGTACATACTCAAGAGGAGTATTAGGGACTGAAATATGGTTTGAAGACCATAGAATGAATGATGAAAGAAATATGCTAGATTGGTTACTAAAAACCAATACTTATGGCATTATGGGAATGCCATAATTTGAAGGAGATTTTGATGAAGGGGAAGTATCTCATAAAAATGAGGCACTCAGTTACTTGCATAAAGAAGAAAAAACTAAAATGGAGGAGATCCCACACGAAAAGTGGAAGGATTTCCCATGACAAATTTATACAATTTTTTATTTCTTGTTACAAAACTGGAGGAGACAAAAAATATTGAGTTTCTTCCAATGTTGTGATGCTAATGAACTTTGGAATAAGTCTCATCAACATCAATGGGGATAATATTAGCATATTTAATTAGTCTATTTCTATTTGTTGTAATTAGTTATTTGATTCATTGATTTGGTTTATGTTTAGGAGATTGGCTAGATGAGAGAATATCTCCCTAAGCTATTCTAGTCCTAGATTATATTTTATTAGAGCTTTTTATGGTTCCTATAGCCTATATAATTATTGTAAACCTTCATTTGAAGTAATTGAATGAGCATTATTATCTCATTAAGCAATGGGATTATAATATAATCAATCAATTCTTGGAGTTCTACAATTGGACGGCATAACTATCCAAAAAATTGGGATCATCAAAGATACACCAATGATGCTTCACTGGTTGTTGGAGGTTATGGTTATTCAAGAAGTTACCATCGTGGATCTTTCAATGTTATTTTGCCTATTTTTTTAAAGTATTCATTGCTAATATGGGAGGATACTTGTCCTTAGATAATTCTCATATGATCATCTCACACAAAGGCAAAAGGGTAAGGATATATTTAGAAGAGTCATTCCCATTTCTCATTAAGATAATTGAAGAGAATCTAGACTACATAAAAAAATTCAACTTGTTTGAAGAAGACTGGGACTGTAATCATGAGGTGGCTAGGGAAGATCAGATGGAGAATGATCTAAACTAATTAAAAGAGGTCAACTTAATTGAAGAGCACTAGGATTTTCATAGGAAAGTAGTCAAAGAAGATCAAATGGAGGAGGATTACTATTATGAAGAGGTGACCGAGGACTTGCAAATGGAGGATGTTTTTTCTCTAAAGGACTTTATTGTTATAACTAATTATGAAATATAATTCTATGATAATACAATGTTAGAATATCAATAGTTATTACCCACTCCAAATCAAGGGTTCCATGAAATGAGGACAATTGGAATGCTATTACAGGAGGAACCCAAAAAGAATGCTTTTTATGGTATTTGGAAATAATAGGACATTGTTAAATGCTACTTTCACAAGGATATTTGGTCATAAGAATTCCAAAAATATGACACATTGCATTGGGATGAGGATAAGACTAGGTCGAGAAAGCACAAGAATTTTGTCCCAAGAGGACCCCTATCCTAGTAAAGTTATATATATATATATATATATAATTATAATATATATATGTTTTGATAAAAAGGTGTGTGGAAAAAATAATTAAATCACAAAATTTTTAATGATAATTAAAATTAAAGTTAAATGAGAGAAATAATTTTATCAACCCATTTGGAAAACGCAAGGTGCCCCATTTATCTTTTTGAATCTCGAAACACTTGCTTGAATATGACCCTATGAAAGAAATTCAACAACACTTTCTTACACAAATGTGATGTCAAATTTTGGTAAAGTTTCGATGCATAAGATAGTCATGCTAAGTGCCACCACAAGGGGCCAAATTTGAGAGGCAAGGTGGCCTATTAGGTGGGCTAATTAGAGGATGAATGACTAAACAAAATAAGCTACCTCTTGATTATGGTTAGTTCAAGTAGGTGGAGGAAAGTTAGCCACCTTCCTTCCCTTCCTGTTGATTGTTTGTTATGGTAGAGGGATCAGGAAGAATGATTTTTGCCTTGACTAATTATTGTGGGTGAGATAGAAGGTTTTCTATGTCAAACATAAATACACCACCTATGCAAATATACCACCAACATATTTTACAAGCTTACTAATTCATACATTATTGACCATTCTAGGTCAAATCTAGTAGGAAGCTAGAAGATTTGAACTCATCATGAATATGTCAGCTCTAAAGAAATTTCACTTGCTTGCAAATTTACTTTAAGGTAGTAAATTCAATACTATTGGGGTTTGGCTATATATTTTGAGGTTGAGTTAGTTGTTATGGCTTGGTTGACCTTTTTGTGCCTTTGTGGAAAAATTGGTCTGAGTTAGATGGTTTGATTTTAGGTACCTATAGGTTTAAAATATAAAAATGGAGGATCTTCATCCTCAGCTACAAAAGAATCAACACTTGAAAGGGATGGCTCAAAGGAGGGAAAATCATGTGTAAATTTGAATTTAAATGCACCATGATTCATGCATGCTTTGGCTTGGTGCTCAAAAGGTTTGAAGTGCATAAACCTATTTTTCATAGAGAAATGTGCACCCAAAACCATGTAGAAGGGCATCTATTGCAACTAGTTGAACACTGTGTAAGGTATTCATATAAAAACTACCCAAGTTTGAATTAATATGGGTGTTATTTTTGGGCTATGAGATCGAAAACTTTGGTGAAGGTTTCTAGAGTAGCTAGAAAAATACAAAAACTTTTCTCTTCTATTCTAGTTGATGACATGGCATGGTGGTTAGTATTGTGCATTTAAGAGAGCAAGTCATATGATATATTTGTAGTGCCTTTTTCTTTGTAGAAAATAGAGGTTGTATTCTATGGAGGAGTAGGCTTCTCAAACACCATAATGTATGATGGTTTATTATCTAGTAGGAACTTGTTAGGGGAGAGCGAATGTTTATTTGAACCATTCACACCTTCTTGGTTGCATTGCATCCCTTTAATTTGGGTATTACACATTGTTGGGAGGATGAGTAGAAGGGATATATTTTTACCTCCCAACAATGCAACCACTAGTGCAATGCATTTAAAACTTGTGAGACCAGAGGTTCAAACCCCTCAATACTACTCAAGTATTTTGTAAAAAATATATGGTGCATGGATGATGTGAGGGTAAATGCGACACCCATGTGTGTCACATAATAAAAAAATATACTTATACAATCTCCTTCAACCAATTAGACGATAATTACTATAGTTGCACAAGATCAAAAACACTGAGGTGGTGAAATATTAGTGGAGGATACCGATAAACCATATAATTCCAAGTGGTAATAAACATCTAGATTATGTTTTTTCTAAGGTTTGAGGCTTTAATTTTTGCATTTTTAAGGTCCACTTGACCAGAAATTTTGGAGACCATAACTATTGTATACAGAAGCATTTTGAGTCCACTTTTTTTAAATCATATGTGTTTTATAGTTCTATACATTGGTAATATTAGTTCAATTACTTGTTTTGGTGTTAGGGTTCAAATTGTGTAAGATGAGTCATCAAGTCCTAGTTACTTATCTCAATGGATGAAATTATAGTATTTGGTCAATCCAAATGATTTACCTATAGTAAGAACCTATGGTTCATCATTCAAGAAGATAAAATAGAAATCCTTGATGAAGAAACTCACCGGCATAAGGAAGAAGAAGCTCTTGGCCTATTCTTCTCATTGCTTGAACAAGAATTGCTCTTCATTATCAAATAAGAAAGTGAACCTCTCAAGGTATGATCAAAATTGCACAAGTTATTTGGAAAATTAAATACAATTGAATTATGTTGCTTGGAGTTAGAGCTTTCCTCTCTCAATTTTGTTGAGTTTTATAACATTAAGCACTATATTACTAGATTTAAGGCCTTGAGAGTAGATATTGCATATTCTAGAGGAAAAAAGAAAGGTGATGCACAATCTGTGAATATTTTTCTTGCTAATATATTTTCTTCTTTTTATATGTTGAACCTCATGGTTTATATGATTCCTATATTTTTGGATTAAAAACTCTTCTCAATTATCTTTTTTCTTAGTCTATTTTTAGGTAACAATGAAGAATTATTGTGGTACTTCATAAAGATAGGTACATGAAAATGAATTCAAAACTAAGATAGCTACGACCTAGGGGACTAAGGACCCAAGGGCTAGGCTAAATCTTCAAAGAAGTTGAAGACCATTTGTGGTTATCGCAAGAGGAAAAGACATCCAACCAATAATTGCTTGTTAAAATTTTAGTGGATCAAAGATAAGTTCTTAAAGATGGGTAAATGTCTTCTAGATGATGAGGGGGAATTCAAAAGGATATTCCTCAACTATAGTTTCTCACTAGAGCATCCATCATGTGGGAAAGATATTATTGTCACTAACGTCTTCTCTCCTTGGCCCCTCTATTTAGATTATGAGGGGGTGTTAAAAATACAATCTAACTTATGGCCAATGCCAAAATTATATGATGTAATATTGTATAGACCTAATAACAATCATTGTATAATGTATTTAATTTATTATGTAAGCCCTATAGATTGTGGTTAACCTTGTTATGTTTAAACCCATCTTATAACTTGTATAAACTTAAATCCCTCTTGTTATATCGACTTAGGTTAAACTCATTTATGTAATTTGGGGATTGGGTATTGGTATAAATACCCCCATTGCTCCATCCATTGTATTAGAATGTTGTGATTCTTATCCATGGATAATAAATTGATTATTTGTTGTAGCTACAAGAACCTCACAATTTTGGTATCTTTTTCTTTTTTCATCATTCTACGCTTTTTGTATAATATTTGAGTGGATGGATTGCTTATGTTTATTTCTAGAAGATGTCTTAAATTCCAATAGTACATTCCTTCCAATTTGTTGAAATGGAATTATGGAGAATTAGAAATTAGAAATTTTACAGTTCAACATGTTTCTAGTATACCTGGTGGGACAAATCTGATTGTTCGCCCCACACAGAAACACCCACTATGAATGAATTAAAATTTATTTATCGCACATCTTATGGGACAAAAGACTTATGAATTCAACATGGGTATATAAGTAATTTTCGATGTTATTGTTCTTATAATACAATTTACCATGTTCTTTTGTATAATGAGATCAATTATGAGTGATTTTAAGATTGTAATTATTAACTTATTGACCATACATTCAATAAGGTTTTGTTTTTTCTCCATCTAGTTGAAATGGATTGTGATGATGAAGAGCTTGTTAATATGATGCTAGAGGATATTGAAGATAATGGCTTAGATGAGGATAAATAGAGAAGCCATTCATAAGTCTATGAGGAAAGTGATGGGTCAGACATGCTATCGACATTTAATATAGAAGAGGGACAAGGAGAATGTATAACTATATTATTATAATTAAATGCTTTGAAGAGCGATTTTCAGATTTTAAGTGGTTAATAACATGAATATGAAAGTTCAAATTTTGTTAAAATAGTGATAAAATAATTATGATATAATATAGGTAAAGTCTATTTCAATTCTCTCTCTCTATATATATATATTGTGTAATTAATAATTTTATTAATATGGTTTTAACAATATTGAATAAAAAAATAGGATTTGGCATTTCAAATCCTTATGAGATACCTATTCTATTTTGATCGCCTTATCAAGATGATATGAATAGATTACATCTTTGATAATCCTTTTTGGAAAATTTTGCTTCAAGATTTGAGATTACAATCTCTCAAGGTAGTGCTTTATGGATCCATTTAATTTCCAAGGTAGGGTATGAATCCAAGGTGTTTAGTAAGGACAACTACGTGTGATGTGTTAGCTTTTGATGTAACGAACACTGGGAGATAACAATCACAAGATGTAGAATAATATGAAAGAAATTAAATCTTCTAGATGACTGAAATATGCAATAAATAGAAATGATATAAAGGAATACAATGTAGCTATGGATGAAATGAACACTCCATTATAAAGCTATTGAACTACATTACACCCATCACCAATGGATGGTGATACACACAGAACTAAGCTACACTATCATACTATGTCCTCCAACTATCTGTTTTTCTATCATTATATCTCAATCTATCTATGAGGCCATCCTTATATAGGTAAAATATGATACTTGGAAAACACTATATCTAGTTGTTCAAGGGACAACTTGCACATTGACACTTGTTCATTTATTACATTGCATGAAATAACTAGATAACTTGTCCCTAAAGTAATCTAATTATGTATCTTGGAAGATACCTTTACATAATCCAAATTATGGAATAGACTCTATTTCTAACACCCCCCTGTCTTACATTATTTTGGTATTGAAGACTTTAGTCTTCAATATGGATCTTTTTATTTTTCCTGAACTTTCTATTCTTCCTATGCATTCTTTGTATTTAGGTTCAGTAGGTAATCTATGTCTTCATATGATGAAGAGTAATATGGAGTTGAGGCTTCTTCTTTAAATTTTTTTTGCATTGTATTCCTCATTTATCTGCTATGTCTTCTTCTTCATCTCTAGATTTGCATTTGATTCTAGTTTTTGTGTTCTTATAGGAGGTTGAGCTGCTACTTGGTTCTTGTGAGGAAGATTATCCTTTCCTATCTTTAATCTATACAGAAGTTTTTAAGAACCACTTAATGTATCATGATAATATTTTGAGTTAGTAGAACAGGAAGTGTTGATGCTGCATGAGGATTGAAAAAACTTTTCTAGATATGATTCATCAAGTTCTAACTTATTTTTAAGTAATTCTATCAATCCTTTTTGTTCTTCATTTCTTGCATTGCAGTGTTTATATGATAGCAGTGTCATGTATAATATGCTTGTAAAGTCTAAGGAAATTAAAATATCACTTTTTCCATTTTCAATTGCTTCATTGAGATGAGTTTGAAGATATCATTCCATATTATCAAAATTATCTTCTAAGGCTTCACTATGGATTAATTTTGAAGCTAGATCTAACCTTCATTTTGATTTCTTGAGTAGATTCATGATCCCAAGTTTTATGGTATTGGATTTTTCCTTTCTTAAGCACTTATTGGTAGAAGTAGACATCCTTATATATCTCTCTAGTCTTAGGATATGTTCTTTTTAATTGAAGTATATAAACTTGATTTGATAAATCATTTATTAATCCTTAGATTGTAGTCTTCCTTATGTCTCCTTAGTAATGAGAGTATGAATACCTAATTTTTAGGTTTTTGAAGGAAGCTTATATCTTCTCAACTTGATAATCTCTGACAACTATTATAATTATCAAGTTTTGTAGAATACCTTATGACTCCCTAATGTTTTGGAGTATGATATAGTGATTTTGTAAGATATAGTTCAATTTTGGTTGATTTTGTAAAGATCAAAAATCAACTTCTTAACTCCTTAATACTCCTATTGAACTAAGCACCTGTCAATTTTTAAGAGGATTTAATTTTGGATTTCTTTTATCCCTTTTTAGAAAATTTTAAGACAAGAATATAAATTTCCAACTTTGATAAAAGTTTTTAATAACCACTTTTTGAAACCCTTAGGATTTAATCAAGTATTTCTAATTTCCAAAAAACTAGTTTCCAATTGTAAACCTTATCACATGAAAATTTGGAAAGTTAGAACACATTAATATTTACAAACATTAAATGGATTAATTCCAAGTAGTATCCCTCATATATCCGAAGATATATTTTTCAAATATTATATTAATTTCCCTAAGTTTTGCTCTCAAAAAAATATTGATTTCAATTATATCTCAATATATTTTTATAACCTTACAACTCCCTTTTTTAAAAATAAAAGCAAATTAGATGAGGAAATTTGATTAAGGTTTTGTACCTTTATGAAGTTGGATGAATATGGCAGTAATCTCTCCTTCTTGAGTGTGAATTCCCCAAGGTAAGCTTTGGCATTAATGCTATCCTTTAATGTTGTTTGGCCAAGAGTGTTTTCTACTGCTGTCGACTTGCTCTAGATCGTTGTCGAATCATAATCGAATTGCCACTCAGCATCTACCATCAATATACCGAAATTTTTTCAAACCACTATCGATTAGCTTTCAAACTAATACCTGTATCACTTTCAAACTATTGTACTTTCTTTCCAAGGTCTAAAGGGCCTTAAATAGGTCAGTAGATGAGTTACAAGTGTCATGGAAAAACTTTTAAACACTCATGGAAGCCTCGACTATTTGGTGAAGGTTTCAAACTCACTCCACTACTTATGAAAAATTTCACCTTTTGATTGAGACATTTTATTCTCCTTTGAGTGTTGTCCAAGAAACGCTCCTTCTTCAACGTCTACGAGACTTCATTGCTATAATGTATACAAGCTATTAGTTGTACATAACTTCTCTTCTACATAGATTATGGGTGCCAAGAAATGTAACATCTTCTTTGTAAGCGTTATAGAGGTTCTCTCATAGAATGAAAAATGAAATATGCATGCCCTTCTCTTTATCAATGCTTTCTTGAAGACTCTCCAACCGTTTTCCACCTTGTTATTTGTTTTTTTACATAGATGTTGAAATGTCTCTATCCAAGCAAAGCTAATGGTTAAGTTGTGGTGGAGATATGGCAGAGCTTTGGTGGATATATGGAGGATCTTTGGTGGCCCTAATGGAGTCTTAATGGCAGCGCTTGGATGAAGACTCCTTGATGCTTCACTTATGGTAGAAATGCTTTGTAGCTTGCTTTGATAAGAATGCTCCTTTACTTTGATGTCTGATTGATTTGATAGATATGCTCCTTTGCGTTGACGTATGCTTTATGTTTTTCTTTATACACTGCTTGATCTTCCCTTATGCCTTGTATTCTATAGGTTTGACCATTCAAGATCCCTAGAGGATGAGCCAAAAGAAATACTCTTTGATATGCTTTGAATAGTGATAATATTCGGCCGCATTTGGTTGATTCAACATGCTTGTAGTGTACCTTTGAGACACTTTCCAATCTTCCCTCTGGTTGTTAGAAAACCATATTAAAGTAGTGCAATAAAATGTACTTTAAGTTGTACATAAACCTCCTTTGATGCACCTTATTTTGCACTCTTATTTCAGATCTGAAATTCTGGTTTTATGGCAGATTTTCCTCCTGCAATACAAGAGTTTTGAGGTTGTATTTTATGAGTAGACACCTTCCCCTTTTTACTTGGACACTTTGATACCAAATCCAATATTAGAATTAGTAGATAGAAGATTTTTAATTTATGCAATTTTTTGCACTTTATTTTCTTGCATTCAATCTTGTAATGCTTTGGATTTGAGACTCACCAAGCCTCAATCTTTGAAGCTTCTATCTCTGTTTTTGGTTAGTTGTGTTCTTCTCCAATTTTTGGAGGATTATAAAATTTTTGGGTGGTTTCTTTTGGCCACTATGAGTTACATATTTGTGTACTTCAATAGTGTCTTTAGACACTTGATACAAATTAGATTTTGTGCCTTTCAAAAAACACAAACCTAATTTCTTTTTTAAAGTAGTATAATAGTTCAAGTCATTCACTTTTAACGCACTAATATTACACCTTATCAATTAACTCTAAAATTAATGCACTAATATTTTACTACAGATAATCAAGAATAACCTAATATGAATCTTTAAGAGTTATTCTGCAATTTCACTACAACTAATATTGTAGGAATTAGTCTTCTTTTTATTTTTTGAAAATAGATAATAGGTAGTTGATAGAAACAATTTTGAAATCTAATCAACTCCTAATAAATGTGCAAATAAAATTTAAAAGCAATTTTTCTTTTTACACTTTTGAAGACTGTAATCCAATTTTCTATTTGCAACTTTAATTCAAACTTGGGTGCTTCTAAAAAACTTGATAGGTGAATGAATTAATGAACCTACTTACACCAAAAATTTGCATACTTTTTTTGTTGTATCTCTTTTATCGCTTCTGTAGAGGATGTAGATCTTGGTGTCTAGAATCACCAAGTTGATGCTATGAGTATGTCCTTACAGCTCCTTAAAAAAATGATGGTCTCAATATTTCTTTCACGAGCCTATGATTTGGTGGCTTATTTTCCTCTTTTGTTCTCCTCCTTCTGCTATAGATTTGGAGAAATATTTGTCTTTGAAGTGATGCCTTCTTGCTGTGAGATAAAATCTTCAAATCTCTAAAATTTGGTGAGCTTCCTTTGTCTTCAAGTCTTCTTTTCAATTTCTGACTTCAAGCAGGATCTTATTATGATATTTGGCACTCCTTGCCAAATTCTTCTTCACAAATTTAGCACTCCTTTATAAATTATTCTTTATGGATTTAGCACTCCTTACCAAAATATTCTTCATGAATTTGGCACTCCTTGCCAAATTCTTCTTCATAGATTTGGCACTCCTTGTCAAAATATTCTTCTCTTAGGCTTGTTGTTGGATGTCAAAAATTATCCCAAGTCCTTCACTATTAGGAACTTCACCTTGGTAGTCGATTTCTCCAACAAGTTCTCCAAATAACTCTCTTTATGATCTTTAGCAAGGTTCTCCTAGGCTTTTTTTGGATGCTCGATGAGACCTTTCCAAGGTCTTTGATCTTGCAGCTTCTAATGGTCTTCCTTGAGATCTTCACTTCAATATTCTACTCTTGGAAGTGTTGGTGGTGAGATATTCTACTGAATCTTATAATTCTACTACTTCTAGCTTTGAGAAGGAATCTCCTAGTCCTTCTTCTTCTTCCAAGACTGAAAGTTCTGCAATGAGATCTTCTAATCTCTTTGATTTTTCTTCAAGTGTTTAATTGATTCTGAAGAAGATACCATTTCTAACTTTCTTATAGGAAGTTTTCCAACTCACTGAATCTTCTTTCCTTGCAATAAACTATTAATACTAAAATATTTAGTCTACTTTTGAATCAGATATTCTCTTTGAATTTTTCTTCAGGATCAAGGCTTCTATGGCATTTTTCAATATCAAGGATTTTTTGGCTTTTTCAGTACCCAGGATTCTATGGCCTTTTTCAATATCAAGGCTTCTATGGCCTTTTCCAATACCAAGGCTTCAATAGCATTTTTCAATATCAAAACTTTTATGGCTTCTTCTTCAAGGCTTCTATGAACTTTTTGTATCAAGGATCCTATGGTCTGTTCTTCAAAGCTACTATGGTATTTTTGTATCAAGGCTCCTATGGCATGTTATTCAATTGTGGAGTTATTTAGTCTCCTATATTCACCATGATCCTTCACTAGAAGTCTTCTTCTGCAATATTCTCCTCTTGCAAAATGAACTAATCTCTACACTATGAGGGCACATCGACCTTCGAGCAATGAAGTTGGAGTCTCCTAGCTTTCTATTGTAGGAGGATTCCCAATCCTTTGAGAATTAATTTTCTACAAAAAATAAACTTTAGGCACAAGTTAGTAAATTCTAAATATCCTATATGATCGTCACTGAATGATTTTTCAATCTAGTGGTTTAAATGTTGAGTCCTGGCCTTCATGAGTTTTTCTCTAAACTTTGTGGAAAGACTCTAGTCAAATACAATATTAGTTTTTTTGAAATTGAGATTTATTTCAATCCTAAATTTGTGACTCTCCCTAATTCTACCACCTAGATTCTTCTAATATCTTTTGACAATGGTTGGTATAGCGATGTGTCAGTTTGTCAAAACACTCAGGCTCAATAATAATGGTTGTTTCCCTATTGACCTACACAAACTAGATCAATTGTATCTCTAATACCATTATTATATTTTGATGTAATGAACACTGGGATATAGAAATAAAAATATGCAGAATAATATGAAAGAAAGTAAATCTGCTAGATGACTGAAATATGTAATAAATAGAAATTATATAAAAGAATACAATGTAGCTATGGAGGAAATGAACACTCCATTATAAATCTACTAAACTACATTGCACCCATCACCAATGTATGGTGATACACACAGAACTAAACTACACTATCATACTATATCCCTAGACTCTCTATATGTCTATCACTATATTTTTATCTATGAGGGCATCCTTATATAGGCAAAATAGGATACTTGACCAACACTCTATCTAGTTGTGCAAGGGACAACTTGCACATGTACAACTTGCACTATTAGGTACCAAGATAGGTATCTAATATTGAATAATTTAATATTATATTGTATAATGGTATGAGCCATAAATTAATTATTAAGGAAGGCCACATGTCAAAATAGAAATAGATATGTCATAGAATCATATTTGTAACCGTTGGGGGAATATTTTCATATGTAACCACAAGGAATATTGCTATATTATTATGCACTTTGTAACTCATGGAAGGTGAACCGCCACATGGATGATCTTGTAACTCATGGAAGGTGAACCGCCACATGGGTGATATTGTAACTCATGAAAGGTGAACCATAACATTCTTGTATAAAGAGAGATGTATCCCCATTGTAAAATACATCCATGATGTATTCTTGGAGAGGTCTTGGCTTGTAGAGCTAGAGATCTTGTGGAGTGGCTTCCTTCCAAAAGGAGTATTGTATGGTGTTTCCCTACCTCAAGGGTATAATCAATCTTTATTTTATTGAGCAATTCATTGTGTAGTTAATTTATTTGTGGATGCATGTTGAATATTTTGATAAATTGTTGAAATATATATGGAATGAGAAGAGAGGTTCACAACATGCATATTGACACTTGTGCATTTATTACATTGCATGAAGTAACTAGATAACTTGCCCCTAAAGTAATCTAAGTATGTATATTGGAAGATACATTTACATAACCCAAATGATGGAAGAATCTATTTCTAATATGATGAAGGCTATACCAGTTATAAGAATTTTTCCAACCATATAGTCTTTAACATAGGGAAAAAATGAGTTTCTTACCTATTCAGTTTGATAGAAGTCCATCTTATAAAGAATATATTTAGATTTGGATGAATGTGACGAATATAATGATTTTTGACACTAAGAGAACTTATGACATTAATATTTATTACATCCATAATACTCCAATTGCCATTAAAATATTATTTGAATCAATATTTAGTCAATTTCTTAGAGCTACCATGGAGGTACCAAAGACAATGTTATTTTGAGTTTGAGTTTCAATGACTAGCTAGCCATCATATGACAAAAAATGTCAAAATAGAGATTAAGAATGATAAACCAAGGAACCCTTTGGGGATGATGCTTAATCATCACACCAAGTATGTTGAATATGATTTTGATACTAAGATTTATATGGATGTAAACATTAGAGGAGAACTAAAGTTCCTATTGTAGCCTTCTTATATACTACTACCAAAACTTGATCGCCATTCTTATGTGAGGACACTATTATAGTTATAAAATATCCTTGAAAGTACGAAGTCACTCTAGTAGTTGCATACCTAGATACTCATGCTTTTAATTAAATTACATGAAAAAATAAGACGTTGTGCTTCTTCGTGACCAAAATTCAAAAAGATGTTCTTGAAAATGGATAAAGGATATTCATACTCTTATTACGTTTAAGATACTATAGACCAAACAAATGGACTTAGATGATCAATATTGTAATGAATCTACGAGCATTCTCAATCGCATATATAATTTAGATCAAATAATAATAGTCTTAGTATTTAACAATGGGTTAAATGAAAATTGATATGCATGATCCTCACGTTATTTAAGATGTTGAAAATTTGATAAAACAACAAAAACAAACTCAAAATATAGATTTTAGCTAAGAAGAACTTTTAATATATAAAATCCATATTTCAACCCATGAGATGGTCAAGTTGTAAGCTTATTTGTTACACATGAAAATCTAAACATTCTCTATCCAGCATATAAATAATAAGCTTTTCCGAACATAAGATTCTAGTTACAAAAATCATTCCTATTAATATAAATTAATTAAAAAAACTTTGAAAATGAAACCATATACAAATTAATTACTAAAGATTTGAAACTCGATAACAACATAAAAGTCAACTACTAATAACGGTCAACCTCGAAACTTGATCAAACCCATATATTAATATTAATTAACAATGAAGCTTCTCAAATTATAAACACAAAACACATAATGCACAAGTAAATGTTCACACATCATACAAATATTTGTACGAGGTGTCAGAGGATTTGGATTGTCTTGTGAAATTTGTATTTTACCATATTTATAGTTTCTTGTCATAATAATATAACTATTTAAATAAAATATGAACTTGATTGGCAAAAAACTAATACGTCTCAAAACAAATAAACAAAACAACAAACAAACAAAACAACAAACCACATACAACTAAGACTTCACGATTTATGGAGCACGATCATAAGCAGAATATCTAAATATTTGATATATTTTTAAAATAAAATATGGCGACAGGCATCGAACTAGATCTGGCTCTTATTAATAGGGATGAATTTGATAGCATTAGCACCTGCATAACTGCTCAATTTTGTAGAAGAGGTATATCAGGGATCCATGTTTAAGTAATAAGTTTAATATTTTTTGTATATAGGAAATTAAAATGATAAAAAAATAGGTTTCAAAAACTATGAAAGTAGTATGGGTAATATGTGAATGAGATGCTATGGATTCTAAAGGAGTGGTAGAGGGAATTCTAACTTGTTGGATTCCTTCTAGAACCTCCTGTGTACCCATTCATAAAACTAGGTATTGGATAGCCTCCTTAGTCACTTGGTACTTTGTAGATATTCATTTCATCTTTATCAATGTCTATGGACCTACAACTTAGTTAGGTATACTAGAATTTTGGAGTGGAATTGAAGTATTTATGAGAAGTAAAGACCAAGAAACTTGATTCATAATTCCATAACCAAGTTGGATGAAAATTTTGGGGTAATTAGAAAATTAACCCAAACTATGAGATATTTCTCAAGTTTTATTCAAAATAATAATCTATGGGAGGTTGATTTTTAATAAGATAACTACTTGGACCAATAATAGGAGAGTCTAGAACCTAATAACAAAAATAATAGATATATGCATACACTCATATCATTAGCTAGATGAAGGAACTTATGCTAAAATTAATACCTTAACCATGATTGGTTCATATCACTGGCCAATAAGAGTTAAAATGGTGGTAAGTGAATTCAAAAAAATATTATATTTTAAATATGAGCAGATGTGAGAAGAACATCCTCAATTTGTTGATATGATAGCTCAAACATGGAAATATTTAGGTGATGGTGGGTTGTATGCTCTTCCAATTAAATTTAAATCCATGACATCTAGATTAAAATAATGGAACAAGAACACTTTTGGAAACATTCTTTAGAAGAAAAAATAACTAAAAGATAAACTTTCAAATTTTAAAAAAGGTGATCATAATAATCCAAGATCAATGTGACCTAGGTTTAATCCCCATGGTGGATGTGTATAAGAAGTATTACTCAAAAAAAAAAAATTAATCCAAGCTCAAAGGAAAGAGAGTTGCTTAGTGAATATCATAATATTTTGAGTAATGAAGAGAAATTTTGGAGATTAAAATCAAGACAGGCTTGGTTAAAATGAGATACAAATATAATTTTTTTCATAGGATGGCTATAGTACAAATATCAACATCCATAATTAGTAGAATTAAATCAATAAAGGGGTTTGGATTGAAGATCGGAGTGAAATTATAAAAGATGCAGTCTCTTTATCAAAATATTCTAGGATCAGATGAGACTGAAGTTCTTAACAATAAATTTCTTCAAGATGTTCATTTAATTATAATGAATGATGACAATAGGAAACTGATGGAGCCTATTACTCTAGAAAATTTTCATTTAGCTCTTTTCTCTTTTAATAAGGATAAATCCCCAGGACTCTCTACAAATTTTTACCAACATAATTGGGATATAGTGAAGGATTCTATATTGGTGGTAGTGGAACAATCTAGGGTAAAACAAGACATACCTTATAAAATAAATGCAACATATCTTACCCTAATTCCAAAAAAGAAGGATGTTGAACTGTTTAGTTCTTTTAGATCCATAAGCCTATGTAATATGAAATATAATATTATCTCCAAAGTGATGGCAAATTGATTAAGGCCATTGTTAGATAAAATTATTTTAGAATAACAATGAGGATTTATGAAAGGGAGACAAATTCTAGATGGGATCATAATATCTCATGAAGTTATACATTCAGAATCTTCAAGAAAAGAGAAAGCAATGATTTTAAAACTTGATATAAGTAAAGCTTATGATAGGGTTAAATGAGATTTTTTTTACAGTTTTAGAAAAGTTTAGACTCGAGAAAAAAAATGGTTTAGATGGATTAAAGTGTTAGGATCCTCAATCCTAACATTATTAGTTAGTATTAGTTAGTATTATTAATCATTTAATTATTATATTATTAACTTATAAAGTGAACCATCACAACCCTTCATAACGTGAACCATCACGTCTCTTCATACGTGAACCATCATGTCTCTTCACAAACGTAGCTTTAGGTTAGATATATATATTAGGTTGTCCATCCATATCAAATCATCCATGAATAATAGGAATAAGAATCATATATTCCAAGTAGGTATCCCCCTATAGTGGCAAAGCGATTACAAGGGATCCCCCTTTGAGTGGCCTACGATTACATTTATAGTAAGACCTTGAGGTTTTACCATTTGGTATCAGAGCCATGTGGGACCCAGTCATGTGGGGATTGCTCAAATATCTTCATCAAATCACTTTTGTGCGTGAGTATCAAACTCGGTTTGAGGATATCACCAAAAACAACACAATATTGGATGAATCAATTCTCATCAATGGCTTCATTAGGGGATTAAAAGATGAAATTAGAATGGAGGTGACAAGGTTCAATCCCTATACCATGATGCAAACCTATGGATTGGCAAAATTAGCTGAAGACAAAATTAATGCACAACAACGATTAGGGAAACCAATTATAGAAAAATCTTCGACCACTTACATAGCTCCCAAACCTATGCATAATGGAATGTCACAAAGCACTTACACAACCCCCAAATATAACCAAAATTTACGAATTAAACATCTTAGCTTTGAGGAGATGAAGGAACGACGAGCAAAAGGACTCTGTGATAATTGTGATGAACAATTTGGACCCCACCATAAATGTGTTACACTAACATTGTATTTATTGAAGGAAGTTGATCCCTGTCTCTCCATAGAGCAAGCAGATGAGGTAGTTGTGTCCGAAGCAACCAGTGCACCTACTCACCACAATGAAGACAATGAGGTCGATGTGCAAGAAGTTATTGATGTACCAAGCAAGGATGAGGTACACATACCCAAAGTGATCAATGATAGCCAAACATTTACTCTACAAGACCTACACATACCTTCCTCACCAATAGTGATTTCTTGCAATATGACCAAACCTATTCGGAACCAATGTAGAGTGACTACACACTCCTTCTCCGTTGGCTCTACCAAGGAACCAAAAAAGTATATGAAATCATTACCATCACTTTTGATGCATCATTCAAAAGTATTTTAGGAACCCCAAGGGTTGCCATCCCATTGTCATCATGATTTTCCTAAGGAAGATTCTACTATTTTTCTTGGAAACCCCCCGCTAATGCTTCATCCTTCTTGATATCCCTGCCTACAAAAGGATGCCATTAAAATATTCTAAGAACTTACACAAATCCTTCTTGGAAAATAAAGGACAAAGCTTATCACTTTGATCTTCGAGGACAAAGCTCTTTTTAAGGAGGGTGGCATGTTAGGATCCTCAATCCTAACATTATTAGTTAGTATTAGTTAGTATTATTAATCATTTAATTATTATATTATTAACTTATAAAGTGAACCATCACAACCCTTCATAACGTGAACCATCACGTCTCTTCATATGTGAACCATCATGTCTCTTCACCAACGTAGCTTTAGGGTAGATATATATTAGGTTGGCCATCCATATCAAATCATCCTTGAATAATAAGAATAAGAATCATATATTCCAATGATGGAGCCCCCTATAGTGGCAAAGCGATTACAAGGGAGCCCCATTTGAGTGGCCTGCGATTACATTTATAGTAAGACCTTGAGGTCTTACCATAAAGCTTGTGTCTCTATAGTTTCTTATTCAGTGTTGGTCAATGGGTTAGTAACATAATAATTTAAATCCAAGAGAGGCCCTAGACAAGGAGATCCTCTATCTTCTTATTTTTTCATTATTGTAGATGGGGAAAACTACCCTACCGCATATAATTCCCAAAGGCTAGATCCGCAAGAGATAGAGTATTGGGGTCAACCGTAGGGGTATGTTGTTCTCTACACTTAATGCTAGGGGGAAGGGTTCACCAGGAACAATTTAAGGACTCACTCTAAGTCCTCTAGTTCTCAATAATGTTTTATGAATTTGATTCAAGACAAATACCTAGATTTGAGCTTTCTAGATTTATGCTATAAAAGATAAAAGAAAAATGCAAAAATATAGAATGCAAGAGAACAAGAGCTAACCCTAGTATGATTCTTTCCTTTGAATTCTTTTCTAATCCTAGGGTTTTAAACAAATAACCTTTAGGCAAGGGCTCAAGAAGAGATGCACAAACATAATTAACCCTAAGTGTACACTATATGTTGTCTTATCTTTCAAATTCCTAGAAATCAATTAGATGTATTTCTATTAAATCAAATCTAAAATTTTACAATAGAAATATAAAGCACTCAATAGACAACCTAAAGACTAACTAGAATACTTAGCTTATCTGATGATTTATCCTTGCCTTTATCCCTTTGTCCAACACTATCAATAATTCTTGTTCCTGCAAGATAACTTGATAAACACTTGAAAAAATTCATTAGCATTAGGGGGCTTTCTAAGGCCATTGTAAAAAATTTCTTTGAGGTGAAGCAGTCAAGCCCCCTAGGTCCTTTTAGCTAACCTTTAATAAATAAAAGAAAAAATTGACATTTGAAAGAAAACAAGCATATCCCAATACAATAGACTAGAATGATAAAACCACCAAATAGAATGTAGTATTATGCTCTAAATGTAGTCTAGAATGCAATGGTGAAATATGGAATAATAGTTTACCCCCAAATATATCTCAAGCAAACTCACACCCCCATAATAGACAACTGCAATAACGCACAGGCAAAATCGCACCCCATACAGCCCTAGGTGCGATTTCATAGAAGTGAGATGAAACATCTCAATAAAAGTGAGATGATAATTTCTAAGTGTAGCAAATGAAAATAAACATGCAATAGAGTACTTTCACCTGGTAGAGAGTGAGGAATCAGACAAAAGGGTTGAGACCTCCCAGATAGTTGATCTCTCCTTTGAGAAAGTACTAAGAACACTTGGCAAGAAATAATAATCATGAAGAACACAAGCTTATACTGAGAGGGGGGTGACCAGTATAAGACCACTTTTTAATTTTCTTTCCCAATATTAATTATGCAATATATCAATGGTAATGTCAAAACAATAATCAAAGCAATGCACAAATCACCACACACAATAGAGACACCAATTTAACGTGGTTCACCCAATGTGGGCTACTCCACGAAGAAAATATTTCACTAAAATTTCCTCAAAAAATATCTTTGGAAATCCTTCCATATTACAATGTTTATGGATCTTTGTCCAAAGGATATACCAATACCCTAATCTATTTTGTGGATCTTTATCCATAGGAGACACCAATATCCTTTGCTCTGGATGGTGATCCTCTAGAAGACTACTGCCTCCACTGCCTTTGGATGTGGATTTCTCTCCACTGAAGACCTTTATCCTCTCTATCTTGGCTAATGGATCTCTATCCATTGGAGACTCTTGTCCTCTACTCTGTCACCTTTGAAGCTTTGCTCAATCTCTATCTCAAATCTACACTAAACATAGTCCTTTAGTTTAGCATAAATCTTCTCGATCTCTACCCTCGTTCTATACTAAAATCAATCCTTTGGTCTAGCACAAAACCTACTCAATATCTATCTCTGGTTTGGTACAAAGCTATCCTCATATCTACACCAAAATCTATCCTCAATCTATCTTCAAGCTTTACCACAAATCCTGATCAATCACCTCTACTATATTTATCCCAAACCTTAACTCAAGGTTTTAACAAATCAATCAACTCAGCTCACAAGTCTTCTCAAAGACATGTCTCAAATATTTCCACAAGTCCTCTCAAGAACTTGTCCAATTTGCTCTCAAGTCTTCTCTAAGACTTGCCTTAAATCTGCTAAACAAGTCCTCACTAGAACTTGTCCAACCTGCTTTACAAGTCCTCTCTAGAACTTGTTCAAACTGCTCTACAAGTCCTCACTAGAACTTGTTCAATCTGCTCTACAAGTCCTCACTATATCTTATGCAATCTACTCTACAAGTCCTCACTAGAACTTGTCCAATTTGCTCTACAAGTCCTCACTAGAACTTGTCCAATCATTTGTAAGCTTCCACAAAAGCTCACACAAATCTATCCTTAAGTCCACACTAGGACTTACTCAAATCTGCCACTAGCTTTTACAAAAGCTTTTCAACACAATTGCAAACTTTCTTACTCAACTCAACTCAATCTATCATAGAAAACCTCTTTCACTTGTATGAACAAGTTTTCACTCAGATCTCACAGTAACACATAGAGAATGGTTAGAGACTCAATATGTTACTCACTCACAACAATCACTCAATCACTTTCAAACCCTTTTGTTCAACTTTAGAAACATATAGAGAATGGTTAGAGACTCAATATGTTTCACACACTCAAATACTCAATCACTTTCAATTTCACTTTGCAACTCTCAGAAACATATAGAGAATGGTTAGAGACTCAATATGTTTCACATACTCAATCACTTTAAATCTCTCTTCTAAATAAATTCAGAATAAAGAATAATTTGTTTCACATAACTTGAACTATCACTCCAAAACTTTCCAATCACTCTACTTCAATCAATGAAACCAACTTGCTTGCAAAAACCTAAGCCAATGTTTCATTCAATGTTCTCAACAAATCTCACAATGGAACTTCAATCACAACTCAATATGTTCTCATATTCACATAACATTGATACGCATGTTCTTTGCATTCAAGATAGTTCACAAGTTCTCACTCAAGCATTCACCAATCAAGTATGTAAATACTTGCTCAACAATGCTTATCAAACAAGGTTTTTATTATAAACTTTCACTCAAAAAACCTTTAACAATCACTCTCAACAATTCTCATTAAACAACCCTTTTCACTCCAAGTTGAAATTCATAACATTCAAAAATCACTCTCAAGAATAATGTGCTCTTACCTCTTGTTTGAAGAAGATCTGACTTCAACCACCTATTTTAATCATAACACCTTTCTTTGTCAAAAACAAGGGTTAAATAGCATATATTTGTCCTTAATATTTCTACCAATAATATGCTCAAAGAATTATAAGAATAGTTCTTTTATTTTTCTCAAGGACCATGCATTAACCCACACAAGTTTACTTAGAAAATTCCCTCTAAAATAATAACATCACCTTATACAACTTATTACTCCAATACCCTCAATTTAATATTCAACAATATTAAAAAGCCTTTAACAAAAATAATATACTTTGTCTACACCTTATAACTCCAAAAATTATCTTCAAAAATCATAAGCCACCTAACCTTATCACTCCTTAACTCTTAACACAATATGACATTTGAAATATAAAGTTAGGACCTCATACCTTAGCAAAAATTAAATATTTTCTTCCCCACTTTGCAAAAGGTGCCCACACAAACTATTCACCATTTCCACCTTGAAAAATGAAGAGCGCATGATTTGAACCTACGACTCTTTCCCTACTAGTGCCTTAGCCCGTGGTCAACTCACCATGTGAGATACAAGCTCATGTGGGAGTCAAATGCGCCAATGACATGTTGACTATACTTCATGCACCAAGATCAAAAAGGCTCTTCTCCATCGTCATCGACAAAGATTGAATACCAGATATTAAACCACGTGCACGCCATGAATTCATTATTGAGCCGACACAAATGGGTTTGTCTATTCCACCTTTCCTGCTTGGACTTCCACAATATTCAGGGCAACCAACCTTAGCTTATGCCTTTTATTTTTTTTTACTTCCACAAATATCACATGTAAACGATGCCCAAGACTTGCATTGTTATGAGGCAAATGCTATGGTATATATACCATATGCCTCCTCTCTCCCATGTCAGTGGATGGGGGAAAATAAATGACATCAGCGCTCCAAATAATAATAATTTCCCTTCGTAACCCTAACCTTAGGGTTAGTAAATTAAATTAAATTATAAATTAAAATATAACAAAGTTATAATTAATTTAATTACTTAGGTCTATACTTTAGACCTTTAAAATTATAATATTATTTTGTTGGGCCTTCCAAATGCTCTTTTAAACTTTATTGGTCCACCATGAATATTATAATAGGTATATTATAATATTATTTTTTCTTGGATCTCGAAGTAACTTTTACTTGCATTGCTCACTGAAAATGATGTTGGATCTCATGCTGCCTCAATGAAAATGATGTTTTTTGGTGCTGACTTCTTGACATCAATGACAACAAAACTTTCTCATATCTCCAACAATATCCCCCTTTTTAATTGATGGCAACCCAATTTCCTTTTACCATTTCCTTAACATTTTTTTGTTCTGCTCCCCTTGGGAAACTGTTAGTCAAAAAGTGACTAACTACAAAAAAAAGGCTGATGCACCTTTTTTGCATATTTTCAAAGAAGACCAAAGTGGCCCATATGCTAAAGAACAAAGAAAAAGCAAAATACACTAAGGAGCAAAAGTGTCGTGATTTCGCGACATGTCGAGTTTTTGCGGCAAAAAATAGCAAAGAGGGAAAGCAGAGGGAAAAGTCACGATTTTGTGATGTTGCCAATTTTTTCCAAGTCCATGAATAAAAGCGTAGAAGTCAAGGATAATGTCGCGATTTTGTGACATGCCTTATTTTTTCTAGAAGAATAGAAAAACTGCTAAAGAGACTAAAAGTGTCACGATTTTGCGACATGTCATTTTTTCATGGCCAAAAGCAACAAGAGAGAGCAAGGAGGTGGAAGTGTCACGATTTTGTGACATGTCACGTTTTCACAGTCAAAACCAAGACAAAGAGCTATGGAGGTGAAAGTGTCACAATTTCGTGACATGGTAAATTTTTGCGGTGCAAAAATAAGAATCAGGCTGAAGACATAGAAATGTCGCGATTTCGTGACATGTTGCATTTTTGCGACTCAAGAAGGGCAGACAAGCAGAGAAACAAGAGTGTCATGATTTCTCGACATGTCTAGTTTTTGCTAAAGAAAAAAGTAAAGGAGGCTTCACAAAAGTATAATGTCATGATTTCGCGACATACACGTTGTAGAGAACAGAGTATATTTTTGGCAATTGGAGCATGCACTGACATCAGGCGCTGATTTTTGAAGAATGGTCAGTTGATTATAACCTGGCAAGTTTGTTGGATGATTGCAGAATAACAGGCTCATCTAAATTTAGTCAGAAGGAAATCTATCTAATCTATGGGAAATCAGTTGTATATTCTTAGAAACTACAGACAATCACTTGTAATTGATTGAGGAAATTAAATGTACATAGTAGAAGATACTCTTTTTAGGGTATAAATATGAGTGAGTCGATCATGCAAAAGGGTCGGCTCTTGGAAGTTTACAAACTTGATGTACATGTACTGGATTACAAGCAATAAGAGATATTCTTCCTTCTAGCTTCTGAAATTTTGTATGTGAATGTATGTATCCAGTTTTTAACTTTTATTCATTTTAAGTTTTATAATGTATCTGTTCTAAAATCTGAACTATGAATGTATAACCCTTATCTCTAGAGTTGAACATTAAAGATATTTACATGTATTTAGATGAACATCTAATATCGCACTCAGGAATTCATTTTTTCTATAGGAAGATATAAAGAAACTCTAAAGATAGTAATCTACATCATCGTTTATTTGTTGTTGTCTAATCTGTACTATGAGAAAAGCTCTAGCTTCGATTATATTTCCCTTATCTCTCATTTTCATTTTCTCTAAAAAAACTCAAAAGAACCAGCCTTCTCTGGAGATTAGACAGACGATCTCAAGCAAGGTTTGTCTATTCAATGTTGGCAAAGTCTAAGGTGCAACACTATTAACCGAAGGCAAATTTTGTTCCAACAATTTTTGGCATGCCCGGTGGGACCAAAAAATCCCACAATATTATATAAGTTTTGGTGTTTTACTTTAGAGCCTTTTTTTTTTAATCTCAAGAAAAAACTACCTGGTGACTCTGTTGCAAAAAATTTAGACCATAAAAGAAAGACCTTGTCTAAAATTTTCTGGTTATATAGCCATATGATAACCAGATCCTGAGTTAGAAACTCTGAAGAACCCATTGAGTTATTTGAGCTACATATCAGAAGCCTAAAGGCACACCCTGTGCTAGCCACGTGATCAAATCTACCCAGCACTATTAGCACCTCTTTAGCACCCATTGTAGGAGCATCTGCAAGCAATCCTATAGTAGTTGTAACCCCTTTAGCAACCATGGCAGCCGCCCCTACCCCAATGCATCTTGTGTGGATCAAACTGGTCCTTTGAACTTGGGAGCACAAAACCAAATTCCACAAGCTGCACTAAAAGCATTACCGACTTTTGACGAAACAAGCAAAATAGTAGATGAGCACTATTTAGATGTATCATCGCTAGCATCTGTTTACAATATCACTCAGGAAGATGTAATGGTCAGATTGCTGGTTATATCTTTGAAAGGAAAGATGCTCTATTGGTACAAAGTGCTTCTCACTGGATCCATTACTTCTTGGGTAGTGCTTGCCGATCGTCTGGTCAATGAATTTAATATACATGCAGATCCTTTCAAATTACTGAATCAATTCACTATCATTGAGAGGCATCCACAAGAAGAAATCCAGGATTTCAACATTAGATTTACCAAAACTCGTGATAGAGTACCTCAGGGCCTAAAACCCATAGAATAACAAGCTATATGCTATTATTTAAGGTCTTTTGATTTATATCTCATTATGATAATAAGGCAATCCCACGTAACCACTTTTCCTAGGATCTATCTAGAGGCAGCAAAGGGCAAAGCTGATCTCATCACTACAAAGAAATATCCATCAAAGAGTCTATTGCAAATTGTACCAGAACTTTCCCAAGCATCAATTTCTAAACTGTCTGTACTCCCATCAATGTAGGCTCTCCCAACTATAGCCGCACCTCCTACATTCCTTGTATTACCAGCCACACCCCTTGCATCAGCTCCCTCGAATGACCAATACATGACCATAATTGATACAATGAAAACATTATCAAATGAAATGGCATCCATGAAAAAGAGGGAAGCTGAATGAAATCTCCAAGCAAGAATATTTCCATAGATACAAAAGGATGGCTCTTCAACGAATGGTAGAGGGCAATATAGAAAAAATGTGGTGTATGCGAATGGGACAGGAGATAATGGAGAACCCACTAATTCTGATTACTGGTGTACCACTTGCAATGATACTCATGGAGAAGATTCATGCATGATTCATCAAAATCATGCATAAGAGGTTATTAATGAAAAAGCCAAAGAAAACAGCAAGGGACAGGTGAACATAATTAGAGAAGCCCACCACAATTTGGCAATGCCATCCATGGAACAAGTCTCAGTCCTAACAAGATCAGGAAAAAAGTCATTACAAGTCGACCCTAAGGAACTCCAACCACTAAGTTTTCCTCTTGCTGCCAGGGTGACTCTATAGAAAAACCAGTCTAATGAGAAAGGACGATCTGATCCTCCTCAAACTTCTGCGACTACACCAAGAAAAAAATTTCCTCCTACAAAAGGGAGCGAGACTCAAGAGCAAGCGAAGGAAAGACTCAAATTTTCTTCATTGACAAAAATACAAAGAACGGAAGCCATACAGGTCTATAGAGACAGATATGACACATTGACTAGTGGAAAGGAGAAAAGTGTTGAGGTATCCCTAGCTGCAACCCTTTTGTTCAATATTGCGGAAGAAATGAAGAGGACTCCTTCCAAAATAAGCATGTATGATGCACTACAAATTCTTTGTCAGATTGACCTCCTCCAAGAATCCCTAAATTTAAAGAATGATACCTCTTCCTCAAATTTTATACAAGCAAATGTTATTTCAACCTCTAGGAAAAATAGACCACCCTCATTCTATCTATATTTGCAAATGGAGGGGTGGATAGTTCACAATTGCATGATTTATTTAGGGGCCAAAACTACGGTAACGTCAAAAGCCGTATGTGACATAATGGGGATGGAATATACTCGGAGTCATCCTGGTGTGTTGCAATTATATGGTACTCTAGTAAAAACTATCGAGGTGATCAAAGATATACCTATTCAACTCCATAGAATACCAGAAGTAGTCGTCATACAAGAGGTAGTTGTTGTAGACTTAGAACCATATTTCGGTATGTGTTTATCCAGAGAGTTCACGACAAAAATGGGCAGTTATCTGTCTCTAGATTATTCTCATTTGGAGGTACCTTTCAAAGGTAAAAGATTCAAGACCTAAAATGAAAAACCATCTACTTTTCACGTAGAAAGACTGGAGGAAACAACCACCATTAACATGATGTTTGAGGAATTCAAAAATATTGATTTAATTGAAGAAACCATGGAGGAACTCCAATCTAAGGACCAATTTTCAATGAACTTCAATGCTATGGTAGAGATAGAAATAGGAAGCTATTCCATTGAGAAACCAAAAAAGCCTCCTGTTGTTGTCCCTAAAACAGGGGATTCGGCCAACCAGTTATGGAAATTGTACTTTGATGGGTCAAGCTACAAAAATGGAGCAAGAGCTAGAATTATTTTGATTTCACCTATTGGAAAATAAAAAGTCTTTTCATATAGGTTGACATGGAGTTGCCCCTATAATGCAGCTAAATACGAAGCTTTATGTTTGGGACTTAGGAAAGCTGAAAAACTGGGTGCAAAACAACTACTGATCTATGGAAATTTAGAGCTGATTATTAAACAGGTTACTAGAAAATGCATTTGTAAGAAACACTACCCCAGGGGACTGATCACCCTGGAGAGCCTTTTCAACAATAGCGACAGAGCTGTAGGTCGAAGGATCAAGGTAGATGAACGCTGGTATAAATAAGTAGAACTAGAACCAGGCAAGATGATCAAAGTAGGGATCGATTGTACAAAAGTAGAACTAGAGTAAATAAAACGGCTATGTAGAGAGTATCCAGATATAATAGCCTAGAATTATAGTGATCTGAAAGTGTATAGAAAAGAGGTTGATGAGGCCTGGAAATGCCTCAATCATAACATGTTTTGAACACTAAAATTTCCTATAAACTCTTATGTTTTATCTGATATGCTAGTTAAGTTGATTCAATATGTTGTGTATTAACTATTTTGCATGATCAATGTATTTGAAATACTATATTCTAATTTTTACAGCTTTTTGTATAGTTTTATGTTATTTTACTATGAATTTCTTAAATAAGATATGCTTAGGTTGATAGCAGAATTTCAATAATCATGTTTTGATATGTCTTAAGCATTTATTTCACCTAAATCTAGCAACAGTGCAAGCAAACTATTACTGTGTAGTAAAAACTGGTTTTTCTCATGTAAATTCTAGCCAGCTGTCCATAAATGGCAAGGCATGGAATTCACCTATGGAAAGAGATGAAGACCATTGGAATCTGATCCTAGGAGATAACCCACCTGAGAGATGCAGAAGAAATCATTTGAAAAGCACACATTTGTTCATTCCGAAGTCTCTTCGGAATGACCAGATATCTTCAGAATGAGAAAACATAGTGTCTTTGGAATGAGCGGATCTTCGGAATGAGAATTGCAGTATCTTTGGAATGAGCCACTTATCTTCAGAATGAAAATAAAATGTGCTTTTTGACTTGTTGACCTATTTCTAAAGCTGGAAAAAGGGAAATAAATATTGAAAAGGGTAAGGGAAAATATCTTCCACCTGACTTTGTCGTCCTTTCTGACCAAAGCCATCATTTATGGAAAGATCAAGTTTGATCTTCTTCTAGGATAAACCCAGAATTTGTTGCAGCATAATAGGATTAGATATTTTGAGATATTCTCAGTTTGTAATTAGATCTTAGGACATCTATAAATATGGCTCCCATTCAGGTTGAGCTAGTAGACGAAGCTAGGAGAAGATAGAGAAAGCAGAAAGTAGAGAAAATAGGTAGAAATTGACTGTTACAGTCCTGTAACAGGTTTTCAGCAGAATTATTGTAATCATGTTCTTGAATCAATAAAGTGCACCAGTTTTATTTCATATTTCTTGTAAATGAGTGTGAGTAAGATCTAGAGAGAGAGAGACTCATACCTTTGAAGAACATGAACTTATACTGAGAGGGGGGGTGAACAGTATAAGACTTAAACATTTAATAATTTTAAATTCAGATAGTAGTGGCATCAACACAATATTAAATAAGACAAAAAACATCACACATTGAAGCCTCATTTTAACATGGTTCACCCAGAATGGCTGGGCTACGTCCACAAAAATTTTTCTCTAAAATTTTATTTCAAATTCTTTGGGAAACCTTCCCAATTACAAAGTTTATGAGCCACGACTCAAAGGAGATACCTTCCCCTAACTCTGCTCTAGCTGGTGATCCTCTAGAAGACCTCTGCCTCTGCTGTCCTTACCAAATGGAACTCAATCCATAGAAGACATATGTCTTCCCTACTTTGGCTGGAGACCTCTGTCCTCAACTCTATCACCTCAAAGTTGGTCCTCAAATTTGCACCAAAACATAGTCCTTCGATCTAGCACAAATGTCCTCTTCCTCTTTCTCTGGTCTGCACCAAACACAGTCCCTCGGTCTTGTACAAATGTCCTCTTCCTCGATTCTGCACAAAACATAGTCCTTCATTCTTATTGTGCAATCACAGCTGCACTTGATCGAACATCAATCTTTGCACCTCTGCACAATCACAACAGCATCGTCTTCACACACTCTGCTTCCTAACAATCTCTCTCACTTGGAAGATTCGGCAAAATGCACTCTGACACTGCTATCGATCTTCGCACTCTGCTTTTCGGTGATCGAACTTCACCCTTGCACTCTATCTGCAAACGATTCTCTTTGAACGCACACATCGATCGATACAAAACTCTCTAAGCAGCCCTCCTTTTATACTAAAGCTTTCAAGATTAAAACCTTGATCTTAGTCTGCTGCACATCCTAAAACACATCGACTACAAACCCTAATCTTCGTCGGCCCAAAGTTAAATTTGTTGGCTTCATCGCCTCTGCAACTCTCTTGTAGCTTCTACCGTGAAACTACAACATGTCATGATATCACGACACCTTAGCCTTTGACGACTTTATTTAAGTTTTTGTCGTGAAATTGTGACACTTTCTGCTTTTGCTGATGTCATCTTCACTATTGTCATGAAATCCTTCTATCTTTATGGCCTTCTTCTCTGCTTTTGTCATGAAATCATGACACTTCTGCCTATGTTGACGTCATCTTCACTTCTATCGTGAAATCATGATATTTCTCGCTTTCTCAACCTTTCTTCGGCTTGCACCAGTGAAAATAGAACATGTCACGAAGTCGCGACACTTTCACTGCCTTATGCTTTTCTCTGCCTTATGCCCGTGAAACTGGAACATGTTGCAAAATCATGACGCTTTCACTGTTGAAGACTTGCTTCCTGTTTCTGTCACGAAATCGCAACACTTTCTCCAACTGAAAGCTGCCATCTCAACCTATCACGAAATCAAGACATTTTTTGCATCCATAAGTTGTTCCTTCATATTGTTGCAAAATCATGATGCTTTCAGCTTCCGTACGCTTTCTTTGCAGCCTATTGTGAAATCATGAAACTTCTCATTTCAGACTCTTCCCTTAGTTGTATGTCATGAAATCGTGACAGTTCTCATTTTGATTTTTGCAGTATGTCACGAAATTGCGACAGTCCTCACTTTGTCTTTTGCAGCATGTCACAAAATCGTGACAGTATTCACCTCGACCTCTGCAACATGTCACGAAATCATGACATTTTTCATGTTACTTTCTTTCTCTTCAAACTTGTCGTAAAATCGTGACAGTTCACACTGCGGACTCTCTCTTCAGCATCATGTCACGAAATCGTGACACTTTTTCGTCCTTATAGCCTTCTTTGCAGAATGTCGTGAAATCACGACACTTTTCCTTCTCTGCCTTCCTGCACTTTTTGAGTCGTGAAAATGTGACATGTCACGAAATCGCGACACTTTACACCTTGCTTTCTTTCTCTGCCAACATGTCATGAAATCATGACAGTTTTGCCACTTGCCTTTTTCTCTGCCAACATGTTGCGAAATCGTGATAGTTTTGCCAGCTTCTTCTCTCTCTTTCAACATGTCGTGAAATCATGACAGTTTTGCTAGCTTCTCTCTCCTCAAACATGTCACGAAATCATGACAGTTTTGCCAAAACTTTCTCTCTCCTCAAACATGTCACAAAATCGCTACAATTTTTCTAGCCAACTGCATACTTTTTCTTACTTGTCTTTTTCTTTGATCTTTTGCAAAAGGGCTACTCTGATCTTATTGGAAAATCACTGTCCATGCTGTAACCTTCATCAAAACATATAATCTGACATCTAATCAAAATCCTGCAAAAGCTTCTTGACATCAATGACAACATCAAAGTACCCAAGGTACCCAAAATTGCCAACAATCTCCCCCTTTGTCATTGATGGCAACCCTTTACTGAAACACATCTTAAGAGCCAAAACTGAAACCAACTGATCCAATAACTGAGAATATGCCTTTGAAGATTTTGCTTCCCCTGAATTGAAGCTCTCTTCTTCACTCATATCTCCCCCTTACTCATATATCTCCCCCTTTGTCATCAATGGCAAAGGGCCACATTTTGGACTCGGGACTAAGAAAGAGCCTCTTGGATTGGTCCCTCCCCCACCTCCTGATGAGGTGATTAATTTTGAGGTGAGAGTACAACTCCCAATTTCTCCCTTAAATACTCAAACGTATCTCTTGGAAGAGGTTTGGTGAAGATATCTGCAATCTGCTCTTTAGTAGGCACATACTCTAGCTTGACCTCGCTTCTCTTGCACTTTCTCCCTTAGAAAATGATATTTGATGGAAATGTGCTTCGTCCTTGAGTGCATTACCAGATTTTTGGAAATACTTATGGCACTTGTATTATCACAAAGAATGGAGATGGGTTGTTCATGCTTGACTTTGAAATCCTCCAAGGTGGTTTTCATCCATAAAACTTGTGTGCACCCAGCCACTGTTGCTATGTATTCAACTTCTATTGTAGATAAGGAAACTGAAGGTTGTTTCTTACTTAGCCAAGAAACCAAACTCTTTCCTAGAAAGAATGCTCCACCACTAGTTCTTTTCCTATCATCAATACTACCTGCCCAATCTACATCTATATAGGTCATGAGGGTGAAATCATCACCTTTGGGATACCAAAGCCCAAAGTCCATAGTGCCCTTCAAATTTCTAAATATCCTCTTAACTGCTATAACATGAGATTCTTTTGGAGCTACCTAAAATCTTGCTACTAATCCAACAGCCTGCATGATATCCGGTCTAGTAGATGTACTATATAGTAAACTACCAATCATAGATTTGTACAACTTATAATCTGCCGCTGGAGATTCATCATCTTTACTCAGATTGCACCTTGTAATCATTGGAGTACACACGGGTTTGCTGTCCATCATCCCAAATTTCTTCAACATTTCTTTGATATACTTTTCCTGAGAGAGAAATATACCATATTTTGATTGTGCAATCTATAGTCCTAAAAATAATGACAGCTCTCCAATCATAGACATCTCGAACTCCTTTTGCATGGTGTTAGCAAAAACTTTGCACATCTGAGTATTATTTCCCCCAAAAATAATATCATCAACAAAGACAACTATAATCAACATATCATCATCTTCATTCTTAATATACAGGTTGCTATCTACCATGCCTTTCCTGAAGCCTTGCTCATGAAGATAACTGTCAAGTCTTGAGTACCACGCCCTTGTGTTGAGCAAGGTACAGCAAAAGCATTGCAAAAGTAGTGTCATTGTTGTCAACATAGACAGATTGATGCAGTTGATGCAGTTCAAAGGTCAGTCAGATCAAGTGCAGTGAATTTCAAGGAAAACAGAGGGGACCCAGATTCAGAAATTTGCAAAAAAAGACAAGGAAGAAAACTATCGCGATATCGCGACATGTTTTTTGTCGCAATTTCGCGACAAAAATGAGGAGAGAGAAAACAAAGCCGAAATTGTCGTGATTTCGTGACAAAACCGAGGAGAGAGAAAGTGCATGAGAAAGTGTCGCGATATCGCGACAGTTTTGGAAGAAAAGCACTAAGGGTGGAAATTGTCGCGATTTCGTGACACATCGGAGGAGAGAGAAAGTTCATGAAGAAATGTCGTGATTTCATGACAAGCTGGAAGGAAAGGAGCAAAGATGAAAAACTATCACGATTTAGCGACAAGTTTGGAGCAAAGGCATCAAGGATGAAAAGTGTCATGATTTCACGACATATCTGAGGAGAGAGAAATTTCATGGAAAACTGTACCGATTTCGCGACATGTTGGAGGCAAAGCAGCAAAGTGAAGAAAGCGTAGCGATTTCACTACATGTTGCAATTTCGCTGGAAAATTCAAAGAAAAAGTGATAAGTCAAGAAAGTGTAGTGATTTTGCTACAAGTCCGAAATACAAAGTGCAAGAGTGCAGCGATTTCGCTACGGGTTCAAAATGCAAGGAGGAAAGGTGTAGCGATTTCGCTACAAGTCCAAAATGCAAGGCAGAAAAGTGTAGCGATTTCGCTACAAGTTCAAAGTGCAAGATGTAAAGATGCAGCGATTTCATTACAGGTTCAAAGTGCAAGGTGCAAAGGTGCAGCGACCTCGCTACGAGTTCGAAATGCAAGGGGCATGAGTGTAGCGATTTCGCTACAAGTGCAAAACACAGAACACAATGAGGTAGCGATTTCGCTACAGGTCTAAGCTTGGCAAGACGAAGCAAGAGGAAGCACCTAGGCAACAAAGTTGTAACAATCTCACTGCATGCTAGATTTTCGAAGGCCGCAACAAAGAAAATTGCTAAGTCAAAAAGGTGTAGCGATTTCGCTACCACATGAAGCAAAAATTGTATGGAGGCAGGAAGCGTCGCGATTTCACGACGAAGCTGAAGATGACGTCAGCAAAACTGAGAAGTGTCACAATTTCATGATAAGATGAAAGAAAAGCCATTGGAAGCCAGAAGCATCGTGATTTCGTGACAACTTTGAAGATGACGTTAGCAAATGCTAAAAGTGTCGCAATTTCACGACAAGTTGTGAGAGAAGCCTCAGAAAGCCGAAAGCGTCGCGATTTTGCGACAACATTGAGGATGACGTCAGCAAAAGCAAAAAGTGTCACGATTTCGTGATGTGTCTCATTTTTGCAGGTGTATGCTGAGTAAAGTTGAAGGAGGCAGAAGATGTCGCGATATCGTGACAGGTAACAACTTGGCAGGAAAAAGCCGAAAAAGCATGCATAGTGACAGGTGTCAAAAAGGGCAAAAAGGAAAATCATGCAGCCAGTAATGTAAGAGCTAGCTAGAGCCAGAGTAGCAGTCACAATGACAAATGTCAAAAAGGCACTAAGGAAAATTCATACAGCCTACCAAGGACAAGTTAACTGGTGTCATAAAAGGAAGATACGAGACAGTGCATTTAAGAAAAGAACGGTTGTTGCAGGGTCGTGATGCAGCATGGTAGGGAAAGGTGGCAGCTTCACAGGGAAGCTACAGAACGTAGCATTAAAAATAGAACAGCTGGATGGTTATGTCGAGAATCGATTACAGAGATATTCTTCTTGCTGCGTATTTCAAAAAAATTACAGTCAAACGTAGAAGTAAAAGGTAGCACAAAATTCAAAAAAAGAAAAGAAAGAAGAACATCAGAAAGCCGAGATGCGCAGAAAGGTTGTCAGGATACGTGTCGGATATACACGAAAAAAGGCTGTCAAAAAGTGTAGATAAGAATGATAGTATATGTCAGTAAGAAAGCGGCTAAAAGGCAGGACAAGTCAGAGAGGGTTTGACTGATTGGTTACAGCCAAGAATGCATGAAAAATTGGAGGGAAAGTTTGAACCGTTTAAAATTGAGCTGTTCAAGGAATCAAGTATAAAGTCTCGAGCAGAAAAAGTAAGAGGGTTACTGCAACTGTGTTTTATATTGAAAACCAAAAAGCGTGGTTGAGTAAGTGTGCTGCATGAAGAACAGAAAAAGAACAAATAACCCGAATGTAATTTTTATTAAAAAATCAGAAGAGAGGTTCTAGACTGTAAAAGAAGATATTGAGATTATAACAATTCTCTTTATGCTTCTGTGAGATTAGATTGTATGAGCTATAGACCAGTGAGGGTCTTGCATAAGAGAAGGCATTTTTATGTCATTATTTTTGTAAAAAAATTGAAATCCAAGTGGGTGCTTGGTAAAAGGAGTTGGTGCTCCTATCTATTGCAGCAGAAAGATCAGGAGTTGGTGCTCCTTCCAGTGGGTGCTGGTAAACCTTTTGTAAATATTGAATCTTTGCAAAGACTGGATTTGGATTGTAGTCCAAACAGTCATTATTTGAGGAGTAGCCACATCGGTGAACCTCGTAAATTCTGTGTTGTGTGATGCTCTTGTGCTATTCTTGCTTTATCTATTTTTAAGCTTGCATTTTTAAGTTTTAAGAGTTGCAGATTCAAGTTTTTAAATAGTTACACTGATTCACCCCCCCCTCTCAGTGTCATTGTGAGAATATCAATTGGTATCAGATCCAGGCACCTGTACAAGCTTAATCAGCTAAGGTGATCTTGGAAGATACACAATGGCCGATGGTGAAGGTTTTTATTTAAACAAAGCTCCTTTGTTCGATGGAACAAATTATTCTTTCGGGAGGCTCAGGATGCAGAATTATCTATGTGCATTGGGTTATGACATTTGGGAATCTGTTGAAAATGGATACACCATACCCACTGTTCCTCCAACAGATGCGGCTGAGAAGAAAAAGTTTGAGAATAACTCGAAAGCCAAGAATGCTATTATGTGTGGATTAGTAGACAGTGAGTTGATACGCATCATGAACTGCAAATCTGCTAAAGACATATGGGACAAACTGCAAAGCATTCATGAAGGAGATAGAAAAATCAAGGAAGCTAAGCTATAAACACATCGTGCCCAGTTCGAAGCATTAAAGATGACCGATGATGAGAAAATTGAAGCCTATCTACTGAGAGTAAATGGAATCATCAATGCAATAAGAGGACTCGGGGAAGAAATGGAAGATGCAGTTGTTGTGAAGAAGGTACTAAGAACTCTCAATAAAAGGTTTGATGCAAAGGTTTCTGCCATAGAAGAAGCAAAAGATTTAAATTTTTTCAGTATGGATGAAATGCATGGTTCTCTAACAGCATATGAAATGAGGATTGGACAAACTAAGCCCTCAGACAGAGAAGCAGCTTTTCAAGCATAGAAAAATATAAAATCTAAACAAGAATCTAAGGAAGAAGAATCTGCAGATGAAACTGAAGCAAACTTTGTTAGGAAATTAGTAAAGGGAAAAGAAAAATACAGAGGCAAGCTACCGTTCAAGTGCTTTAACTGTGGTGGCATCGGGCACTTTGTAGCAAAATGCCCAATGAATGAGAAAAACAGAAGTGATGAAGGGACACACCAAGAAAGAAATTTCTGGAAAAAGAAACCACATTTTAGATAAAGGAACTTCAAGAAGAAAAGTTTCATTTCTCAGAATATTGATTCTTCTGAAGACAGTTCCAGTGAGGACTCAGAAGAAGAAACTAGTGAAGCCTTGTTCATGGCTTTTGAAGAACAAAGAACTAAGGAAACCCAGGAGTGTGAAGAAAAATTAGAGGATGAGGCTGAGATAGATCTGGAAGGTGAGTTGGTTGCTACACTTGAAGAGTTAAGTGCAGAAAGGAAAAGAAATAAAAATATTTCAAGAAAATTTGAGGATGCTAGCAATTTAATAATCAGTTTGAAAGTACAAACTGAAGAATATAAGAAAAAGTCTAAAGATTTTGAAGCTCAGTTAACCGTGAAAATAAATGAGTGCAATAAGCTAGAAGAAGACATAGTTGGATTAAGACTACAACTAGAAGAGATGAATCGAAAACTGAGTTGTCATCATAAATTTGAAGACAGTTCTGCAAAGCTGAATGAAATGTTAAATAATCAAAGGCCTACGGGTATCAAATTTGGTTTAGGATTTGATGAAGGAGAATCCTCAAAGGACTCAAAAGCTGTAACTGTAGAACCAACAAAGAATAAAGACAAGATCAAGGTTGATCAAGATAAACAATATCATGCAAAAGAAAACAATAAGTCCAAGCTCGAAAGGAGTTCTACAAATGATCGATTTACCAAAGTCACATATCAAAGAAGAAGAAGACCCATGGCTCCTACTACAACATGGCAACAACCATTACCCAGGTACACTCATTCCTTTTCTGGTTATTATTTTAAATGCAATGCATATGGTCATAAAATCTCAAGTTGTAGATATAATGTAGACCATAGAAATTTTATTAGTAGGAATATTTTTTCACCTTTAATAGATTATCTTTGTAGAATGTTATAACTGTCATAACTTCAACCATATTGCAAGGAATTGTCGTAGCTCTTTTGCAGGAAATAAATACTAGGGAAGAAAGTATCACTCAGCTGGATCAAAATAGTACAAAAAATTTCTCAAAAAAATGTCACAAGCCAATGAAAGGGAGAAGGTAAAACAAGTGACCAGATCTGCTGTTAAATCTCAGTGGAAAGAAAAGGAACAACCGAAGAAAGACAAGGAATCTCTAATCGTTCAAACAGCCCTCAAAGCCCAGAATAAATCTGCACCTTGGATTCCGGACGGTGGATGCTCCAGATCATATGACGAGAGACAAACAGAAGTTTGACAAGCTACAGACATACGAAGGTGGTTCTGTAAAATTCGAAAACAATGATGGAGCAAAGATAGTGGGTAAAGGATCAGTTAAGTGAAGGTAAAATCAACTCTAAGGAAGTTCTTTTTGTGGTAGGACTAAAGCATAACTTACTGAGTGTAAGTTAGATGTGTGACAGAGGTCATGAAGTAATTTTCAAGAAGGAGGGTTGTGAAGTAAGAAAGACAAAAAATGGAAAGTTAATAGCCACTGGGTGAGAACTTCTGGAAATTTGTATACTCTCTTGGAGACTTCAGAAGGAGCTTGCTTGGTTGGACAGGAAGAATAAAATTGGCTGTGGCACAAAAGACTCGGTCACATAAGCTTTGATAATCTGGTAAAAATCAGATCGAAAAGAGTAGTAAGAGACATACCCACTATTGGTAAACCATCAAACATCATTTGTGAGTCATGCCAAAAGGGGAAGCAAACCAGATCTACTATAAAAGCAAAAGAGTATTTCACTAGCAAGCCATTAGAACTGATTCACACTGTGTGGACCCATGAGGACAGAAAGCATAAATGGATACAAATATTTTATGTTGTGTATAGATGATTTTTCCAAAATGACATGGGTACTCTTTCTGAAATAGAAATCAGAAGCCTTTGAGATGTTTAAAACCTTCAAAAATCTTGTTGAGAATCAATCTAGAAAAAGAATTAAATGTTTGAGATCAGATAGAGGAGGAGAGTTTATTTCAGATGAGTTTGCAGAATTCTGTGAAAACCATGGAATAAGAAGATAGTTTTCAGCAGCAAGAACACCTCAGCAGAATGGAGTAGTTGAAAGAAAGAAAAAAACTATGCAGGAAATGGTAAGAACCATGTTAACAGAGAGAAAAATTGCTGACAGATTCTGGAAAGAGGCAGTTCATACTATAGTCTACATTCAGAATAGATGTATGTTGAGGCCGCATGAAAGCAAAACACCTTATGAACTGTGGTTTGGCAAAAAGGCTACAACAAAATACTTCAAAGTGTTCGGTAGCAAGTGTTACATCAAACGGACTGAAGACAATCTTGGCAAATTCGAAGATAGAGCTGATGAAGGGATCTTCCTTGGGTACTCAACTAAAAGCAAAGCCTACACATGCTACAACAAAATACTTAAGAAAATTGTGGAGAGTGCGGATGTGAAGGTTGATGAAGGCAGGAAACAAGAAATCAGCAAAAATGAAAACTACCCAACCTATGAAGAATTTATTGAAGAAGATGAAGATCAAGAAAAAGAAGAGAGACAGAAATCAGATTCAGAGGATTTAGAAAGAGATGAAAACAGAAAATCCAAAACAGGCAGCTGGCAGAAAAATCATCCCAAAGAGCAAATTATTGGGGACCCTACAGTTGGCATTCAGACAAGAAGAAGAGTAGTAAATAACTATTCTCTGTTATCCAGCATTGAGCCCAAAAATATTTTTGAAGCAAGCACAGATGAAAGCTGGATGGAAGCAGTAAATGAAGAACTAGATCAAATTGAGAAAAACAAAACCTGGGAATTAGTACCAAGGCCTAAAAATAAAAACATAATTGGTACTAAATGGATATTTCGAAACAAACTGAATGAAGATGGACAGGTTGTAAGGAATAAAGCAAGATTGGTCTGTAAGGGATATGCCCAAGTTGAGGGGATTGATTTTGAATAGACTTTTGCACCAGTGGCCAGACTTGAAGTAATAAGACTATTTTTGGCTTTAGCTGTTCATAAGAATTTCAAGGTTTATCAGATGGATGTAAAATCAGCATTTCGAATGGAAATCTTGAAGAAGTATATATTGAACAGCCTGATGGTTTTCAACTTTGTGATAATCCTAACTTTTTTTGCAAGCTGAAGAACGCATTGTATGGTTTGAAACAAGCACCTAGAGCTTGGTATGCAAGATTGGACAGCTATCTCACTAAGCAAGGATTCAAGAAAGGTATGGTGGATAGCAATTTATATGTGAAAACTGAAAATGGCAATTTCATTGTCCTTGTTGTTTATGTAGATGATATAATTTTTGGGAGCAACAATGATGAATCATGCAAAGAAATAGCAAAAAAAATGCAGAAAGAGTTTAAAATTTCTATGATAGGTGAACTTTCATATTTCCTTGGATTGCAAGTTAATCAAACCGTAAAAGGGATTTTTATTTCTCAAATTAAATATGTGAAAGAAATGTTGAAAAAGTTCACTATGGAAGATAGTAAGCCGGTGAGCACCCCCATGACAAAAAGCTGCAAGTTGAGCAAGGATGATAAATCTCCAGATGTTGATCAAACAATGTACAAATCTATGATTGGGAGCCTGTTGTATTTGACAGCCACAAGACCGGATATCTTATAGGCAGTTTGCATGGTTGCAAGATTTCAGGCTAGTCCAAAAGAAACTCATGTAATAGCTATGAAAAGAATCTTCAGGTATCTCAAGGGCACTATGGAGTATGGACTATGGTATCCAAAAGGAAAAGATTTCACTCTTTTTGCCTATTCTGATGTTGATTGGGCAGGATGTATTGATGACAAAAAAAGTACAAGTGGAGGAGCATTTTTTCTTGGAGATAAATTGGTAGCATGGCACAGTAAGAAGCAAGAATCAGTCTCTCTATCCACAGTCGAGGCAGAATACATTGCAACAACAACTTGTTGTACATAAATACTATGGATGAGACAAACATTGAAAGATCTAGGTATTCACTTCACTAAGCCCATTTCAGTCAAATGTGATAACACTAGTGCAATCAACATTTCAAAGAATCGGGTAATGCATTCCCGCACCAAACATATTACAATCCGGTATCACTTCTTGAAGGATAAGGTTGCAGAAGGAGAGGTCAAATTGGAGTTTTTTCCCACTACAGAGCAAGTAGCAGACATATTCACCAAACCTTTACCAAAGGAAGTATTTGAATACCTTCGAAAGAAGTTGGGAGTAGTCACACTACCCAAGCACTGACTAGCTATGGGAAATACATTCTCAGGGGGAGAATTCAAGTTATTTATGCCTGAGAATGTTGTGCATAGACTCAGGGGGAGTCTGTAGCATCCCTTTGGCATTATTGGCAAAGGGGGAGAAGAAATTGAGCAAGGTTACAGTGTGTTGCCAACAATTCCAAAGGGGGAGATTGTTGAGCAAGGTACAACAAAAGCATTGCAAAAGTATTGTCATTGTTGTCAACACAGACATATTGATGCAGTTGATGCAGTTCAGAGGTCAGTCAGATCAAGTGCAGTGAATTTCAAGGAAAACAAAGGGGACCCAAATTCAAAAATTTGCAAAAAAAGACAAGGAAGAAAACTATCGCGATATCGCAACATGTTTTCTGTCGTGATTTCGCGACAAAAAGGAGGAGAGAGAAAACACAGCCGAAATTGTCGCAATTTCATGACAAAACCGAGGAGAGAGAAAGTGCATGAGAAAGTGTCACGATATCGTGACAGTTTCAGAAGAAAAGCACTAAGGGTGGAAATTGTCGTGATTTCGTGACACATCGGAGGAGAGAGAAAGTTCATGAAGAAATGTCACGATTTCGCGACAAGCTGGAAGGAAAGGAGCAAAGATGAAAAACTATCGCGATTTCATGACAATTTTGGAGCAAAGGCGTCAAGGATGAAAAGTGTCACGATTTCACGACATATCTGAGGAGAGAGAAAATTCATGGAAAACTGTCACGATTTCGTGACATGTTGGAAGCAAAGCAGCAAAGTGAAGAAAGCGTAGCGATTTCACTACATGTTGCAATTTCGCTGGCAAATTCAAAGAAAAAGTGATAAGTCAAGAAAGTGTAGCGATTTCGCTACAAGTCCAAAATACAAAGTGCAAGAGTGCAACGATTTTGCTACAGGTTCAAAATGCAAGGCGGAAAGGTGTAGTGATTTCACTACAAGTCCAAAATGCAAGGCAGAAAAGTGCAGCAATTTCGCTATAGGTTCAAAGTGCAAGATGTAAAGATGGAGCAATTTCGTTACAGGTTCAAAGTGCAAGGTGCAAAGGTGCAGCGACCTTGCTACGAGTTCGAAATGCAAGGGGCATGAGTGTAGCGATTTCGCTACAAGTTCAAAACACAAAACACAATGAGGTAGTGATTTCGCTACAAGTCTGAGCTTGGCAAGACGAAGCAAGAGGAAGCACTTAAGCAACAAAGTTGTAACAATCTCACTACATGCTAGATTTTCAGAGGCCGCAGCAAAGAAAATTACTAAGTCAAAAAGGTGTAGCGATTTCGCTACCACATGAAGCAAGAATTGTACGGAGGCAGGAAGCGTCGCGATTTCGTGACGAAGCTGAAGATGACGTCAGCAAAACTGAGAAGTGTCACGATTTTGCGACAAGATGAAAGAAAAGTTGTTGGAATCTAGAAGTGTCACAATTTTGTGACAAATTTGAAGATGACATCAGCAAATGCTAAAAGTGTCACAATTTTGCGACAAGTTACGAGAGAAGCCTTAGAAAGCCGAAAGCGTTGCGATTTCGCGACAACATTGAGGATGACGTCAGCAAAAGCAAAAAGTGTCACGATTTCACGATGTGTCTCATTTTCGTGGGTGTATGCCGAGTAAATTTGAAGGAGGCGAAAGATGTCACGATATCGTGACAGGTAACAACTTGGCGGGAAAAAGCCAAAAAAGCATGCATAGTGACAGGTGTCAAAAAGGGCAAAAAGGAAAATCATGCAGCCAGTAATGTAAGAGCTAGCTGGAGCCAGAGTAGCAGTCACAATGACAGATGTCAAAAAGGCACTAAGGAAAATTCATACAGCCTACCAAGGAAAAGTTAACTGGTGTCATAAAAGGAAGATACGAGACAATGCATTTAAGAAAATAACGGCTGTTGCAGGGCCGTGATGCAGCATAGCAGGGAAAGGTGGCAGCTTCACAGGGAAGCTATGGAACGTAGCATTAAAAATAGAACAGTTGGACGGTTATGTCGAGAATCGATTACAGAGATATTCTTCTTATTGTGTATTTCAAAAAATTACAGTCGAACGCAGAAGTAAAAGGTAGCACAGAATTCAAAAAGAGAAGAAAGAAGAACATCAGAAAGACGATATGCGCAGAAAGGCTGTCAGGATATGTGTCAGATATACACAGAAAAAGGCTATCAGGATATGTGTCAGATATACATAGAAAAATGCTGTCAGAAAGTGCAGATAAGAATGACAGAATATGTCAGTAAGAAAGCGGCTAAAAGGTAGGACAAGTCAGAGAGGGTTTGACTGATTGGTTACAGCCGAGAATGCATGAAAAATTGGAGGGAAAGTTCGAACCGTTTAAAATTGAGCCGTTCAAGGAATCAAGTATAAAGTCTCGAACAGAAAAAGTAAGAGAGTTACTGCAACCGAGTTTTATATTGAAAAACCAAAAATTGTGGTTGAGTTAGTGTGCTGTATAAAGAACATAAAAAGAACAAAGAACCCGAATGTAATTTTTATTAAAAATTTAGAAGAGAGGTTCTAGACTGTAAAAGAAGATATTGAGATTATAACAATTCTCTTTATGCTTCTGTGAGATTAGATTGTATGAGCTATAGACCAGTGAGGGTCTTGCATAAGAGAAGTCATTTTTATGTCATTATTTTTGTTAAAAATTGAAATCCAAGTGGGTTCTTGGTAAAAGGAGTTGGTGCTCCTATCTGATTGCAGCAGAAAAATCAGGAGTTGGTGCTCCTTCTAGTGGGTCTTTGGTAAACATTTTGTAAAGATTGAATCCTTGCTAAGACTGGATTTGGATTGTAGTCCAAACAGTCATTATTTGAGGAGTAGCCACATCGATGAACCTCATAAAATCCTATGTTGTGTGATGCTCTTGTGCTATTTCGCTACAGGTTCAAAGTGTAAGATGTAAAGATGGAGCAATTTCATTACAGGTTCAAAGTGCAAGGTGCAAAGGTGCAGCGACCTCGCTACGAGTTTGAAATGCAAGGGGCATGAGTGTAGCGATTTCGCTACAAGTGCAAAACACAGAACACAATGAGGTAGCGATTTCGCTACAAGTCTGAGCTTGGCAAGACGAAGCAAGAGGAAGCACCTAAGCAACAAAGTTGTAACAATCTCACTGCATGTTAGATTTTTGGAGGCCGCAGCAAAGAAAATTACTAAGTCAAAAAGGTGTAGCGATTTCGCTACCACATGAAGAAAAAATTGTACGGAGGCAGGAAGCGTCACAATTTCGCGACGAAGCTGAAGATGACGTCAGCAAAATTGAGAAGTGTCACGATTTCGTGACAAGATGAAAGAAAAGTTGTTGGAAGCCAGAAGCCTCACGATTTCGTGACAACTTTGAAGATGACGTCAGCAAATGCTAAAAGTGTCACGATTTTGCGACAAGTTGCAAGAGAAGCCTCAGGAAGCCGAAAGCGTCGCGATTTCGCGACAACATTGAGGATGACATCAGCAAAAGCAAAAAGTGTCACGATTTCATGATGTGTCTCATTTTCGTGGGTGTATGCCGAGTAAAGTTGAAGGAGGTGGAAGATGTCACGATATCGTGACAGGTAACAACTTGGTGGGAAAAATCCAAAAAAGCATGCATAGTGACAGGTGTCAAAAAGGGCAAAAAGGAAAATCATGCAGCCAGTAATGTAAGAGCTAGCTGGAGCCAGAGTAGCAGTCACAATGACAGATGTCAAAAAAGCACTAAGGAAAATTCATATAGCCTACCAAGGACAAGTTAACTGGTGTCATAAAAGGAAGATATGAGACAATGCATTTAAGAAAATAACGGCTGTTGCAGGGTCGTGATGCAGCATGGCAGGGAAAGGTGGCATCTTCACAGGGAAGCTACAAAACGTAGCATTAAAAATAGAACAGCTAGATGGTTATGTCGAGAATCGATTACAGAGATATTCTTCTTGCTGTGTATTTCAAAAAATTACAGTCGAACGCAGAAGTAAAAGGTAGCACAGAATTCAAAAAGAGAAGAAATAAGAACATCAGAAAGACGAGATGCGCAGAAAGGCTGTCAGGATACGTGTCAGATATACACAGAAAAATGCTGTCAAAAAGTGCAGATAAGAATGACAGAATATGTCAGTAAGAAAGTGGCTAAAAGGTAGGACAAGTCAGAGAGGGTTTGACTGATTGGTTACAGCCGAGAATGCATGAAAAATTGGAGGGAAAGTTTGAACCGTTTAAAATTGAGCCGTTCAAGGAATCAAGTATAAAGTCTCGAACAGAAAAAGTAAGAGAGTTACTGCAACCGAGTTTTATATTGAAAAACCAAAAATTGTGGTTGAGTTAGTGTGCTGTATGAAGAATAGAAAAAGAAAAAAGAACCCGAATGTAATTTTTATTAAAAATTTAGAAGAGAGGTTCTAGACTGTAAAAGAAGATATTAAGATTATAACAATTCTCTTTATGCTTCTGTGAGATTAGATTGTATGATCTATACACCAGTGAGGGTCTTGCATAAGAGAAGGCATTTTTATGTCATTATTTTTGTTAAAAATTGAAATCCAAGTGGGTGCTTGGTAAAAGGAGTTGGTGCTCCTATCTGTTGCAGCAGAAAAATCAGGAGTTGGTGCTCCTTCTAGTGGGTGCTGGTAAACCTTTTGTAAAGATTGAATCCTTGCTAAGACTGGATTTGGATTGTAGTCCAAACAGTCATTATTTTAGGAGTAGCCACATCGGTGAACCTCGTAAAATCCTGTGTTGTGTGATGCTCTTGTGCTATTCTTGCTTTATCTATTTTTAAGCTTGCATTTTTAAGTTTTAAGAGCTACAGATTCAAGTTTTTAAATAGTTACACTGATTCACCCCCCCCTCTTAGTGTCATTGTGAGAATATCACCTTGGTGCTTGCTTTAACCCATATAAGGCCTTTTTCAGTTTACACACATAGTCTGACTGTTCTGTGAGAGACACTCCTTCTGGCTATTCTATGTAAACTTCTTCTACCAACACCCCATTTAGAAAAGCTGATTTTATAGCCATTTGATATACCTTGAAAGATTTGAATCTTCAAAGGGCCAAAAACATTCTGATAGCTTCAAGACGAGCAACAGGCGCAAACGTCTCTTCGAAATCAACACCTACTTGAGCATACCCTTTACAGACTAACCTAGCTTTGTTTCTGACAATCTTTCCATTCTCATTGAGTTTATTTCTAAATATCCATTTTGTGCCAATGAAATTCTTGTCCTTGGGTCTTGGAACCAAATCCCAGGTTTCACTTTTCTCTATTTGATTTAGTTCTTCATCCATTTATTTTACCCAAAACTTATCTGTACATGCTTAACTGAAATCTTTTGTCTCAATCTAAGATAACAATGAAACATTTGCAGAATCATGTGAAGGAATGAATCTTCTTCTTATTTGCCTGCTATTTAGATCACCAATGATCAAATCTTTGGGATGATGTTTCTGAACATACTGTGAAGGAGTTTTGGGAAGTAGTTGTTGTCTTTCCTCTTCTTCATCTGAAACCTCTCTAAATTCTTCTTGACAAATTTCATCACTGAGTTCCTTGACTGGTTCTCTTATCCTTGTCTTTTCATCTACTGTTATATTTATGCTCTCTACAACTGTATGAGTTCTTTTGTTGTAGCATCTGTAGGCCTTGCTTCTGTTGGAATATCCAAGAAAAATTCCCTCATCACACCTAGGATCAAACTTACCCAAATTTTGATCTTCCCTTCTGATGAAGAACTTACTCCCGAACACTTTGAAGTATTTTACTATAGCTGGTCTTCCTTTCCACAACTCATAGGGAGTTTTATGATGATTGAATCTGAGTTGAGCCTTGGTGATGATGTAGACTGTTGTACTGACTGGTTCTCTCCAAAATCCATCTGAAAGTTTTGACTCATTTAACATTTCTCTAGCCATATTTTCAACAGTTATGTTTTTCCTTTCAACTACTCCATTTTGTTGAGGAGTTCTTGCTGCTGAATATTCTCTTTTAATTCCGTGTTGCTCACAGTATTCCACAAATTCATTTGAATTGAACTCTCCTCCTCTATCTGATCTTAAACATTTGATTCTCTTGTCAGTATCATTTTCAATCATTTCTTTAAAAGCTTTAAATTTTTCAAAAGCTTCAGATTTTTCTTTGAAAAAAATAACCCAAGTCATTCTAGAATAAGCATCTATAAATAGCATGAAGTAGCTTTCTCCTTGAATGCTCTGAGTTCTGGTAGGGCCACACAAATCAATATGAATAAGATCCAATGGTTTTGAAGATGTATACACTTTTGATTTGAAACTGGTTCTGGTCTTTTTACCATGTTGACAAGGACCGCAGATGATGTTATGGGGCCTTTTTATTTTGGGCAAGTCTCTAACTGCTTCCTTGTTACTAATACTGACAAGATTATCAAAACTCAAATGCCCTAATATTTTATGCCATAACCAACTCTCATATTCTTGAGTTAGAAAACACTTTTTCCTTTTTATCTCACTTAGCATGTAAATATTGTTTGGAGTCCTTGTAGCACTAGGAATGAGTTTTCCATATTTTTCTTTACTTATATCACATCTATCTGAAAAGAAAGATACTATGTGCCCTTGATCACAAATTTGACTCACACTAAGAAGATTGTGTCTTAGGCCTTCTACATAGAGCACATTTTCTATTTTGGATTTCCCATCCAAACTAAGAGTTCCTTTACCACAGATTGTAGCGGACCTGTTATCTCCAAAATTGACTGTTCCTCTGTTTGTTTCTTTTAAAACCAAAAACTTTTTCTTTTCACCAGTCATATGTTTTGAACAACCATTATCAAGATACCATTTTTCTACTTTTTCTTGAGCATGAAAAGTAGTTTGAACTATCATTGACTTAGATTTGATCTCATTCCTCTTTTTAGTGAATTCAAGACTAAATCTATCCAAACTGCACATCCTTGCTATATGCCCAAAATTCTTGCACTTATAACACATGATATTTTTATTCATAAGAGGTGCAAATGAGTTAACATTTTCCTTACTATGGCTATTCAGAGACTTATTGCAATGCATAGCTCTGTGACCAAATTTCTTACAGGAAAAACAATAGCCATGGAAGGTATTATGTAACCTGGTTTGATGCCTTGGATGATTGTTCTTCTTGCGATCAATTGAAATCCACTGCTCTTCAGGATGAAGATTGATCTTGCTTGAAGACCCTGCTTCATGAATGGTGATACCATCCTTCTTTTGCTTTTCACATGTAATATTCTATCTGAGAGTCAACTGTTCTAACTTCACTCTAAGAGACATAATCTCTTCTTCTAGTTTCTCATAATCAGATTCCTTTCCTTTTAGAGTCTTTGTCAGAACCTGTTCAACCTTCTTTCCTTCTTCAGCTAGGATTTTGAAATCTATAACACTTTGAGACAATTCTAATATTGCTATCTCTTCTTCGTGACATTGATGTTTGAGAATAGAATTCTCTTTCCTAAGTTTCTTAAGCTTTCTTAAAGCCAAGAAGAATTCACTTTTGAGATCGAACTCAACCTCTTCATTTCTTTCTGAATTAGTATGTTCCTCTGATGGATCCTTCTCCAAGATGTTAGGCTCTTTCTGGAGTGACTCGCTCTGATACCAATTGAAGAACATGAACTTATATTGAGAGGGGGGATGAACAGTATAAGACTTAACCATTTAATAATTTTAAATTTAGATAGCAGTGGCATCAACACAATATTAAATAAGACAAAAAACATCACACATTGAAGCCTCATTTTAACGTGGTTCACCTAGAATGGCTAGGCTACATCCACAAAAATGTTTCTCTAAAATTTTATTTCAAATTTTTTGGGAAACCTTCCCAATTACAAATTTTATGAGCCACGAATCAAAGGAGATACCTTCCCCTAACTCTGATCTGGCTGGTGATCCTCTAGAAGACCTCTGCCTCTGCTGCCCTTAGCAAATGGAACTCAATCCATAGAAGACACCTATCTTCCCTGCTCTGGCTGGAGACCTTTGTCCTCAACTCTATCACCTCAAAGGTGGTCCTCGAATTTGCACCAAAACATAGTCCTTCAATCTGGCACAAATTTCCTCTTTCTCTTTCTCTGGTCTACACCAAACACAGTCCCTCGATCTAGTACAAATTTCCTCTTCCTCTAGTACAAATGTCCTCTTTCTCTGGTCTACACAAAACACAGTCCTTCATTCTTATTACCCAATCACAGCTGCACTTGATCGAACATCGATCTTTGCACCTCTACGCAATCATAGCAGCATCGTCTTCGTGCACTCTGCTTCCTAGCAATCTCTCTCACTTGGAAGATTCAGTGAAATGCACTCTGACACTACTATCGATCTTCGCACTCTACTTTTTGGCAATCAAACTTCACCCTCACACTCTATCTACAAACGATGCTCTTCGAATGCACACATCGATCGATACAAAACTCTCCAAGTAGCCCTCCTTTTATACTAAAGCTTTCAAGATTAAAACCTTGATCTTAGTCGACTGCACATCCTAAAACATGTCGACTCCAAACCCTAATCTTTGTCGACACAAAGTTAACTTTGTCGGCTTCACCGCCTCTACAACTCTCCTATAGCTTTTTCCGTGAAACTACATGTTGCGATATCATGACACATTTTGCAACTATATGCCTTCCTTTGGATTTTGTCGTGATATCAAGACACCTTAGCCTTTGATGACTTTACTTAAGTTCTTGTCACAAAATCGTGACACTTTTTGCTTTTGCTGACGTCATCTTCACTACTATCACGAAATTGTGACCCTTCTATCTTCATGGCCTTCTTCTCTGCTTTTGTCGTGAAATCATGACACTTCTACCTCTGCTAACGTCATATTCACTTCTGTCATGAAATCATGACATTTCTCACTTTCTCAACCTTTCTTTGGCTTGCACCAGCGAAAATAGAACATGTCGCGAAGTCGTGACACTTTTGTTGCCTTATGCTTTTCTCTGCCTTATGCCCACGAAACTGGAACATGTCACGAAATCGTGATGCTTTCACTGTTGAAGACTTGCTTCCTGTTTCTATCATGAAATCATGAAACTTTCTCCAATTGAAAGCTGCCATCTCAACCTGTCACGAAATCATGACATTTTCAGCATCCATAAGCTGTTCCTTCATCCTATCGTAAAATCGCAACACTTTCAGCTTCCGTACGCTTTCTTTGTAGCCTATCACGAAATTGTGACACTTCTCATTTTAGACTCTTCCATTTGCTGCATGTCGTAAAATCATGACAGTTCTCATTTCAAGTTCTATAGTATGTCACGAAATCATGACAGTCCTCACTTTGTCTTTTGCAACATGTTGTGAAATCACGACAGTCTTCACCTCGACCTTTGCAGCATGTCACAAAATCATGACATTTTTCATGTTACTTTCTCTCTCTTCAAACTTGTCATGAAATCATGACAATTCACACTACGGACTCTCTCTTCAACATCATGTCATGAAATCGTGACACTTTTTCGTCCGTACAGCCTTCTTTGCAGAATGTCACGAAATCGCGACACTTTTCCTTCTCTGCCTTCATGCACTTTTCAAGTCGTGAAAATGTGACATGTGAAATTGTGACACTTTCCACCTTGCTTTCTTTCTCTGCCAACATGTCACGAAATCGTGACAGTTTTTCCACTTGCCTTTTTCTCTACCAACATGTTGCGAAATCGTGACAGTTTTGCCAGCTTCTTCTCTCTCTTCCAACATGTCATGAAATTGCGACAGTTTTGCTAGTTTCTTCTCTCTCCTCAAACATGTCATGAAATCATGATAGTTTTTCCAAAACTTTCTCTCTCATCAAACATGTCGCAAAATCACGATAGTTTTTCTAGTCGGCTGCATACTTTTTCTTACTTGTCTTTTTCTTTGATATTTTGCAAAAGGGCTACTCTGATCTTCTTGGAAACTCACTATCCATGTTGTAACCTTCATCAAAACATATAATCTGACATCTAATCAAAATCCTGCAAAAGCTTCTTGACATCAATGACAACATCAAAGTACCCAAGGTACCCAAAATTTCCAACAACCTTCTTTTGGACAAGGAGGCTGGCCACTTCCAGTCCTAGGAGGAGGACTAACAACAGGTTTTTATTCTGATTTTGCTACAGCAGAATGAGTTGTAGAACTTGTCATTTCAATTGCTTGTAAACAGTTGACAATATTTGTAATATTAGGTTATTTTATGTTTAGATTAATCTTGTGATTAATGGTTTGGTTGTGATCTTTACTTTCAGTAAAGCTTTCAATTTATTGTAGACTGTCATTTTCATAATTTGTTGTTTTTTGTAATTTTCTACATTTTGTGTCTTGTTGTCAACCCCTGCACAGAAGATTGACAACCTTCTGTTACAGAGCCTTGATAGGGTTTTATTTCCATGCTATAATTAGATTTCCATTGTTGTAAAAGTAAATAGATTTCTTTTCTGCAATTATAGTCAGACTTCTAATTCTACAACTGTTATTTCTGCAACATAATTAGGTCTCATTCTGCAATTATAAATCAGGATTTCATTTATGTAGTTAATGATTAGTTTCCATTTTTGCAATTATATTAAGGTTTAATTTATGAAATTTAGAGATAGGAATGTCCTAAAAACCCCCCACACAATCGGTTTCACCAATAATACTTGTTGCTCTAGATTGACCTGAGTTATAGTTGTTTACCCCTTCTTTCGTAGATAGCCTTGTACACAACCCTGGATTGACAAATTCATTGAGAATTAATGATGTGTATAACAACTACATATCAGAGGTCATTCAACATACCATCAAACTAGAGGAAGGAGCTAAACCTTTTAGGCAAAGGTAGAGGCCTGTGAATCCTAAAATTGAAGCCTTAATGAAACATGAGTTGTTAAAACTCCTATAGGCTAAGATAGTATACCCAATCAAGCACTCTACTTGGGTGGAAAATTTGGTCCCAGTTTGTAAGAAAAATGAAGAAATAATACTATGTGTCAATTTTAGAAATTTGAACAGAGCCTCTTTAAAATATCACTATCCTTTACCCCAGATTGACCCAATCCTTCATACTGTGGCAAGAGCAGAAAGGTTTTCTCTGTTAGATGGCTTCTCTTGTTACAATCAAGGTTAGGTGAGAAATGAAGATAAATATAAGTCTGCATTCACCACTAAGTGGGGAACATTTGCATACAAAAGGATGCCCTTTGGATTATCTAACACAGGAGCAACTTTTGAAAGAGCCATGGACGTAGCTTTTGGGGAGCTTGCAAAAAAAATTATTGTCGTCTATTTAGATGACATGACCGTATTTTATCACAACAAAAAATACCATGCCACTCATCTGCGGCAAGTATTTGAGAAATGTAGAGAATTTGGAATATCATTAAATCCTAAAAAGTCTATTTTTGTTGTGGAAGAAGGAATACTCCTTGGGCATGTTATTTATAAATTTGGACTTTCAATTGACCTTGATAGAGTGAAGGCACTTCTCGAGTTGTTGCTTCCAGTTAACAAGAAAGGTTTGCAGTCCTTATTTGGGCAAATAAATTTCGTCAAAAAATTCATTGCAGACTTTGCCCAAATAGTTAAACCAATGAATGAATTATTAAAAAAGGATGCCCCTTTCAGATGGACAGATCCAAGGAAAGAAGCTTTTCAAAAAATTCTAGAAGCCATCACTCAAGCTCTTGTGCTAGTTAAATCTGACTATTCCCAAGGTTTCATACTATATGTTGTCGGAGAACAAGATAGTTATGCTGCAGTTCTCACTCAAAAAGGAGCGGATGATGAAGAAAGACCCATAGCCTTTCTAAGTTCCACCATGCACAAACACGATAAAAGGTACATCTTCATAGAGAAACAAGTATATGCAATTATGAAATCCTTGAATAAGCTAAAACACTTCTTGTCCCAGAGTCGGACGATGGTTTATGTTATTCATCTCGATGTAAGGAACTTCATAATTCAAGGAGAATTGGGTGAAAAAAGAGCTAGATGGGTGACTCGCATCCAAGAGTATGATGTAGAAATACATCCTACTAAAATAGTCAGAGGGAGATATTTGTGCCAAGAATTTTCCAAGCAAGCTGCAAGTGGATATGGGGAGAGCCACCCCGTCAAGGCAAACACTGAGCAACATCAATACAGAGTAAGTTCAGGTTGGATCAATGACTTTGTGAGGTATTTTTAGACTGGGTCATACCCTGAAGATATGAATGCTTCCTAGGTAAGGATATTCAAAACCCAACCATTAAAATATACCCTTCGAACAGAGGGTTTGTATAGGATTAATATCGATGGTGTATTGTTAAAATACATTCCCGATAATGAAAAGCAAAAAGTGTTAGATGAATTTCATGGGGGTCTCTCAGGGGGACATTATGCAGGCCAAACCATAGCTTAGAAGATCCTTAGAGCTAGATGTTATTGGCCTTCCATCTTCCTAGATGCATACAAAGTGACCAAGAGGTGTGAACAGTGTCAGAGGTATGTGGGAAGGAACAGGAATGTGCCTATGCCCTTAAAAGCTATTCAAGTCAAGGAACCATTCCAGTAGTGGGGGTTGGATTTCATAGGTATAATAGAGCCAAATTCATCATCAAACCACAAATACATTATCACTGCCACGAACTACTTCACTAAGTGGGCAGAAGCAGTACCCACAAAGAAAGTTGATTTGAAAGTGGTGATAGAATTTGTTGAGAGTCTAATCACAAGGTTTGGCATACCAGAATCTTTGATTACAGACAACGGATATCCTTTCACCAGTGCAAAGATGATCGAATTTGCCAGTCAATATGGAATTTACTTGAAGACTTTCTCTAATTATTACCCACAAGGTAATGGACTAGCTGAGTCTACTAATAAGAATCTTTTAAGAATCTTGAAAATAACATTAGAGGATAATAAGAAGAACTGGAACTCACTCCTGAATCAAGCCTTGTGGGTCGACAGAATTTCAATCAAGAAATCAATCAATACATCGCCATATGCTTTGGTTTATGGCAAAGAGGCTATTTTGTCGATTCATATGGAGATACCCACATTGAAATTGCTAAACCAAGTTAATGAAGACGAAGGCCATCCAATGGATGCCCGATTGATGCAACTTCTGTAGCTTGAAGAGTCTAGGGAACAGGCCTACAATCATCATCAAAAGCATATGGTGAAAACAACTGGGAGGTTCGATAAGAAAACCACTTTCAAGAAATTCAAAACAAGTGACCTAGTGTTAAAATGGAACATCAAGAAAGCGAAACCAGGACACCATGACAAGTTTGATGCATTCTGGGAGGGGCCATTTGAAATTATTTCAAAAAAGCAATTCAATGCCTTCCAGTTAAAAGATCAAGATGGATGGGTTCTACCCATCACGGTGAATGCATTTTACCTCAAATTATCGTTCCAGTAAAAAGCTACAGATCACCATTATATGTACAGTATATTATAAATTTGGAGTTTTGTAAATATTTCCCTTTCGTAGCCTAATAAGAATAATTTTTTAGGACTATCAGAGTCTGATATTTTGAATAAAATCTGGAGGGAAAAATCTGCCCTTGTTATTTTGCATTTTCAAATTTGGAGCTGCCGTGTGATCGTCTAAAAGTCGGCAAGAGGGAATGAGTAAAAAAATATTTTGAAATATGTTACGTGTGCTTCTCAAAATATTCCTAAAAAAAAAAATCTGCCGTCGAATGTTTCAAAGCAACCACGTGCCCAGGGTTCAGTGGAAGAATATAATTAATCTGTCAGGTAGCTTCTTTTTTGGCATGGGATAATTCCCAGTCCCCAAGTGGGTTTTTAATGAGACAACGAGTATTTTTAGGATTTTCCTAATGAAGGTGGTGAGAACGGAAACCAAAGAAAGATAGACGAATCAAATCGACCAACCGTCATTTAATGCATTAATTTTACATGTCCTCTCAAACTACATAAAATTAAATTCAAGGATTTGGAAAGTCATTTTGCCATTTGCAAACTTGCTGAAAACTCTTGAAGAAGAAAATGAAGCAAGGAATTGTCTCTGTGATGCTTGAAAATACAGAATGTATGATTCAGCTGTTATGAGGAGGAGTGCGAAACCTATTTTCTTTGACTGGCCTGAGTTTTTGAGTACAAAAATTCATGACGGTTTGGTGGCATTGAAGGCTAGAACCCAGTTTTCTTTCAGATACACTTCATATTTGGTGTGGTTATTCTTTTACTTTATGTCTCAAGAGTTAGCTTTCATTTCAAAAAATTATAAGAATGATAAGGGAGAAATTTTACTAGTATATGAATGGACTAATGTGTTATACAAATCCGAGTCATATTATGATTTCAATAGGGAATTTTTGGGCCCTGTGCTAAAAATCATGTATGGACAAATAACAAGATTGACCCCCAAAGCGGAAAAGGTATTGCAAACCAAGTTTGCAGAGGAGGGGGATTGGTTTATCCTAACACAAGGAGTATGCATCAGATTGTATGGGTTTACAGACAAACCCTTTTCACTTCCTCATTATGTGACTAACAGAGTCTTTGCCTTAGAATATGTTAGGCAAACAGAAAGCATTAATGTCAAATTTAGGACTAGAATTGGGAAAACCAATACCTGTAATATGCCTTTTAGTTTTGAAGGAATTACTATTTCAAAAAGGGGCAAAATGAACAAATAACAGAGTATTTGAGAAAATGGGGGCTTATTGAGATTTCGCAAAGATGGAAATATGATCCCATGAACAGGTTTGCTGAGAGACAATCCATTTTGAATAAAACACATAAAAAAGAATTTCATGTTAAAGTCAAGGATGATATTGAAGAAAATAGGAATAACACAGAAGATGAACCCCTAGAGTGGCACATAGAAAAGATGGAGCCTTTGCCTCCTTGGCATGATTTTTATGAAGTAATTGTTTAGTTTGACCCAAAAAATATAAAATCTCATCAATTGACGGAGGGTAAAATCACTAGGATTCAAAAGAGTAGGCCAGATTGGGATGTGGCTAAAATTCGAGAATGGTGGGTAATGAGAGTCTAGACAAATTTGATTTCATCGAGATACCCCACCAAAAATGATAATATGTTTGAAACTCGGTATACTGAAAACCATGACTCCTAGGGAGGAAGTTTCCCTGTTAAAATCCCTCCAAGCATAGGAAGTAGTCATTCTTCTACTCCCAAAGTATCCCAGCCACCTGAGAAATCCCAGTAGCTCGAAGCTATTAAAGGAAAAGAAATTGCAGAGGCTTAGAATCTTCCCCTTGTTCAGACCAAACCTAGGACATCTAGGAAAAGATTAATAGAAGAGGTTTTTACTGAAGACAAAGGAAAGACTTATAGTTCGAAGGCCACCCAGATGATGTTGAAAATGGGTTATGATGGAAAAGGGCTGGGAAAATAATGACAGGGGAGAGTTGAAACTATTCTAGTCCATCAAAGAGAGAAGCATCTAGCACTTGGGGCAAATACTCTGACGTCAGGACATCATTCCTCAAGAATTGTAAAATTTGTTCCACCTACGGACTCGGGTACAGAATCCAATGAACCCATAGCAAAAAGAATGAGAAAATTGAAAATGATGGCTGATAGAAGAAAATAAAATAATATTATTCAAACTTCTTCTGGTGATCAAGAGCCTCAAGATACAGAAGACAATTCATGGAAAGTGACTCAAGAAGGTGAACAAGCCCATATGACTGAAGAAAACATTGATGCAGATGCTCAGGAAGTTGAGCATAAAAATTTGCAGAAGGAAGTCTCACGTGACCCACCCAATTTGGCTCAAGAGAGCCAAAATAGCGAAAATAAAAAACAAATTTTGGTTAAAAAAGAGATCCTGATGGTAGGACAGCAGTAGGAGAAACAGATTATAAACTTGGACGAAAGTGATGAGGAAAATAAAACTCCTGATAAAGAAAAAATGCAGAGTGAAGAAATGATCGTCAGCAAACATGAAGAACAAGAAGAACACCAACAACAAATCTAGTCGAAAATAGGTATGCTTTCTTTACTTTCTTCTTCTCATTATCCTACTCATTCCCATTGTAATTCTCATTCCTTTTCTAAAATCAACAAAAATATAATGTCCTTACCAAAAAATTACCTTGTTCTTCTAGAGATGGCAACATCTTCCCAGAATCCGCTAAATGTTGGATCCGTAGTTGCTCCCATTCCTTTTCTCCCTAGCATTGACATCCCGGTGGCTGGAGTTACAACTTCTCAAGGGACTGAGTCACACTCCACCATGGCCAAGATTGAAAATCTAAAAAAAGTGAGCAGGAATGCTTTAGATTGGTGGACTTCACATTCAGCTGGGGATTCTAAAGCACCAGCTACTGTAATAGAAATCATTGCTTTAGACCCAACTAATATGCAGAGGAATAAGTTGAAGTTAACTCCCATTACTAATAAATCAAAGGGAGAAATGACTGTGGAATATTACCAAGTAGAAGATATAAATGAAGATATATCTCAACTGCCTATGCAAGATGAGTGGGTGAAAGCCCAACCCCATTTTGGGACCATATACTTATAGGGAGGACATTATCAAGAAATGTTTTTAAAGGAAAAGGATAATAGGAAGGAATTAGAGGTTGTAGTGAAAGAACAAAAAATAGCAGAGAAGGCTCTTACTCTGGAAGCTAAACAATGGTAGAGTAAATTCAATGTTGCTGCCAGTGAAGTGGCAAAATGTAAAGAAAAGTTGAGTGTAGTAGAAGCTCAGATTCAGGCACTGAATACACAAATACAGTAGCTACAGCAACAGTTGGTAGAACAACAAAATGCTCCTTCCAGATTTTCAAAGGATAAAGTAAAGAAAATAAGGAAAGAATTGTTAAAATATTTGTTATCTTTAATATTAAAGGCTAGACTTTTATTAAATTATTTAGCTAAAGTAAAATAAACTACTGAAGTAGTAAAATAGGAATTTGGAGTTGCCGAAGCATTTTTATTGAAAAGAGAAGATGCAGCTACTAAAATTTAGATTTTTTAGAAAATATGCCAGGAAGCATGGAAGCCAAGCTCAGAAGATAAGCCTGGTCTCAAGCTAAAATCATAGCAAAAAACTTCTTTAGAAATTTTAAATTGATAGCACAAGGAAATAAGTTTCTGCATCAGCTTAAAGATGAAGCGAAAGGGTTGCTTCAAAACCTTGATTTGGCTATCCATAATGGGCTTCCTTACCTCTGGGATGATGGTTCAAAAGTGTTGAATGAAGAGGTCCTTTCAGCATCAATAAAAGCTTTTGTTGAGGATGAAATAGACATAGACGACTGGTAGGAACCCATAGAAGAAATGCAGGTCATGGAGATGATCTAGAGGCTGACACATATTAAAGCCTGTTTACAAGAACTAATTTTAAAGCAAAATATCATTTCTTATGATAAAGTGGAGGAGTTGCAGTATGTATATCAACTTTTCATTGATTCTTCTGATTTAGAAGATGAAGACTAGAACCGAGTTTGCAAAACTTATCAAGAGGTACTTACAACCATGGAAAAAATCAAAAGATCTAAACATCAAGATCAACAACTAGCAGCCAGAGCTGGGACCAGCTCTCAGAATTGAATGTTTTATGTTCCTCAAAAAAAGGTTAAGTCCCTAACCAGTAGAAAAAGGTTTTTATAAGGTAAATATCACTTATATTCCAAAGTGCATTCTTTTTCTTTTATCTTTGCTTTTTTACTTGAAATTTTACTTTTTGCAACTGTGTTAGTAACTCCATTTCCCAATGGATGAAGGCCTGGTTTCTATTTATTTTTGCGAGCAAAAAATCCCCTGGAAGGTGCCAAGAATGTTAGTCAAAAAGTGACTAACTACAAAAAAATGGTTGATGCACCTTTTTTGCATATTTTCAAAGAAGACCGAAGTGGCCCATATGCTAAAGAACAAAGAAAAAGTAAAATACACTAAGGAGCAAAAGTGTCGCGATTTCGTGACATGTCGAGTTTTCACGGAAAAAAACAGCAAAGAGAGAAAGCAGAGGAAAAAGTCACGATTTCACGATGTTGCCAATTTTTGCCAAGTCTATCAATAAAATGGTAGAAGTCAGGGAGAATGTCACGATTTTACGACATGGCTTATTTTTGCCAGAAGAATAGAAAAACTGCTAAAGAGACTAAAAGTGTCACGATTTCGTGACATGTCCCTTTTTCATGGCCAAAAGCAACAAGAGAGAGCAAGGAGGCGAAAGTGTCATGATTTCGTGACATGTCACGTTTTCACGATCAAAACCAAGACAAAGAGCTATGGAGGCGAAAGTGTCGCGATTTCATGACATGGTCAATTTTTGCGATGCAAAAAGAAGAATCAGGTTGAAGACATAGAAATGTCATGATTTCATGACATGTTGCATTTTTGCAACTCAAGAAGGGCAGACAAGTAGAGAAACAAGAGTGTCATGATTTCGTGACATGTCTAGTTTTCGCTAAAGAAAAAAGTAAAGGAGGCTTCACAAAAGTAGAATGTCACAATTTTGTGACATACACACTGTAGAGAAACAGAGTATATTTTTGGCAACTGGAGCATGCACTGACATCAGGCGTTGATTTCTGAAGAATGGTCAGTTGATTATAACCTGGCAGGTCCACTGGATGATTACAGAATATCAGGCTCATCTAAATTTAGTCAAAAGAAAATCTATCTAATTTGTAGGAAATCCATTGTATATTCTTAGAAACTACAGACAATCACTTGTAATTGATTGAGGAAATTAAATGTACATAGTAGAAGATACTCTTTTTAGGGTATAAATAGGAGTGAGTGGATCATGAAAAATGGTCGACTCTTGGATGTTTATAGACTTGATGTACATGTACTGGATACAAGCAATAAGAGATATTCTTCCTTCTAGCTTCTAAAATTCTGTATGCGAGTGTATGTATTTGGTTTTAAATTTTATGCATTTTAAGGTTTATAATGTATCTGTTCTAAAATTTGAATTGTGCATGTATAACCCTTATCTCTAGAGTTGAACATTAAAGATATTTACATGTATTTAGATGAACATCTAAGATCGCACTCAGGAATTCATGTTTTCTATAGGAAGATATAAAGAAACTCTGAAGATAGTAATCTGCATCATCATTTATTTGTTGTTCTCTAATCTGTACCATGAGAAAAGCTCTAGCTTCGGCTATATTTCCCTTATCTCTCATTTCCCTTTTCTCTAAAAAAAAAACTCAAAGGAACCAGCCTTCTTTGGAGATTAGACAGACGATCTCAAGAAAGGTATTTCTATTCAATGTTGGCAAAGTCTAAGGCGCAACACTATTAACCGAAGGCAGATTTTGTTCCAACAGAAACTTCTCCCCTTGACTCAATGCTCTCCCCTTAAATCAAATCTCTACCCCTTAATAAAATCTCTCCCCCTTTGACATCAATGGCAAAGGGTCACCTTTGGGGCTTAGAGATAAGAATGAGTCTCTTAGCTTAGCCTCTTCCCCACCTCCTCTTGAGGTGGTTAATTCTGGGGTGGGAGTATTTCTACTCCCATCAAGCACTAATATTTGCCTTTTTCCACTTTCTTCTTCAACTAATCCTTCTAATTCCTCTGACTATTCATGTTTCTGTCTGCTTCTAGAATTTCTTCTCTACACCACTTTTATGTATGCCCATCATTATTGCACTTATAACACTTAATTTTGCTATTCCTTGGAGGTGTAAATATCTTGGTATTTCTCCTGGTGAAGCCATATTTGTTCCTATTGTGAACCCTGTAATTCATTGCTTTATGACCAAACTGATTACAATAGTAGCAATACCCTTGAAAAAGTTACCTGTTTCTAAAATTTTCATTTTCCTATCTTTCAAATGTCCTGCACTGTGAAGCCTTGTGCTCAAACCTGTAATATGTGAAACATCGTCCAATGAAATTACCTTGCCTTGACCTTATTGGTATTTTAGTCTCTTTTTCCTTGTGTTGGTTCCTATTCCATTTGTTCTTCGTTTGTGCATTTTTCCTCTTCCTGTTGAACTTTGTGTTGTCCAACTCATCCTCAAAAGTCTCACTCTCCCTTTCACTTTCTTCTTCTTCAAAACTTGATATTGACTCATCTCCTTGTTTTCTTTGTTCCTATTCAAATCCAAGTCTTATTTTATTTTTTGATTGTATTTGTCCCTTGATAATATTATCTATGGTTTTTGAGCTCTTCCCAAACCTGTGTAGCTTATCCTTAGATTCTTTCACTTCCATCCTTAGTGAAGCTACTTCCTGTTCTAGTTTCTCACATTCTAGAACCTTAGCTTCTAACTTCTCCTTGAATATTTTTGTCTTAGCCATTGACTTATTTAGATCCTCTATAAGCCTTCCTTTCTCTTCATCACATTCTTGAATTTGAAGCTTAATTTTGGATTTTTGCTTTCTTACCTCATTCAATGCATTAAGGGCAAAAACAAGTTCTCCTTCAAGATCAACTTCTATTTCTGATTCTTCCTCTATTTCTTTGTTTTTAGAATCATCCTCATTTCCTTTTGGTTTGTCTTCTATATGATCACCTCCTTCATCTTCTATTGCCATGAGTAGATTCTCTTCTGGTCCTTCAAGTGTATCTTCATATTCATCATCACTAAAACTGAAACCACTTCTTGTACAACTATCTTCAATATGACCAAAATTACCACATCTAAAACACTTGAGGATTATTGGAGATATTTTCTCAACTACTTCCTTTTCTTTTGTTAGAAACAATACTTCATCATTTTTTGAGGAAATTTCATCACTATTACTTGAGTACTTGCTTTATCTGCATAGAAACTCTTATTTTGTATTTGAAAGAACTTCTTTCCTTGCCTTCCTTGTCCATACTTGCTTTTATTTTGGTACCTGAGTTTTTTTTTCCCCTGTTCTTATGATCCTATTTTTCCTTATCATTACTATTTCCAGCTTCTTGACTATCAAATGCATAGTGACCATAATTTAAACAATTGAAACATATAACAGATTTCATACCTTTGAACTTTCTTGAATCTTTGTTCCTTTTGTCGTAATTTGCTTCTTCATCACTAGATAGCTCATTGCTTGAATCTGAATTCTTACCCTTTGTCATCTTAGTAGATTTGAAGGTTGCTTCTTTCCAGGGATTGGGTTCCTCTTTTATTATTATCTCAAAAGCTATGAGAATACCAAGTAATTCATCTCTTGTCAAAATATCACCATATTTTGATTCTTCTATAGGTAAAATTTTCTCACTAAACCTTTTTGGAAGTGACCTTAGAATCTTGTCACAAACATTAGATTATTGAACCTTAAGTCCAAACCCTTTCATGGACTTAACAACCTTATATATACGTAGTAGATAAACACTATTTATTTCCTCATCCTTCATTCTTAGTGCTTCAAATTTTCCTTTGATATTTCACAAATTTTCTATTTTGACCATTTTATCTCCTTCATATATGCTTTGCAACTTATCCTAAATTTGCTTTGTTGATTTGCAGTGCATAACCTTAACAAACTCTGATCTAAGTAAAACTCTTAAAATTACATTCATTGATTTTGAAATGTAGTGATGTAGAATCTTACCATCTTTATCTATAGTTGGAGTAGCTGGTGGTGTGTATCTATTTTCAACTTCTTCCCATATTTCATTCCCAAGTGCCATTAGGTGAATCTTCATTCTCATGCTTCATAATACATAATCACTTCCATCAAATATTGGTGTTGAATTATTTGAGGATCCACCCTTAGAATCCATTTGTGTTCTTGTAAGTTTTTTCTTCAAGTTGTTAAACTCTTCCGAAGGAACCCACTCTGATACCAATTGAAGAACACAAGCTTATATTGAGAGGGGGGTGAACAATATATGATCACTTTTTACTTTTCTTTCTCAATCTTAATTATGCAATATATCAATGAAAATGTCAACAACAATAATCAAAGCAATTCACAAATCACCACACACAATAGAGACACCAATTTAACGTGGTTCACCCAATGTGGGCTACTCCACGAAGAAAATATTTCACTAAAATTTCCTCATCAAATATCTCTGGGAATCCTTTCCTATTAAAATGTTTATGGATCTCTATCCAAAGGAGACACCAATTGCCTAATCTAGTTTGTGGATATCTATCCACAAGAGACACCAATATCCTTTGCTCTAGCTGGTGATCCTTTAGAATACTACTACCTCCACTACCTTAGGATGTGGATATCTCTCCACTGAAGACCTCTATCCTCTTTGTCCTAGCTAATGGATCTCTATCCACTGGAGACTCCTATCCTTTGCTCTATCACCTCCAAAACTCTACTCAATCTCTATCTCAAATCTGCACTAACCACGGTCCTTCAGTTTAACACAAATCTACTCGATCTCTATCTCATTTTGTACTAAACTTAGTTCTCTGGTCTAGCACAAAACCTTCTCAATATTTGTCTCTGGTCTGGTACAAAGTTGTCCTCATATCTGCACCAAACTCTATCCTCAATATATCTTCAAGATTTACCACAAATCCTGATCAATCACCTCTGCTAGATCTGTCCCAAACCTTAACTCAAGGTTTGAACAAATCAATCAACTCAACTCTCAAGTCTTCTCAAAGACCTATCTCAAATCTATCCACAAGTCCTCTCAAGAACTTGTCCAATATACTCTCAAGTCTTCTCTAATACTTACCTCAAATTTTCTTAACAAGTCCTCACTAGAACTTGTCCAACCTACTTTACAAGTCCTCACTAGAACTTGTTCAAACTACTGTACAAGTCCTCACTAGAACTTGTCCAATCTACTCGACAAGTCCTCACTAGAACTTGCCCAATCTACTCTACAAGTCCTCACTAGAACTTGTCCAATATACTCTACGAGTCCTCACTAGAACTTGTCTAATTAATTATCCAATCAATTGTAAGCTTCCACAAAAGCTCACACAAATTTATCCTTAATTCCACACTAGGACTTACTCAAATCTACCACCATATTTTACAAAATATTTTCAACACAATTGCAAACTTGCTTACTCAACTCAACTCAATCTATCACAGAAAACCTCTTTCACTTGTATGAACAAGTTTTCACTCAAATCTCACAGTAACACATAGAGAATGGTTAGAGACTCAATATGTTACTCACTTCACAACAATCACTCAATCACTTTCAAACCCTTTTGTTCAACTTCAGAAACATATAGAGAATGGTTAGAGACTCAATATGTTTCACACACTCAAATACTCAATCACTTTCAATTTCACTTTGCAACTCTCAGAAACATATAGAGAATGGTTAGAGACTCAATATGTTTCACACACTTTCAATGTCTCTTCCAAATCAATTTAGAATAAAGAATAATTTTCTTCACAGAACTTGAACTATCACTCCAACACTTTCCAATCACTCTATTTCAATCAATGAAACCAACTTTCTTGCAAAACCCTAAGCCAATGTTTCATTCAATGTTCTCAACAAATCTCACAATGGAACTTCAATCACAACTCAATATGTTCTCACATTCACATAACAATGATACTCATGTTCTTTGCATTCAAGATAGTTCACAAGTTCTCACTCAAGCATTCACCAATCAAGTATGTAAAGACTTTCTCAACAATGCTTATCAAACAAGGTTTTTATTGTAAACTTTCACTCAAAAAACCTTTAACCATCACTCTCAAAAATGCTCATAAAAACAACCCTTTTCACTCCAACTTGGCATTCATAACATTCAACAATCACTCTCAAGGATAATGTGCCCTTACCTCTTATTTGAAGAAGATCTGACTTCAACCACCTATTTTAATCATAACACATTTCTTTGCCAAACACAAGGGTTAAATAGCTTTTATTTATCCTTAATATTTTTCCCAATAATATGCTCAAAGAATTATAAGATTAGTTCTTTTATTTTTCTCAAGGACCATGCGTTAACCCATACAAGTTTACTTAGAAAATTCCTTATAAAATAATAACATCACCTTATACAACTTACTACTCCAATACCATCAATTAATTTTCGATAATATTAAAAAGCCTTTAAAAAAATAATAAACTTTGTCTACACCTTATAACTCCAAAAATTATCTTCAAAAATCATAAGCCACCTAACCTTATCACTCAACTCTTAACATAATATAACCTTTGAAATATAAAATTAGGCCCTCATACCTTAGAAAAAAATAAATATTTTCTTCCCTGCTTCGCAAAAGGTGCCCACACAAACTATTCACCCTTTTCACCTTGTAAAATGGAGAGTGCATGATTTGAACCTGTGACTCTTTCCCTACCAGTGCCTTAGCCTGTAGTCATCTCACCACGTGAGCTACAAGCTCACATGGGAGTCAAATGTTCCAACGATGCTTTGACTCTCCTTCGTGTGCCAAGAGCCAAAAGGATCTTCACCATCGTTGTCGATGAATATCGAACACTAGTTATTAAACCACGTGCACGCCTTGAATTCACCACTGAGCCAACATAGATGAGTTTGTCTGTTCTGCATTTTCTGCTTGGACTTTCACAATATTTTGGGCAACCAACCTTAGATTATGTCTTTTATTTATTTTTGCTTCCACAAATAGTTTGGATTTAAACAATGTCCAATATTTGCCTTGTTATGAGGCAAATGCTATGGTATATATACCATATGCCTTCCTATCTTCCAAATCAGCAGATGGGGGAAAATAAATGACGTCGGTGCTCCAAATAATAACCATTGCCCTTTGTGGCCCTAACCTTAGGGTTAGTAAATTAAATTAAATTATAAATTAAAATATAACAAAGTTATAATTAATTTATAATTAATTTAATTACTTAGGTCTATACTTTAGACCTTTAATATTATAATATAAAAATTATAATATTATTTTCTTGGGCCTTCCAAATGCTCTTTTAAACCTGATTGGTCCACCATGAATATTATAATAGGTATATTATAATATTATTTTTCCTTAGACCTCAGAGCAACTTTTACTTGCACAACTCATTGAAACTGATGTTGGACCTCATCTTTGCCTCACTGAAACTGATGTTTGCTAGTGCTAACTTCTTCACATCAATGACAACAAAACCTGCTCATATATCCAACAAATCATTAGCATTAAATTTTATTTTTGATCAGTAAATAATTTCATTAAAAGTGGGTTTTGAAAGGGGCCCCAAAACCTTTTTACAATAGGTCAACAGACCAACCATAAGGCCAAAGGTAGGCCTTTGAGAAATAAAAGGAGCACAGGGGATGGTCCTAGAGGGACCTTCACCAAAATTTAAAATAAACTGGGATGCGGGATCAACCCGTACACAAGATCAGCCTGAAAACAAAATCAACCCGAATGCAGGATCGAGCAGGGATGTGGGATTGACACGTACAATTTTTTTTAAAAAGGGCCCACAACCTAAGCCAAGAGAATAAAAAAAATAAAGCCAAGAAAGGATATTTTACAAGTTTAAAAAGGCCTCCATGTCAGACCAATGCACATGGGCAAAAATAAAAATAAAAATAAGGTCTCCATGTCAGAACAAAGTTGCACATGAGCAAGCCTTTTGAAAATTTAAGTCTCACCCAACACACATCTGGAAATACCAAAAATAATTCTCACCTAGAACCAAGCAGGGAGAGCAAGAAGTCCAAGATAAACCTGAAAACAAATATCCCACCCAAAAATTGAAAGCAAGAAAATTAAAAATTGAAATTTGAAGAGGGTTCATACCTAGGGACAACCTAGGACGACCTAGGATGCAGACCAAGATGAGGTAGAGCAGTAAGCATCAATGGGATGCAACAAAGCAACAAGCAACAATGAGATACAGTCCAAGACACATAATAAGACAACCTGGGAAAAGGTATTAGGACCCTCAGAGAAGCAGCAGCGAGAAGCCTCCGCATGAGCCTATGAAATGGATCAACAATATTGGGGATATCTATAGGTCAAGAGATCCTCATGCACACCAAGTTGAACTACGAGGAAGATGAAAGGAGCCAAGGATAGATGCAATAGTAGAAACAAGGGATCCTCGAAAGCCACAACTAAAGGAGGAACAACTCAAGAATAGGATTAGACCCACTCCCAAGGCCATGAAAATGCTTTGAGCATCCACCAAATAGTAGGTTTAACAAGAAGAAAATTTCAAAAGGTATCATAGAGATGAATCATTGGCAATAAGGTACCTAGTCCCCCTAGACCAAAAATGATGTAGTGAGGAACTCTCGGGATGCATAAGGAAGCATTAAATCATAAAACGTTGTCGTGTAATAAATCCATGTGTCATGTGTCGTGTGTGAAAAGTGAATTCAAACCCTCCTTATATAGTGGATTTGAAGGTGATATGGGTAGGAAAACCAAGGAGGGCCGACGTAAAACATGCCAAACCTAAAGAATTAGGGTTTTCTTAGAACAAACCCTAAAAATGCGAAATCATGCCCCATCAAGGCCGATCGTGATTTTACCTATGCGAAGTCGCATCCCATCAAGGGCGAGCACGATTTTGCATAGAGAGAGAAAAAAGGCAAAAGAGGGGGGGAAGCCTTACCCTTGCCCTAGGCAAGTCCAAGGGGTCTCCTAGAGGGCTCAGGGAAGATTGCCCACTAAAGTGGGTCAATTTTTTGTGTCTACATTTTACCCCCTCTTTGACGCATTTATGGCCTAATAAATGTGTCAAAGAAAAGATGTAAACACTCACAAACAAAAGGTGACAAGCAAAAATGGGGTGGCTAGTTTAGAAGAAAAGGATGGTGCAAAAATGGTGTTATTTCGAACACTTTCATGTTTTACACGCAAATCGAGGCATTAGGGACATTAATACCTCTAAGGCCAGGGTGCCCCTCGAGTTTTATGAGGGACACATCCCTCATGAAAACTCGAAGTGATAGACACAGAAGAAGAAGAAGCAAAAAGAAACAAAAAGGAAAGAGAAAAGCACACGAAAATAGGGATAAAAGTGAAAAGGGGGTAAAACCCTAATTCATTTTTACCGCGTGAGAGAGAGAAAGGAGCTCTGGGGAAAAATGGGAGATGGCGCTACCAGTGCACCATTCAATGATCATGAGGGGTGAGGCTAGCACAGAAGTGGAGCGAGCATAGGTAGGGTCGAAAACCATCCTAGCATTTTAATTTTTTTCAAAATTTTATGCTTTTTTGGGTGGTTTTCCTGCCAAAACCGATGGTTTTGCTACGTACGACCCAGGCACGATCTCGTGGCCCAATCATGATTTCGCCCTGGGTAGAAGTGGTGAAATCATGCCCAATGAAAAGAACTAGGTATGATTTCATGAGATCATGCCTTGTAGAAATGGGGTGTGACTTCACCTTGAAGAAATCATGGTCCTAGAAAACCAGGCACGATTTCGTCGAAGGGAGAGAAAAAAAGAAAGAAAATAAAAGAAAGAAGAGAAGAGAGAAAGAAGCAAGCAAGCTAAACTTTGGGAATGCAAAATTTGAACTTAGCAACAAACTTAGAGTTTTTAATTTAATGTAATTTTTTAATTAATTTATTTATTTAGAATTAATTTTTGATTAATTTAACTGATGGAAAATTTTGTTTTTGTTGTTATTGCAGCTTAGGGTACTCGAGAGCCGCGAGTGGCGAGCAGGCTCCTTGGAGGTGGAGCTAGAGGTACTCAAAAAGGAAGAGAGAGACACACTAGAGGTGGTGGGGCTAGACCACCTAGTGAGACTACCTCGAGTAGAGGCAGACAGGGCTCTACTGATGGTGTTAGTGGAGAGATGGTACCCGGAGTCATCTACCTTCTGGTTACCCATAGGAGAGATGATCATCACACTAGAGGATGTGTGGTGCATCTTGTACATCCCTATAAGAGGGATGGTAGTTTATAGAGTATGAGGGAGGCCAATGACCTTGCAATGATTTTTAGGAGGTTGGACCCACCAGGTGCGAGAGAGCACCATTGTCATAGATGACTTAGTGGGGTGATATGGGGTGGACCCATTGATGATCATGCTCTATGGGGTGGTGGTAGGATAGTTGATGTGCCATATGAGTAGGTGATATCTACCATGGACTATGGTGGGTGTAGTAGAAGACATAGGAGTATGGTTCGCATGGGATCCATATGTGTTGGCCCGCTTGTACAGGATATTGTACAATATCATGTACAAGTGGCATACAAGGTTAGTGTGCATGAATTTGCTCTAAGTATGGAGTTAGGAGCACATAGTGGTGTAGATACTGGATGCACTACCAAGACCATTGCCTAGCCTAGAGTGACCAGCAACATACAAATGGTCCAGATCCCTAGGGTCAAATCGAAGGACCTATGTCAAGCACCTACCACTAGTGAGGTGGGTCATAGATGAGCTGAGGGAGGCCAATATTATATGGTGACCCTAGAATCTACACCCAGGATGGGCTGAGGATAGGATAGAGCTAGCGAGGGTCAAGAGGACTAGATGGCTTACTACAGAGAGAGGGGAGCCAGAGGTCTTTTAGTTTGATCGAGTCTTGAGGTAGTTCAAGATCTTACAGGGAATCCCAGACCTAGAGGATTACTAGTACCAAAGAGTCTACCGAGACCCAATAGGGGTGGGAGGTAGACCTAACTTGGCTAGGTGGGTAGAGGAGGACTTGGATGATCCTCCTTACATGGATCCTAGGGTGGATGATGTAGGAGTGGCCTTCAACTACAGGTGGTGGTATAGAGGAGTCATGTCCTAGAGGGTCTCCTACCAATTTTGATATAGAGGTACTAGGTGATGGACCCGAGCATGCAATAAGATTTTCAAGAGGTAGCTCATAGGGCCACAGAGAGGGCACAATAGGGCCTTGTAGCTCCAAGATAGAGGTAGGCTTGAGTTTAAATTATGTTGGTGATAGAGGACACCATCACTATAGGGACCAGGGAGGTAGGGGCATCTAGAGTTACCCCCATAGAGGTTAAGGTACTACCAGGTAGAGGATCGAGAGAGACCTCCACATCAATAATAGTCAATCGAGGCTAGGCCTTAAGATGAGGGGATCCGAGGGAGGAGGTAGAGGTACTACGAGCATAGGTGGTGACTCTATAGAGATAGGTGGACTTGCTCCAAGAGGATCGAGGGACTATGGAGCTCATTGAGTACCATAGAGAGGGAGAGGGATGCAACTTGAGTAGAGGTTGATCATCTCTAAGGGAAGGTGAGCCATCTAGACACAGAGCACTAGAGGGCTCGAGTAGAGGGGATGGCTATCATCGAGAGTAGCCAAGCTAGCGATGGGGTCCACCTTCTATAAGTGGAGCTACAGAGGGTAGGGGAGAGGCTGGAGGTGGCCATTCAATGGGCTACCTTTTATGAGACTATGTACTACCAAGTGGTACCAAAGGGGTAGAGAGTGACACTCCCTCCATCCCTCCAATTAGCTAGTAGGTCATGGTCTCGATCATAAATATTCTCAGCTTCATCATCCATGGGTATGCGATTTCCTAGACCACCTCCTCCTCTAGGTAGAGCAGAGGAGATAGGCTCTCAGAGCTAGGGCTAGGGATTAGGATGACATGCCAATTTTTATTGTGGTATGCATCCCTCAAGATTGGTTGAGTGTACCGAGATTGGACTATGGTACACCAACTAGACACTAATGTATCTCTCTTTTTCTCATCGAGTAATACATAGCTATTCTTTTATATTTTGTGTGATTGTGTGCATGTGATTTGATTTAATTAAATGTTCTTTAATTTTAATATTTTATACATGAAATCTATCTTAATGCAAGACTATATGAAATGCATGGATGAAAATGGATGGAAGGAAGAAAGAAAAACATGAGAAAAAACAAGAAAGAAAACCAACAAAGAGAAGAAGAGAGAGAAGAAGAAGAAAAAGAAGAAGAAGAAGATCCAAAGGTCAACCATATAAAATAGAGAAGGATAGGTGAAACATAGTATCAAAATCAACGTAGGTCGCAAGGGACCAATGTGATTAAATACTATGAATCATACCAAAAAAGAGGGAGTTAAACCCACTATGGGTATAGTACTCATCATAAAGGATGAGGTGTTGGAGTCTGACCCGCTATGGGTGGTTGCTCACTAATTGACTATTATGGGGTGATTACCCACTAGGATGTATGTCGAGGCCTACTAAAAATGGCCAAGGAGCTTATCCTATAATGGGGTGTTGAGCCCATTGAGTCAAAAGGGAGTATAACTCGATAGAAGATCATATCTGATAAGATACCCACTAGGATGTATAATTATCCCATGTGGGGTGTAATATATAAGGATAAAATATATTAGGTGAGTGCTACCCCCGATAGGGGGTTTTTAAAGATGAAAACAATATAGTGAGTGTGTGCAAATGTGTAGAGAAGACAACTTTGAAAAAGATAAAGGAAGAAATAAAACACACGTATCTCCTTGTCAAAAGCAAAGGAAGACAAAGAAGAAAAAGAAGGCAATAGAGAAGTGACAAGGAAATATTAACAAACTATCATTCTTGATCTAAGAGATACTCTCAATACTTCTAAGACCAAGGAAGATAGAACTTTGAACAAACAAAGAGAAGCAAGAAAGAAGACTGAAGAAGAAACCCTAGGTGGGGATCTTACTAGGCATCAGAACCCTAGTGAGAGTGCAATGCATGTGAGCTATGACCTAACTAGGTATCATCACATGCCATTGTCGCAAGATCCCCAAAATCTATATGATCAAGCAGTCATGAATAGGCAATCATGCAAAATATGACATTCAAGCATGCAAGTTGTGTTAAATGTCAGGCAAGCAATGCAAAAGGATGACAAGCAACAATGCAGTATGAACAAGCAGATGGATGCAATGGAAATGCAAATGCATAGCTAAATGATAATTAATTGATTTGATGTAATTTTTATTTGTTTTTATTATTTTTATTATTATATTAATATTTAATTAATTTAAGCAAGCAGGATGAAAGTCGACACAAAATCTAAGTGTGTCGCCTTTCTTGGGATAAGAAACAAGTGTACCATGAACTGTTTCATCAAAGAAATCCCCAAAAAGTAAGTCATCTCGATGATGAAAATCATGGAGAAGCTCCTTCATGGCTCTTTCTTTGACAACCATGGCACGATAATCAATACATTTGTGAACAAAACCATTATTTTTAATATAAATATCATTATAAGACAACCAAGCAGGATCTACTTTTAAAATAGAAGGCTTATTTTTAGAACATACAAAATCAATCATATTGCAAAACAAGATCTTAGAAGAATAAGGGGGACCATCATCCTCATTACCCACTTTTGACTTTTGATAATCCATATATTCAACATAAGTCATAAGATGATCATCATTGTCAAATGGTAAAGGTTGGTCTTTACTAGGTATAAAACCTATGCCACATCTCCCAGGCCAGATCTCGACATCCAAAGGCTCTTGAATGCCCTTCTATTGTGGCCCCAAACCTTTACCTACATATCCCATACTAGATAGGATCTATTTAGGAAGTGGGTAGTCATTGGAAAGGTAACAATGAGCAAAAGAATGCTCAATGGGAGAGGGGTTGCTACCACGTATATTTTCTTTGAAGGTAGTTCCTATGAAGATAAAGGTACATGTGCCAATGTGTACAACATCACCTTTCTTATGGGGTAAACCCATGGTTCTTGGTGATGGTGGTAGCTTGGCTAGATCCAGAAGAGGTTCTTGAAGAAACTGATTATCATGATCCTAAGATGAAAAATTTAAGATATGTTCCTCACTCATTTTTAAATTTTGAAATTGTTCTGATATCTGAGATGAGGAATATGGAGAAACCATTGAAGAAATAGAAGGACATAGGTTGAACTCAGATTGAGCTCGCTCTACATTTGAGCAAAACTCAAATGGTCGAGGATCACCCGGGATGGTGACAACTTGATTTTTAAATTCAAACTTGAGGTATTGATGAAGAGTAGAAGGGATGACCTTCATTGCATGGATCCAAGGTCATCCAAGAAGAATATTAAAAGATGCAGGACAATGTACCACATAAAACAAAGTATCCAATATTTTAGGCCCAACCTTGAGGGGAAGAGATATGACACCACAGGCTTCTTGGGACTCATTGTTGAAAGCTTTTATAATGATATCAGATTTTGTTAAATCTTCCTCTTTTAATCCAAATTTTTGAAAGAATTGATATGTACACAAATTGAGGGAAGAACCATTATCAATCAAAATTCGCTTAATAAAAGTATCCCCAATAAGTGCAGTGATGTAAAGTGAAGAATCTTCTTGCAAGTTTGAGGAAGGTTTATCATCATCCAAGAATGAGATGTGATGTATCCCAAGAGAACCTACGACATCAACTATAGCATTAGGAGAAATATCTGAGGGAACCGATTGCTGCTTTAGAAATTCCATCAAAGCATCTCTATGGTTGGGAGAAGTTTGTAGGAGCTCTAAAACTGATATCTTTGTTGGAGTACTAGCTAACTGCTTTTGGAGATCAAATGAAACCTTAGGTTGTGGTCTCAATACAATAGGTGGAGTCCCTATATCTAAAACTTTCTTTTTATTATTCTTCAAAACTGAACCAGGTTGTAATACAGAATTCTATCCTTGTTGAGGATGTTGAGTCTGAGCTTGCCTTCTTGTAGTTACCCCAACCATGCCAACCATATTACCATAGGGAGGAGGCTCATTCTGATGAGCCACCTGATTTGCTACTTGTTGATTATGTTTTGGCAATGGATCTTTAAATATTCCCATATCTTGATTGGTAGTCACAGTTTGTTGGGTAGGTACTTGATTATTCAATGCCTGAGAATTGCCTAAGTCAATACGTCTTGCATCAATCAAATCCTGAACCACATGTTTCAACTTCTTACAAGAATTTGTCCAATGTCCTTCCACTCTATGATATGCACAATGTTGACCTACCTTATACCAATGAGTTGTAGTATCTGGTTGTCTTATGGGAGGTAACTCAATTGCATTGGCTTCTAAAAGTTATTTCAAAGTTGCTTCCATAGACATATTAAGCCTTGTAAAATTCCTTTGTGGAGGTTTTTGAAGTACTATATTTTGTAGGTTGTTAGTAACATTATTAATAGGCCTACTATCCATTCCACTATCACCTCCTATGTGTTTATTCTTATGTTGAGACTTAGTAGGTTTCTCTTCTTTGACTTTGAGTTGGCCTCTTCTGATAAGGGCATGTTCTACTTTTCTTGCTAAATCAATTGCTTGATCAAAATATGTAATAGTAGTAGTCTCTAATGCATAAGATAATTGTTCTTGTAAATTACCAATAAATATCTCAAGCATATCCTTTGGAGGTAAAGTATATCTCAAACATCCAACTAAACTTCTCCAACGAGCCAAGAATTCTAAAAAGATTTCCTCTTTACTTTGTTTTAAATTGTAAACATCTTTCATTGTCACTTCCTTTTCAATATAAGCACCAAATTGTTGAACAAATAATTTTGTTGTTTCTTCAAAACTCTTCAAGGAATAATTAGGTAACCGATAATACCACTCTAATGCCATGCCACCAAGACTCTTAGGAAATGTTTTAAGTAACAACATGTCATCATAAATGAGATCATGGCAAGTTATTCTAAATCTTCTTAAATGTTCAATTGGATCTTCTATCCCCTTATAAATAGGTAAAACTAGCATAGGAAAATGCTTAGGATAAGGCCTAGAAGCAACAATAGGATCCAATGGCTGATTACACATTTCCTTATAACTGTAAGTAAAACTTGAAGGCTGAATCATCTCAACTTTTGAAACCAATTGCTTTACCATATTTGTTAAATTTTGCACTTCTGGATTATTGTTATGCATTATCCCCAGATTCCCTAAAGGAGGAACATATGTGTGTTGAGGAACCAATGCTTGATTCAAGTTGGATGCATGAATATTATTGTTATATGTGGCACCTTGTGAAAATGGACAACTAACATTTGGTGGGATAGAAGCAAAAGTATTGAGATTAGAGGATTGAGGAAGAAATTGAAAATACTTTTGAGTGACACTACTAATTGGAGGGGCTTGCAGATTCCTTCCAATGTTGGTGGTTGTAGTAGTATCAATAGCTTGGTTCAAATTATTAGGATGCATTGATTTAGGCAAGGGGTTATTTTGGTCAAGCATAGGGGAGCTTATTGGAGGAGGGGAGTGGAGGAGTCTCACCTCTTTCGAGATGAGCTTCTCGCTCCATACCTTCCAATATCTTATCCCTATTAGCTTTCATAAAACCCCAAATATGCTCAAATGATGAAAAGATAAACCCACCATTAGGTCCTTCATAAGGATCAAAATTCATTTTAGTTTCCATATTATCTTGTTCTTCTGGATCTATGTTAGGATCCTCTCTATCAATATGATCATCTTTAGGAGGAACATAATCAGATTCAAGGTGCTTCCATTGACTTCTAAGGAAAGGAGCCATTAGAAAAGTGAAAGGATAGAAGAGAATGCTAACAACAGAAACAAAAATATTTTTAAAGATGTTATTAAGGTTTTTCAGCCACACAAAAAAATTTAGTGATCTTGCTTAAGATGTTTTAAAAATAAAGGAGGTGTTCACGTCGGGTTCACCAAAGATGTAGAGGGGGAAAACTGCCCTACCACGTACAATTCTCCAAAGGTTGGATCCGCAAGAGAGAGCCTTGGGGTGAACCATGGGGGTATGTTGTTCTCTACACTCGATGCTAGGGGGAAGGGTTCACCAAGAATGGTTTAAGGACTCACTCCAAGTCCTCTGGTTTTCAAGAATGTTTGATGTATTCGATTCAAGACAAACACCTAGATTTGGCCTTTCTAGATCTATGCTATAAAAGATAAAGGACAATGCAGAAATACATAATGCAAGAGTACAAGAGCTAACCCTAGAATGATTCTTTCCTTTGAATGCTTTTCTAACCCTAGGGTTCCAAATAGACAACCTTTAAGCAAGGGCTCAAGAAGAGATGCACAAACAGAATTAACCCTAAGTGCACACTATATGTTGTTTATCTTTCAAATGCCTAGAAATTAATTAGATATATTTCTTATAAATCAGATCTAGGGTTTACAATAGAAATATAAAGCACTCAACAAATAACCTAAAGACTAATCAGAACACTTAGCTTATCCGATGATTTATCCTTGCCTTTATCCCTTTATCCAATGCTATCAACAATTCATGTTCCTGCAAGATAACTTGATAAACACTTGAAAAATATGATTAGCGTTAGGGGGCCTACTTAGGCCATTGTACAACAATGCTTGGAGGTGCAACAGTCAAGCCCCCTAGGTCCTTTTAGCTGACCTTTGATAAATAGAAGCAAAAATTGACCTTTGGAAGAAAACAAGCATATCACAATACAACAAAATAAAATGATAAAACCACAGAATAAAATGTAGTATTATGCTCTAGATGCAGTCTAAAATGCAATTATGAAATCTGGAACAATTTGCCCCCAGATATGGCTCAGGTGAAATCGTACCCCGTAATAGGCGATCGCGATAACGCATAGGTGGAATCGTGCCCCATAGAGACCCGGGCATGATTTCATAGAAGTGAGATGAAACATCTCAGATCAAAGCGAGATAATAAATCCTAAGTGTAGTGAACAAAAACAAACATGCAATAGAGTGCTTTCACCTGGAAGAGAGTGAGGAAGCAGGCAGAAGGGTTGAGACCTCCCAGATAGTTGATCTCTCCTTAGGGCTTCAACACAAATCCACCAAGAGCGAGCAACAACAATCAACAATCCAATGCAGCAGAAAACCAATCAGACTTCACACTCCAAAGTTAACTTGCTTGCAAAAAGAAGAAGGATGCAGACCGAATAAGAACACTTTGCGAGAAATAATAAATCATCAAATGTTATCGTGCAATAATTCTGAATTGTCATGTGTGAAAAGTGAATTCAAACCCTCCTTATATAGTGTATTTGAAGGTGATATGGGTAGGAAAACCAAGGAGGGCCGACGTAAAACATGCCAAACCCAAAGAATTAGGGTTTTCTTAGAACAAACCCTAAAAATGCAAAATCGCGCCCCATCAAGGCCGATCGTGATTTTACCTATGCGAAGTCGCGCCCCATCAAGGGTGAGTGCGATTTCGCATAGAGAGAGAAAAAGGCAAAAGAGGGGGGAGAAGCCTTACCCTTGCCCTAGGCAAGTCCAAGGGGTCTCCCAGAGGGCTCAGGGAAGATTGCCCACTAAAGTGGGTCAATTTTTCGTGTCTACTATTGGACATTTTGAGCTCATTTAGTTGTCATTAATGTCAAGGTGAGAAGTCATCATTGATATCAAAGTGAACACATGAAGCTATCATTAATACCATGGAGTACACCATTACTGACACCAGGAGCAATGCAAAGAGATGGAGAAAAGTTGTCCAAATATGATTTTATAAGGGTTTTTGTTAAAACCATGGTGGCACATTAAAAGGTTTTTTTTTAAACCATAATGATAGTTTTCTAACATTGTGATGGCAGAATTAAGGTTTTTGTTAAAACCAAGGTGGCAAAATTATTTTTCATCAACCCAGTGAAGTACAAATGAAAGTTTTGATATTAACTCAAAGAGGGCTTTAATTTTTTATTAAAGTCTAAATTTAATAATAAAATTAATAATATTTAAATTCTTTTGAATTTAAATTAATTATAAATAATTATTTATACAAGCTAACATCATCAAGTTGAATCATCCATCGACATTGTATGCAAAGCAAATGAAGGGTATTTAAATCCTAATACAAACCTTAGGGGATATTGCAATTTGAATCGAATACAACAAAAAATCAAGAGCCTCCAAAAATTGCGGAGTGGGGCATTATAGAAGCAAGGTAGTGCATTGTGATCAAGGCAGTGCATCATGTTCGAGCAAGGAATAAGGTAGAGGGAGTAGCGCTCATGGTCTAGCTTGGTGCTAGATGTGGAAGAAGGCCAAAGCCTTTAAAGCCTTGGAGAAAAGGCTTAAGCAACCTTAGGGCTTAAGCTAAGCACGTGGAGTGCTTAGCTCACATGGCTAGCTAGCCGCAACTAAGGCACCAGCCGAGGGAGAAGGCACAGGGCTGAAACCCCAAAAAATGTAGAAGGGGGATTCACCAAAGGTTTTTATGATTTAATTTTTATTTTTGCATAATACTAAGGTTTAGGAGGCATAAGGGAATATTTGTGATATTTGATCATTGTGCTAAAGTTTTAGGGGTGTTTGTGGAATTTTATTAATTGTGCTAAGGTTAGGGAGTTATAAGATGATATTAATTTATTTACCTAAGTGGTAAATAGGTGCTTTATTAAGGTAAATATTATTTTACCTTAGGAGATAGATATTAAGTTGGAATATCAATTTTGTGAAATTGAGAAATTGAATGCGTGTTTTGAAAAGGAAATTTATGTGAAGATATTATTGTCAAATATTACTATTAAGATGGAGTGATAAGGTGTAATTGAGTTTTTAAATTACATTGTGAGAAATATTTATCTTCTAACCCCTTTGAGCTTGGCATAGAAGTGTTTGTGGTTGTGACAAATTTATGATATCCCTCCATCATCAAGAAAAAGGTATGAGCACATTCTTCCATAGTTGAGTTGATTGATTGGTTTTCTGGAAAATAAGTTTGGAGTGAAAATGACTTGATTAGGGTTTCCTATTGAGTGTGTTGAGTGAATGCTTCAAGGTTTTCTGGAATAAATAAGTGTTTTTAAAACCTTGTTTGATAAGCATTGTTGTTGAAGCCATTGGTTGTGAGAATAACTTGGGTTTGAGTATCATTGCTATGGGAAGATTGTTTTATAAGCATTTTTGTTGAAGTGAGTTGTTGAGCAAAGAACTTGAACTAGGGTTTGAAGAGAACATGAGTATCATTGTTATGTGAGAGTTGTTTTTATAAGCATTGTTGTTGAAGTGAGTTATTGAGAAAATAACTTGAACTAGGGTTTGCAAAGATCATGAGTATCATTGTTATGTGAGATTTGTTGTTGAGCATTGTTGGAAACATTTTGAGTTGAAGTTTATATGCTTGGACTAGGGTTTGTGAGCAAGGATTATTTCATTGAGTGATTGGTTGAGTAGAGTTGGATTAGCCTAGTCAAGTGGATGTGTGAAGTGATTGTTCAAGTACCATAAAACAAACTATTCTATATTATGAATTGAGTTGAGAAAGTGATTGAGCACCGAGTTGAATTTGAAGCATATTGAGTCTCTAACAATTCTCCTTACATTTCTAAGATATTTATTGAAAGTAATTAAGCATTGTGATTAGTATAGAATATATTGAGTCTCTAAAAATTCTCTTTATGTTTCTATGAGATTGGACAAGTTTTGTGTGGACTTGTTGAGCAGATTTGAAGTAAGTCTTTGAGGAGACTTGTGGACTAATTTTGTGTGAGTTTTTGTGAAAGCTTACAATACAAATTTGGTCAAGTTATAGAGAGGACTATGTTGAATATTTTGATTCCCTAAGTCAAATTTATCATTGATGTCACTGGATGGAGTCATAATTAATGTCAAGGACTTCGTCAAGAAATAAAGTTGCCAAGGTTGTCATTTGATATCCAGGAAGAAGCTTCAAATAATGCCAAAGGTCAAAGATAATCAGTGCAGAAGTTAAAAGCAAAATGGCTCCATAATATTTTAATTTTATATGGAAGCTTAGTTTAAAAGGTGTTTCATAAAAACCTAAGGAGGCTTATTGCAAAGTTAAAAAGGAGATATAATATTTATTTTATAAATTATTTAAATTCAATGTGAATTTAAATTTTATAAATAAATGTTGCTTATACCAAGTTATGCAATGAGAAGGATTTAATAAGACCAAAGGTTTCTAAAAGAATTAATTTATAATATTTAAATTCAAAAGAATTTAAATAAATGATAAATTAATAAAGTCTAAAGTTTCCACATTCTATAGTTGGAAGAAATTCGAAGCACCGACGTCACGTGGTTTAAAGAAAATTTGAAGCACCGATGTATTCAAACAAAGGTGGAAATTATTATATAAACCATGCCCAAGGGGTATTAATTTTTCATCCTTGCTCGAATGAAAAAATTACATGTGAATTGGAGCTCATGAAAAAGACTACAAAATTCGTGTTTGTGTATGCCAACGAATAGAAATAAAAGGAAAGGCATAGATTAGTTGGAATCCATCTGGGCAGCGTGGCCTAGTAGCAAGAGGGCAGTGGTTAAAGTTCTTGGATGCAAGGAGACCAACGCTCAAAATGAGACAGCTATGCTTGGCAGTTGTGTTGGGTTGAAGGCACCAAATGCAAGGCACATGTTTTGTAAAACACAAGGTGGGGACACTTTTGAAGCACGTGGTGCTTCCCACACTCCAAGCGAGCACGTAGCTCATGCGACGATTGGAGCCATGGCTAAGGCATTGGTCATGGGCTGCATTTAGGGTTCGAATCCCTCCAAAGGTAAGGGAATTAAATTTTTATTATTTTTAATATTGCCTAAAGTTGGGAGTTAAAAGGGTTGCTAGTTGGAAATATTTGAAAGGGTTGCTAGTTGAAAATTGTTTTTAGTAAAATTTGGAGTTATAAGGAGTTTGATTTTATTTTTAAATAAAATCTTAATTATTATATTTGCATATTGGAGGACTAAGACTTTAAGAGTTTTGATTTTATTTTTAAAGGGATTATTATGAAGGTGTTGGATATTATTTTAAAGTTGGAGTGATAAGGTGTATTTTGTTTGATATCATTTTGTATTGTGATTCATTGAGAAAATTATTATCTTCTAACCTTTCTTGAGATTGGCATAGAAGTGATTGTGAGTGTGGTAGATTTGTGTGGTCTACTCCTTGTCAAGCAAAAGGTATGGGAAAATTCTTCCTTGGTTGAGTTGATTGGTTGGTTTTATGAAAAACAACTTTGGAGTGAAAAGGACTTGTTTAGGTTTCCTTTGAGAGTCTTATTGAAGGTTGATTGATGAGTATGGTTTTCTGAAAGAGAGTTGATGCTACATTGTTTAGTGAGTATTGAATTAATACCTCAAGGTTTTCTAGAATAAAGAGGTGTCATTGAAACCTTGTTTGACCAACATTGTTGTTGAAGAGAGTTGTTATGCAAAGAACTTGAACTAGGGTTTGAAAAGAACATGAGTATCATTGTTATGTGATTTTTTTGTTGAAAATTATTGGAAATATTTTGAGTTGGTGGTTATATGCTTGGACTAGGGTTTGTGAGAAAGGGGTATTTTATTAAGTGATTGGTTGAGTAGAGTTGGTTGTGCCTATTCAAGTGGTTGTATGAAGTGATTTTTCAAGTTACATAAGACAAACTATTCTATATTCTAATTTGAGTTGATTGAGCATTGAGTGTAGAACATATTGAGTCTCTAAAAATTCTCTTTATGTTTATATGATATTATACAAGTTCTATGTGGACTTGTTAAGCAAACTTAAGGAAAGTCTTTGAGAAGACTTGTGGACTGATTTTGTGTGAACTTTTTGTGGAAGCTTACATTACAGATTTGGTTAAGTTCTGTGTGAACTTATTGACCAGATTTGGTTAAGTTCTATATGAAATTATTGAGCAGATTTGGATAATTTTTGTATGAACTTATTGAGTAGATTTGGATAAGTTCTATGTGGAAGTATTGAGCAAATTTGGAAAAGTTTTGAGTGAGCTTGTTGAGTAGATTTGAGCAGGTTATGAGTGGACCTATTGAGCAGATTTGGACAAGTTTTCAGTGAGCTTGTTGAGTAGATTTGAGAAGGTTCTGAGTGGACCTTTTGATAATATTTGAGCAAGTTCTGAGTGGACTTGTTGAGAAAATTTGAGAAATTTCTGAGTGGACTTGTTGAGAAAATTTTAGCAGGTTCTAACTAGACCTGTTGAGCAGATTTAAGCAAGTTTTGAGTGGACTTGTTGATCATATTTGAACAATTTCTAAGTGGACTTGTTGAGTATATTTGAGTAAGTTTTGAGTGTACTTGTTGAGCATATTTGTTCTAGATCGAAGGACTGAGTTTAGTGAATATTTGAGACAAAGCTTTGGAGGTGACAAAGTAGAGAGGATAGTAGTCTCCAGTGGATAGAGATCCATCAGCTAGGGTAGTGAGGACATGTCTTCTGAGTGGGTACAAGAGTATTTAGTGGAGAGATATCCACAATCCAATGTAGAGGAGGCAGTAGTATTCTAGAGGATCACCATCCAGAGTAGAGGAGAAGGAGTTTTCCTATGGATAGAAATCCATGAACTTGATTTAGGGGATTGGTATCTCCTTTGGACAGAGGTCCATAAACATTGTAATAGAGAAAGGATTCCTAGAATATTGACTAAGAAAATTTTAGTGAAATATTTTCTCCATGGAGTAGCCCACATTGGGTGAACCATGTAAATTATGGTGTCTCTATTGTGTGTGATAATTTTTGTATTGCTTTGATTACTGATGTTGACATTGCTATCTATACATTGTATAATATTGATTTGAAAAGAAAGTAAAAAGTTATCTTATACTATTCACCCCCCTCTCAGAATAATCTTGTGTTCTTCAATTGGTATCAAAGCGGGTTCTTTCATAAAATTTTAATAGCTTGAAGGAAAATCTAACAAGAACACAATGGATCCTATGGAGGTGTCCTCAAATAATTCAGCACCAGTATTTTATGGAAGTGACTATATGTATTGGAGTATTATGATGAAGATCTACCTAATGGCAACTGGCAATGAAGTTTTGGAAGCAATGGAATTTGGATATGATCTCACAATAAATCCTACTATAGATAAGGAAGGTGAGATTCTAAAACACTATAATTCAAAAGCAATGAATACACTTATGAGAGGTTTGCGTAGAACAAAGTCTATGAAAGTTATGCATTGTAGAACTACAAAAGAAATGTGGGATAAATTGCAAGGTATATATGAAGGAGATAAAAGTGTTAAGAAATAAAAGATACAAAATCTCAAAGGACAATTTAAAGCATTAAGAATGAATGATAAGGAAAATATTAGTGCTTATCTAATTCGAATTGATGAGGTTGTTAATGATATGCAAGGACTTGGAATGAAGATTGATGAATCAGATGTTTGTGATAAAGTATTAATAACTCTTCCAAAAAGATTTAGTGAACAAGTTTCTGCTATATAAGTGTCAATGGATGGTTATTCTTTGACAAGATATAAGTTTCTTGGTATGATTACAACTTTTGAGATAAGAAAAAAAGATCCTATTCCCTAGAAGGAAGCAGCCTTCAAAGCAATCAAGAAGGAAAAAAGTAAGATGTTAGAATCATGCAATGAGTCATCCAGTGATGAATAATCTAATTATGGTAGAAAAGATAAATATTCCAAAATATCTAAAGATCTAATATCTATTAAGTGTTTCAATTATGGAAAGTATAGACATTTTGCAACAAATTGTCAAGAACAAAAGAACAACAATGTTGAAGAAAAACAAGATCATAGGTACAGGGAATTAGAAAGATATAGGCACCAAATAAAAGAAGGATGGTCAAAGTAGACAAGGAAATAAGTTCTTACAAAGACAAAAAAGGAGATACTATGCATATAAGGCAAGTAAGTACTCAATTGATAGTGATGCTATATTTTTAGACAATGATAGAGATGAAGTCCTATTTATGATTGAATAAAAAGAGCAAGTTAAGAAAAATCTAGTAATTCTCAAGTGTTTTAGATGTAGTAACTTTGGACATCTTGAAGATGATTGTACAAGGGATGGTTATAGTGTCAGTTATGATGAGTATGAGAATACACTTGAAGGACCAAATAAAAATATTATAATGGCATTATAAGAAGAAGTAAGTGATCCTATAGAAGACAATCCAACAAAAAATAAAAATGTGGACAAAGGTAACAAATAGAGGAATATTCAAGAAAGGATGGTTATGATCTCAAGGGAGAACTTATCTATGCCCTTGACATGGTAAAGAAGGTAAGAAAGAAACACTATAAACTTGAAATTCAGTTTCAAGAATGTGATGAAGAGAGAAGATTGCTCATAGAGGATTTAGAAAAATAAAATGTTAAGGCAAAGAGATTCAAAGATAAGTTAGAAGCAAAGATTTTGGAATGTGAGAAGTTAGCACAAGAAGTGTCACTACTAAAAAAATATTTAGAGGACTTCAAGATCAAGATGAAAGGATTTAAAAATAGCTAAAAGAACTTGGATAAGTTCATCAAGACACAAAACACTACATCAAGAAAAATAGGTCTTGGATTTGAATAGGTTCAAAAGAAATGAGAAGGAGAGTCAACTTTAAGTTTTGGAGGTGAAGAAACTTTAGATGAAGATACTTCAGAAGAAGACAGTGTAAAATAAAGTCAGACATCATAGGATGAGTTGGACAATAGAGAGTTCAATAAAGATAGGAATAATGCACAAAGAAGATACAAATGGAACAACAATCAGAACAGGTCAAGAGAGACTAAGAGACCAATGAGGTCAAGACAAGGAAACTTCAATGGAAGATGTTTTTCATGTCACATATTTGGGCACATGGCTTCACAATGTAGGATATGGGAAAGACAATAAAATGGGAACAAATAATTTTTCCATGGGTATTTTTACTCATGTAATCAGTTTGGTCACAAGGCAATGAATTGCAGGGTTCATGACAGAAGAGGATATGGCATCACTAGGAGAAATCTTAAGACATTTGCGTCTCCAAGGAATAATAACATTAAGTGTTATAAGTGCAATAATAATGGTCACACAACAAAGTGGTGTAGAGAAAAAATTCCAAAAATAGGTATGAACAAGAACAGGAACATGAACATGAACATGGATATGAATAGGAATAGGAACAGGAACATGGATATGAACAGGAACAGGAACAAGAACATGAGTGTAGACATGGAAAGGAAAATGGACATGGATATAAATAGTCAAAGGAATCAAACTATTTAGATAAGAAGAAAAGAGGATAAAGGTAAAGAACAATGTTTTCTGGGAGTATAAATACTCCCACTCCAGAATTTACCACCTCAAAAGGAGATGGGGGAGGGGACAAGATAAGAGGCTCATTCTTAGACCTGAGCCCCAAAGGTGACCCTTTGCCATTTATGTCAAAGGGAGAGAGATTTGAGTAAGGGGGAGAGACTTGATACTTGAAGAGAGCATTGAGCCATGGGGAGCAATATCCCAGGGGAGCAAGACAAAAAGTAAGTCAAGTTTTTAGTAAAAATAATTTGGGTTGCCATCAATGACAAAGGGGGATATTGTTGGAAATTTTGAGTCCCTAAGTTAAAGTTGTCATTGATGTCACCGGATGAAGTCATCATTAATGTCAAGGACTTCATCAAGAAATAAAGTTGTCAAGGTTGTCATTTGATATCCATGAAGAAGCTTCAAATAACACCAAAGGTCAAGAGAATCAGTGTAGAAGTTAAAGTCAAAAGGGCTCCATAATAATTTAATTTTATTTGGAAGATTAGTTTAAAATGTGTTTCATAAAAACCTAAGGAGGCTTATTGCAAAGTTAAAAAGGAGATATAATATTTATTTTATAAATTATTTAAATTCAATGTGAATTTAAATTTTATAAATAAATGTTACTTATACCAAATTATGCAATGAGAAGGACTTAATAAGACCGAAGGTTTCTAAAAGAATTTATAATATTAAATTCAAAATAATTTAAATAAATGATAAATTAATAAATTCTAAAGTGCCCACGTTTTATAGTTGGAAGAATTTTGAAGCACCGACGTAACATGGTTTAAAGAAATTTTGAAGCATCGACATATTCAAACAAAGGTATCTATACTGCTATTAACATTGCTTTGATGATTTGTGCATTGCTTTGATTACTGCTATTAACATTGCTATATATACATTGCATAATATTGAAATGAAAAAAAAAAGTAAAAAGTGATCTTATACTATTCACCCCCCCTCTCAGTATAAGCTTGTGTTCTTCAGACTAGTAGAGCATATTTGAGCAAGTTATAGAGAGGACTTGTAGAGCAGATTTGAGAAAGTTCTAGAGAGGACTTGTAGAGCAGAATTGAGAAAGTTCTAGAGAGGACTTGTAGAGCAAATTTGAGCAAGTTCTAGAGAGGACTTGTGGATAAATTAGTGTGAGATTTTGTGGAAGCTTACAAGGTAGATTTGAGACAAGTATTTGAGAAGACTTGAGAGCAGAGTTGATTGATTTTTTCAAACCTTGAGTTAAGTTTTGGGGTATATGTAGCAGATTTGAGTCAAGCCTTGAGTTAAGGTTTAAGGATAGATATTGAGGATAAATTTATGATAGATCGAAGGACTGTGTTTAGTGTCTATTTTAGAGTAGATTTTGGTGCAGATTTGAGGATGAGTTTGTGTCAGACTAGAGATAGAGATTGAGTAGAGTTGTACTAGATCGAAGGACCGTGTTTAGTGCATATTTGAGATAAAAATTTGGAGGTGACAGAGCAAAGAGGACAATAGTCTCTAGTGGATAGAGATCCATTAGCCAGGATAGTGAGGACAAGTCTTCTGAGTGGGGACAAGAGTCTTTAGTGGATAGAGATCCACAAGCCAATGCAATGGAGGCAATAGTCTTCTAGAGGATCACCAGTCAGAGCAGAGGAGAAGTTCTCCTGTGGATAGAGATTCATGAACTTGATTTAGGGGATTGATGTCTACTTTGGATAGATGTCCATAAACATTGTAATAGGTAAAGGATTCCCAAGATATTGATTGAGAAAATTTTAGTGAAATATTTTCTTCGTGGAGTAGCCCACATTAGGTGAACCACGTAAATTATGGTGTCTCTATTGTGTGTGGTGATTTATGTATTAATTTTATTACTGTTGTTGATATTGCTATCTATACATTGTATAATATTGATTTGGAAAGAAAATTAAAAAGTGGTATTATACTATTCACCCCCCTCTTAGTATAAGCTTGTGTTCTTCATCTACAATTATTATGGTAGAGGTTTTGAGTAGGAACTTAAACAAGTCTTAAAAACATGGGCTTATAAGTGGACTTAAGGTTAGTAATAATATCAACATCACCCATCAATAGTTTGTAGATGATATAACCCTTTTTGGAAGGGCAAGGATAAATGAGGCTAGAGCTTTGAATAACTTTTTAAAGAGCATCAGGGCAAAAAATTAATAGGACAAAATCCAAATTTTGCTTACTTAAAACTCCAATCAATATAAAAGTAAGAATTTGTAGGTTACTTAAAATTGAGGAGGCAAATTTTCCAACAACTTATCTAGGGATGCCTTTATTTGAGGGGAGAATGAGGATAAAATTATGGAATCTAGTTATTAGTAAAGTTTAGAATAAACTTACAACTTGGAAAGGTAGATGGTTATCATTAGTAGGAAGAGTGAAATTAATTAAGTCATTCATATACACCATTCCAACACATTATATATCATTGTATTCTATACCAAAATCAGTTGAAAAAAGTTTAATCTATAATATGCAATCCTTTTTATGGTCAAGTTAACATGATAAAAGGAAATTTCCTTTGGTGACATGGAGCAAGGTGTGTGATGATAAAACTAGGGAAGGTCTTGGTTTAAGAGTTCTTATAAATGTAAACTTAGCTCTTTGGGGAAAGTAATCTGGAGATTGTACAAAGAGAGTCAAAGACAATGGGAAGGAAATATTTTAAAGTAAGTATGTTAAGCCCAATGACCCAAGTTTAATATTTACTACATTCTCTCTACCAAATGGGTTCTGCTCTTTGGAATGGTTTAAAAAAATCTATTGATATAATTATTAAAGGTTTAATATGGGTGGTGGGATATGAAGAAAAAATTTCTATTTGGATGGATACTTGGTGTGATAAGAAACCACTCAATTTAAATCCAATTTTAAAACCTTGGATGAGATTGCTTCAAGATAAATATGGTGATACTGTTTCAAACATTTTGTACAAGTATTAGGAAGGAAGATACAAATGAAAAGAAGACTTTTTTACAAGTATATAAGATATTGATGCTAGGAGAAAATTGAGTATAAATATAACTATGATTATTCCAAAGGGATTCAAGGATAAATTGATTTGAGAGTTGAATAGCTCAAGAGAATACACAAGAAGTGGATATAATATAAAACACCAACAAAATAGTAATATCACTAGAATATGGAGATATATTTGGGATAGCCCAAGCATTCCTAAAGTTAAAATGTTTGTTTGGCTAGTATATCATAGAAGAATTTTATCCTGGGATAAAATTATGAAAAGGGGTTTTCATGGCCCCTCTCAATGTGTTTTTTGTAAAAATTAGGAGAGTATAGACCATCTCTTGAGACATTGCTCAATAGTCTGGAAACTATGGCAACGGATTCTTAATGTGTTTGGTAAATGCATGGTGATGAATAGCAAAATTTAAGATTGGTTAAAGCACTGAAAAAGAACTTATAAAAGTGAGGCTTCAAAATCAATATGAGATATATCAAAATATTGATACTTTGGACTGTATGGCTAGAAAGGAATGGAAGGATATTTAAAGAAAAGGAAAGCAATCTAGAGATAATTAAAAGGAAGATATGTTTAGTTATAGAGGAGTCTAAACCAAACCTATCAACTCAACCAGTCCCTAATTTGGAAGTAAAGAGCCTTGATAGATGGATTCAAGTAAATGGAATTATAATGTTGGGTACATGAGAAGCAAAAAGAAAGAAAAGAATAAAGTGGAAACTACCAGATGTGGAGTTTCTTAAATTTAATTTTTATGGAGCATATAAGTAAAATCCAAGACCAATAGGAGGAGGAATTATTAGAAATAATAGAGGAAATATTTTTTCTCATTACACTTTCAATAGTGTATTTAAGAAAAATAATAAAGTTTAATCTTGGGTAACTTTAGAAGGGTTAAAACTATGCAAATAAATGAAATGAAATGAAATGGATTATGGATTGAAGGTGATTCTCTCATAGTAATAAATATAAGGCTCCATGGAACATACAAGAGATAATTGTGGAAATTCAAAGTTTGAAAAATTTAGGCTTTCAAATACATTAATGGAAGGAAACAAATGTGTAGATAGGCTAGCCAATAGAGGGGTTTTTATTGAGGATCATGAAGTTAAATTCTCCTTTCCATGGTTAGAGGACGTCGTAAGTTTAGCTGAAGTTGACAAGAAAATGTTGATTGCCTGAATAAAATAATGATGAAGATTTACTTTAATGTTTTTCATTGGTAATATATACTTTATTTTTAATGATAATGTGTTTTTATATAAACTATTTATTATAATTTTTTCGGTTTTACTTGTGTTTCAGGAAGAAAACTAATAATCCAGATTTTGTAAAGCGGACTATGATAGTGCGATGTTTTGGAAATATTACTCTACTAATATGCAATGCATAGATAGTAGAGGTGAAGTTTTGATATTGTGAAGGATGCTATATAAAAATATCAAGAAGGATGTTGAATTCTAGAATATTTGTATTCATACAAAAAATTAAAAGGATCCAAAAAATGAAAAATCAAGAATTTAGATATTTTATGTAAAAAGAGGTAGGTTTCTAGCTATAGCATCTCAATTGAGATGAGAAGTGTATATATTTGTAAACTCTCAAGATCTAAAGAAGAGAGTTTTAATTTTACAGGGTAGGGGACCCGAGTACAACCCCTTATTATCTAGCCAAAAAAAAATGGTATATATACATAAAAACTCAACTAAAAAATCATAAATTTATATTTGTATTTATCTTTAATGATGGTCATTAATTTTTATTAAAAATAATTAATGTCCATCTAAAATCAAATTTTTAATTCATAAATATTTTTTCAATGAGTTTACATAGTTTTTTATGAGGGGTCTTGGTCCCCTCATATTGAGTGGGGTTTGAACCTTGGACCTCTCAAAGAGAGGCCAAAGCCCTTACCATTGCAATAAGCTTGCAACTTTTAACTTATCAATATCTTAAGTTAAGATACATTAATATTTAATTGAATCATAATTTTAATCAATAATTATTCAATGTATTTGTCTTTTTTATATACACAAATATTTATAATGTTGAAGAATAAAACTACAATTGATTTTTTTTTTCTAAAAAATGTTTTACCTTCTAGAAGCTATATCTTCGAAAAGGGTTATCTGATTATTGAACCAATTTGTATGGAATTTGAATAGATTTATGCTGGGTGGTTATATGAATGAATCCAAGTAAATATTGAGGGAGATACAACCCTATGAAGCCAAACATCCAAAATGAGGGTAGCAACAATTTTTCAAGTTACAAAAAATAAAATTGCAAATATCTATCAGCTAGGGTTTAAACAATGGGAGGAGCAATTGAGGGCTAGGGGTTTAGTGAGGCAAGATATTATGTCTGGGCATATAATGTTTTAGAAGGAAACTAGAAATCCAAATCTGATAAAGTGTACTATGATAGTGAGATGTTTTGGAAATATTACTCTATAAAGATGCAATGCATAGATAGTAGAGGTGAAGTTTTGGTATTGTGAAGGATGCAATAGAAAAATTTCAAGAAGGATGATGAATTTTGAAATATTTGTATATACACAAAAAAAAATCCAGAAAAATTAAAATCAAGAATTCAAACATTTTATGTAAAATGATGTAGGTTTCTAGCTATAACATCTCAATTGATATGAGAAGTGAATCTATTTTTAAAATCTCAATCTCTAAAGAAGAGAGTTGTGATTTTTCAAGGGTAGGGGATCCTAGTACATCCCCTTGTTGTCTAGAAAAATCAATGATGAAATAAAATACAAAAAAACAAGTTTGAGAAAGTGTGAGCAAGGTTTCAAACATATAAAAATTGTTATTAAAATAGGAAAAGGAAATAATATTCATAGTATAAACAAGTGTAAGAATTACAATACACATGGACACAAGGTATAAATTATTGGGATCTTCATTGTTGTAAAATTTGTAGAGGTAATAATCATTCCCAAAGATATTGTTGGCACAAAGTAATACTAATAATATAAATCATAGATGGAAACGTATAAAACGAATATTGATGATAGCACTAGATGGACTTCTTCAAATAATCATTTCCAAAGCAATTCTAGAAGTGGTCAGAGTCACTACCAATAGAAGAGATAAAGCAAAAATATTAAAATCAGCTTGAAGAATTAAAAACACATGAAGGAAAAATACCATACCAAATAAGATAATACAAGGGGATGTTGGAGGTATTACATTATTTGGTACCTTGCAATATTAATGCAAATACCATGTAGTCTAGAGTGTGTTTAGTATTTGAGTATATAGTAGGTGTCATGTAATTTAGATGTCATGTTAGTAAGTGATATTTATGTAAGTGAGGTATCATGTTAATAAGTGTGGAGATACGAGTTGTGTGAGAGTGTCATTTAGTATGTGCAATCATGAGTCTTTGTCCTCATGTGAATATGTGAAGAGTTAAATATCTTGTGATTGTGAGGAGATGAAAGATTTATGTAAGTATAAAGGTCAAGAGTATTGTGAATATGAAGAGTTGGTGTATGTATATATTGAAGATAAAGCTTTGTAATAAGTGATCGAGTAAGCATTGCATTTTAATACATTTCTTAAGTAGATATTATCAATAATATTCAATGAGTTATTATTCATTGCATGAATTGGATTATGTGCATGCTTGTTCTTGAGATATTGTGATAGCCTAAAAGGGTAGTAAATTAATAACATAGGAGAATAAAATGTCTAAGGACATATAATGGTGGTGAATATGTTAGTTGTGCTTTTCATTATTTTTGGTATCTCATTGGATTGCATATTAAAGAAATGATCATTATACTCTTGAAGAAAATGGTGTGGCTAAAAGGAAAAATAGGGTGATCGTGAACATAGTATGATGTATGATTCATGCCAAGGTGGTGGATAATAATTTTTGGGATGAGGCTATCACTTTCGTAGCATACATCATCAATAGAATTCCTATGGGGGTAGTCTAGGGCATGAAACCTATTGAGATATTAATAGAGAATAATCCTGATGCATGTGTCTCAACTCTATATATTTTGGTATTTAGCATGGGATATTATATCCAAGGATCTTCAAAAGAATCAACTAAAGATTCATAAGTGCATTTTTATAGGGTATTCTAATACATCAAAGGTATATCATCTTTGTGATCGTCAAAGGTATGAGGTTTTAATCTAGAGAGGTTATCTTTGATGAGGTTCTTCTAGGTAAGATTCCACCCCTCCACTTGAGATTTTGGCCACTAATTATTCTAACCCTTTTTCCATTTTTTATTTAGCTAGTTATTGTAATATTTTGGTTTGATCTTATTTCTATCAAAGAATCTTCTTCATATTTATTGAGTGGTTTTAATTTTTTATTTATTTGACCACTTCATGCATATCATATTAGGAAATATTCTTTTATCTAGGAATAGGGTAGTATGATTAAGACACATCAATTTAGAGTGCATGTATTACATGATGAGGTGGGTGGTGATGAGTTGGATTATTTAGTTTTATCTTCTAATATTGAGTTATCATAGGATACATATAATTATTTTATCATTCCAACACCTAAGTGTATTAAGCCCCTTCTAAAGGATGCTCAAATTATTCTATATATTAAAAGAGATCATAAGACTCCTTTTCAAGCATTATTTTTTAAGGTATTCCATTGTCAATATTTTCTCACATATTTTCAATCTAAGGATAAAATATAAATTTAAGATGCTATGTTGGCAGAGAATGAGGCACTAATGAAGAATAAGACTCGGTAGCTAGTCCCTCTTTGAGAAGGTAATAATTTTATTGACTACAAATAGGTTTACAAGACCAAATACACATTGGATGGTCAATTAGATAAACACAAGGTATGCTTAGTTATAAGATATTATTTCAATAGGACGGAGTGGATTATTCTAAGACCTTTACACTAGTGGAAAAAAAGGATTTAATTAGGATGATACTATTCATGCTACCTCATATGGATGGAATGGATATCATGTGGATATAATGAGTGTATTTCTATATGGTGAGCTTTAGGAGTAAATCTGCATGTAACAAACAATAGGTTTTGAGCTTGAGGAAAACACTCCATTCATTTTTTAGTTGACTAGGTCCTTGTATGGACTTAAGTAGGCTCCACGTGCATGCTATGAGAAGATACATTCCTATTCCCTTATCTATGGATTTTAGTTATGTGAGTTTAAACATGATATTTACATAAAACATTAGGCTAGAAAAAATTTGGTTATTGTGTTGTATGTTGACAATATTTCCATAATCGATAACTTCTCTACTCTAATAAAGGACATGAAGTCATAAAATTATTCCACCTCTGAGATGATAGTCTTGGATATCCTACATTATTTTTTGGAGATTTATATTTATTAGACGTACTATAGCATCACCATTTCAAATCCTAAGTATACTTTGGATCTACTTCAACATTTTAGGATGGAGTAGTGTAAGCCTTCCAGGACTCCTTTTATCTCAATCCTAAAAATTTGGGCTAATTGCACCACACATTTAGTTGATGGCACACTATATTATTCTCTTATAAAAAAAATTCTCTATCTTACTCATAATAGACTATATATTATCTTTTCTATGACCTATTATTCTAGATACATGTAGGCACCCTAGAAGAGATAATAGATAATAGTAAATAGGATTCTTATACACATTAAAGGAACCTATCAAAAGGGTATTTACTACATTGGATGCCCTCAAGTTTTGATAGATTTTTAGATGTTGATTTTGTAGGTGACTTGAATGAGTGGCGGTCCACCACAAGCTTCATGTTCTATTTGGGATCTAGCCTGATTTTGTGGTGTTCCAAATGTTAATCCAGTATTTATTAGTCCTCCAAAAATATTGAGTATTGTGATTCCAATGATTTAGATAATCATATTAGGTGGATGCTCATTATTTTGAAGGATATTAGAATTCTTCAAAGCTTTCTAGTCACCCTTCAAAGTGATAATTATAACACTATATAGCTTGTCTACAATCTAATGTTCCATTAGTAGACAAAGCACATATATATGTGGATGCACTTTATGATATGGATTGACGCTCATGGATATTATATCTAGTATTCATTCCTTCATTAGAGTAGGTGGTAGATATCCTGACCAAGATCATGTTCAAGGTCACTTTTTTCACATGTGGTAGATTCATGCAATTGGAGAGTTTCCCTTAATAGGGGATGCAAAGTAAGGGTCTTTCTCTAATTTTCCTATTTAGTTTAAGGAGGATTTTGAAATATGTGGTGGTTAAGCTTCTATTGAGACCATGGTTATATATTTATGTTAGCAAAAATAGGCATACTAGATAATGAATTTGAAATGATCGTATTCAAAACATAAGGCATACTGAGAAGGATATCCATATTCATGACTCATGGAAGACTACTAGGATGAGATATAGGGGGATTTAGCCTAAATGGATATATTTTGGAAGGCATAGATCCCAAATTTATTAAGGAATATGGGATATTTGATGACCTCCCTCCTATGGTTGTTGTAATAATTGAGTCTTGTTGTTGAGCACTCATGGGATTAGATCTAGACTATTTCAAAAATTCAAAGAGAAGTTCTTCCACAAAAAAAATGGGCATCTCATCTACCCTTAAGATGGATTTCATGGCTTCCCTATTTCCTCTTAAGAAAGAAGCTATATGATCCATAAATTTAAAAAAAAAATTGCTCGTTCATTATGAATAGGAAAAAGAGTTGCAAAAGGAGGCTTCTCTTCATTTTCTTCCTCAAATATTGTGTTTTCAATCATAGGCTGCTTCTTTAGAAATTTAGATGAAGCAATTATATTTTGTGCTATTGCTTGTGCAATATTCCAAGTAAGATAAGGAGGTTTAGACATTGTCAAAAGAAAGGTGTTCAATTATTTAAAGTTATATTTTCAAAGTTTTTATAGAAGAAGAGAATATGTTTTAGAACCCTTATGTCATCTTGGAAAATTAACCTGCCTTATGACTCATATTAGTCCACTATAATTACTAGCCAAAAGAGATAAATCCTAATGTTTGTACATCAAATGGGTTGTTAACCTTCCCCTAGTAGGACTAAATTTTTGGTTATGTTCTTGTTATCTTGATTTAATATGATTTATTCTAGAAAAACAAGTTAAACGATCTTGATTAAAGTGGGATTAATTTTATCTTGATTAAGGTAAGGTCCTAGGTCAAATGTTTTGGACCCATATGGTATTTTACATCGACTTCATCAAATATGTGGGATGCCAAAATGTGCAAGAGGATGTTGGCTCATGATGCATTACCTGAAAGGTCATCCACACTTGAATGAGAGAGCCCTACCACTAACTCATCATTAGGTTGTGCTTCGCATAATGTTATCTTTGGAAAAAATGATTTTTTGGGTTCACCAAGGGCTTATTGATTTCCCTAATCTAATTTTGATGTGTACAACTAGCAAACACCTAAATTTTATTCTATCTTATAACTAATGCACGATATGATAATGCAATGCAATATGAAGACGAAGTGTAGAATACAAGATATTATCCTATATGTAATTTTGCTTTTTGATGAGTACTCTCTATGCTATGAAAACAAAACTTTTATTTTCTTATTTTCAAAGGAAGATGACACATGAATATGTGAACATACAAGTAACCCTAATTCAATATATATGCATTTTAGATTACATGCATGAGAAAGTGGATTAAAAATGCAAAGATCAAACTAAATATTATTTGATCTCTTCTTTTTTTCTACATGAATTTATGAAAATAAAATAGATAAATATGCAATAAAAAATCAGCAAACAACCTACACTAATTATTAAAAACTAGAGGATAAAGTGTACTTACCTATTCATATGCTTGGTATGAATACTCCACCTATGTGCGAATACGCCATATTTTCAAAAATATATAACCGATGAATTATTTATGACCTAAAAAATAAATAGAAAAAAGGGTGCATCGGAGATTGGAGGCCACAAAATAGTGAGAAGTAGGTAACTTCCTGATTGGCATAGTTAGGTCCCTTTTTTTATACACAAAATCAAAATGAAAAACCTGAAAATGGATGTTGAAATGTCTATAGTGAATTCACAACCTAAAATCTCTATAGTCGATAAATTTTTTTAACATGAAAGAACCAAATGGTAAGAGAGTAGGGACACAGTCAGGGGTTGTCAAGGATGATAACAGGAAGCACAAAGCATGGTTGAATAAGCCAAATGCTATACTATCAAGTAAACTAATGGTCATATGGATAGGTAATTAATACACTGCCTTAAATAGTCATAGTTGGTGTATTCACTTCTATAACAAGAAAAATATGATAGAGTCTTAATACCATGAAATAGATATTTTGATTGCATGGAGTGAATACGTTGCATATATTAGATACAAGTGGAATATTTGCTTATAATAATGGAAAAATAAAAATGTCAAACATATACAAATCTCCTCAATAGGTGATCTAGGAACCCTAAGGATAATCCTCTATTTTCTAGACCTGATAAGGTGCCTACAAAAAGCTAATAAAAATACTTAACAATGTGAGGGTTAGATTAGAGTACAAGAGATATATGAATGCATGCAAAGAATTAAATCACAAATATGTTAATGATAATTACAACTAAAGTTAAATGAGACAAAGAAGTTTATCAACCCATCTGGAAAATGCAAGGTGCCCACTTTCTCTTTTTGAATGCCAAAACACTTTCTTGAAGATGACCCTATGAAAGAAATTTAACAACACTTTGTTACACAAATGTGATGTCAAATTCTGGTAGAGTTTCGATGCATAAGATAGTCATGCTAAGTGCCACCCCAAGGGGTCAATTTTTAGAGGCAAGATGGTCTATTAGGTGATCTAATTAGGGGATGAATGGATAATCAAAATAAGATACCTCTTGATTAGGGATAGTTCAGGTAGGTGGAGAAATGTGGAGGAAAGTTAGCCACCTTCCTTCCTTGCCTTTTGAATTCCTGCAATGGTAGAGGGGTTGGGCAGAATGATTCTTGCCTTGACTAATTGTTGCAGATGAGATTAAAGGTTTTGTATGTCAGACATAAATACACCACCTATGTGAATATGCCACCAACATATTTTCTAAGCTTACAAATTTATGGATTTTGACCATTATAGGTCAAATCTTGTAGGGAGCTAGAAAATTTGAACTCATCGTGAATATGTTAACTTTAAAGCAAATTTTCTTGCTTGCAAATTCACTTTGATGTAGTAAATTCATTACTATTTGGTTTTAGCTACAAATTTTGAGGTTGAGTCAGTTGTTATGGCTTGATTGACCTTTTTGTGCCTTTGTAGCAAAATTGGTCTAAGTTAGATGGTCTAATTTTAGGTATCGATAGGTTTCAAACTTAAAAATAGAGGATCTTCATCCTCAACTACCAAAGAATCAACAATTGAAGGGGATGGTTCAAAGGATGGAAAATCATGTACAAATTTGAATTTAAATGCACCATGATTCATGCATGCTTTGGCTTGGTGCTCAAAATGTTTGAAGTGCATAAATCTCTTTTTAATAGAGAAGGGTACATCCAAACCCATGTAGAAGGGTATCTATTACAACTAGTTGAACACCTTGTAAGGTATTCACATAAAATCTACCCAAGTTTGAATTAATATGGTTGTTATTTTTGGACTATGAGATCGACAACTTTGGTGAATGTTTCTAGAGTAACTAGAAAAATACTAAAAATTTTCTCTTCCATTCTAATAATGATATGGCATGGTGGTTAGTATTGTGCATTGAAGAGGGCAATTCATATGATCGATTTTTAGTACCTTTTTCTTTGTAGAAAAATAGATATTGTGTCTTATATGGAGGAGTAGGATTCTCAAACACCATAATGTATGATGGTTTATTGACTAGTAGTAATTTTTTAGGGGAGAGAGGATGTGTGTTTGAACCATGCACACCTTATTTTTGGTTGCATTGCATCCCTTTGATTTGGGTATTATACATTGGTAGGAGGATGAGTAGAAGGAATATGTTTTTACCTCCCAAAAATGCAACCACTAGTGCAATGGATTTAAAAATTGTGATACCAAGGTTCAAACCCCCCAACACTACTCAAGTATTTTGTAAAAAAATAGATGGTGCATGGATGATGTGAGGGCCAATGTGACACCCATGTGTACCACATAATCAAATAATATACTTATACAATCTCCTTCAACCAATCATAAGATAATTACTATAGTTGCACAAGATAAAAACACTAAGGTGGTGAAATATTAGTGGAGTAAACCATAAAACCATAGAATGCCAACTAGCAATGAACATTTAGATTATGCTTTTCTAAGTTTTGAGGCTTTAATTTTTTCATTTTTAAGGTCCACTTGGCCAAAAATTTTTGAGGCCATAACTATTGCATACAAAAGCATTTTGAGTCCATTTTTTCAAATCATATGTGTTTTCTAGTTCTAGACATTGGTTGTTCAATTACTTGTTATGTTGTTAGGGATCAAATTGTGTAAGATGGGTCATCAATTCCTAGCTACTTACCTCAATGGATGAAATTATAGTATTTGGTCAACCCAAATGATTTACCTATAGTAAGAACATATGGTGCATCTTTCAAGAAGATAAAATATAGATTCTTGATGAAGAAACTCACCAAAAAAAGGAAGAAGAAGCTCTTGGCCTATTCTTCTTGTTGATTGAACAAGAATTGCTTTTCCATATCAAAGAAGAAAGTGAACCTATCAAGGTATGGTCAAAATTGCATAAGTTATTTGGAAAAGTAAATACAATTGAATTAAGTTGCTTGGAATTAGAGCTTTCTTCTCTCAATTTTGTTGAGTTTTATAACATTGAGCACTATATTACTAGATTTAAGACCTTGAGAGTAGATATTGCATCTTCTGGAGGCAAAAATAAAGATGATGCACAGTGTGTGAATATTATCCTTGCTAATATCGTTTCTTATTTTTAGATGTTGAACCTCATGGTTTATATGATTCCTATATTTTTGGATTAAAAACTCTTCTCGATTATCTTTTTTCTAACTTAGTCTATTTTTAGGTAACAATGAGGAATTATTGTGGTACTTCATAAAGATAGGTACATGCAAAGGAATTCAAAACTAATATAGCTAAGACCTAGGGGCCCAAGGGCCCAAGGACTAGGCTAAGTCTTCAAAGAAGTTGAAGACCATTTGTGGTTATTGCAAGAGGAAAAGACATCCAACCAATAGTTTCTTGTTAAAATTATAGTGGATTATAGCTAAGTTTTTAAAGATGAGTAAACATCTTCTAGGTGATGATGAGGAATTCAAAAGGATCTTCCTCAAGTATAGTGCCTCACTAGAGCATCCATTATGTGGTAAAGATATTATTGTCACTAATGTCTTCTCTCCTTGGCCCCTCTATTTAGATTATGAGTGGTGTTAAAAATACAATCTAGCTTATGGCCAAGGCCAACATTATATGATGTTTGTATAGGCCTAAGAACAATCATTGTATAATGTATTTATTTTATTATGTAAGCCCTATGAATTATGGTTAACCTTGTTATGGTTAAACCCATCTTATAACTTATATAAACTTAAATCTTGTTAGGTCGAATTAGGTTAAACTCATTTATGTAGTTTGGAAATTTGGTATTGGTATATATACCCCCATTGCTCCATCCATTGTATTAGAATGTTGTGATTCTTATCTATGGATAATAAATTGATTATTTTTTGTGGCTACAAGCACCCCACAATTTGTGTCTTTTTCTTTTTTTCATCATTTTATGTTTTCTATATAATATTTGAGTGGATGGATTGCTTCTATTTTTGTGATCCCAAGAGGTGCGCACTCCCTGGCTACCCTACTTGCAATTTTATTTATTATGTATATTATTACTTGCACAAAAATGAAATTATTGAAAGCACATGTAACACAAGAATATGAAAACAAATAAATATTCTTTATTTATTTATATATAAGTCCTCGGTTACAAGTTCGTCCCTCTGAGGGATACCCATCATTTCGATACAAATATTTACACAATATAGAGTAGCGATTGGATGTATTCCCTGCAAGGAAATGGTGCACATATGTAGGCCTCCTAGTCCCACATACGAAACTGTATGGGGGCTTACAAATTCCCCCTTCCCTAGATCCGGTCCTGGAGGGATATTTATGCTCTTGCTGCTTTAATTCAATCTTGAATATCTGTACCTGTGCTCATGGAAACAACAAAACACACTTAGTAGGATGTACCACCTCTCTAGATGAGGCCTTTGTTAGTAGATTTGATAGATATGATAATATAAGCATAAACAAAATAATAAATGCATGGAAAGCTAAGAAATATGAAATAGATATGTTAATGAAGCCAGATATAAACTATGATTAATTAATAAATCAAGCAGTAAATAATCTAAACTAAAGCAAAGGGGAATAATGTCTATACCCTAGAATATGCCTATGGGCCACTGTTCGAGATAGCAGTTGCAATATGAAGCTCTTATCCTCATGAATCAAGGTCTGTATCGCTATTCTCCTTGCCACAATTGATGTTCAAGGGTCGCCAGGTGTGTCTCCTACACTTATTGGTGGTTGGAAATGATGGATCTGAATACTGGTATGTGGACATGGCTCAACCGTACGACACTCCAATGCTCCTCAAAGGGACATAGTGTTGAGTGGTAGTTTTACCCAATTATAAAATTACACTCTCCCTTAGGATTTTGATCCCAAAACCCTCTCTTGCAAAGAAGTTAAACCAAAAAACTTCTCTAAGGTTTTTGCTATATAAGCATTTTCACATGAGTATTAGTAATCCTAATAAAATATCATTGAAATGCTAGAAACACCTTAGTGATTGCAAGGTAATTGTTAACAAGGGGCATGTGTTGGTTCATTTTACCATGCTATGTTAATGATTGTTCATAAAACCAAACAAAAAGTAAATGTGAATTGGCCCTCATATGACCACGATGTAGTGCCTTAATTCCTTTTATCTTGAATGATTTTAAGGTAGATTTTATCTTCCTTGATTAAGTGGATTTTAAACAAGTTTTATCTTGCATTAAATCCTAATTTAAGCATGAAATAGAAAATTAAATCTATCTATGAATGTGAATTTAAAATGATGAAAAGATCCATTAAATTTAGCTTCTATCATGAAGATAAATAAAGCCTTTGATGTAATTGATAAATTGTTTCTCTTTGATGAAATTAGTTTTCATAAAGAGACACCAATTTATTGTTTGAAAATAATAGCCTCATAATGTCATGATAAAAGAAATAATTCCATACTTTAAAACCAAGACCCTTGATGTAATGATAAATTACCCCTCTTCAATGAAATCATAATTTTCATGAAGAAAGGTGCATTTATTGCTCCGAAAATGATAACTTATGAAATACCATAAAATTAACCCCCTTCAATGAAATTGATATTTTCATGAAGGAAAGCTCATTTATGCTTGCAAGTGAAAACACAAAGCAGAAAACATTTGATTTGCCTTGAAAATGTAAAAAAATGATTTTTCAAGATTATAAAAACCCTTAAAAATAGCATTTTTCAAAAATATTTATAAAATCGAAATGGCCTCGGAATAAGTCCAAATATATTACGTATGATAGATTGTATATCAGGCTTCACACTCATGTAATTATTTTTGTCATTTTTTTTTTTTTTATGTCCAAAGTTTAAAAAAAAAATGCAAAATGAAGGGTTAGAAAACAGAAAATAAAATCTGAAAATAATCTTGAATGCTGAAAATGAAAACATGCAAAGCATTATCAGTTTTATGCAAAACCGAAGATGTGAGAAACTCTTACATGCAACCTAGTCTATTCAACCTGCATTTGCACAATCGAAATAAACTAAGTGCTAGCTCCTAGGGTACATAAATAAATTTCAGACTTCAAATATTCACTTGATGTAACCATAAAAATGCATAAACATCACTTATAAATTCAAAATCTGAAAAGGGAAAGATAAAAATAGTTAAATCCATCATGCAGAAAATTTTCTCCTTCTTTCTTGCTAACAAGGTCTAAATTTCTGAAAAAGCTCTTGCATTAAAAATGTTTCATTTTACATTCCGACAGCATATCTCTAGTTTTCCCAAAAAAAAAACCAGCCCCGAATCCTCCGTTTGAGGGCATATTTGTCCAATATTTTCATTTCTCTTTCCCATATTTTGAAACTCTTTGTTTCCAACTATTCATTTTCTCTATTTGAATGAAATCTTTGAAAATACCTTCATTTGGTCTCTTTTCCCTTTTCTTGGCATATGTTTCATTCATAACGTTTTTATTAATAATGTCATTTCATATTCATTGCACCTTGCAATAAGACAAGAGCATGCATATGTTTTATCTCTAATATTCACGATAACCCCCATAGAAATTATGACCTGGACATAAAGTTACCCCATGCTTCAAAAGCATTCAGATCGTTGATCCTGGGCACTTCCTTCATACACAAAGATCCCATAATAATATTTTGACCTATAAAAATCATTTTTACATGGGCCACGTTGGCATTAATACCCCCTTTACAACTATAATGGTTTTGTTTTATTATGATGAAATTAACAAACTTGGGAAGGCAATCCCTTTGTATAATATTTATGACATTATTTAACTCTCGCTTTCATCGCTAGTATCGAAAGAGAGATCTGAACCTGTAACTCTAATGACACATGCCTTGGAGATTATTAACATTAAATCATCGGTACCATCCACTATTGCCATGATTAATCTCCACCGTAGCATGTATCTACCATGGTGGACTACATAAACTTTCTCATGTATATGTCGTTGTCTCGTTACAATCGTTCCACTCTAATGATCTATATAAGTGGTATTTTTAGCAATGAAAACCCCATTAGAGAAGGTATTCAACTTGACAACCCTGTAATCTCAACAGATAAATGCTGCTAGTTTGATTAATGCCATGGTGGTATTCTCCACGTAGGCCCTCCGCTGTTCGACATCAAACCAGGGTCTACCCTCTAATTTAACATCACCAGTGCTTCAGCCGTCTCGATGTTTCTAAACTTATGATGGTTGCTATTGAGATTTTTTTTATATGAGGTATGGTGTGGGCCACCATCCGTGTGGCTGTTAGTTTTGAACCCTCGGTCATCCACATATGTTGCTTCTCATCGCACTGGCATTTTTTCCATGAAGACCCTATTGTCCACTATGATCCCCTAATTTTTTCGGTAAAAAAAATACCTTGCAAGCCCTTGGCATGACTTACTCATATGCAACATCGTCGCTCTCTATTTTTTTTGTCATTGTAGTGGCTTTCGAGTCCCGCAACCAATCCCCATATGGAATGAATAATTGTGATATTAAAGATTGTCGTTAATCAATGGCGAGTTTCCTCCTTAAATGGCATCGTTATGCTTAGCCTAAACTTTGCCTAGCACATAGTCATTGATTCACCATTGTTCTTTTTACAAGCTCATTGCTCCATTTGTGGGCCCTGGTGCCTATGGTAATTGCCCAATCATCACTTCTCTACCGGAGTGCCATTGTTGTGTATTGCCATTCATCATCACTACTGAGTGTGCTAACATCTTGAACAACATTACCCTTAATACCACCAATTACTGTCCCCATCACCGGTGGTCCATGTCGATGATGTTTGGACCCTTTGCCACATCACCTTCCCTCTAGGCCAATGAATCCCCCATTGTGCCTGCATTCACATAGCATGCCAGTGTTGTTCACTCTACGTCACGCGATGAACTCGTCGTCACCATCCAAATGGCTTGTCGCAGCAGTTCCACATCCTATCCACAACATTACCTCCCTTACAAACTGCTGATATCTCGATTATGACTACTGCCCAATGCTGAATGATCTATCGTGGCCATGATTTCTATGTTTCACATTGAGAGAGCTCGGGCCAAGTAATCATCCCCATGTGCATTCTTCCATGGCGTAGCCTCGACATCTGCTAATATCCCTCACTAACTTTATTGACCTGTAATCTTGCATGATGCCACGTCACCTGCTACGAGGTCCCATCGAGGTCTTCAACGCTATTGTGGTCATCCACCATTTTTATCGAGTGCTCACTTCGGCGAGCTCACTCCTGCAGTGAAAACAAATTAAATTAGATAATCCATATATATGATGACCATATAATATTTGCAAAGGAAGGATGTGTCATTTGATTGATTTTGAATCAATCAATATGACATTGTATTAAGTAATCTTTATTTTTTTATTTTGTTTGATTATAGATAATAATATATATAAAAATATACATTTATATATATATAATATTTATTTATTTATTTTATATATTTTTATTTTTATTTATTTTATTTTATTTTTACCAGTATTTCATTTATATATGTATTATATTTTATCATATATATATATGCCCTTTTTATTTTAAATTTGATTTAATTAATTTAAATATTTAAATTTAAATTAATTTATTTTTTAATGTTTTCTTTAATTTTAAATGTAAAAATAATTAGTTTCAAAAGTTTCAACCGTCGAAATGGAGGTAATACTTTTAAAACTAACCTCAAATTCAAAATCATTGATGAAACCCAATACTCTAACGAAGACAGATAACCCAAAGACACAAGCCACAACATGAATTTTGGACATAAATCCACACACAAGCCCATAAACACTCCAAAAAAAGATGCAAAATAAACCAACAAGTTTACCAACATCAAATCTTGGGAATTTACCAAAATCATCACTTTAAAGGACATGAAACTCATCAAACCTCATCATTGATTTTACAAGCGCATAAAGGAGGTATTGATCAATCATGCAGACCGTAATGCCTTTATTACAACCTTATGACCAATAACCTTCAAAGACATAAGAAAATCCCAAAAATCAAAATTAAAAAGGTGGGTCCCCAAATTTTGGGGTACGTTGTGGAGCAACCACAACAAATGGTGACTCTATTGGGAAATGCTCCTGAGCATTTCGGTGAAGAACCCAACCTAAAATGAAAACACACAAGATCAATGAGACACAATAATTTAGCAATGTCCCGAGAAGATGGGGGTAAACAACTTCAGAATGAAAACAACTAATCCATCTGCCTTTGCTCAGTGTGTGCAAAAGTGATTCATTCCTTGCATTTCTGAAAATCCTCTAGATTCCATCATCCCTTTCTGCATTAGGCTATGAAGTATCACTCATAACAAAATGGCTATAGATAGAGCCCCACTGCCAGTCAGGCGTCTATAGCCCCGATGGGGTTTATCTAACTCACCCTTGTGTTTGCTCAACGCTTTGCAAAGCCTTTCCTTTTACCCGAGCTATATCTAGATAGAGCCCTACTGCCGGTCAGGCGTCCATAGCCCCGGTAGAGTTTATCTAGATCTTGTGACTGATTTGATCAAGCTTTTCGATGCTCGTTCTCTATCTCTTTTTTTTTCTTTTTTTCTCTTTTTTTCTTTTATTTTTTCTCCCTTTTATTTTCTATTTTTTTATATATAAAATTTTTCCTTTTCAAAAGAACAACCTTGCAAAGCTTCAAGCATCACTGGGGTAAGGCAGCCTACAAGTGAAGCATTTTAGATTTTTGCCTAGGGTTGCAGATCAAGATAACTTCATCCTTCCTAATTCCAGAAACACCATTTAACGTGTGTGAGTTCCATGTGGAGCTTTGGCTAATCTTTCATTGTTCCACTTTCCACCATTTTAGTCCCAAAATCTGAGCATGATCACCAAATAACTCATCCCCCTTTTCTTGGGTTCATCAGTTTTCAGATCAGGTACTCCAACCTACTAAATAAAGGAGCTTCAAAAGCGAGCCAGAGACCATAAGTTAGTGACCACGAAACATCACCTCAAAACAAGGGAACAACCCAAAATACAAAACTCAAAACACAAACCAAAACTATATACAAATGTACAATATGGTACAAGATGGTGCAAAGCTTGAACTATCACTTCCCTGGATCCCAAACATGACTAGCACATTTCAAAAGACATATAACATGATACGCAAGCCAAGTTTTATAAAAATCCAACAAAGACAAGATTAGGCCAAACAATACAACAATCTTCATCTTGCCTCTCTCACCCCACCAATTTGATTTAGTTCCATTAATGATCCCATAGGTGAGCTTCAAATCATTAAATTGATTAGACAAAATTTGATTTTCAATTCTTTCTTGTCTATTCTTTAAGATGTCAATTTCACAATTCGATTCATGATTTAGAATTAGGCTTTCTTTTTCAAACATGAGATTTTGCAAACAAGAGCCTATTTCTAAAAATTTCAAAGCCAATTCATTATTCATGTTTTTAGGCCAATCAAATTTATGCAACCATTTGCAAGCATCTAGGATATTTACTAAATGAGGATCATCATAAATTTTTATCCTAGATTCTATTATTAATTGTTGATGAATTTGATTTAACAATTCAAGTGCATCAACTTCTTTTTCATTCAACAAAGCAATCTTATTAAAGGTGTGAGTAGAAATCAATCCTAGTTCTTCATTCACCTCCAATGGCATTTCATCATAAACATCATTTAAATCCAATGAGTAATTATACAAATCTTCACCTGAAGCTTGGATGTTTGGACACAAAAGGTTAGATTTTACCTTTTGCACATTTTCATTTACCAAAGCTTGGTGAGGATTTGCAATTCCTTCTTTTACCTCATGGTCTTTATCTTCTTCATTGATTACCTGTTCATCAAACATACCAAAATTAGGCACCCAATTAAAAACATGTCCATCCTTTTCAAACATTACATCTTGTTGGTCAAAGTGTGTGTCAAGTAACCCATCTTCATGATCAATCCCTTGAGTTGCTTGAAATAGATCCACTTCTTTGTCATTTGGTTCCAACTCCTTGTTCACTATCCATGGTATCTCTTCATTTGAATCCTCAAAACAATCATGCGAATTTGTATCCAAATTTTCAATATCTCAAAAATGAAAGAGCAGATTTTACCTCTTCCTCATCCAAAATAGATGAGTCATAAGAAACTTTTACCATTTCTTCCCTTTCTATTTCAACAAAATTTTCAATGAATTTATATTCAACATGATCAAATTTTGTAACCTTCTCAAATCTTGCGAATGTAAGATCTTCATATGAAGTAGAAGTTTCAACATCCTGCATATCAAGTGGAATAGAAGTTTCATCAATAGGGGTGTGAGAAAATAATACATCTTCATATCTTCCCCAACCATTGTAAAAATTGTCATCCAAATTCGTGGGATGAAACTCTATTGTATCTGTGACATGATCTTTTGATTCATCTATCAATTATTTTTCTTCTTTGTCCTCGGTAATAGAATCATTATCATTCTCCAACACTTGATGAGATTCCAATCCTTCTTCCAAAACATTCTCAAATTGTACAAGACTTGTAATATCCTCATGCGAGAAAGCAATTGTATTATCCTGCATATCAATTGACACAAAAGTTTCATTAGAAGGTTTGGAGTGAGTGTATTCTTCCCACTTCTTCCAAGAATCATAGTAATCATCTTCCAAAATCAAGTGGTGATGCTCAACTACTTCTTCAACATCTTCCAATTCATCAATGTGTTTCTCATCAAATTCACCTTCACCTTCCTTAGATGGTTCAATGATTTCCAAAAGTGGGCTACTCTTTGTATTCAAGTTTGCAAGATCACTATCCACATTTGTAACCCATGATTCAATTTCATCACAATTTGGAGGGTGAGGAATTTCTTGATCATCAGTTTCAAGAATCTCATCCAAAGTGTCTTCCAAGAACAAGTGGTGAAATTCTATTATATCTTCAAATTCATTTATTGATTCTCTTTCAATTTCACTTTCAACCACTTCATTCAATTCTATGGTAGGTTCTATCCTATCACATATCTCCAAACTAATTAGATTTAGGACACCTCCATTATCTGAATACTCATGCACTTCTAGAAATGAACCCATCTCTACACAATCCTCATTAGTGGATGTTGGCTTGGCAACTTGCACCTCCTCTTGGGCAATATCTAAGGTGGTTATAACATTTGGACATTCAAATTCATCCCCTTGATCATTCACCTTAGGTATCATTGGAGTGGAGGGTGCTATCTTAGATGGTTGGTGTAGGTTGGCATCAATAACTCTAGAAGAACAATCTTTCATGGGAACATGTTGTGCCTCCACTTGCCCTTGTTCTACCATTATTGCAACCTCATAGATTCTAGGAAAAGATGAGTCATCAATATTTTCCTCAATAAGTGTAGCAAGTGCAGGGGGTATGGCTCCCATGTATACTTCAATAGCTTCCTCTTCTGGTATGTCCAAAATTTCCCACATTTGAGAGTGCAACTCATGAAACCTCCCATTGAATTGACTCAAGGATTCATTAGGCTCTTTACGAATAGAGGTAAATTGATTTTGCAACATATCTAAGTCAACCTGATTACCAAAATGATAAATATAGGTTGCTTCTAATCAGATCCAAGAAGTCCTAACCTCCATGGGTAATTGGCCATACCAAAAGAATGATCTGTCATCCAAAATGTATGAGAATAACCTACAAGCAATATCCTCATAGAAAAACTTGGCATTGAAATAACGTGCTCTTGTAGACATGCAATTTTTGTAGGTATCCTAATGTCAACTCTTGATTAAATAGTCGTAGAAACTCCAATAACATTTTAGGAATTTGATGGGGTGTTCCAAACATAGGAAAACACTCATAATACTTTCCTAACATAGATACCATTTCTTCTCTTAAAGATACCATTTGCTCCTCAAATGTCGCCATTAGTGAAACTCAAAGAATAACTTTAGAACCAAATTTTTTAGTCAAATAAAAATATCTTGCAAAGAAGCATAAAATGACTAACAATTTTCAAATGAGTAAATCATAAAGATCATCATGTTAGCATCATCCCAAAAGATATGCATCAATTAAACCATGACATGAAAGAACATTCTCAAATTTGCCAAAAGGTTAGTATTAACACATCATCAAATAGAGAATGTTAGAATCAATGAAAGTGATCAACAAAATCTCATTAGTCAAGACCAATGTCTTTGAATAAATATTTCAAGTAACATGAACAATTTAGCATCTAAATAGCAATAAAATAAATCAATTCAAACCCTCTTAGCTCCCAAAGTGTTGAGTGCTAAAGAGGCCAAAGATGCTAATCAAATGAACTTGAAATATTTAGCAATTCAAAACTCTCAAAGTTACACCAAATCACATCATTCATGTATGAACAATCCAAAAGCGTTAGATCAATGAATACCAATTCATGCCCTCCTTCTAGCGCCAAAATGTTGAGTGGTAATTTTACCCAATTGTGAAATTACACTCTCCCTTAGGATTTTGATCCCAAAACCCTCTCTTGCAAAGAAGTTAAAACAAAACAACTTCTCCAAGGTCTCCGCTATATTAGCATTTGCACATGTGTATTAGTAATCTCAATAAAATATCAATGAAATGCTAGGAACACCTTAGTGATTGCAAGTAACTATTAACAAGGGGCATGTGTTGGTTCATTTTACCATGCTATGTTAATGATTGTTCATAAAACTTAACAAAAAGTAAATGTGAATTGGCCCTCATATGACCACGATGTAGTGCCTTAATTCCTTTTATCTTGAATGATTTTAAGGTAGATTTTATCTTCCTTTATTAAGTGGATTTTAAACAAGTTTTATCTTGCATTAAATCCTACTTTAAGCATGAAATAGAAGATTAAATCTATCTATGAATGTGAATTTAAAATGATGAAAAGATCCATTAAATGTAGCTTCTATCATGAAGATAAAGAAAGCCTTTGATATAATTAATAAATTGTTCCTCTTTGATGAAATTAATTTTCATAAAGAGACACCAATTTATTGCTTGAAAATAATAGCCTCATAATGTCATGATGAATTATCCCTCTTTAATGAAATTAATTTTCATTAAGAAGAAATAATTTCATGCTTTAAAACCAAGACCTTTGATGTAATGATAAATTACCCCTCTTCAATGAAATCAGAATTTTCATGAAGAAAGGTGCATTTATTGCTCCGAAAATGATAGCTTATGAAATGCCATAAAATTAACCCCCCTTCAATGAAATTGAAATTTTCATGAAGGAAAGCTCATTTATGCTTGCAAATGAAAATATAAAGCTTAAAAATCTGATTTGCCTTGAAAATGTAAAAAAATGAATTTTCGAAATTATAAAAACCCTTAAAAATAGCAGTTTTCAAAAATATTTATAAAATCGAAATGGCCTCGGAATGAGTCCGAATCTGTTGCGTATGATAGATTGTATATCATGCTTCACACTCATGTAATTATTTTTGTCATTTTATTTATTTTTCAATTTTTATTTTTATGTCCGAAGTTTAAAAAAAATGCAAAATGAAGGGTTAGAAAACATAAAATAAAATCTGAAAATAACTTGAATGCTGAAAATGAAAACATGCAAAGCATTTATCAGTTTGATAGCACACCGTCCCATTTTCCCTTCCATTTTCCTTTGTTTCATCTTACATCCCTTTCAATCCTATTACCACTATAAGTATGCAACCCCCTCTCATAGTAAGAATAACTATAGTGCCTTCCACATTCACCCCTACTATTGATTCAAACCCTCAGCAGGCTCCTTTTTCATTTTCTCTAATTTGTGTAGTAGAGGAGCCACTAGATTTCGATATGGAGTTGCTACCAAAGAACCCCATAGTAGAAAATATCAACTGAGTACATCAAATTTCATCATAGTGGTTGAAGAATCACAAGTGGAAGGATGTGCAAGCCTTGGAAAAATCGATGAAGAAAGTGACTTTTTACCCAGAGGCTATGGAGACACACTCTATGAATATGGTTCCTCAGGTCCAAAAACCTAAAGGAGAGATGATGCCCAGTAATTATTTGTACTAGGTCATCACTAAGGATCTCATGAAGATATATGCAGCTGAGAAAATAGGTAATGTACAGATGGAGATGAGTTTGATCTACCTGCATGGTGAGCATTACAAGGACTGCCTCTTCCAGGCTGAAGCAAAGATAACAGAGCTAGAGGAGGCTTTGGTAGCATAGAAGGCCCAACTAGATGCTTCACAAATTGAATCTCAGTAGTGGTAGCATAAGGTGATGCACTTGGAGGGAAAAATCAAATAATATAAATAGGTAGCTACACAACAATAGGCAGCACAAAAGGAAGTGCAACAATATATCCGGGCCTTGTAGGACCAGCTCTAAAATCTATAGAATCAGTTGGTAGCAAAGGCAATGCAGTCGGTGACCCTCACGAAGGAGAAAATTAAGGAGGCTCATAGTCAATTACTAATTAATTGTAAAACGATGGCAACGAAGGTGACGTTAGTTCTCATGTTCCTTCAGGAAGTACAGATGGTCATTTCATATGACATACATGTAGTGAAGTATACAGAGGAAAACCTAGAGTCAAAATTAGAAATTGAAATGAATATTCAAGTGATGGCTCAAATGGATATCCAATTCTGCCCACTAATTGAAATAACATGCGATTGGGTAAGTGCTAAAATCACATTACGTAGTTATTTCTCCAAGTTGGACCTTGTTAAAGATACCTGCAAGCTACTAGATATATTTGAGCATGAGAGACACATTTCATTGGTTTAATTTGATACAATAGCAGATAATGGTTTTCCCAGTTTCATTAATTATTAGGGGAATATTATAGCAAAGAAGGACCTAGATGTTGTATGGGCTATTTTTGTGGATGTTGCCTCAAATATTTATGACTTAGAGGAGCCCATCACTGAAGAACACGTGCTATCAGTAATGAGGAAATTCATTCGCATTGAGTCTGGATTGTTGGAGCTTAGCTAGAGGTCCAACTATATTAATATGCAGTAGGTTGAGACTTTTAAATACATTGTGGATACACTCAATTCTTGTGAGGTGATTAGTATAGATGTCTGGGCTAAAGCAGTTATAGTGTATAAAGCTATAACTTCACATCTCAAAAAATAGGAAGAAGCTGGTGCAAGCAGCAGGTAATCAAATGCAGCTAGTGGAGGAGACTCTGAGCCCAATGAATGAAGACCTAGGATCAATTGCATTCAGGCGAGCTAAATTTCCCATGATCTATAAGAAATTTTGGTATTTTTACCACATTAAAATTTTGTAAAATTTTCCCTAAAAATATATAAACAATTCTTGCCAACCAAATTCATTTTGAGTGTTTTCACCCCATTTAAAAGTTTGTTGAAATTTTTCTAAGTTTTTGATGGGTGCAGTTTCGAAAAAATCTGAGCGAAATACCTTTTCACTCCTATGCATAGCAAAATGCCTTTTTACCCCTAGGCAAAACGAAAATCCTTTTTTGGGCATTTTGTTGGCGAAAACACTTCTTGGGCATTTCGTTGGCGAAAACACTTCTGGGCCATTTTGCTGGTGAAATCACTTTGTCAGTAGTTTCACTCCTATTTTTAGCAAAATTTCTTTGCGCTTCATTTTTCAGTGAAATCCAATTTCAAAGACCATTGTTGCTAGTGCAAGCTCCACCCAAGCGAAGTCATAGCAAAGAGGTAAGATTGGGGTGAAAATCCCATTTCGCCCAAACTTGGGACAAAACTCCTTTTTCACCCCAGTTTGGGGTGAAACTCCATTTTTGAGCACGTCCTGGGCAAAAACATTGCCAAGAGCATATTGCAAGTGCAATTCTAGGCTAATTCCCATTTTAGGCACAACTTTGAGCAAAATCTCATTTTGGAGGAAAACGCCATCACCCCAATGTTTTCAGCAAAAATATTCTTTGGGAAAGGATTAAAGCTAGTAATTTAATACTGAAAAACTATTGAGTTTAAGTATTGCACCCTTTATTCTAGTGCAATCATATTCATTTCCAAGGCACCATCATGAATATTAAAATTAGATCGATGATTTTCACCAAAACCCTGATACACTATGTGACGACATTGCTGGACATTTTCCAATACGTTTGCTAATTGGTTCATTACTATTGCCGAGGAATTGTTGTTTTTTGATATTTTACTAGTTGGATTTTTTTTTTAATGTGCATTTAATTATAGAGGCACAACCCTCTATAAATACTAAGCATTTTGATGTAAAAAAAGGAGGATAGACATCTACCAAAAAATACTGAGTTTTCTGCATTAATTGAAAGATATTTGGCTTTGATTCTTGGACCAGTGGTGTATGCAATTACTTTATCCCTATCATTTATGTTATGTTCATGATATTTATTAGATAAATTTAAATTTTGCATTTTGAATTTAACTCCTGATAAAGAACTGAATGCTAAAATATTTATTGGAAGTCATCTCTACAAGCTGTGAATGGTTCGTATACTTTTATTTATGTTACATTCTAATTGAAACTTAATTTGGATTTTAGCTGCTATTTTATCCCCACCTTACGTATCTAGCTTATAGCCATATTTCTCATTCCTTTCTATCATTTTCCATCTATTTTTGTTACCCTAAGCTTATACCGATATTAGATTAGTACGGGAACCAACCCTCTCTAGAGATTGGCTTGAAGGACATATTTTTCCTTCGGCCTTTCAATGTTGGTCGGGGGGTGCACATATATTTTGTACTTAGGAAAATTCGTGACCAACACTTGGGCAACTTCGCTATGTAATATTCTTTTTCTATTGAAATAGAAATAATGTTTTTTCCAAGGAAAAATAAAAATTATGGTATTTTAAACTATATATTGGTACTAAAACAAGTTATTTTATCATATAGTATTTTGTGATTTTATGGAAAACTTGGGAGCAAGTGCAAGTCCAAATTGAGTGTGAGCTAGAAGTAAGTAGAAAGTGTGAGCAATATTGAGGTATATTACATTATTTAGTACATGCTAATATACCCTCATGGTACCTTCATGGTACATTTTAAATAGTATATTAGGGTTGAGTCTATAGTTTGGAGTGTGATTTATATTTTCCCTTTTATGTAAGTGCGATTATGTAGGAAATGCACAAGTGTTATGTAAGTTAGAGTGCAAGTGTAGGTTGAATAAATGTGTGCAAGTGTCTTGTATATAAGAGTGTAAATATGTAATGTAAAGATGTGCACAAGTGTCTTAGATCAGAAGTGCATGTAGGAGTCCAAAATTCATGGAGATGTGCAAATGTTATAAAGTCAAGTGTTCATCAAGTATGCAAGTGGCAAGTTGATAAGCCAAGAGTCATGATACTTGGCATATGGAGAGAAATAGTCAAGTATTTGAAGATTCATATTACTATTGCTATATTATGGAGATAATGCTCAATAGAAAAGCAATAAGAAGAATAAGAAAATCAAATCAATACAATCAAGTATCAAGTGTTCAGAGTTGTAATAGAAAAAGGAGCAATAAAGCTTGTATACATTTTGAGCAATTAATATTGTAAGTTGTTTTTCATGTGTAGTACATAAATGATTTAGGCTAATTACATTCATATTCTAGTATATAAATGAATATTATTTTATATACATAGTAATTTTCTCATATTATTCTACTCATCATTATTACATTGACCTTTATTGTGGCTATTTTATATTTGGGGACCTGTGTGATATTTTTAAATAATTTGCGATATTTTATGGTAGTATAAAGGCTTAAAAATCCAACAAGCAAGAAGTAGGAAGCAAAGTGTAAACAACGAGCGAGTGTCACTTCTTGTTCCAAATCTTAGGAGAAACCCAAAAACTAAGGATTCATGTGAAGAAAATCTAGGTAGCATGGCAAGAAAATTATTTTTGAAATTCATGTTCCAAATCTTAGGAGAAATTCAAAAACTACAGGATTCATGTGAAGAAAATCTAGGTAGCACAGTAATAAAATCATTTTGAAAAGTCCATATTGAAAGATGCCCTAGTTGGAGGTATGGATACCCTAGTTAGTGATAAGAGGAAGAAAAAGTCTATAACAAACCTTATCTAGGTAGCGGATACTACAATAGAAGTGATAATCAAGAATGAGATGTTTGAGCATGATATAATGGTTCTTGGATACTAGCCAAGTTTTTTTTTATATATTTAGATTTGGATAAAGTAAAAGTGGAAATTGGATTCAAACTACTCCATGAATTTTCTTCTAAAATGTTTTGTTCTCATTATATTCTCTAGTTCAGAAATAAAGGATAAAATAATGGATGGAAACCCTTAGTTGAGTGGAAAAGATGCATTATATTTAAGACCATTGAATGAGAATTTTTGGTCAAGATAAAGACTATTACAAGGATTTGTGTGTGGATTATGCTTTTTGTACTTCCTTATCAACTTATCAAGAAGGAGGTTTTGAATAATATTGGCAAAACTCTTGGTGAGTTCATCCAAAAGGGACTAACTAATAAGGAGAGAAGACATGTTGTATACACTCAAATATGTGTTGAAATAAATATTTTAAAACCTTTACATTGGTCCATTAGGATTAAATATAACTCAAAAGAATGGGATAAACAAGTAGATTATGAAAATAGTGCACTCTAATATCATAAATATCATGAAACTACACACATGGCAAGAGACTATAATGTAAAAATGATGGAGAAAGAGATGGAATTTTTTTAGCATGGGCCAAAATTCCATATGAAACAAGGAGATCATATTATAGGAGAAGTTGGATCAAATCAAGGACTTTCCACTCCTAAAAAAGTGGCAAGAAAACTCCTTTGCATCGTCAAATGAAAAAAGACAATTCTAGTTCATATGAATTAACCATTAGAAGAAAAAAATGACATAAGGGATGAGGAAGCAAAATGTACAAGTTAAAATACAAACGAAGTTAGAGGTGTAAAAGAATTTGGGAGGGCAAATTTTAAGGCAAAGGAAGATAATGAGGCAAGTTGAAGGAGGTCAAAGTTAATCTAGGTAAATCATCTTCATTTTTCTCAAGTAGCATAAAATTTTCTCCTTGTAATAAAATTGAAACTAGTACAAAGTGTATTCATTGAAATTTAGGGTTTAAAGTGTAGCAGAATAAAGAAAATCATATAGAGGATATCCAAGGAAATTTAAAGTTTCCACAATAGCATAAGAAAGTAATGACTATGGAGGATCATTTATGTACTTTAGGATTTTTGGGCCAACATAATGAAGAAAGTCTATATGAGGCTATTCCTTGAATATTAGATTCTTTAGGGTAACATAAATATTTATAAGATAAGTCTCATTATGAATAATATGAAAAAATAGAAGAGATTGATGAAGATGAAAGCATTAGTGGGAACGAAAAATTAAAAGTTCATCAAAGCATGAACAAAGAGAAAAAGAAACTCAAAGGGATATTGATTTGGAAATCTAAATAAAACATCATAGGTATTAATAAGATGTGGGAAAAAGCCCAATGATATGAAGAACACAAGCTTATACTGAGAGGGGGGGGGTGAACAGTATAAGACCTCTTTTTACTTTTTCCTTTATACTTCAAAATAGTAAAGCAATATACCCAAAGCAATATCAAAGCAATGCACAATATCATCCACAAAGTGACACCAATTTTAACGTGGTTCACCCAGAATGGTTGGGCTACGTCCACAAAATTTTTCTCTAAAAGTTATCTCAAAGTTCTTTGGGAATCCTTCCCAATTACAATGTTTATGAGCCTCGGCCCAAAGGAGATACCTTCCCCCAATCATAATTTATGAGCCTCTGCTCAAAGGAGATACCTTCCCCCAATCAAAATTTATGAGCCTCTGCTCAAAGGAGATACCTTCCCCTCTGCTCTGGAAATGATCCCTCAGAAGATCAACTGCCTCTACCTCTTGCCAGCATGTGGAACTCCTTTCCATCGAAGACCTCCTGTCCTCAATGCTTAGCCTAAGAGACCTCTACCTTCTATGATCACATCCACAGCAGCTTAGCAACCTGTACCAAACACAGTCAGTCGATCTAGTACAAGGCTTCCTCTGTCTGTCAGATCTGTCCAACTCTTGAACAAATCAATCCTCTGCATACAAGCCTTCTCAAAGACTTGCCAAATCTGTCCTCAGGTTCTTCTCATAGAACCAATGCACCTCTGTACTCAAGTTCTCTTATAGAACTATCAAACTCAGCTCACAAGTCCTTTGCTAGGACCTGTCCAAATCTGCTCACAAGTCCCCATCGGAACCTATCCAAAAAACTGCTCACAAGTCCCCACCGAAACTTTTCCAAAAACTTAGCAAGCTCACCAAGAAAAACTTTCTTAGTAGGAAATCACAAAGTGAATTATTAGAGACTCAATGTGATTTTTCAAACTCATAGAAGCATAAAGAGAATTGTTAGAGACTCAATATGTTATATACTCAAATCCCAATCTCAAAACTCAACTCAGCTCAATCTCAATCTCAAATCTGAAAACTCAACTCAATATCTGAAATGGATAGGATAGAATGTTTTCTTTCAAGAACATGAAACCCCAACAATTTCCAACTATACAAAGAATCACATAACAATTATACTCATGTTCTTTTCACCATTAATTAAGGTTTCAACAACAATGCTCATCAAACAAGGTTTAGTCAACCAACACCATTCAACTCAACATCAACCTTGAAGCATTCAACCAATCATCACAAGAAAAGGAAACAAGTAGAAATCCTTTTCCCTCCAAAGATATTTGAACAAAACAGCCACCAACACAATATCACCAAATGCAAAGAATAACTTGCTCAAATCAACTCAATGGAGTAAGCCCAATATCATGAATCAAGTAAAGCAATAACTTGATCAAACAACCTCTATGGAAGCAACTCAACCATCAAACTCAAAACAACCAACCAAGGGTTCCACCAACTCAATGCAAGTAGCTAGACTCACAAATATAAACCCTAGTGCACAAAGCTTCCACTATCTCAAACCAAAAATTATGCATTCACCAAAACTCTCCTTAAGGATAACAATGCATAAGTAGTCTTCAACAAACCAAAAAATAGGATTTACACCCAACCAAAGGAAACCTAGTTGAAAACATTTTCACTCCAACCTTATTTCAGAAAAACATACACCAATCATACTCATAAGAAAAATGTGCCCATACCCTTTTTGAAGATGAATAAGCCTTTGAAAATCTACCACAATTAATAATTTTGATCTTCCCTAAAAATTATTAACCCAACATTGGCATGTCAAAATAACTCAACCACCATGGCAATTATTTCCCCTTTAATTTTCAATCCGACTATAGCAAAAATATTAAGCTTGCATTCCTTATACCTCCCAAAGCTAACTTTAAAAAACCTTAGCAAGCAAAATATTAAAATTTAATTGCCACTCTTTTTGCAAAAATTGGAGCGCATACCTTTGGTAAATATCCCGCGAATTTTGGAGAGCATACACTACCCTCAAAAGGATCTTCGGTGATTCGAACCGCCGATCACCATGCTACTAAGTCCTTTGGCCACGCCGCGTGGTCTAGGAGAGTCCACGTGATGGAGAAGGGAATTCTCCATACTTATCACCACGTGCGCCTCCTCCTTGGCGCCACGACCAACCCGTCACACCTTTGACCATGCAACGCTTGTCTTCCTCCTTCGCTGGCGTAGGGGCTTCGATGTCGAAATCAAAATGCTCAGGGATTAATGTCGAACTCTTGGCCAAACATAAATGAATTCATTTGCCTCATTTTATATGCACTTTGATGCATTTCCAAACACGTCGACTGAATTCGAAAAGTAATTTCGAATTTAATCGAAATTGCTTTCTAAAGGGTTTAAAAACCCTTAAGATAAATTAAAAATAATTTCTCCCTTAATTAATTAAATAATTAAAAAATTAAAACCTTGAAGGGTTTTAAATAATAATTAAATAAATAATAAAGAGAACCTCCCTTGGTTTTAATAAAAACCATTTAACTTGGTTTTAATGAAAAACCCTTGCCAATGGAATCTCTCCGGATTCTCTTGGAATATTCCACCTTTGAAGCCAACACATCCTCCTAACATTAATGCCATTTCCTTTTGGCATCAATGAAAACTCATAGACAAGAAGCTAGGATCTCAAACCCAAAATTGCCAACATGATAATGATAAAAAGTGATGATGATGAAAATAGTATCATATAATATTAGTCGTATGAAGATAATCCCAAAAAAATAGTTATCAAGAAATTAATAGGTTGTTGTAGTCCCAAGTTTATTTTAATACAGTAAAAATTTAGGTAGCGAGGAATGTAAGGATGCTTTTTGAAATATTTGAAAGATGGGGGATTATTTGGCAGTTTATTCTATGGGAGATTTCAACATTATTGCAAAAATATGGAACAAACACAAATGGGATGGACAATTTTTAGAAGCAAAAAGTAATTGGGTTGTTGGACTATTTGCAAGAAAGATAAAAATATCAAAAGGGGGATTATAAATGTATATACTCCAACTATAGTTACTCCTCATAAAAAATATTAGGACTTGAGCAGATTCATATCAAACACAATGATGGTTCATTGTTATCTATGGATTCTTGGGATTGATTTCAATATTGTTTCATCTCCTTTGGAAAATAAGGGTGGTATTCCAAGATGCTCTAAATCAATGCAATATTTTGATTTATTTGTTAATTCAAATGACATTTAGGATCTTAGTCCTTCAAGTTTTCAATATACATGTGATAATAGATGTAGTGGGTAAACTCATATAATAGAAAGATTGGATAGATTTTTTTTATTCAATAAATGGTTGCAAATAAAGTATAGATTCTCTTAGATATTTTATTTTGGATAGGAACAAATCACAAATGACTTATGATTTACCCAGTAATGGTCATCAAAAGCTATTTCACTTCTAATCTATGTGGCTTCAAGATCTCAATTTCTTCCAAATAGTTATGTTATGGTTAGATGAAGTAAATTTTGAAGGATCATATATGTATAGGTTTATTCAAAAGAAAATATTTAAAGGAACAAATGAATATTTGGAATGACAAATATTTTGGTAACATTTTTAAAGAAAAGAAAGAAATTGAATCCAAGCTCAAAATTTTACAAGAGACTAGAAACTAATGGAATAAATTGGGATTTTTATGTGAAAGAAAAATAAATAATTTTTTATTATCATAATGCATTGAAATATGAGGACTCATATTAGTTCCAAAAATCTAAGGAGAAATAGCTCAAGGAAGGAGAAATAAAAAAATAAATAATTCACGTTACAACAAAAATAATTTTTTTTACAATCTAAGGAGAAATAGCTCAAGGAAGGAGAAATAAAAAAATAAATAATTCACGTTACAACAAAAATAATTTTTTTTTGTCTCAATTTTTTTTTTTTAACTCCATATGGAAGAAATATTGAGGAAGAAGAAGATAAAATGAAGGAAAAAATTAATTATTTTAAACATATTTTGTTAGATACAAGGGAAGATAAGATTTTGTAAAATATTCTATCAATTATCTCACAAGGATAAAATGAAATTTTAATGAAGAATACCTATGGAGGATCTAAATGAAGTAATTTTCTCTTTTCATCCTAACAAGGTACTTGGCCCCAATGGATTTCCTACAATTTTCTTTCAAAACTTTTGTTGAAGAGTTATATGTTAGTTGTGGTTGAAGAGGACCAATAAATAATGGCTGTAATTAATGATATCAATGCCAAATTTTATTACATTGGTTCCTAAGAAAGGTGAGACAAACTATTTTAATAATTTTCATCCAGTAAGCCTTTGTAATTTGATTTATAAGACCATTTAAAAAAAATCATGAACAAGTTGAAAGGTATTCTAAATTATGTTATCTCAGAGGAACAAGGTAGTTTTGCTCATGGCAAAAGAATAATTTATGGTAAACAAATCATTGTATATGAGGTCGCTTCTATCAAAATACCAAAATAATACATTTGTTAGGTCAATTAATTATTTTTCTATCAAATATTTTCTTCAATTTTCTTTAAGTGTTATGTTTGTTGGCATAGAAACTAACAAGATGTATTATACATGAAATAAGTACAATATATAGGCATAATCCTATATGAAAAAATGACAAGTGTCAAGGACACATGTCAAGGAGAAGTACACATTAACTTTAACATTTCTCCTTAATGTGTACTTTCAAAAAAAGGTAATTCAACATTAGAGACATTCCTCCTTAATATTAACTTGCATTACATGATTTGGAATAGTGTATAAGGCTTTTGGTTTTGGATCTTGGATCTTCTACTTTGAAAAATAGTTCTAGATCCACGATGTATACATATAGATCCGTTTCCTCAGGGTCAGCCACTTCCTTAGGTCTATTGCCTCTGGGTCAACCTTGTTTTAGCACCTTAGGATCAACCTCTTTTGCGAGTTTGTTACCTTTGTAGGTCACTTACTAGGCTCACCATGGGTATGATCACCTCATCATGGTGAAATATTTATCTAAGGTATTGGTCTCTACTAAAAATGTACCTTTATACAAAAAAAACATTGAGCCATTTGAGATTGTTTATCTCTACCAAAAATGCACTCTTTATTACAAAAAGAAACTATAGACCAAAAATGGAGAATTTGAAAAAAGAAGAATATTCTAAAGTATCTCTGTCTATAGTCTTCAAAAGTTGATTCGAAGTGTCTTCATGGAATATTCTTCAGATAGAGTGGTAAGTGTTCTTATGGCGACCTTATCATCCTAAAAAAATGCAAGGATAATCAATCGCTGCATCCGCTAGGTGCTATAGAGAATGTGACTAGGTACTAGAATCACTTACATTTGCCTTGGAATATCGAGTTCAAGTGAGAGTACACTTCATAATATAAAATTCTTTGAGGTCTAAAAAAGCATATAAGCTACCTCAAATGAAAATTGGACACCACCAATGTGTTTGTCTTAGAAAAACCTTTTCGATGAGTATAAACACCCCTATGTTTGGGTCTGAATTGGGCCTTCATCTACGGGAAAAAACATGTATTTACATCAGTAATCAATAATATTTCTGGCATTAGAGAATTTTCTCCTTGGAATAATCCTGGAATCACTCTTTGGTGATAAACACAAACTTGTCAATTTTCCCTTGTAGGGGAATATTCCAAAATTTTCCTTGGGAATAATAAAGCATGAGTGAATAAGTTTTCTTTAAAAAAAAATAATGTGTCCACATACTATCCATGTGGGATGATAAAAAACATCATGAGATCGACAAAAGCAAAATAAAATAGGGTAAAATACCCTTTACAATGCAAAATAAGTGGAATATTCCATTGAAATATTTGGCATTGTGTGAAGGAAAAAAAATTAAGATAAGTTAATTTAGCCAATTCTGCATCAAAAAAGTGTTGTTTGCAACTGTTGACTTGCAAATGATCAAATCATACCAAAAATATTTGCAGCGGTGGGCACCAACAGATGGCCTACAAACCAAAACTATGGACTATTGTGTGTCATGTTGAAAACTGTTGTGCACCATGTGGACTACTTTTGCATCCACTCTACCATATTATAGAACCACCAAGTAACATGTAAAATTCAAAGGTGACATTTCCTATCTGCATTGGTACTATTATGAGTGTTAAATCCTCATACACAATCATATTAGTGACATGGAATCTTCTCTATCATAGTCATCTAGAACTTCACTAGTGTATTCACTCACAAAGCTTCCAATAGGTATTGAGTCCCAAGAGCATGCACCTAAGCCTATGTTATTTATTTTTGACACCTCCAAATGGTACTTCAAACATTTCTGTGACACTTTATTGCAATAACTTGGAGGACACTTACATTGATCACCATATTCATAGACCGCAATTATCCAATTCATAGGATACCAATTTGAAGTAAAAGGTATATCACCTTCATTAAGAGAAATACAAGAGAAAATCTCACCAGATGCACAACCCATGATGTTGTCCCACAGATTTAGCACTTCCAGGTTTGGCAAGTTCTTGATGGATACCGAAATCATGTTAAGGAGTTGGTTGTGGAAAATTTTGAGCAACATCAATGATCAAATATTCAAGAACTCTTGGGAGACCTCGCAAGAAAATTCTTTGATCGACCAACTACAGTATAAATCTATCCTTCAAACTTATTATCCTAAAGAAACAATTCAATGAATGCTCTCCTTTTTGCCAAGGCTCTTGAACATTTTGATCATCGATGTTGAGACTTTTTTGAGTGTTGTACTAAAGGAATTGCATCCACAAATGGGATTATCAAATCACAACTACGTAACAACATATAGTTCTATGGGTACCATGGGACTTATGGCTTCAATCTTTGATGGATTTTCCATATGCTATATTGGAAATCGGGTGTACAAAATCACCATGAAGTAAAACATGAAATATAGCTTTCAAAGGCTCTACACAAAGTACAATGGTGGTATGCTCATCATCTTTGATAGACTTTAGATGTGAAATGATGCAAAAGTTGTGCATGTGGTGATAGAGTTGTGCATTGGATATGACGAATTATTGTTGCGGTCTACTATGAGACGAGATCACGACAATCCCTTATTCATTAGTGGCAAGCGAATGGGGCAGGGGCTATGCAACTGCTTGTTGTACCTCATTTTTTATTTTTCCTCATTGGTAAATATCCATTTGTCTAAGATCCATTTGTCTAAGAGGATGTTGAATCTCATGCGTTGGTGTTGTTGTGCTTCAAATATCTTCAACCACAAACTACTCTGAAAGACTAATTTATCTCCAAAAAAAATGACGGATGTTGGAAATTTATTATTTTGATTCTCACAAATGGATTTTCATAAATTATCCTCCTCTTTAATGTAATGCTCACGTTGGAACCTTCATTGCTTTTCTACTAGATTTTTTTTGAACCCTAATGCAGTTTTTTATCCAGCTATCTCGTAGGTAATTTTTGTTGCACTAGGGGTTTTTATTTTCAATAGTTCTTCACATAAAATAAAATGATGCCAAATCTGAGGTACTAGAGTTGTGTGCAAACGTTGAAATAAAAAATTAGTAATTATGATCTCAAAACTAGGATGGAATAAAATTCATTATCATTGGCTCTCTCTCAAATCCAGATCTGTGATGCATCGAGGTTTTCCACCCACCTTCCTTGGTGGTGGTAGCAAATGGATACTACCTGTGTGCATCTCTTACTACTCCAAAAGGGCCTGTGTGTACACACATGTGATGGTGCATCATTATGCATCAAGTAATATCGAGAATGCACTCTGTATTACAAAAAATGTTTGAAAATTTGAAAGGTTACGATACTTCCACATAAATTTTACTAATTAGATTCTAAAAAAAAATTAGAGTATCAAAAAGAAAAATCAAATCCTCAAGATCAAAACAGAGATCACATTAACTAGAAGTCAAGAACAAGAACTTTGGAGCACCACTAGTTATATTAGGCTTTTACAAAAATAATTTTTTTTGGTAAGTTAAAATTTCATTAAAAAATGGGTTTTGAAAGGCCCCCAAAACCTTTTTGCAATAGGTCACTAGACCAAATGCAAGGCCACAGGAAATACCGAAGGATAGGCCAAAGGATATCCTAAAGGAAAAGCACGTGAAAAACACACCCGAAGTAGTAAAAAGCAACTCTCGCCCAAGTGAAAAAAAATTTAAAAATCCTACCCAACATGAAATTTGAAAATACCTCCCAATGAGAAAATTGAAAAATCTTGCTAAAGCAAGAATAATACAAATTTGAAAAGCCCACGCAGGGAAGAAACTAGAAACTGGTATTCTGCCAAGGAAACATCAAAAAACCAAAATTGCCAAACATAGAACCACCATGAAAAGTAGGATGGAGCAGAGGAACCTCTAAGAAGGAGCATCCCACCCAAGGAGGGTCAAGATACACGCAGGAATGCAAGAAAATAGACCAGAACAAAATCTTGCATAGGCCTGGAAAATGGATCAACAATCTAAGGATTTCCACAGGCCACGAAATCCCTTTGCAACGAGGTAGAGCTATGCAAATACGAGAGGAAGTAGATGAAGCAACAGAGGTAGAACAACAAGCCATGAAAAATGGGCAAAAAGTTCCCAGGGAACCCCAATAGAAGGAGCTATAGGGTCAACAAGCTACAGGCGTTAAATCCAAAACCAAAAAATGTAGCAAGAAATCCTAGATATTAGGGATCCAAAAAAGGAAGACCAACTGGATCTCAACAACAAGCAAAGCAGAGGCCCCTCCAAGCCATAAAAAAATTTTGAGAGCCCACCGATAAGACTACATCTAGGAACCCAAAGGGTAGATTTCCATTGGATTAGTATAAAAAAACTACTTTCCAATGAGTATATATAATCCTATTCTTGAGAATTGGTGAATTCCTCACATTGCAAGAAAGCACTGTCTCGTTAGGCAATAAGAAAGGTTGGGATGAGTATTCTTCCAACCATGTTTCTATAGGGAATATTCTCCAACATATTTTTCTTCTTTTTTAAATAAAAGATATGCCCTTTTGTATTTTTTAAAAGAAAGTAAACCCCTTGTTTGTTGTGGGATTGGTCTTTGGGACCCTTTAACTACTCACACTGTAACTCTTGGACCTGCTTTGAGCTTCTATTACAAAACTTGCAATTCAATGCCTACACTACATGGCTGATGGAAATTCTACTTGATTATCTCACATGTCAATATCCAAGATATAATATCAATCGCATAAAATGCATTCATAGAATAATACAATATTTGACAATAAGAAATATCACTAATATATTCATAAATTATCAAATATTATAAGAGTTCAATATTTAATCTTCAATAATACAATGTATGGAGCTTTGTATCCACTATATAACCTTATAAATGACTCTTCAATACTCTAACTACTTCTCTTCTCAAACATTCTAGAGATGCATCCTTTCACATTCCTCTCATTATGAAAAAACTCTCATGACTCTTCGTTTTACCACATCTCATGTGATTCTTCACTTGGATATTTGACACCTAAAACCTATGACTCTTCACTCACTCACTTGACACTTTGCACTCTCACAACTCACACTTCATACCTTACACTTGCACACTTTATTACATAACACATGGACACTTCTCACACATTGACACATGCATTAGACAAATATAAAATACATCTTTAAACTAATATTTAAAATAGTACACCAAGGTGCTTTAATGTTACCAAATAATGTATTATATCGAACACCCCCCATATTACATTATTTGATGTGAAGACTTCTAGTCTTCAATATTTATATTTTGTTCTTCTTTCTTTGGCCATTTTCTTTGTTCTTGATGAGTATCATTAATGTTCATCATTTTATTCATTTTTCAATCCAAGATGACATCTAAGGGTATATATGATAGAGAATGTTGGAATTATGGCTTAGAAATTAGGGCACTAGGCTACTTAATAAAAATAGAGAATCATAATGTCTTTGCAAAAACTATCAGCACACCTTGCATCAATGAAAACTAGCTAAATTGCAAAATTGACCATTTTAAAAAATATTTTAAACTATGTTGCTAAAATTGAAATGAGACAAAAATAAAGTGCTGAAATTGTAAATACAGAAAGTAAATGTTGAAAAGTAAAGTTGCTAACTAAAATATTGAAGCAAAATTCAAAGCAAAGAAAGAGGTTGTTAACTGAAATGTTAAAGAAAATTTCAAAGCAAAGAAATATACTACTAACTAAAACTGTAATGCTTAAGAAAAAAATAAAAAATATAGAACTAAAACAAAACCAGCTAGCTGTAAAGAAAATATAATACACATGTGCCAAAATAAGGGAAAACAAGGGAGAATAGGGGAGAACAAAGCATCTAAATCTACTACAAATAAGGACATAAAATAGTGATAAAAACCTGCATTTACAACCTAAAGCCCTTCTACCAGCCCTAAGAGTGGTCCCTTGCTTCAATGTCCAATAGAAGGTGTGAACTCACAAGATCCTAAACTAGCTTACAAAATCAAATTGACGTTCAAGAAACTATGAAGAACTGAATCTAAAATTATTGTAATTTATTAAGTTAACTGTTACAATGGTTTTTGATTGATTCGTAAATTCTCATTTTCCTATTAGTTTGTAAAGGGAGGTAGACAAGGAGTATTTATAATCGATATCTCACTTATCCTACCTATATTTGAGGGTAAAAATAGAAATAATATGTTGTCTCCCTAATTCCAGGAATTTTGTAGTTAACAACTACCTTGTCCAAAATTAGGACAAAGAATTGGTTTGGATAAATCCTCGTATATTGACACCTCCAAATGATAGAAAAAAAACTTAGAATAGTTCTTAGGAATATTCATGCTTGTTTTCATTTTGCCATCTTGTCTTGCCTCCTTGGAACTCGATCCACAACCAATTTTGCTTTTATTATAGAAAATTCTGCAATGCTTTAGAACATGCAACTAGTTATCTAACTTATGCAAGTTCCCCATAATTTGGTTGCTGAGTTAATTTTTGATGCATGAACATATTCGCATATATTAGTTATGTGCTACTAATGTAGGTTGACCCCCAATTTAGAGTGCTCCATTTGCCATGTGGAATCTTGCAGCTTGTTGCCTAGATGTTAAGGAGCAAAACCTGCAGTTCTATTACAATAGACTATAATATCTAGACTGCATATATTTTTGTTGATTTAGATGCCACATCACCTCAAAACACTTTGTAAGGGTGGAAAACATATTCAAAACCTTAGTACGTTAGATTTTCATTTGTAGATAAGACCTTTATTTTCTAATACCTTTTTATTATGATTTATTATGCCTAATAATGACTAAAATCATGCAAAATTATTACTGGAATGCTAATAACACTTCTTAAAATCAAAATAGAATTTCCTACAACTTTACCAACTTAAAAATAACATTATCATTCACAACAATAAAAATACTTAACATTTATACTATATAATTTATCAAAATGATATTTTTTATATAAAATAACAGTGAAATAATGAGATATTTTCTTATCTCATCATTCCCCCTACAGTAGGGCCAATACATCACAATGTCATACATACTTCTTTACATCCCTATGAAGTGAGGGCCAATAATAACCTATTTTAAAATAAATCTAACGGTGCATTATACTGAATAATTTCCTCCTAATGGTTCATCATGACATCCCCAAAGAATATCATATGCCACATTTCATCGAATACATCAGCATAAAATATAGTCGAGTCAACATTTAAATAGTACACCATTGATCCACTAAAATGATGAGCTTTGTTTTACCACTCATCATTTTTATGAGGAGTAAAATGAGAGGAAATTTTTCTTGTTGCTAGATAATTGGCAATGTCAAAAAACCATAATGATTGTGCTAAAATTACAAATAACCTCCCATCATAAAAAGAGTCCTCTATTGGATGATCCTCTCTTGTGATATTTAGTTTGAATAAAAAATTTAGGCACTACATTAGCTTTTCCTAGTTTATCTACTATAGTGATGTCAAATTCTTATAATAGTAGCAACCATCTTATTATTTGACCACTAACTAAAGGTTTTTTCATAAGGTATTTGATTGCAACATGATCTATATGAACAAATACTTGATATCCTATGATATAGTGATGAAATTTGTTAATGGTATATACTACTACTAAGAATTATTTTTTGGTAGTAGTATAGTTCTTTTCAGCTCCTATTAAGTTTTTGTTAATATAGTAGATGGTATAATATTCTCCATTTTCAACTTGACCTAAAGCTACTCTGATTGCAATGTTAGATGCATCGGCTTGAATGTGAAATGGAAGTTTCCAATTTGGACCTCATAACACAGGTGTAGTGGTCAATTTTTATTTTAAGGTATCAAATGCACATTAAGACTTTTTTGTCCATTTGAATTCAGAATCTTTAGTCAACAAGGCAAACATAGGGTTTGCAATGGTACTAAATTTCTTAATGAATTGACGATAGAAACCAATATGTCCTAAGAAACTCCTAACATATGTTTGCATTTGGGGTGTAGGTAACTTTTTGATAATCTCAATCTTCTTATAATCTGCTTGTATTCTTCTAGATGAGATATGATGTCCAAGAACAATGACTTCATCCATCATCACAAAAAAATTGTTAGGTTTTAGGGATAGATTGTAAGTTTCACATCGTGTCAAAACCTTGTCAAGATTTTCATCAAAATTTTTACCACATACTATGAAATCATCTATGTAGATCTCGACACAATTACTTGTCAAGTAAAAAAAATAAGAACTACTTGTTGAAAAGTTGTTGGGGCATTGCAAAATCCTATAAGCAAATGTTCCCCATGGGCAATGAAATGTTATTTTCTCCTAATATTCAGGTGCTACCTAAAACTTATTATAACCACTAAATACATCGAGAAAACTAAAATATTTCTTTCCAAAAAGCGTGTCTAACACTTAATCTATGAATGGTAATGTAAAATGGTCTTTATGTGTAGCTTTATTTAGTTCTCTATAGTCAACACACACTCATAATTTTTCATTTTTCTTTGGAGCAATAACCAATGGAAAACCCCATAAGCTATTAGAAATGGGGTATATGAATCCTAATTTTAGCAATTTTTTAAATTCATCTTTCACAATATCGCATAAAGCAGGATTCAATATCCTTAGTGGTTTTCTTACAAGTTTAACATCCTCTATATAGATTCGATGAGTACATTTATCCATATGAATTCCTATCATGTATTTGTATTCCCATGCAAAAGCATTGGGATGTTGACTCAATACATTAAACAATTTTTCTTCCTGGTCATTTGTCAACCAACTATTGATATTCAAAAACATTTTTGGTTGTATTTCAATTTGCTTTGTACCAGGTTTTATTGAATTAATTCCTTCAAAATTATTTATTGATAAATTGAGTGGGCAATGGTGTGGTAGAAGAGAATGTAAGATTCGAGTATCCCCATAAAAGGTAATTCTTAATGGAATTAATTTTGATATAGGGCAATGAAAAGATGAGATAAAATGATGATGACATCCATGTGGTAAATTAAAATAATTATCTTGTAATTGAATGGATGATAATGATTCAAGTTATTGTTCTTCTTACTTCCATAATAATCGGTTGATAGTAACCGGTTCATCTTCAAGTCTTGAATCATACAAATTATTCATTAGGATGGTCTCTTCTTCAAATATAATACTTTTATATGGATCCAACTCTTTAGCGTGATATTTTAAAACTATGGTGGCTAACATTCAAATGTTCTCTTTATTTTCTTAATCTGATTAAGGAAACCATAGGTTACCAGTAAAATTGATTGAAGCTTTTGCAGGAGGATATAGAGAGATTTTCTTTGAGTCAATTCCATTGGAAATAGTCATATCTCCTGATCTACAATCAATGAAAGCAATTACAGTAGCAAGCCAAGGCCTTCCTAGAATTATTGGGTAACCATTCATATCATTTTGAGGTTGTAATACCAAAACGTCAACTAGATATTCCCTTGATGAAACTGATATAGGAATATTTTAAATTATTCCTTCCATTTTAGCAACTAACCTATCAACCATTTCTATAATTATAGACGTAGGATGTAGGTTTTTTAATTATAACTTTTGCATTGTATCCTTTGTCATAATGTTGATAGTTACCCCTAGGTCAATCAAAACATTAGATATTTGCATTGATCCTATGGTTTTTGTGACTGCATGGCTTTCTAGATCACCATAATTTGATGGAATAAGCTTTCCTGCAATGAGGTCTGCTAACTTCCCCTCTACTTGTATGGTTTTAGGTAACATTTTCTTATTTCTTATTGGTTTTATAATACATAAGTTTTGAATAGTTTTATTAATTAATGGTACATCTTTGATAGCTTGTAGTAAAGTAATTATGATATTTAAACGTTTTGATTCTTATATCAAATCTGAATCTAAAGATGTAGGTTCTAAATATTCAATTCGTTCAGGATATGGTACTTGTTCTGATGAAGAGAGGAAATTATCTTAAGGAAGATTTACTTTTTCTTTCCCTTTTTCAAGATTTTTTTGTGGTGGTTTTGATGTAGATGGGTCCTCTTGTTTGCTTTCATTGGCTCCAATTTCTACAATAATAGGTAGAGTGGGTTCAATAAGTGTCTTTCCTAAATGCAATTGGATATTATCACAATCAATGATGTTTATCATGGTTGTTTCTTCTAATTCAACCATGTAGATAGGGGCTACATGTCTAGTGTTATTTGGATTGGCCACAAGTTGAGCCAAAAGTGGGGGTTGTTTTACCTATTGTTGTGGTTGTTTTTGTCTTCCCTAAGAGTAATTTTGAGCAGGATCGAGAAATAGGTTTTGTTGTTGATTTTGATACCTAAGTTACACTTGGTATGGTTGATATTGTGGTTCCTATTATTTTTCTTTCATTTGTCGATGCATCCATGGTGGTTGATTCCATTATTGATTCATCCATCCAGGTTGAGGACATTCTTGAGATGATGCCCATGGTGGTTGATTCCAAGGTTGTGGTTCTGAAGTAGACAACAGCATAGACCAAGGATTATTTCCCTAATTTGTGGTAAATTGAGAATCATTTTGTTATGGGTATTGAGGGAAACTACCCCCTTGTCTTGGTCCTACAAATTTAAGTTCTTCTATAGGTTTAAATTGTTTCTCTAAGATATTTTTAAGTCCTGGTAACAATTGACATTAATTTGTAGGATGTATTTTTTCACAAATAATACATATAGCAAATATGGAATTTTTTTTCAAAGTACATTCATGGAGAGCATTTTATTATTACATCTTGATGGCTAAGGGTTCGGTAGATTTGGCCTTTACATTCAGTTCACCAGTCAAGTTCATATGTACTAGGATATCGTTTTTAAGATTGGAAAACTCTTCCATCAATTATTGTAATTCATTTGTGTTATTACTAGTTTTTCTTCTTCTATGTTTTGTACGAAAATAATTTTTGCAAAGTTCCATGATTTCTTCATGTTTGAGTATGCTTATATATCCTTTTACCATGAGATCCAATACTTCTCTTCATTCATCTTGTAATCCTCTCAAGAATATGCTTTTGCTAAGTTATGGGTCTACACCTCCACATATTTTATGAATAAAGGTAAACCTATCCAAGTAGTCTTCCAAGGTTTCATCCTCTTCTTATTTTATCCTAAACAATTCATCATTTTGATTATTTACTTGATAATATTCTTGGTATTTTTCCAAAAATACTCTTTCCATTTCATCCCAGGTTCAAATTGAATTAGGTGCTAAGCTCATGAACCATTGTAAGGTTTATTATTTTAACATGGAAGGAAATACTTTGATTTTTTATTGTCATTTATATAGTCATAGGTTTGGCATACAACCTTAAACTCGATGAGGATCCTCAAACACAAGTCCCTTAAAAGTTGGTAATATTTATGGTGAGATGGTTTTCATAGGAGATTTTTGAGTGGGATTCAAGAATATAAGATACTCAAGGTTCAGATAGAGGTGTGGGTATTACCCGTATTAGGAATATTACTACCCTTATCTAGATTTCTTTGTAAATTTGCCATAATATGTTCCCAACAATATGTGTAGATTTTACTAAATTGGTCTGATCGTATACATTTTTCAAGAGTAGATGGTGATAAACTAACAATTTTCTCTTCTTGTAATTCTCTCTCAATGTTTTAAACTTCTTGAAGATGATTATGTTTCTAATTCAGCATTTTCAAGAATTTCAAATTCAAATAATTCAGGTATAGGTTCAAACCCTCATTATGGATATCATATTCCTGTTACTGGTGGGAGGTTTGATCTAATTATACATATTTCATATCTTAACCTATTCATATATTATATTAAAGGAAGAACTCATATTCTAATGTCTCAATATTTGAGATGCAATCCCAAGCAATGCAATTATTTTCATGTGAAGTTGTTTGTTTTGTTTTTGTTATTTTTCAACTTCTCAAGATAATAATTGAATGTCTTATTTGTCCTATAACAACACCAATTTATTCTTTTATAATTGCACCAAAACTAATAAGTGTTGTTAATGTTCATCATTTAATTCATTTATCAATCCAGGGTAGTGTCCAAGGCTAAATATGATAGATAATATTGGACTTATGGCTTAAAAATTAGGGCATTAGGCTACTTACTAAAAACAAGGAATCATAATGTCTTTGTAGAAACTATCCTAATTAACACACCTTGCATCAATGAAAACTAGCTAAATTGTAAAAATTGACCATGCTGATAAAGATGTTAAACTATGTTGCTGAAATTGAAATGATAGGAAAATAAAATGCTAAAATTGAAAATATGGAAAATAAATGCTAAAAATTAAAGTTGCTAACTGAAATACTGAAGCAAAATTCACAGCAAAGAAATAGGTTGTTAACTGAAATGTTGAAGCAAAATTCAAAGAAAAGAAACAGACTACTAATTGAAATTGTAATGCTAAAAAATATAAAATTAAAACATACCAGCTAGTTGCAAAGAAAAGAAAATATACATGTGCCAAGACAAGGGAAAAATAAGGGATAATATGGGAGAACAGAGCGTCTAAATCTACTACAAATAAAGACAAAAAATAATGATAAAAACTTGCATTGACAACCTAAATTCCTTCCACTAGCCCTGAGAGTGGGTCCTTACTTTGAGGTCTAGCAAAAGGTGTGAACTCACAAGATCCTAAACTAGATTACGAAGTCAAATTGACATTCAAGAAAGTACGAAGAACTAAATCTAAAATTACTATAATTTATTAACTAAGTCAACTATTACAATGGTTATTGACTTATTCGTACATTCCTATTTTCCTATTAGCTTATAAAGGAGGTATACAATGAATATTTATAATAAATATCTCACTTGTCTTGCCTACATTTGAGGGTAGAAATGAAAATAATATATTATCTCCTTGATTCTAGGAACTCTACAGTCAACAACTGCCCTGTCCAAAATTAGGACAGAGAGTTGGTCTGGATAAATCCTTATATCTTGACACTTCCAAATGATGGGAAAAACCTTAGAATAGTTCTTAGGGATATTCATGCTTGTTGTCACCTTGCCAGATTTCCTTACCTCATTGGAACTCAATCAACAACCAATTATGTTTTTGCTACAAAAACGTTTACAGTACTTCGGAACATGTGTCTAGTTGTCTAACTTATGCAAGTTCTCCATCATTTGGTTACTGAGTTGATTTTTGGTGCATGGACATATTCTTCTCTATCCATTATGTACTGAAAATACAGGTTGACCCCTAATTTGGAGCACTCCATCTACCATGTAGAATGTTACAACTTGTTGCCTAGATGTTTTGGAGCAGAACCTGCAGTTTTGTTACAACAGACTGTAATATCTAGATTGTGTGCAATTTTGTTGTTTTGGATGCAACATCACCTCAAAAAACTTTTTAAGGGTGGGAAACATATTCAAAACCTTAGCATGTTATATTTTTCAAGTTTGTAGCTAAGACCTTCATTTCCTTATATTTTTATTATGCTTTATTCATGCCTAATAATGATTGAAATCATGTAGAATTATCACAGAAATGCAAAAAACACTTATTAATAACATGATAGTATTTCTTACAACTTTACCATATTAACATTATCATGCATAACAATCAACATACTTGGAATTTATACTATATCATTTGTTAAAATGGTAGTTTTTATAGAAAATAACACTAAAATAATGAGATATTTTCTTGTCTCATCATTTTTTGTGTTGGTCTTGTTTCAATCCATGAAGTCTACCTATTGATTTTGCTTTATAGTTTGACATTGATTCTAGTTCAATGTCCTATATTATGTTCTTTAGAGCAGAAAAAAATGCATCATTATACTATTCTTGTTGCAAAAGATGATCTAAAACTTTTTGCATCAATCTCATTGCATCCAAGGCAAATATTCTATTTTTGATGGAACCCATAACTTCAATTTTATTTTATCTCTTGATGGGACATTTCTATTTTCATTGATGTATTTAAATTCCACTCTTCTACCTTTGTCAACCAATTGAGCTACAGAAATTAGGTTATTTGTTAAACCTAGAACATGCAATACATCTTCTAACATGCATTTAGATTAAGAGAAACCAAATGTAACATTTATGGATCCTTGTACATGGTAAATATTATCATCTACTATTTTCATTGAAATATTTGGTTTTACTTGTTATGAATCAAACCAATGTAGGTTTCCTGTCATGTGTTGTATCTTCTACATTTATTATGTTTTGATGGAATACATGTGATCTTGTCACATGCCTTTGGCAATATCTTTGGGTTTGGAAATTTCTTCTCATAGAGTTTATTCCTTTGAATTTATATGACCTTTGTGATGTATTCATTTTGAACAACTTTAATTCCTTTGATGTTGAATACCTTATTTCTTCCAAATTTAATTTTAAATTCTTTTCTTTCCTTTAATCACTCAATTTTCTCAAATATCAAATTTCAAATCAATCTTCAAAACATTCAATTTTCAAATTCTTTCTACAAATCATTCAAAAAAATTTCATATTCATGAAATCATTCATTAATTTCTAAATTCATTCCTTTTATGTCCCAAATTATCAATTTTCAATTTCACAATCAATCAATCATCCATTCAAATTTCATTCAATCACCATTCAAACATTCTGCATCTTCATTTATTAATCGAATTCAATTCTTATACCTCCCAATTTAATTCTTAATTTTTCACTTTCTCCTTTAAATGTTAATTTTATCCACACTAATTAATTCTGACTTCAATTTAAATTCCATACATTTATTTTTCTTATGATTCATTCCTTTCAAATTTAATTTCTTTTAACTCCAAAAATAAATTCTTTCAATAATTAGACACTTAAATCTCCCAACTATTCACAAAACTTTATAATACCCAATAAATCAATATTTTCCAAAATAATATATTCAAATATGATGCTAATCCTTACTAAGGTACTCACTTTTTTATTTTTTCACACATAGCAATGTGGCATTTCATTTCACTTTTAAGACTTCTAAGATATCAGAATATAACATCTCCTTTACGTGTGCTAGTTACAAACATTATGTCTTCTCTTTGACTATATTCTTTCTCTCTCAGATTTAGGTAAATATTGACTAGGTGCTATCAATATTTTGCTTCAACTCATCACTATAATAGAGGAGCTTCTTCTCATAGATGTTTCTCATCTCTTAGGCAAGCTCTTCTTATCACAATTGCTTCATCTCACTAAAATATGAACTCTAGTTTTCAAAGGTGCTCATAGTTCATTCAAGACTCTCTAGGCTTCATTAAATTCCTCTACTTTAAACTTCATCGAATTCCTCTGCTTCAAAAAATCAACACAATCTCTTTGCTATCAACCAACATCCTCCTTTTCATAGCAATCTCCATGTATTTCTTCAATATTGTAGTCTATTCATATTCAACATAATAGTCTTCAATGCAAATTTATTAGTCATACATCACTTCCTCACATTATATTCTATCTTCATAAATCTTACCTCAACTCCTCAATCATAGTAGACTCAATATATTATTCACACATTAATATATTCTCCATAACAAATCATCCACTATTCTTCTTTTTCTTCAATAATGTCCTTCTTAATGTTCAATCTCTTCAATCTTCTTCCAACTCATCCAACAATATTTGTAACATAACAATATTCAATTTCCAATAACTTCTTCTATTTCATAAAGTCCACACAATATGGCCCTAATACCATTGATGGAAATTCTATCAAATTATATTATAGGTCAATATCCCAAGATCTAATATTAATCACATCAAATGCATTCATATAATAATAAAATATTTCATATTGAATCTTACTAATATATTTATAAATCATCAAATATTATAAGAGTTCAATATTTGATCTTCAATAATACAATGCATGGAGCTTTATCTCCATTATATAACCTTATAAATGACTCTTCAATATTTTTAATTGGAACCAGCAATTATATTCAATAAAAATAAAAGAGGTTACAATAAAAAAAGATCTATAAAGATCACAACTCGGGGCGCAAGGCCACGCATACAATCAAAACCGGAACCAACCCCTAAAAGGATGAATACACAACATAAATAAGCATAGAAAAATAAACTAGAGTAACAAAAAAATTTAAACTGTAGAACTGTAGCTCTAGGCACTAAGTAGACTTATTGCTCCATCATTATGTGTCGTTCCAATGCCGCAAAGGTATTGGAATTCTTGAGTTGAAAGGCTAAAACCCTTTTTCGGGTAGATTGTCTCCATCTTCTTTCCCCTGTCGAGGACTACAAGAACGTCGAAACCGCACAAAAGGGGAAGGAACTTTAGATTTTGCTTCCTCCGTAGGAACCGCCAATTCCATCAATGATGGCTCTACATCCAATGACATATTCTCACCACCTCTAAGATACTCAACACATTGTAGTTTTTGGATGAATTAGAAACATGACTTAACTGAACACTAGTCATATGAAATCACTTCTCTAGAGTGACATATTCTTCTACATATCCCCTTCTCGGGCTACGGGAGTGCCTTGCATTAGCCAAGGGGAAATGTACTAGAGGACTGGTCGGTTGAGCAAATTTTAAAGAAACCTCTTTTGCTTATTTTGGGGCATAAATCTGTTGAGATTGAGGAGCCTCAGTGCTGGCAATTTCAGCTGGGGGACCAAATTTTTTCTTTTCATACCCTTTTTTACCAGTTGTGAGACATGTACCGACTTCGATTGTATACCTTTAGAAGTAGCCAAATTTGGATTTTTACGTCCTCCCACAGTCGTACAACCATCCTCCTGAGGTTGAAAAGATGTCCTCCCACAGTCATCCAACCATCCTCCTGAGGTTGAGAAGTGGGTGCACTCGGTGTGGTGGGGCTCTACTTATCCCTATTATGTGGCATCAAGGGATAATATTTGATCTTATGTGTTGAGGACTGGCATCGAAAATATGTTTTGGATAAATTAATGTAGAGGACCCGTTGGGATATCATAGTTATCCTAGTGTCACCAACCTGTATGTCAATGGACTTCTTGAGATCTCAAAAAATATCAATCTCGATGCAAACACATTTTTGAGGGCATGCATGGAAAAATTTGTTCGCCTCCACCAAAATGACATGCCCTAAAGGGGTTGTTATGCAATTGAGAAAGGACCACAAAGGTAGAGAGAGTCCTAGGAATTCCACCCGCACAGGGACTTTAGTAGATATTTCTTCAGAAACAAAAAAATCACGGGTCCAAGGAGAAAAACAAGAAGAGAACTTCTCATGTACCAAAGGCCATGTTCATAAATCACCTTAACATGGGTTGTTTCCGCAAAGCGAAACAAAAAAAAACCTTTGTAAGGTTTTGAACCATCGTTAGCTTGACTCCATGAGGATTCCAAGCTACATTAACCCAAGCCCTAAGGGAAGACTCATTAGGGATGCAACCAACGAAATACCCGACAAGGGTGAGTGATTCTAAACTGTGACATGTAAAATCAACTTCAGGCAATGGAAGAATTACATCAACAAAACAAGGGTTACCTTGTGGACCATTCTCAACACAAACTTGCACAATCGGTTGAGAGGAGCCATTATCGCATGCATTCCCTTCTGCGACACCAATGTTATGCATTGGTCCGCTAGGGTTGAGGACCATAATGATACTCAAAACCCTAGCCCAATCTCCATCACTTGTCATAGTTGAAACCCTAGCTTTTCCAATCCGTCCACTTGACTGGGCCACTCTTCAATATTTTAACTATTGCTCTTTTTAACTAGCCAAAAGATTAATCTTTTCACATTTCTCTCATTATGACAAAACTCTTATGACTCTTCACTTTACATCTTACCACATCTCATGTGAGACTTCACTTGCATATTTGACACCTAACACCTCACTCACAACTCACACCTCACTCACTCACTTGACACTTTGCACTCTCACAACTCACACCTCATAACTTATAATTTGCACTCTCTTTATTACAACACTCGTTACACATTAACACATACATTAAACAAATATAAAACACATTCCTAAACTAATATATACAGTAGGCAGTTTAATGTTATCAATTAATGCAGATCCATCGAGTATGATGTCGACCACTTATAAAGTCGACTGTTTTTCCTAGTGAATTGAGCACCATGATCCCTCGATGAGATGCTCATTGAAGAAAATCTACGACATGTTAGCGACCTTGTCGGCCTTCTGCTCCAGCTTGGCCTTCCTACCAAAAAAAATATCGATGTTGATTTCCACAAACTTTGATAGTTGGTGGCTCGATCTAGATTGTTCTTGCTCCAGATCTATTCTACCCTGCGGTCATAGGATCAATTCCCATAATGGTCACTGTCAACTTCGTCTTGCCTTACCAAGTCGAGATGAAATCTAAAAAAAAGGGAGTATATGGGTGTTTTTTTTAGCCAACATTCTGACAAAATGTCAATATCCTTCAAGAACAAAGCCACCACTTCGCTTACAAAGTCCTGGTTGCTCTTGTCCTGTAGTTGCTATGGTTGACTAAATCACTCATCTAGGAATCCCTCCTGAAAAAGGGATTTTATAAGTTGAATATGTTGCCGCTGCAATCACATGACATCCATCCTAAAATTCAACATCCACATAACACCATCATGCCGTATTTGAATTTGAAACCCTCATGGAAGAAAGGCCTGGAATTCCACGTACTTTAGTGATAGAATCTCTAGGAATGCCCCGTGGGAAAAACCTGCAAGGGGTATTCTAGTGACCAATTTTTTAAGCGTCTTTGTTGTTGACAAGCTTGCTCTGGAGTGTTGAAGGAACATGAATAAATATAAGATTCAGTTTTATCATTATTTATCACCTTTTCATCCATTACAATAACATCCTCTTCTAGCTACATTGGGCTCTACGCTGACAATTTGAACTGCGGAGTCTTCTTCATGGGCAAGGAAAAAATATGAAACATTTGTAATGAAAGGACAATAATGATTACGTGGTAAGTGTATGAGAGTGAGAACTCAAACCATGAATTATTTTAATATTTAAAGATGGTAGAGAAAGATACTAAGAAAATTATGAGGTTATAGTTTTGTTTTTTTTTTGTTATTAGCTTTTATTTTTATGTATATATTCAGTTATGGATGTTTTACTTTTTATCCACCTCATTTAGTTTTTTTTTGTTTTTACTATTAGTTTCTATTTATATGTATATATTCAGTTATGGATGTTTTACTCCTTATTTACCTCATTTTGTTTTTTAGTTGGTGAACAATATTAACTCCATAATATTATATTATTATAAACTATAAATTAATATATTCTAACTTTTCTATAAAAAAATTATAGAGAGGAAGATATTTTCAAATATCAATATTGTGTGTTTGCTCTAGGCAATGAATAAACTGAAACCTATATTCATATGGATATGCCTTGGTCACCATAAACACCTATAAATTCTCTTTCTTGTGTGTAAACTTGCATTTAAGGCCATAGCAACAAGTGTCGACATCTTCCCATGATCGACAAATCTTCATCCTATAAAGGCTTTTGGTAAAGGAGACATCAACGTCGCCAATTGTCGAGCATTCCATGATGTCATTGTCGCTATTGCTTTGTAGTATCCCCTATCATCCAAGGGCTATTGTGACTGGATCTTCCTTCATTTTGAATTTTTTCTTCTCCTTGCTACCAGCACCATTACTTAGAGATGTCACTTTATTTAGGGGCTCATGTGTGGTCAATGGATTTTGAACATCAAATCACCCATTTGTTTTGAACTACTCTGTTATTGACTGAGGAGCGTTTCACACATTCCATGGCCTATCAAAATCTTAGCCACCTTAATTTCTTTGCATATGCTGGAGATCGGAGCCCGGAGTGGTCATCTCCAAGTTGGTGCTAGGGAGGTAGAGTTCTTCTTCCACCGCCACCTGCAATGCTCTATTCGCCCAATGAAAAGGCAAGAAGTTGGGAGATTTAACTGATATTGAGAGGAAATATAGAAAAAACACACAAGAAGACTCAACCAAAAATCCAACGGGATAAGAAAACCCTAATACCTAATACATTAGAGGAAATGCTTAGTATAATCATTTAATGAGGCAATTTCCTATAAACAGATAAGAGATTTTTCTTAAGACCACAAGCTCAAACTACCAATGCCCAACAAACATGTCAATCAACAAAAGAAATAAATACAAAGAGTGTACAATCATGATATCAATAGTCAATGGGATGCTAACACCACTCAACAATGAATAGCCCAACAATAGAATGCTAATCAACAAAAATAAACTCAATAAAATATAACAGACCAACATGTCCAAAGTCAATATTGGCAAATGGCACAAAATGAATGTACAACGTATAATAGAAAATGAGTCAAAAATATAGTGGATGATCTAAATAAGCAAGAGCAATATTTACAAGTTCAAGATTCACAACCAAAACAATGATAAATTCCTCAATAAGTATTTGTTCAAGGTGAGGAAATGAGAAGTATTATGCATTATCATTTAGAATGATAGGAAACTTATGTACTGATTAGGAGGGAAGTTTGGCTGATTTTGATTTTGAATATGGTGCACTTACATAATGGAGAAGTATTTCCAATAGTTGGCCTTATTAGAGACTAAATGTTAGAAGATGGTAATCTAAGATTATTATCTAAGTTTAATAGGTGATAATGTAATCCTATAGGCAACCTTGATGTAAGTCTATAGACATTTTTTATGTAAGCCTGCATGGATCCTTTACGTAATCCTATGGGAAGCTTCATGTAAACCTACAATATTTTTTATGTAATCCTATAAGCATCCTCTATATAAGACTATATTGATGTATTCACTCCTAAGGGATTAGTTAAGTCACTTGTGTGATTAACCTTAACTAGACCTTCATTGAGAATTTAGTACCTTATGGTTGAAAATGACTTAACCTTGATCCTTTTGTTGACCTAAGTTAATGTGATATGTAATTATAAATCTTGAGCATTTGATATCTACCACAAATTCCTCCAACAATTGGTTTATTATATTAGTGTGTGTGATATTGTGGGATGCCTATGGATACTCACTTCTACTATTGAACTTATCTATATTATGCTTTTGTGTATTGGTTATTATTTTGCTTCTAAATGCTTTAACATATGATCTATGGTAAGTGCTATGCTTTTGTTCATTTTTAGAAAGTATTATAAAATATGACATGGTATTAGAGCAAGTAAGTGGTAAGATATCCAACAATCAAGCCAAAGGAATAAAGGGGTTTAATAGATAAACAAATCAACATCAACTTTTAGAAGAAAAGGAAAGACAAAAAGGTCAATAAACAACATCATTAAGGAAAAAAGATCATAGATAACAAGAAAACACAACCAAATTAATAAGAGATTTTCTTTTTTATAAACTTCATTGAAGCGAACAAATTGATAAGGCATGTTGACAGGAAAAAGTAAGAGAAAACATGAGAGATAGATCAATTTAATTCTTTATGTTTAGTGCAAGAGATAAAATGTAGGCTCTCTAAAATAGAGGATTGCTACAAGTATCACATTTGTATCTAGATAATAATCTTAATCATTTACAACAAGAAGATAAAACGGGAAAATAGGAAAAGGAAAAGATAAAGAATTAGGGATAAATATGCGTGGTTGAAAAATGAAAAATCATACATTATAAATGGAAAAGACCAAAATAAATAAGAAATTGGTGTCTGTCAAAAATACTCGATATTGGTGAATTGGAATTATCATGGATATCCATGGAGAAGAGGTTTGGTCTATATCTCATAGCTAAAGCAAATGATGTAATTGTACTAACAAAAATGCATGAAAATTATGGATGCAAGATACTAGATTGTGAAGGATACAAAAAAATATTAGTATGGAATGAAGCAGTAGAAAATGGAAAAGGACATGGATAATTAACAATACTAATAAAAATTTTGTGGGGTAGACTCATATAGTTTTAGAAATAAGACCCAAACAAATATGTATAAATGGATCAAAATCATAGATAATGATAAATTGATTAGCATTATACCTTGTTACTTTGTTTCATAAAAATAAAAGTTTTATAAGAAACATGGCCTAGATCTTGAGGATCCATATATTGCATTTGCAAAAGAAATCATAAAATATAGTAGGTTTGGAGAGGTGGTTTTAGTGGATGACTTTAATGCCAACCAACAAATAGGCATGCAAGCTCTTTAAAGATTAATGAATACATGGATGATAATCCATTATGGCTGGAAAATGTGGATCACCATTGGTTAAGTTCCTTGGATGACATTCAAGGAACCATTACACATTATAAAGAATAATTTCTTAAACTATGTAGCATAAAGGGATTGATCATCTACAATGGCATAAACTTTTGGCAAAATATAGAAAATGTACTTGTAAAACATATAATGAACAAAGTGTTGTTTATTAGTTTCTCACCAAAATTCATTTCAAGCATAAAAGATCTACAAATTGAAGCAATGTCCATGGTGCTAAAATATTATCACAATCCAACGTAAATAAAGATCCAAATGCAAGAAAGTGGACAAGAAAAAACATATTTAAATAACTAGAAGAAAAACAATTAGAAACATCCATATAACAAAGTAAAATTGGGAAAATTTTAATACATACCTAAATCAAATTATACAAGGAGATGAAAGAAGGAGGACCGAAACCAATACTTTTTATAATAGTAAATTGATGGATACAATCAAAGAAACCTTAAAATCATGCAAAAGGTTAAAACCTAGGAAATAAAACATGAAAGCTTCCCTATAAATCTATGGTATGATGAATAATGTAAATTAGTAAGGAGAACCTTGAAAAAACTAGACAAAGAGAAAATAAATAACAAGATATATAAATAGATAGCAAAAACAACACAAAAAAGAAGAAAATATAAGATCAAGGCAAAAAGAGTTGATATATCTTACAAAGCATAGCCAAACATAATTTTAGAAAAAGCTACAACAAAGAAAATGCACATAAGAAACAATATTATGAGAGAACAATGGTTGTAATATGCTAAGCAATTACATGAGAGAAATCAAGAAAAATACCCCTTCTATAATTGACATAACTAAGAAACTTATTTTATGAAAGATGTGAAGGAGGGCATTGAGAAATTAGCAATAGGTGAAGTTTAAGATATAGATGATTTACAAGTTGAACATCTTAAGTGTGGGTTCGACATCGTAGCGCCAACCATCCAAAATATTTTTAGTGGCATCATTAAAGAAGGCTTTACATTAGAACAGACAACCAACCTAGTCACACAATTACATAAAATTGGAGACACCAAAAATCCTTCAAATTACCACACCATCATATTTTTGGGTTGAAAAGTGTCTTTTATTACTTAAAGAATAAATAATACATTGATCACACAAAAGAAAGGATGGTGGCAAACAAAAAGGCACAACCTAAAAAGTTAAACCAATTAGCTACCCATAGGAAGAGAAGAAAGTGCTCTAGGGATTACAACAACATTTCAAAACATATTGATAAAAAGAGAACATGCGTGTCAAGGTGGAAAAAATTAAGTTGCTATGACATCACCAGAAGGGGAAGGATCTTGGTATTTAGTGTTATCCCACCTAAGCGGGTGGTCGGGCTCTTTAGAATCATACTCCCAACCAAAAGGAGTAACAATAGATAATGGCACAAGAGTGTCCTTAGAGAATGCCCAATCAATGGGGAAAATATAGTCCTTGGAGTCCTGACCCTACTATTGACTAGTAGTTCCCCAACCTAGGCCTTGAGTTTCCTACCCCCAGCCAAGCATTTGGGGGGAAGATGGTGGGGTAATAAACCAACCACAAGTGCAAACATGGGAATGTTGTTGTTGCGGAGGTCTTTTGGGTCGTTTGTCTAAACATGGGCTACAAGAAAAAAAATTTGGTACCTAGTAGAAAGCACCATCATGATTAATCTTCTTTTTGCAAAATTGTTTGGTAGCATAGTAGAAAGCATAATGAATCAGTGGATAGAAAATCAAGGAAAGAGGGTAATAGGGCAAGAAGGGTTTAGACTAAAGTACTCAAAAATAGATCGCTACATTATTTTAAGGCACCAAATAGAGATATGGAATGAAAAAGGAGAATTTTATTGTATCTTTATGGAATTTAAAAAGGTTTTTGATAAATTACCTAGAGGTAAATTATGGAAAAGAATGAAATAACTTGTCATACTAACCAACTATGGAGCAGTTGTATATAAACCTTGTGAGCAAGTGATAGCAAAAATTAGAACCCTAAAAGGATTGTTACAGTATTTTGTGAGTGATATCAGGGTGAAATAGGGTTGTCTATTATCACCTACATTATTTGATCTTTATATTGAAAAACAGCTGAATTGGTGGAAAAGATAGAAGAAAAGGGAATACAATTGGCTAGTTATGTAGTGAAACTTCTCTATATTGATGACCTCATCTTGATTGGAAAGACACTTGAAAGTTTAAAATAAAATTTAAAGGTTTTAGATCATTTCTATAAAGGATATAGGATGCAAGTAAAAACTACTAAGACTCAAATTATGGTCTTTTCTACTCAAAGAGAGCAAAAGTAGCCATATTATTTTTTTTAAGGAAATTCTTTATAGGTAGTAATAGAGTACAAATACCTTAGGTTAGATTTTTAAAGCAAACTCAATTAGGAAATATGCAGGATGAAACAAATACAAGCAAGATGGAGGGTAATCTAATCTTTTTAAAATAAGGGTAAAAATGCATAGTTATGGGATTAGAAAACCAATAGTGTCATTTTTGGGTTATTAGTTATTCTATGGTGTTATATGGGAGTGAGGTGTGAGCTAGCAATACATCAAATTTCAAATGGAAACAAATAGAAATAAGTCAAAAGCAATTGATTGTAAATAATTTTATAACTAAAACATTAGTCCCATATGATATTTTACTTGCTGAAACATAGACTTTTTTCACTAGAATTTTTGGTAAGACTATTAGGTACCTAAAGAAAACAAAAAGAATAGAAAGTAGGTTGTCAAAATAGGTAGTCAAAGATATATTAAATATAATAAAAGACACATGGATGGAACAAAACAACAAATGGATGGTAAAATATATCATGAGATCCCACACTCCAACAAAGAAATTAAATAGTATGTGAAGGAAATATTTAGACTTATGATGTGGACTGAAAATTTAGAAAGAAAAATAAATAGTATTATTTCAATGAGTTCAACCCAAAATGGATCAGAGCATGCATCAAAAATCCATGGATAGCCCATTAATAAATGGAGAACCAACAAAATTCTTTCAGGATATAAAGAGAATTAGACAAGGGTGTCCATTATCACCATATGTTTACATCATTTTAGCTGAGACTCTTGCAAGATTAATTAACCATCTTTGAAGAGAAAGAAAAATAACAAGGATAGAGGCAACAACAAGAAGCAAAGTTATAACACATATCCAATTTGTATATGATACCATTCTTCATGGCGTTTCCACCAAGAAAAATGTTAAACAACTAAAGCAAAGTCTGGATTGGTTCATACAAGCTACTAGGGCTCATATAAAAACTCAAAAGAGTCAGTTCTATACACAAAATGTTACAGCAACAAGATTTAAAATATTTTGCACTATCTCAGGATTTCGATCTGGCATAGAAAAATACTTAAGAGACCTAGGAGTGCCCATGATCTTCCACCCCAAAGCCTCAAATTTTTGGACCCCAAAATTGGATAAGATGGTTAGGAGGATACAGAGTTACAGTAATAGTTGGCTCGGTCTTGCAAGAAGGTAATTATTGATCAAATTAGTGTTACCTTCTCTTCTAGTCTATCAACTATTAGTATATCATGCTCCCAAGTTTATTTTGCAAAATGCAGATGGAATCATATGAAACTTCCTATGGAAAGGAGGTAGGAAATCAGAAAGAAAAAGTTCCACTTGGTCAATTGGGAGATGGTCACCAAAGGTAAAATTCAAGGACTGGAAATAAAAAAAATGGAGATAGTTTCAAAAGCAATAACGACAAAACTTATCTAAAATATGCTTAAGCAAAATCGAGCATGGTAGCACATACTAGTCTGCAAGTAAATAAATAACCAATTAGATATTCAAATTCTCAAACACATAGAAAAACTTCTCAGAGCCTCATTGGTTTAAAAACATATGAAGGCAACAAAGAGCATAATAAAGGACATAATTTCCTGGCTACCGGGAGATGGTGAGCCATTTATTAATGGGAGGACCCATTCCTAGGAAATCCACCATTAAGAGAGAGAACTCCAATCAAATTATAGAATCACTTGGAAAGCTAAAGAATACTCCAATTAGATGACTTGTTTTATTGGACCTCAAAAAAATTGCACTGGATCTCCCCTCCATTCCATCTCAGCTTCAAGGAGATTGGGATTATTTTAAGTCCCATGTGGCAAGCATTATATATCTTCATCCTATGATGCTAGATAAACTTATTTGGGGTAGCATCAGCAGTAATGGGGAATACTCAGTGCATCTAGGAGTCCAACAACAGTATATTTGGCCTACCAAAAAAAAACTATCGACAATATGAAAACAATTGAGCACCACCTAAACTACAAGTATTTACCTGGCTAGTCTCTCAAAAAAAAATATTAATAGGTGATAATTTGCAAAAGAGGAGTATAGCAGGACCTCATGTTTGTTACATATGCATGCAAAACAGTGAAATAGTGTTCCATATTTTTTAATGCCCGAAGGCAATTTCAACTTGGTTAGGAATAACCAAAATTCTTGGTACTTCCTACTTTAGAAGGTTAACCATAGACACATGTTTTACCAAGTGGAACAAATAATATAAAGGTAAATTGATAGGTAAGCCCCTCTTGAAATACCTATGGAGCTCTATACCATATTTTGTCATTTGGCACATTTGGTTGGATAGAAACTAGAGGATTTTTTAAGGCAAAGGTAAGGACAACATAACACTAATACGAAGGATAAAAGAAGAATTTTTCTTAAATGTCAAATCTAGTTTCTGTCAACAACAGTATGAAGAAGACCTATCACCCACAAAAATAAGATTGATCTACCAACTTAATCTCTAAGCTTTCCTGACAAAGGGAGGTCACAAAACAAACAATTCCTCGTCTATCATTCATTTTTTGGTGCTCTTCTTTGATGGTGCCTCCAATTCCAACCCCGATCAAGCAACAGAAGGAGGATTGATTCTTATAGGACCCCGTGAGATCCTGCTCAAATACATGATCAACTTGGGAACAATATCTAACAATGTGGTAGAGTCTATTGAATGCAAATTTAGCTTAAAATTAGTGGTAAAGTAAAGAATCGCTTAGGTCATAGTTTACAGGAATTCTAAACAGATAATAACAACTCTTGCCAAAAAATATATATTTTAGATCTTTACAACTGAAGATTATTCAAGACAGGATTAGACAACTAGGCAATATAATTGGCACAATATCCTATCAACATGTAAGGTGAGAATTCAACAAAGAGGCCAACATTCTAGCGAATTAGGCTATAAATATAGTCCCTGGTTATTATCGCCAAATCATGAAGAAGTAGGATAAGGGTGGTATGTGAGGATGATTAGGACTCCAATAATGAGGTCCTATCAGACTTGATGTCTCCTGGTTATGTTACATTTTTTGCTTCCTTTAGTCTTCATGTTCTATGTTATCGAATGCTTTGTTTACTTTGATCTCTCTGATCAGAGAGTCTTTGTATCTTTATATTAAATAAATAAAGCTTTTCCTTTTAAAAGAATAATTTAACCCAAACTATTAACACAACCAAAAGAACTACATAAATGTAGATATAAATGAAAGGGAAAAATAAATTTAAAATTGTAAACAACTATTTTTAATATTATAAACAATTATTACTATTTTTTTATTTTATTGAACAATTTTTTTTTAAATGTTACCATTAAAATTTTGAATAGAAAAATTCAAAATCTTAAAAAAAAATTATACATAATATTTCATCTTATATTAAAACTCTTAATCACATATATCACTGTTGGGCACTGAATTGCACCAAGTTTTATTTGATACTGTGGTTGTCTATCTTCCTACTTTCTGTTTAGTCTTGCACCCGATAGCTACAACTCAACACTCAACATTGGATGGACCAAAACAAGGGTTTCAAATCCAACCTCCAGAGTAGGCTGGTTCCTTGTCAACTTAGCACATTGTTGACACAATTATGCTTAATTAGGGTTTGGATTTTAGGGTAATAAAAGGGTAAGGTTAGAGAGATGTAGATATCAGTGGACGGATAGGTTAACAACATTGCATCACCATAAAAAGCTTTCAAAAAACCATACTAAAGATATACATCCAAATCAACATTTATCTCAAGATAGCTTGTTTTAGATAGTAAAGCATAACATAGAAATGTTATAGTAAGCAATTTCAATACCCAGGAAATAATAATCCAAATAGCAGAATTCACCAAAACCCAGATATAGAAATGCACCTTCTAATAACAAAGAAAAAACTTCAAAGCAGATTTCAATTACTCATAACAGCTAGTAATCCATGATTGGCACAAACTAACAGTCTAAGTATTTATAGAAATACAACTATGAAATCCAAACCTCTAACATCTAGCACAAAAATGCAACTTTGAGACGAAGATCAATGTATTGCTCCTTGCATTCAGTTTTTCAAAAATATTTACAGTAGTACAAGAAAACATGCTAGAGCCGACACTTAAAAACAAGGGTTCTATCTCTCTTTATAGTTTTCATATTACAATATTCAAGAAATAATACATTCAATCTTGTTATAACAGCTCAACAAAGATTTTAGCTTGCGTTAGCTGATTCATCCAAACTCTGAAAAATCCACTAGAAGAGCATCCACCATGGTCGTTCAGGATCTTTGCAACTTGATGATCGACCAGAAGGACTGTAGTTCAAAACCTTCTGGATCACACATTCTATCGATATTTCTTGAGAGCAACTTACCGTCGTCAATCTGTAACCGCTTTTGGTTAGATCTTCTTGAAAAAATTTGACGATCTTTCGACTGCACGTCATGGTCCTAATGCAAAAACATTTTAAATAGTCAAAATTTGATAGGCCAACCTCCACCGTTGATTCTCTTTATTGGACGACTTAGATTAAGTCCAACGTAAGCTTAAAGTCATCCCACTCATTTTCTCAGCATCAGATTTTTCAATTCGGATCTAGAGCATCAGAACTTTGAATCCGCTCCAAAATATTTTATCTTTCGACTTGTCTTCATTAATCTGCACTTTTTCACTGCTGACGTCATCATCTCCTTATGACTTTTACGGATTTAAGAGATAACGCAATTCCAGGCCCGAAGTCAAACACTTAGATTATTTCACCCTTTTTCCCTATATTTATTTCGAAAAGAGAATCCTTGTTTGTTTCCCAGATCACCAAATCGCACCTTTTCACTATTGACGTCATCATTTCCTTATGACTTTTACGGATTTTGAAACTTTTGTCAATCCAGAGCAGGAAGCAAAAAGGGTCCTTCCAAAGCAGGAAGCAAAAGGCCTTTCCATAATCGAACACACGCCAAGAGTCAAATCCGCATTTTTTTCTACTGACGTCACCATATATTAAAAAATTTTGCGGATTCAAAACCCATTGTTATTCCGGACCTGAAATGGAGTTTCTCGAAATATCATCAAACCTTCAAAGTTGAATAACACCCAGCGGACTCATACCACCAGCATAGCTTCGAAGCGGAATAACAGTATTATCACTTAGTCAAAATTATACAAAATTGATATGATAGGGGAGGGAAGAAAGTAGAGAGGGGAGGGCTATGGTCCCTCCCCTGCTCCCCCTCCCATGGCTCCTGGTTCCTGCCCAATCCCTGGCTCAACCCAGGTCATCCCTTTTGGGGAGTGGTTGTTTGCAGATGATCTCCTGGAGGGAGATCCTTCTCCACTATCTGCGCCCCTCCCAGCTGGCTAGGGTTTCCTTGGTTGTTTTTTTAGACTGGTGCTTCCCAGGGATCCCTGTTTGGTTGGGGATCCCTTCCCTTTTTCCCTCAGGCTTCCCCCTGGGGTTTTTTGCAGGTTATTCGCGTGGATCTGGTCCCCTGTGTTTCTCGGTGCGGTAGAGGTGATGGTTTAGGGTTTGGACAGCTTCCCATTTTTTTGGTTCCTAAGGATCTCATCCCTGTGACAAGTTCCTCTTCCCGCTCGAGATTCCTAGTCCCTAGATCCCTGGTCCCTTAACCTGCTATTTCTTTTTGTTTTTTCGGGACGAGATCCTCTTCTTTTTTCTCGGGGCAGGTTCATCGTGCTGCAGCTCTCTGGTCGCTTCCCGATGGGCTGGATTCTCTCTGTGCTGGCTGTCGACTTCCTGCAGGATGGCTCTCGCTGAACGATATGTTTTCCCGATGGGCGGGATGGTTTCTCCATAGGGCGGGATCCGCCAAATCCGTCGGTTTTCCCGCGAGGCGGGATCCTTTCTTTCTCGTCGGTTTCTCGGATGGCGGGATTTCCTTGCTGCTTCCCGCTAGGCGGGACTGTTTGTGGTGGTTTTTACTGCTTCCCGCGAGGCAGGATTTTATTGTAACGATTTTTCTTTGCTTCTTGTTGGGCGGGATCTTCTCGATGGTGGTTTTTGGCTACTCCCCATTGGGCGGGATCTCCAAAACTACTTTCTTTCTTATTTGTTTGTTTCCCGCTGAGAGGGATTGTTTCATGCTTACTGTTACCGCTGGGCGGGATTTCCTTTTGTTGTTCAGTTTCAAGGGATTGATGCCCTAGGCCCATTGCTTATGTAATCAGGTTTTGGGATATTTGTTAAAACCCACTGTAAATACAAACACTACTTACCAAAAATTATACAAAATTTTACTGTGGCCATTTTGGGCCTACAATCACTTTAGTCTTTTAATCATTTTTTTGAAATGAAAGATCGTTTACTTCATTAATATCAAAACAAAAATGTACAAAGCATCCACCCGAAGGCTAAAGACTACATAATATATATCAATTATATAAACAAAGATTATAAAAACTAGAACTACGAACAACTACCCAACAAAACCCATTACAAAATATCTTTATCATCCCAAAACCCAAGGTAGCAACAGGAAGGAACCTCGAATCTGCATAAAAGAATCTATAAGCTGCGATCATTTTTAGCATTGTAGTCTGAAACAAACATCTGAAGATAATGCTAAATCAAAAGCACCTGAGAATAACCGTCAATCTAAAAATGAAGCTTTTGAAGATGAGGAAAGAAAAGAGAATTCTTTGATTTGAATTTGGAATTGAAAGTCTTTTAATAATTTTACTTCATTTCATTTTGAATAATATAAATTCCATAAGAATTCTTCATAAGCCTCCTACCAATCTAAGTGTGTATACAAGACCACTTGACTTAACCCCTATACAATCTTTATGATTTGATCTAATAAATGGTATGAATAAGTTATTTTCTTATGATATATATATATATATATATATATATATATATATATATATATATATATATATATTTGCTTTGTTACCTTAAGATTATAAATAATATTTTTTATTATATATATAAATACACTTTACTTAAAATATTAATTTATAAATATATATATTTTTTATTTGGTTAGTACGAGAAACTTTACAACTCATGCCTAGGGTTGGACATCCCCTTCCAACCATGACCTCTCATAAATGAAAAGCTGAACTTATCAATAGAGGATTTCACACACAATCCGTTGTTCCCTTAAGACTATAAATAATATTTTTTATTATATATATAAATACACTTTACTTAAAAATATTAATTTATAAATAATATATTTATTATTTTTTATTTGGTTAGTATGAGAAACCCTACAACCCACACTTAGGGTTGGACATATCCTCCTCGCCATGACCTCTCTTAACAGGAGAGTTGAACTTATCAACAAAAGATTTAACACACAATCCCATACACTACGGTTTGAACCTTTGACATCTCGAAAAAAGAGAGTCAAGCTCGAAACATTCTGTAAAACCAATAATATAGATGTGTTTATTTTTATTTATTTTTATTTTTTATTTTTGAATGTTAATTATAAAAATAAAAGTCCTTTTATAAAAAATAAAATAATAAAAAAAATGCAGGTAGAAAAAAAATCACATCCGAAATGCCACTAACTTATCTAATAGTGGATAAAGAAAAACAAACTGCATCACACGAGCACCACGACCATCAATAGCAAACTAAAAACATTCTACAACAAAAAAAGGTTTTCGAAGAATAATACTAAGTATAACTGATGAAATCAAATGACATAACTAGAAACCACATTTCGTAAGACACAAGTGAAACCTCCTTTCCCGAACTTGCATAACCTAAATAACAATCCATATCTATTGTATTTTTCTCAATACATAGTTTTAGTATTTTTTTAATTATTTATTTATTTTAAAAAATTATATATATATATATATATATATATATATATATATAATTTTTTTGTTGGTTAGTATGAGAAATTCCTCTAAAGAGATAAAAGGCTCTCCCAACCATAATTCCTTTTGAACTTAAAACTTAAATAAAATCAAAATTATAAAAATCATTAACCATCCATAAAATTAAACTAAAACAATACGCAACAAATATTTGACCACAAACCGTAAAGGCAATCAATCTTCAAGTCTATTTATAAATGGGAAAGCAAGGCAAAAAGTCAAGCCAAAGTCCATTGATTATGAAATGCACCAACATCACATGATCCATCACACACTTAAGTTTCCATGGTTTCTTCCTCAACTACCATCTGACCAATAAGCTGGGACATTCTTTCCTGGGACTTGAAGACATCCAAAGCCACCATGGAATGCTTCTTGGAACTTTCCTCTCACCAAAACATGGTTATGGTGTTTGGTGGCATAATATAAGGGTGGGGTTTTGATGTCTTTGATTTGAGTTTTAATTTATATATATATATATACTATATGAAAATTATAACACTAATTTCATTAAAAAGCCCTGCAAGTCACTCTCACCATCTCCACTGAAAAAGGACCATAGACACCTTATCAACTCTTTCCTTGTTCAATTATAAGATGCCACGTGCACAAATGGCTAACAATCCACTTAAAAAAAAATCGCCTTTTCAAACCTCATTAATCCCTTTCCCACTTAGGAACTAGAAATTCCAGTCATTAACCTAATATATAAGAAATTATCTTTTAATTTAAATTTTTAAATTAAAATTAAATTATATATTTAATTTGTTAGATGTTTGTTTTTTAAAAATTTATTTTTAAATTCCACGAAATACTCTATAAAATTATTAAATTAATATAATAAAAAAATTTAAATAAATGATAACAATTCAAACCTGCTCAAACATTAGAGCCCAGTTAAGAACTACAACTCTCATCATTATGAACAGTAAATAAAAACAAAAATTCAGACCTGCCCAATCATCATCAGTTTTAAATAAAAAAACAAAAATTCAGACCTGCCCCAACATTATAAGAGCCCGGTTAGAAACTACAACTTTCATTATTTAATTATTATAATAAAAGTTTTAAATAAAATATAACAATTTTATGTTAAGTATAGGTTTATAGTCATCTTTTTATGTAAGTTTAAGTCTATAGGTAATTTTGATGTGATTATAGACACTTTTGTAATACATAAGTAATTAATCTTGTGGAAATTTTTTTTTGATTGGTTGAAAGGGTGTTGAAAGGTCCTTGAACCTTGTACAAGTATTTTTTACATGTTTTCCAAACCGACCGAAGAGGTACATAAGCTAAAGATCAAAGAAAAAACAAAACACCACAAGAAGAAAGGTGTCACGATATCGCGACATTTTGCATTTTCGCAATCCAAAGCATAGGGAAAAAGCAAGGAGAAAAAGGTGTCGCGAAATCGCGACATGTTGCACCGTCGCGGCCAAGGGAGGAAAAGGTGTTGCGATATCGTGACAAGATGCAACATTGCGGCCGAAGGAGAGAAAGTGTCGCGATATCACGACATGTTGCAACGTCACTGCCAGAGGAGGAAAGGTGTCGCGATATCGCGACAAGTTGCGTCGTCGCGACCAGAGGAGGAAAGGTGTCGCGATATCGCGACATGTTGCATCGTCGAGGCCAAAGAAGAAAAGATGTCGCGAAATCGCAACATGTTGCATTGTCACGGCCAAAGGATAAAAAGTGTCTCGATATCGTGACATGTTGCACCGTCACGGCCACAAGAGAAAAAGTGTTGCGATATCGCGACATGTTGCATTGTCGTGGCCAAAGGAGGAAAAGTGTCGCGATATCGCGACATGTTGCAACGTCGCGGCCAGAAGAGAAAAAGTGTCGTGATATCGTGACATGTTGTATCATTGTGGCCTAAGGAGAAAAAATGCCGCAATGTCACGACATGTTGCATCGTTGCGGCCAGAGGAAAAAAAGTGTCGTGATATCGCGACATGTTGCAGCATCGTGGCCAAAGGAGAAAAAGTGTCGCAAAATTGCGACATGTTGCATCGTCTCGGCAAAAAGATAAAAAATGTCGCGATATCGCGACATGTTGCATTGCCGCGGCCAAAGAAGGAAAAGGTGTCGCGATATCGCGACATGTTGCATCATCGCGGCCAAAGAGAAAAAGTGTCACGATATCGCGACATGTTGCATCATCGCGGCCAAAGAGAAAAGGTGTCGCGATATCGCGACATGTTGCAACGTCGTGGCCAAAAGAGAAAAAATATTGCGATATCGCGACATGTTGCATAGCCACGGCCAAAGGAGTAAAAAGTGTCGCGATATCGTGACAAGTTGCATCATCGCGGCCAAAGAGAAAAAATGTCGTGATATCGTGACATGTTGCATCATCGCGGCCAAAGAGAAAAGGTGTCGCAATATCGTGACATGTTGCAACGTCGTGGCCAAAGAAGACAAGGTGTCGCGATATCACGACATGTTGCATTGCCGCGGCCAAAGGAGGAAAAAGTGTCGTGATATCGCGACAAGTTGCAACATCATGGCCAAAGAGAAAAAGTGTAGCGATATCGCGACAAGTTGCATCATCACGGTCGAAAGAGAAAAAGTGTTGTGAAATCACGACATGATGTAACACCGTGACCAAAGGAGAAAAAAGTGTCACGATATCGCGACATGTTGCAACGTCGCGGCCAAAGGAGAAAGAAATGTCGTGATATCACGACATGTTGCATTTTCGTGGCCAAAGGTGAAAAGTGTTGCGATAACGCAACATGTTGCACTTTCGCTGCCGAAGGAGAAGAAGGAAAAAGTATCGCGATATCGCGACAAGTTTCATCAGCATACCAAACCAATCCCCTGGCAACATCTCATATTGTGCAAACATTGAAACTTGTAGGATCGTTCCTTAGGCCAATGGGGAAGGAGTCTCTCCACACTTGAATGTCAGATTTGCCGACTCCCTTGTTAGCAAGCCAATCCACGAGCTTTGTTTCCTTCCGGTATTGATGCTTAATGACTAATTGTGGGTAATTGCCAATTAGGGCCTTGCATTCTTGGAAAATCGAAGCAAGGGGCCAGGGAGGCTTAGCGGTACCATTGAGCCAGTTGATACAGTGCAACGAGTCTCCTTCGATGATAAGTTTATTGATGGTCAACCCTTCCATGAGGATCAAACTTTTATAATTAATCTTGTGGACATTGTTTATGTACTTTTATTTTATTATTGATGTATTCATTTTTAATAAAATTGGTTAATTTATAATTAATTTTAACTAAAAAAATTTTAAAGGTTTTAGTAGTTTAGAGTTAAAATTTTTAAAATAATGGTTGTAACCAATTTTTCTATGTAATAAAAAAATAGAGTTAAAATTAAATTAAAATAGTTCCAAGGAGACAGCGCAAGGTACGGGCTTTGGCTCTTCTTCGGGAGGTCCAAAGTTTAAACTGTCGCGTAGGTGAGTGTGTGAGAGGGTGGGTGTGTGGTGGTTGTGTGTTAAATTCCTTAATGATTAGCATAGCTCTCGATTTTATGAGGGATCATGATTGAGTGGGCCTGCTCAACCTTATGCATTGGTCGTAAGAATTTCTCACACTAAATGAATAAAAAAATTAAATTAAAATAAAAAACATATGATTTTGAAAAGAATAATAATATAATTTTATAAAAACGATGATGATTCAAGTTAGATCTATGGTAGGCACACTCCCCATGACTATGTTATTAAATATGAGCCAAAAATAAGGTGATATTGTGTGTGACTCCTAAATGAACTTTGGTGAAAGAAAATCCCCTTTATGGCTTACTCATCCCCAAGAATTTAGATAAATATGTGCTTGCCACTTGGTAGTATGTCATTTTAATTTCTTCTAATTTACTTTGGTTGATGTAAAAATTTTCAATTTCATTGATCGCTATTTTATTTATTCATTGTAGCTTATAAAATATTATGAATGGTGTTATCAATCCTTATTTAGTTAAATTTATATAATTTTATAATAAATGAATTTTCTTATATTAAGAATATTTTTCAATAAATATTAGCTGCAAGCTTGTTGCAATAGTAAGGATTTTGGTTTCTTTTTTAGAGGTCCAAGGTTCAAACCCCACTCAATATGAGGAGATTGGGACCCCTCATAAAAACTTGCATAAACTCATTAAGATCTTAAAATTGATTTTTTAATTTATTCTTTAAGGTAAATTTCAAAGGTAGAGGTAGAAGTAGGTAGCCAGGATAGAATCAAGTGATGGGAGTAGATTCTAAAGGTAGAGGTAGATCCAAGTAATGGAGGCAAATTCAAGTAGTAGAGGTAAATTCTAGTATAGTTGACATACACAAGTGTAGCTAATAAATTTAGGTGTATTTGTAATGGTTCTTCTTGATAAGATCATAGTGCAAACAAAGGCAAGTATACATTAAAAAACAAAGACAAAACTAGAAAAGCCTTCAAACCCAAAAACTTTATTTTTCTTTCTTTACCTGTTATTTTAATTTTGTGGTTTAAAAGTTTGAAAGTCTAATAAATATGTTTGTTGGGGCCAAGGGTAGGGCATCAAAAACTTAGATTCCAAACCTTTTACTACATGTTGGTTACAAAAGGTTGAATTAGGTAATGGAAAACCCATAGCCCAAATAAATAAAAAAGTGAATATAGGTGATATTAACTTAAATATATTAGTTGATGCCATGGCTAACCCATATTGTGAGAGACTAATAGTTTAGAAGTAAAAATAGGGTACTTGCAACATGATATGTTGGAATTGATTGCAATCATATGGGAACAACAAGTCTAATCGTGTAATAAAAAAGATTTCGAAATAAGTTGATCAAATTAATTTGTTGGAGATATCATTGGTGGAATTGAAATACTCCACTACCATGAAGTAGTAATAATAAATCTATAAATGGATTTCATCTTCAAATTGAGTTTCAAGCTAGCAAAGAAAAAGAAAATGAAGCAAATCTATTACAAATAAAATAAATTTAAGCAATAATTGTAAACATGATGACAAAAGAACAAGAACTATGAAGCAAATTATAGGGGACTAAGTCATGGGCACAAGTGATAAGAGATCCAACAATCAAATCAAAGTAACAAGGGGGTTTAATACATAAACAAATTAGCATACAACTATTAGAAGAAAAGGAAACACAAAAAAGGTCAATAAACATCAACACTGAGAGAATAAAAAAGCATACAAAACAAGAAAACACAACCAACTTAATAAGATATTTTCTTTTTGATAAACTTCATTGAAGCAAAAAGATTCATAAGGCATGTAGATTGGAAAAAGTAAGGCAAAACATGAGATCTAGAGCAATTTGAGTCATAATGTTTAGTGCAAAATATAAAACGTAGGTTCTTTGAAATAGAGGATTGTTACAAGTATCAAATTTGTACCTAGATGATGATCTTATTCCTATGCAACAAGAAGAGAAAAGGGTAGAATGGAAAAGAAAAAGATAAAGCAGGGGTAACGAGGTATGGTTAAAAAATGAAAAAGCATATATTATATATGGAAAAGACCAAAATAAATAGAAATTTGTGGTTTATTGGAAACACTCAACATTGGTGAGTTGGAATTATCATGGATATCCATGGAGAAGAGGTCTTGGTCTAGATCCAGATCCCATAGCTAAGGTAGATGATTTAATTGTACCAACAAAAACACATGAACATGATGGATGTAATATACCATATTACGAAGGATACAAAAATCATTAGTATGGAATGAAGTAATAGAAAATGGAAAAGGACATGTACAATTAATAATACTAATAACAAGTTGTAATATTACTACAGTGGTAAGGCTTTGGCCTCTCTTTGAGAGGTCCAAGGTTCAAACCCCACTCGGTATGAAGGGACCAAGACCCCTCATAAAAACTTGTGTAAACTCATTGAATTATCAAATGGTATTAGCTCAACCAATTAAATTCCTCAACATTCAAGGATGAGACCAAGGTTCGGATCTTGCCAAGCGATACATGGATAATATCCAAGCTTTGTTATAATACCACTGTGTGGTAATAATGTAGTATGGGTGGGGTATGTTTCAATCTCATACCAATTGAAAAAATAATGCTAATAAAAAATTCTTGGGGTAGACTCATATAAGTTACGAAATAAGACCCAAACAAATAGGTATAAATGGATCAAAATCATAAATCATGACAAATTGATTAGCATTGTACCTTGTTACTTTGCTTCGCAACAATAAAATTTTATAAGAAACATGGCTAGATCATGAGGGTCCATATATGACATTGACAAAAGACATCAAAAAATATGTTAGGCTTATAGAGGTGGTTTTAGTGGGTGACTTTAATGCCAACCGATAAATAAACATACAAGATCTCTAAAGGTCAATGAAGACATGGATGATAATCCACTATGGATGGAAGAAGACATGGATAACGGTTGGTTAAGGTCTTTGGATGATAGTCAAGGACCCATCACACATTATAGAGAATAACTTATTAAACTATGTAGCATAAAGGGATTAATCATCTATAATTGTTAGAGTAATATTCCATTACTTGGGATAATTACAATTTACTCCACTAGGTAAAAAGATAGTTACATTTATCTTTTTCTATTTACCTTTACCTTCTAGATATTTATTTTTCTATCCTAGGTTAATATCTAATATCCTAGGTTAGTGGTTAGTCAGTTAGCGCTATCTCCTTATAGCGCGTTGGTTAGCTTGGATGTAGGTGATATTGTTTGTCATACTATTTTGTAACCTATATTAACATTGGCATTGTCTAATGTTAATCTAATGTTGGAATAGCAATTATTATGGTTTGTCTTTGATTACTGCATAAATTTCCAACCACATTGGCATCAGAGCCAAGAGGGTAGGCGAGGCGAAGGGAGTTATTCCCTGGTTTCGCCTACCCAGGTCAAGGTTATTTTTTTTTGCTCACCTAGAGGATGAGCCTGGTGCCAATTGGCAGCACCCAGTCCACCTCAATAGGCGAGCTCACAGGCTGAGCAAGCACCACATTGATTAGGACCACCACGCAGCCTATAGGGCCCGCATGCATCGTGCAGACCCATCGACCCGATTAGGCCCACAAGGCCCACACACGGCACGTAGGGCGAATATCGACCAGGAGATGACATGCCCAATCGGGATCATTGCTATGATCGAGCTATGACTCGATCCCATTGGCCCATGTGGAGAGGCCCACAAGAGGGCCAATGCACCCCTTTGATCATCGTTGATCGAAGAGGAGACTTCGATGACCGATGGTCAGATACAGGTGATCGACAGAGGAGACCTTCGATGTGGGAAGGCACGCCCTCCCAGGCGGTTGACCACCACGTGAGGGCAGGAGTGCCCTCCGTGCGGTGGTCGACCACCACGTGAGGGCAGGAGCGCCCTCCGTGCGGTGGTCGACCACCACGTGAGGGCAGGCATGCCCTCCGTGGGAGGACATAGATCCCAATCGACGATCGGGATCCGAGAGGGCATACGACCCTTCGATCACCGATGATTGGATCGAAGACCCTACTGACAACACTATAGAGCATGGATCTCGAGGAGCGGGACCTGCTGACGTGGCAGCCCGTAGCCCAAGACCCACACTGATGTGGCCCGAGGCGATCCGAGGCAAGCTGACTCTAACCTAGACTGGACACGCACAGATGTTGACATGGTGATGCTGACGAGGTCAGTGACGTGGACTCCTGGCATAGACCTGAGAGGACAAATACAAACGTGACACATGGCAAAAAGCCACATGCCATCGAACTTGATGAGGACGACACGTGGTAGACTAGCCATGTGTCCCGATGCTGAAAGTCCACATGGCTAGCAGCAAAACCAGCCATGTAGGGGACTGACTGCCCATAGGGCAGTCAATAGAAAAAGGGCTTGAAAGCCCTTTTAAGGCCCAAAATATCCTCCACGCGGGCGATGTGGGATAAATCCCACAATTCTTTTCCCGCCCGTGCGAGGAAAGAAGGGAAAGGGAATTTCATTCCCTTCCCTTCACGTCGGGCCCTGTAGCCCGACCGACAAGGGCGGCCGGAGCTAAGGCTCCCGACGGGGCAGGTCGGGAGTTCGACCCCCGTCGGGGGCATATTTTTTTTGCTCCAACGCACCAAAACAAAGGGGCCAAGGCTTAAAAGGTAAAAAAAAAATTGTATTTTTTTTAATTGTTTTTAGTTTTTTTTTTTTAATAATTTAATTTTTTTTATATATAAAAATATTTTTTTTAATTTATTTATTAAAGTGATTTTTTATATAAATTAATTTTATTATTAATTTAAAATAAGCTAGAAATAATTAGATTTATACATTAAAATTGAAATTTAGGGGCGTTTTTTTTGCAATTTTCAAATTCAAAGAAGGAGCTTTTGTTTTCTCCTCCAAAGGAGATATAAGACATATAAGAGCATCATATTTTTTGCAAAATTAGAACCCTTCAACTCTTCTCAAAACCTTATTATTTTGCAACATAGAAGAGGGACAACATCAAAATTTGCAAACACATCAACACTTGATATTGTGCATTTGTTTTCTCCAAAGAGGGGATATAAGACATTAAATTTGCACATTTTTCTTGCAAACTTGAGAAGAAATTGTAACCTTGGTCCACAAAAACTAAGTCGTGTGTCGACTAGTTCTGGAAGCCTTCCAAACGCGGGTCGTGTGTCGACTTGTCTTGGAAGGAGTGCTCAAATTGTTCATTTTGCAAAATTCAGGGGGGAAGACAACATTGTACTTATTTTGCAAAATTGGAAAACAAAGTAGGAGATAAAAATATCATTTTTTTTTGCACAAACACAAAACACACATTTTTGTTGCAAAAATTTAAAAAGGTGCATTTTCGATTTTACTCGACACCTTAAATTGGCAAACTAGGTGATAAGAATTTTGAGGCCATTTCTTGTTTGATTGTTGCATCATTCTTTTTGCAACTATAAGTCATATAATCAAGAACATCCATACCTCACAATTTCACAAATTTGTGTAAATCCATGCACAGATTTAAAGCCAATTTCACTTGATATTCTCTCCTAAATCAACAAAACCCCTAATTCACTCTTATTTGTTTGGCTTAATCTCCTCAAAATTTTCATCCTTCTTGAAGGGTGTTAAGGCAGGTGCCATTAAATATTTGTTTGAGTGAATTATCTTTTGGTACTTTTTTAGGGTAATCAAAAGAAAGAACAAGTTTTTTTGAAAATAAGGAACCTTAAAAGTTGCAATCCTTTGCACTAAGGGGGGATAATTCCTTTCTTCCTTCAAAACATAGATCTTGACAAGAGGGAGATAAAACTTGTAAAGGCAATCAAAAAAGTAGAAGTCATCATACAAACTATATCTTTTCTTTTAGACTTCATAACAGCAACCATGCTTGAAGTACTTGCAATAAGGAAGGACAAATTGGTGAATTTTTTTGATCAAATTGCCTAGAAAGCATAGTTTTGCACAAATTGTAAAAATGACAACCATGACACCATTTAGTGTTGGTTTCAAAACAAGCAAAACTAAAATGGCAAAGGCACATCATAGAAGCCATCTTTCTAGTGAAGTGTCTCATTCGGATTCTGATTCTAGTTCAGAGAAAGCACACAGAGTGCTAATTGCTAGAACAATTTTGTAGAGGGAAAACACATGTGTCCCTTGGGCAAAAGCACCATTTTCTCTCTCTCCTCTTTTTGGCTTCATAAATAGCATAAGTATTTTGTTTGAAGACCTTGCAATAAGGGGTGCTTGTACCTCTTTTAGGCTTCATAAATAGCAAATTCTAGGTGTTTGAAGTACTTGTAACAAGAGGAGCGACTTTTTGTGATGTAAAATTGTCTAGGAGGCAATATTTGTAAAATCCTTCACAACACTCTTGAGTTGCACATCTTTTTGCAATTAAGGGGGATATGAATTTCTTTTCTTCACAATTTTTGTAAAAAGGGAAGATGGCTTATAAGGGTGCATTTTTGGCTTTGACCGACACCTTAGTCTCACTTCCTTCATAAATTGAATACACTATGTTTTGCAACGAGAAGGGGGGAACTTATAAGGGTGCATTTTTGGCAGTGATCGACACCTTAGCTACCTTATCTTTTGCAAACTCATATTGTAAATGAATGAACCTCGTATGAAGTGATCTATTCTACTACACCTAGCGATTGCAGTGGCTGGTAACCCATGCAATTCGGTTGGATGATGTGATTACTATAAGGACATTCGTTGGTGTGAAGACAAAGTGAGGAATGACCCACTTTTTTCTTAGGAGCAGCCAGAGCACTGTGACAGAGCAACGAACCAGCAGATCGACATTTTCTTCCACTGTATTGGGGCAGTTATATACTTTACCCAAATATTGTTGTATAGAGGGATATGTATGTATTACCCAAATAATGTAATAAGGGGGGATGTTAGAGTAATATTCCATTACTTGGGATAATTACCATTTACTCCACTAGGTAAAAAGATAGTTACATTTATCTTTTTCTATTTACCTTTACCTTCTAGATATTTATTTTTCTATCCTAGGTTAATATCTAATATCCTAGGTTAGTGGTTAGTCAGTTAGCGCTATCTCCTTATAGCGCGTTGGTTAGCTTGGATGTAGGTGATATTGTTTGTCATACTATTTTGTAACCTATATTAACATTGGCATTGTCTAATGTTAATCTAATGTTGGAATAGCAATTATTATGGTTTGTCTTTGATTACTGCGTAAATTTCCAACCACAATAATGACATAAACATGTGAAAAAAATATAGAAAATATACTTGTCAAACACATAACGAATAAAGTGTCATTAAAAATACTATTTTCTCACAAAACTTCATTTCAAGGATAAAAGATCTAGAAATTGAAGCAGTTTCTATGGAGCTAAAATATGATCACAATCCAACGTATATAAAGATTCAAATATAGAAAAGTGAGAAAGAAGAATATATTCAAATTATTTAAAATAAAGATAACTAGAACATCCCTATGAAAAAGAAAACTTTGTAAACTATTAATACATCACTCAAACAAATTATGCAAAGAGAGGAAAGAAAAAGGGCAAATAGTTTTCAATCCTATACTTTTGATAATAGTAAATTGATGGATATAATGAAAGCATCCTTGTAATCGTGCAAAAATTTAAAACCTAGGAAAATAAAATATGAAAGCTTCCCTATAAATCTATGGTATGATGAAGGATGCAAAGCAATAAGGAGAACCTTGAAAAAACCAAACATTGAGAAAAAAAATAAGATATATAAATATCTAGCAAAAACAAAAAGAGAAGAATACATAAGATCAAGGTAAAATGAATTGCTACATTTTGCAAAGCATAGCCCAAGATAGTTATAGAAAGAGCTACAATAAAGTAAAGACACACAAGAAACAATATCATAAGTGAACAATGGTTGCAATATGCTAAGCAATTACATGAGAGAAACCAAGAAGAAAATACCCCTCTTTAATTAACACAACTATAAAACTTAATTTTATGAAAGATGTAAAGGAGGGCATTGAGATATTAGAAATAGGTGAAGTTCAAGATATAGATGGTTTGCAAGTTGAAAATCTCAAGTGTGGGATTGACATCTTAGCACCACACATCCAAAATATTTTTGGTGGCATCATTAAATAAGGCTTTGAATTGGAATAGACAACTAGCCTAGTCATACCATTACATAAAATTGGAGACACCAACAATCCTTAAAATTACCATACCATAATGATTCATCCTATTTTTGCAAAATTATTTGGTAGCATGGTAGAAAGCATAATTAATCAGTGGATAGAAAATCAAGGAAAGATGGCAGTAGGGCAAGAAGGGTTTAGACCAAAATACTCAACAATAGTTCTTTGCATAAGTGCAAGGAACCAAATAGAGAATATGGAATTGAGCTAGGGAAAAGTGGTGCACCTAATTATGAGCAAAAATATGTGTATCTATCCTATATCACTTACGAGCATCAAACGGAAGCATGCATATGAAAATGAAGCAAAACCAAACAATAAGGAATGAAAATAAATGATTCTCTTTTTTATTAATTTGGTGGATCATATCCAAGGTTACATAGCAGTATCCTTGAGGTATCAAAGGTGATACAATTGTTACAAATTTTGGGGTGTCCAAGGATCAAATCCTCCAAGAAATTCGAGTGCACATCTAGTGCCTTTCCTCGACCCACAATCGAGGTGGGCGGGCCAATGTCTTTGCTGCTTGTATATTAAATCTCTTGTGTCTGATATTCCTTCCCAATGCCTCTCAATAACCTACACCTACACACAATGAAGTAAAAGGGGTCAAATAGCAAGGGTGTATGGAGGGAAACATGCAATCCCCATAGGCACAAAATGGCACATATATTAAATACATAAAATCAACTTAGAATACTATGAAACTGTATGGGGATGTTTAATAAGAGGTTTTGAAGGGATATCACTAAAAAAATATTGGAAATTGCATCTGTGGACCCCTCTATTTTGCGTTGCCCGCCTGCAACCTATGAAGACAAAGATAAGAAAATCTCGCACCTAGACATGTCCAAAACATATGAAATTTGGGGATAATGCATAAATAATAATTTTAAGACAACCCATATGGTTATATTTCCAAAATGAGGTGCATATCCACCTGCATGCAATTGGGGTGCCCGGATGGGCCCTACGAACCTACAAAACCTTAAAAATGTAATATCTCGGCAAATTTAACTCCAAATTGCATGAAATTTAAACCACAACATTCTATGATAGTCTAGAATAATATTATTAAAAGAAAATAATAAAATTTTTCAAGGATTTATCTTCCTCCTAGGGGATGGTGGTGACTGCAACTAATTGGGGGGCACCCTGGGAGGGGATACCCACCAATTATGCACACTTCTTGCTACCAATCCTATTGGGTAATGATCCTAAACACTACAGGGGGTAGTTTCATTGAATTTTGTGAATAAATTCACCTGTATGGAAAAGTTACGCTCAAAAGACCCTCTTGAAGTCACCTGGTAACCTCCTTCGCAAAAGAGAGATTTCGAGGGCAAGAAGGCACAATAAAGTTAGGGGAAATCTTGGAAGCACTATGTCATATATCCTAGAAGTCCTCTCTATATTTTGTATGGATATTGAATCCATTTATAGCCCAAAGGGGCTCATGTGCAAAAATTCATGCAAGGGCATGCATGGCAGGAGGTGCCACTTGTCAAACGGGAGGTATGCAATGGATGTGGAAGAGAATATCCAATTTGGGCCTCCATTATGAGGTATGTCATAAGGATACAATTCCCTCTGACCTGCATGCTTTATTTTGCGGGGTAAATGGCAGTTTTTGGGTGCCATTTGTCCTAATTTTACATTTTTTGGGTCAAACTTGCTCACCGTCCCACCCTGGGATGATGGCCCTAGGACGGTGGGAATCTACCACCATCCCAAGATGGGACGGTGGTGAATTTTGGGCCAAAACCTCCAAAAATTAGGCCAAAAGGCTCCAAAACCTCTTTTGAAGTGGCTAGAACCACTGTGAGCCTTCTAAGGGCCGCCCAAGTGGTCATATGATGTTAATTTGATCATTGTTTATGGATGCTTAATCGGGTTTACCATATTTTAGTGTCTATAGATACCCCTTTTTGATATGCATTGTATGCAGCACAATGCTAAGCAAAAATAGATAACTAAAATTTTGAATGATTAAGGTTACTTTCTAACCTAACCAACTTTAGATACCCCAATCATGAAAAGGGTCTATGTTCTTGAGTCCTTGTTTCTGACTCACTAAATGAGCGTGCCTAGGCTTAAACATTGTCCATCATGAAGGGCAAGGGTCCATGAATTCATGATGCTAGTAATGTTAAGCATTATGATGTTATTTTGTGTGCTTGTTTGCTGCCCCAAGAAGGGGCATTATTGTCTTGCTCAAAGATTCATTGAACAACCGTAATTTGCATAATTGAGTGTGTGCTCGCTGATTTGGACTGAGTATGACTATCACCTCAAGCTACGAGTCAATAAGGGAATGACTAGTGAGAAAAATGACAAGTCACTTGACCCAATTGACTTGTGTTATGCTTACCTTCAGTTTTGGCTTTTGAAAAATAGGGCAATTTGGAAAGGATTTTGGTGACTTTGTTGAGTTTTCATGGAGGAAAGGAGCTAAAAACTACATGCCTAAGGGGTGGTCCAGAAAAAATGACCTTATTAAAGCATTAATAAATAAATTTTCCATCCCTCCTAGGATCCTCAGGGTTGCATTTTGATCTATGTAAAATTTGGACCCAATTTGAGCTATTTTGGTGCAGTTTTGGACTTGTTTTGGGTCATTTTGGGTTGTTTTGGCCTATTTTTGCTACCACCATCCTAGGGTGGGATGAGGGCATGTTCTACCACCATCCTAGGGTGGTATGGGTGGCCAAATGTGCACTCATACCACCCTAGGATGGTGGTGACCCCTGTATCTCTATATAAACCCAAAATATGAGGGTTAGGCTCATTTGTGCATGCTTCTTTTTGCAATTTTGAGAGGTGAGGAGTAGGAGACTGATTATTAGTAGTAGAGCACTGTCAAATTCCTCCCATAGTCACCATGATCTAGTAGGCAGACTCAGCCAGTGTAGGATCCAGTGCGAGACGGGTATGCCAAGTCTTTCTTATTGCATTTTCCTAGTGTTAGGAGTTGATTTTTTTGCTTTTATGGCATGTTTTTGGCTTGGAAGTATATCACACTAGATTGTAGTTAATTACACCTAATTTAAGAGATATGTACCAATTTTTATGTTTTATCCATGTTTTTGTGCAATTAGATTGAATTTTATAGGTCCAATTTTGCATTGTTTTTGCTATTTTTGATGGCCTGAAAGGTTTTTTTGAGCCCAATTTTTTGGAGTCATCCCTAGGTGGGATGGCTAGTGTGGGCTGATCATGGGCCATACCTTGGTGGGATGTCTTAGGGTTGGGGGACTATCCCTGGGGGATGACCACAACCAGCCTCAAAGAAGGGCCATTTTGAGTCTTTTCTTTTAAGTGTTTTTGGGGCAATTTGAGGCCATTTTGGAGTTGTATTATTGAGTTTCTTATCCATGTCATGTGGTGAGGAGTCGGTATCGAGTACCTACTATCTTTGATTCCATGAGGGATTCCTTTACCATAGAGGACTGGGAATTCCTGGATACCATCGACCTCAAGAAGGTGACACGATAAGATCCTGTGATAGATCATGCATATTTGACTGCCCTGATTGATCTATGGGATCCGTGCACCAATACCTTCCACCTACCCACGAGAAATATGACAGTGACACTTTAGGACATCTATTTTATTCTTTGGATTTTGATAGAAGGACAACTGATTCATATGACACCATGATACCAGAGGCGTGTAGTGCTCGAGAGGTACTTCAGTTATGATCTAGAGACGACAGAGCTGGACTGCTTGAAGGGGAGTATGTTGGTAGGATTCTGTCACAAGGCAAAGGTATTGGGAGTGAGGCATATACTACTTATGATTCTCATCTCTAATATGCTATTACCTAACTCTTTTGGAGTGAGGTTCCCATAGAACCTTATTTTGATAGTGTTTGTGCTGGTGAGGTGCACTGTGGTGGAGCCATTGGTGATGGCATGGGGTACTACACTACTAGCATAACTCTACGATGAGGTGTATGAGATTCATTGCCATCAATGAAAGGGTGTGGGGTGTAGCTTTTTGTTTCAGTGCTAGGGATGGTAGCACATAGCTATGGGGTGACCACATGGGCTACCATGGATGACTCGAGCCATGACTAGTAGACAGGGAGATAGGATATGACATCCTATGGTAGAGGGCTTAGGAGAGGGGATAGATTCGATGATTTGTAGGCGATGTGGGTCACTATGCAGATATATTCTCATGACTAGGGGTAGGCTAGGTGTTCTGGAGGCCATACGAATATTGATCAGAGTGGGCAGATGCTGCTGTACAGCTCCATAGGGTGCGGTGAGGCAGGTGGCTTGTTGGATGACATGGCATAGAGCGGGAGTACTTGCCTTTTTCTTGGGTGATGTGATAGTTTGGGCTATGCCATAGGGTGCCCAGTGAGTCAGTGCCTTATCGACATCACGATGATGAGAGGACATTGGCATGGCCAATAGTACAGGCAGTGGCACAGGATAATGATCTTGTAGTAGAAATTCCATATGTGGACGATGCTAAGACTACAACGAAGTATGACGCTTGGTGGGTGATAGGCTAGTGGCATGGAGAGGGGTCATTAGGGAGGGGTGCAACTAGGGAGGCACATCAGGAGATTTTTTATGAGGACCAGGGGAAGGCATATGATTGGCAGGGACACATGGCAGGGGAGCATGTAGATCTCTTAGACTTAGGAGATCGAGGTGACTCTAGGGATGACTCTATTTGGGATGAGTACGTGTAGGCACCATCGATGGCACATGGTGAGACAAAGGTAGAGCTACGGGATGAGCTACTTAGGATTAGGTAGGAGAGGTATCTCCTATGGATACAGGTGCATGATGTACAGGGGGAGCTAGTAACACAACAAGCCGAGGTACAAGCGGCTCTAGCCGAGATAGCATCTCTTCGAGCATAGTTGTGATATTGGAGCCCTACACGGGAGGATTCCAGTAGTGGGGAGGTGACTAGGTTATAGGCAGAGGTGACACGACTCCATTTTATGGTGGAGACTTACCAGGCATGGTTCCAGCAAGGGAAGGTCTATGCGAATGAGCTGGAGACTGAGGTAGTGTGCCTTAGAGGGCATCTACAATATGATGTAGCTGCCAGTGGGTCATACCATAGTCACCACAGTAGGAAAGGATAGTCCTCCTCTAGGTTGGAGACACTAAGGTTTAGATGAAGAGCTGACAGAGTAGGTAGTACCAGGTATGGGAGTTCACAGAGGACTCTTACTGTAGGTGGGAGTGTGAGTCGTAGTACCGGTACTGCATGACCATGGTAGTGGCTCGCGTGACTCTTTTGTGTTTTTTTATGTTTTAGCAGTGTGAAGTCTAAGGACTCCTTTTATTGCAGCCTACGGACAACATGATGTATATTTTTGTCCCATACATATACACACACACACACACACACACACACACATATATATATATATATATATATGATATTTTTATGTGGTTTATCATCATGTGTTTATTGTTTTATGAAATGTATACAAATGCATGCAATTTGATTTGTGATATGATTATGGATGTCTACCTTGTATGCATATTTTGTAATGTGATTTGATTTGATTTTCTACATGCATGCATGTATGGTGATATGGATGATTTATTGATTTAGAGGATGCAATGTGTAGACTATATGTCATATTATGCTAGCACCATAGACGATGTATATTGCACCAACTCATATGTATTGTTGTTATGAGACATATAATGGATTTGTGAATAATGTAACTAAAATGAGTGAGGTGAATGGATATGAATGAAATGATGTTTAGGGAATGCCCATGAGGTTTTCATGAGACTCAAACACTCTAGTCAACTGATCAAAAGTTGTATACTAACCATGCAGGACTTTTTGACAAGGTATGAATCTGCTAGGATGACCAAGGTACTTCATATCCCTGTGTGTGCAAGTGAGTTCATTCCTGTGAGATGCATAAGGATACTACCAATGCCAAGCAGGATCTCAACCAAACATGTAATGAGGATCACCAAATGAATGCCACCATATTAGGTTTTGTACTAAGTATGACTAGACCACTAGGCAATCTAGGTTACCAAAGCTAGCTCATCCACATGCAAACATTGGTCTACACATATGCCCAAAAGCTAATATGATAGACATATTGTCATGTGGGAGGCTACCACCATTGACGAATAGGCTATCCACCAAACCCGTAATGAGGATAACCTGATGGTTTTCCAAATGCTGAGAGTTCCATGGATTCAAGTTCAACTCTCTACTTTCTTTAATTTTATTGGGATACTTGCTCTCATATAGAGTGATAAGAATCACTATTTATTTTTCTATTTTTAGTGATAATAATCACTGTTTATTTTGAGTTTTTTCTTTTTCTCTTAAGCAAGGTATTTGCATTTTGAGTGATGGGGATCATTGTTTCTTGTACATTTTTTATGTGTGCACTTTTTGTTTTTTTTTTTTTTGTACCTTGAATTTTTGCTTTGTGGGGTTTTGCAAATTTAGACTATTGTAAACATGTGACAATGAGAGATTTTGATGACAAAAAAAATGGGGGAAACCACTTATTGTTGTGGGGGGAATTGGGTAGGGGAGAATTTGTCCTTTTGTCAACTCTCAACATTCTTGAACCATTCTCACAGGGGGATGAGCAGGATGACCTTTTCGCTTAAGGCAACCTAGACCACTTCATGGATTTCATCTATCTTTGTGCAAAACTTGGATTGTTAATTATTAATTGTGTTTGGGATATGATGTACACAAGGCATAATCTAGGCAATATTCTACCTCCTAAAAATTGCGCTAGCCTTCTACAAAATCTGAGTGGAGACTAGATATGGTTGAGTGACCGAAAATACTATGACATTCTAAAACAAATGGCTAAGTGAAGGGAATAGACACGACTATAGAAACATGAAAAATGTGGGTGAAAATGATAATTTGCGGCATTGAACTATGAGTACTTTCACAACATTGATTTTGAGCGGTAAGTAGTGTACCATCATGGTGCTAGACATGTATGAGCAACTCTAAAATGTAAAGTGCTAATTATGAATATGCCTAAATGCAAGCAACGATAAAATGCAATGGGATGCAATGTGATGTGATGCAATATTTTTGAATTTTTGAAATTTTGATAATATTTTTTTTTTGAATTTTTGATTGATATGTATATACATGTGACCAATGGGATTATTTTAGGGCAATTGGAGTGTTTGGGGGGATCAAAAGGCTTATGGATGCCTTTGGGGCTTTTAGAGTTGACCTTGACGATCGTAGACAGTCTGGGAGCATTTTTATTTGACCTAGACGGTGAAACTCGCTAGGAGCCTTTTGGGTAACCTAGACGAGCAACGACACTTAAAAAGTGTTTATGCCTACCTAGGGATATTTGGTTGTGAAAAAATGGCTTATGGGTACCTTTGGGGCTTTTAGGTTTAACCTAGATGATCGTAGATAGTCTAGGAGCATTTTTACTTGACCTAGACGATGGAAACCCGCTAGGAGCATTTTGGGTAACCTCGATGGGCAACGACACTTAAAAAGTATCTATGACTACCTAGGAGTATCTGGTTGTGACCAAAGGGCTTATGGGTGCCTTTGGGGCTTTTAGGTTTGACCTAGACAATCATAGATAGTCTAGGAGTGCTTTTATTTGACCTAGACAGTGAAAAATCGCTAGGGTGACCTGGATGGGCAGCGACACTTAAAAAGTGTCTACGACTACCTTGGGGTATTTGGTTATGACCAAAGGTCTTATGGGTACCTTTGGGGCTTTTAGGGTTGACCTAGATGATCGTAGATATTCAAGGAGTGTTATTCCTTGACCCAGACGATGAAACCCACTAGGAGCCTTTTGGGTGACCTAGATGAGCAGCGACACTTAAAAAGTGTCTATGACTGCCTAGGGGTATTTGGTTGTGATCAAAGGGCTTATGGGTTCCTTTGTGGCATTTAGGTTTGACCTAGATGATCATAGATAGTCCAAAAGAATTTTTACTTGACCTAGACGGTGGAAACCCGCTAGGAGCCTTTTGGGTGACCTAGATAGGCAATGACACTTAAAAAGTGTCTATGACTGCCTAGGGTATTTGGTTGTGACCAAAGGGCTTATGGATGCTTTTGGGGATTTTAGATTTTACCTAGATGATCATAGATAGTCTAGGAGCATTTTTATTTGACCTAGATGGTGAAAACCCGCTAGGAGCCTTTTGGGTGACCTAGATGGGCAGTGGCACTTAAAAAGTGTCTACAACTGCCTAGGGGTATTTGGTTGTGACCAAAGATCTTATGGATGCCTTTGGGGATTTTAGGGTTGACCTAGAAAATCATAGATAGTATAGGAGCATTTTTACTTGACCTAGATGATGAAAACCCGCTAGGAGCCTTTTGGGTGACCTAGATCGACAACGACACTTAAAAATTTTCTACGACTGCCTAGGGTATTTGGTTGTGACCAAAGGGCTTATGGATGCCTTTAGGGCTTTTATAGTTGACCTAGATGATCATAGATAGTCTAGGAGCATTTTTATTTGACCCAGATGATGAAAACCTGCTAGGAGCCTTTTGGGTGACCTAGATGGGCAACGAAACTTAAAAAGTGTCTACGACTACCTAGGGGTATTTTATTGTGACCAAAGGGATTATGGATGCCTTTGGGGCTTTTAGGGTTGACCTAGATGATCGTAGATAGTTTAGGAGCATTTTTACTTGACCTAGATGGTGAAAAATTGCTAGGAGCCTTTTGGGTGACCTAGATGGGCAATGACACTTAAAAAGTGTCTATGACTGACTAGGGAAATTTGGCTATGACCAAAGAGCTTATGGATGCCTTTGGGGCTTTTAGGGTTGACCTAGACAATCGTAGATAGTCTAGGAGTGTTTTTACTTGACCTAGATGGTGAAAAACTGCTAGGAGCCTTTTGGGTGACCTAGACAGGTAGTGGTACTTGAAAAGTGTCTACGACTACCTAGGGGTATTTGTCTATGACCAAAGGGCTTATGGATGCCTTTGAGGCTTTTGGGTTTGACCTAGATGATCATAGATAGTCTAGAAGAATTTTTATTTGACTTAGATGGTGAAAACCCGCTAGGAGAATTTTGGGTGACCTAGAGGGTTAGCGAAACTTAAAAAGTGTCTACACCTGCATAGGGGCATTTGGTTGTTACGAAAGACCTTATGGATACCTTTGGGGATTTTGTATTTGACCTAGATGATCGTAGATAATCTAGGAGCATTTTTACTTGACATAGAAGGTGAAATCCTGCTAGGAGCATTTTGGGTGACCTAGATGGTCAATGTCACTTAAAAATTATCTACGACTACCTAGGGGCATTTGGATATGACCAAATGGATTATGGATGCCTTTGGGGCTTTTAGGTTTAACCTAGATGATCGTAGATAGTATAGGATTGTTTTTATTTGACCTAGATGGTGAAAACCTGCTAGCAGCCTTTTGGATGACCTAGACTGGCAATGACACTTAAAAAGTGTCTATGACTGACTAGGGGAATTTTGCTATGACCAAAGAGCTTATGGATGCCTTTAGGGCTTTTAGGATTGACCTAGATGATCATAGATAGTATAGGAGCATTTTTACTTGACCTAGATGGTGAAAAACCGCTAGGAGCCTATTAGTGCTCTTTAAGCATGAAATGACCGCAAGTGAAGGATGTTCAAGGGTTTAGGATCCTCAAAACCTTTAAGTAAGGCTAGGTGATAAGTCCCAAGCCCGATTTGACTAGTGATGACAAAGGGACCTAACCAGTTTATCACAAATTTGTCTCGTAGATGGGGTATCAAGCTAGGGTTTTGTTGGTTCTCTTTTAGGACGAGATCACCAACCTGAAAGTATTTGAGATGGACTTTCATATTGTAAGCTCTTTTGAGCCACTCTTGATACACATGTAGATGCTCAAGAGCATTAATACAACATTCATCCAACAATGTAGGTTGATCTAGGTGAGCTTGTCATGCAGTATCATAATCGATAAACTCTTGCATGGATATGCGTAGTGATGATATTTTTAGCTTTAGAGGTATGACTGCCTCATCACCATACACTAGTGAAAATAGGTTTTCCCATTGGGTGTCTGTCTAAATGCTAATGTGGTAAGCCCATAGGGCAAGCAACATTTGCATGTGCCAATCGGTATGATTCTCTTTGATTATTTTCTTTAATATGGAAATTAATGTCTTGTTAAGTTCTTTTGCTTTCCTATTTGCTTGCGGATAATAGGGTGTCAAAAATTTGTGCTTATGGGTGCCTTTGGGGCTTTTATATTTGACCTAGACAATTGTAGATAGTCTAGGAGTGTTTTTATTTGACCTAGACGATGAAAACCCGCTAGGAGCCTTTTGGGTGACCTAGATGGGCAGCAACACTTAAAAAGTGTCTACAACTGCCTAGGGGTATTTGGTTGTGACCAAAGGGCTTATGGGTACCTTTTGGGATTTTAGGGTTGATCTAGATGATCGTAGATAGTCTAGGAGTGTTTTTCCTTGACCTAGACAGTGAAAACCTACTAGGAGCCTTTTGGGTGACCTATATGGGCAGCAACACTTAAAAAGTGTCTACAACTGCCTAGGGGTATTTGGTTGTGACCAAAGGGCTTATGGGTACCTTTTGGGATTTTAGGGTTGATCTAGATGATCGTAGATAGTCTAGGAGTGTTTTTCCTTGACCTAGACAGTGAAAACCTACTAGGAGCCTTTTGGGTGACCTAGACAGGCAACGACACTTAAAAAGTGTCTACAACTTCCTAGGGGTATTTGGTTGTGATCAAAGGGCTTATGGGTGCCTTTGTAGTGTTTAGGTTTGACCTAGATGATCGTAGATAGTCCAAGAGAGTTTTTACTTGACCTAGATGGTGGAAACCCGCTAGGAGCCTTTTGGGTGACCTAGACAGGAAAGACACTTAAAAGTGTCTACGATTGCCTAGGGGTATTTGGTTGTAACCAAAGGGCTTATGGATGCCTTTGGGGCTTTTAGGGTTGACCTAGATGATCTTAGATAGTCTAGGAGCATTTTTATTTGACCTAAACGGTGAAACCCGCTAGGAAAATTTTGGGTGACCTAGATGGGCAGTGGCACTTAAAAAGTCTCTACGACTACCTAGGGGTATTTGGTTGTGACCAAAGGGCTTATGGATGCCTTTTGGGCTTTTAGGGTTGACCTAGACAATTGTAGATAGTATAGGAGCATTTTTACTTAACCTAGACGGTGAAAACCCGCTAGGAGCCTTTTGGGTGATGTAGATGGGCAACGATACTTAAAAAGTGTCTACAACTGCCTAGGGGCATTTGGTTGTGACCACAGGTCTTATGGATGCCTTTGGGGCTTTTAGGATTGAACTAGATGATCTTAGATTTTCTAGGAGCATTTTTATTTGACCTAGACAATGAAAACCCGCTAGGAGCCTTTTGGGTGACCTAGATGGGCAACAATAGTTAAAAAGTGCCTACGACTACCTAGGGGCATTTTGTTGTGACCAAAGGGCTTATGGATGCTTTTGGAACTTTTAGGGTTAACCTAGATGATTGTAGATAGTCTAGGAGAATTTTTACTTGATCGAGACGGTGAAAAACCACTAGGAGCCTTTTGGGTGACCTAGATGGGCAATGACACTTTAAAAGTGTCTATGAATGACTAGGGGAATTTGGCTATGACCAAAGAGCTTATGCATTCCTTTGGGGCTTTTAGGGTTGACCTAGATGATCATAGATAGTCTAAGAGCATTTTTACTTGACCTAGATGGTGAAAAACTGCTAGGAGCCTCTTGGGTGACCTAGAAGGGCAGTGGTACTTAAAAAGTATCTACTACTACCTAGGGGTATTTAGCTATGACCAAAGGGCTTATGGATACCTTTGGAGCTTTTGGGTTTGACCTAGACGATTGCAGATAGTCTAGAATCATTTTTATTTGACCTAGATAGTGAAAACCCGCTAGGAACATTTTGGGTGACCTAGATGGTTAGCAACACTTAAAAAGTGTCTATGATTGCCTAGGGGTATTTGGTTGTGACCAAAGGGCTTATGGATGCCTTTGGGGCTTTTAGGTTTGACCTAGACAATCGTAGATAGTCTAGGAGCATTTTTACTTGACCTAGATGGTGAAAACCCGCTAGGAGCCTTTTGGGTGACCTAGATGGTCAACGAAACTTAAAAAGTTTCTATGACTACCTAGGGGAATTTGGATATGACCAAAGGTCTTATGGATGCCTTTGGGGCTTTTAGGTTTATCGTAGATAGTCTAGGAGCATTTTTATTTGACCTAGATGGTGAAAACCTGATAGGAGCCTTTTGGGTGACCTAGATGGTTAGTAACACGTAACAAGTGTCTACAACTGCCCAAGGGAATTTGGATGTGACCAAAGGTATTATGGATGCCTTTGGGGCTTTTAGGGTTGACCTAGACAATCGTAGATAGTCTAGGAGTGTTTTTATTTGACCTAGATGGTGAAAAACCTGCTAGGAGCCTATTGGTGCTCTCTAAGCATGAAACGACCGCAAGTGAAGGATGTTCAAGGGTTCAGGATCCTTGACACCTTTAAGGGAGACTATGTAATAAGTCTTGGGCCTGATTTAACTAGTTATGACAAAGGGAGCTAACCAGTTTATTGCAAATTTGTCCCGTAGATGGGGCAGCAAGCTAGAGTTCTGTTGGTTCTCTTTTAGGATGAGATAACCAACCTGAAAGTCTCTGAGATGGAATTTAATATTGTAGGATATTTTGAGCCACTCTTGATACACATATAGATCCTCAAGAGCATTAATGTGATGTTCATCCAACAACGTAAGTTGATCTAGGTGAGCTTGTCGCACAGTATCATCATCGATAAACTCTTGCATGGATATGCACAGTGATGGGATTTCTAGCTCTAGAGGCATGATCGCCTCAACACCATACACTAGTGAAAATACGGTTTCCCAGTGGGTGTTTGAATGCTAGTGTGGTAAACCCATAGGGCAAGTAGCATTTGCATGTGCCAATCGGTATGATTCTCTTTGACTATTTTCTTTAATATGGAAATTAATGTCTTATTTGATGCTTCTACTTTCCCATTTGCTTGTTGATAATAGGGTGTCAAAAAGCTATGCTGGATATTATGTTTTTCTATTAAAGCACGCACATATTTGTTCTTGAATGATGTCCCATTATCCAAAATGATCTTGGATGGAATACCAAAATGACAAATGATATTATGCAATATGAACTCCGCTATGTGAGGTCTTGTCGTAGTGGTAAGGGGGATTGCTTCCACCCACTTTGTGAAATACTCGGTAGCTATAATGATAAATGTGTGATAGCCTAAGGATGCAGGGGAGATTTTCTCAATTAAATCCAATCCCCATTATGAAAATGGCCAAGCCGATTGGATTGGTTGTAAGGCCTGAGAAGGTACATGCGTCAAGTTAGCATGGTGTTGACATTTCACACACTTCCTCACATATGCACAATAATCTAGCTCTAAATTTGTCCAATAATAGCCCATGCAAATAATGTGATTTGCAATGGCCATGCCACTAAAATGGCCACCACAAGTGACATCGTGTGCTTAGGCCATTGCCTAAGTTGATTCATGATACTCTAAGCAACGAAGGAGGATTCCTTCGTAGCTCTGACAGTATAAGATGTCTCCTAACAAGACAAATTTTTCTACCTTCCTTTTAAATGTTCTTTTAGAAGCGTGTGATAATCCATGGTGGAGATTACCAAGCTTTAGGTACTCTCTAATTTTTGTGGACCAATCCTGCTATGTGGAAGCCTCGATTGCATGAATTGTCTATCCCTCATGAAGTTCATCCCGAGCAAATGTTGATTGTGAAATAACTTGTAAGAATATCACTATGCTATTATCAAAAGGGGTTTGGGGGAATAAATTCCCCCAAGCGGTATGATTTAATTACTCATGAATGTGTAAGAATATCTCTTGATGATGTTCTATTTGAATCAAGTGGACTTCTGGTATGGCTTGAGTGCTCTCACGCTCAACCATTGATTGCGATAGCGTCTTGACTTAAGTGGTTTTCATCTTGTAGAGAATTAAGGACCCTAAGGAGACCATTGTATCCAAAAAATTATTAGATGATCGAGGGAGTGCCTCAATGTCATACCATTAAAAATTTACTAGAATTTTATCCACAAGGGCTTTGTAGGCTTGCAGAACTCGACACTCGCACTGGTAAATTCCTTTGACCTAGGTCACCATAAGCAAGGAGTCACCAAAGATATTTAGTTTGTTTATTTTCATGGTGATAGCAGTTTGAAGACCTATGAGCAAGATTTCATACTCGACATTGTTATTGGTACACAAGAAATCAATTTTAAATGATAGGGGTATGGAAGCCCCATGTGTGAAAAATATGATCCCTGTTCCACCCCTTGATCACATTTGGAGCCATCAAAGAAAAGAGTCATATCTGCCTATGACTCAGGCTCGTCAGAATCAGGTGATTTTGATATTTAGAAGACTCCATCATCAGGAAGATCCATACTAAGAGGCTAATCATCGTAGAGAGGAGCCTCTGCAAGTTGATCAACAATGACTTGGCCCTTGATTGAATTTTGTCCTATGAATTCCAGGTTGAATTCTATCAAAAACATGATCAATTTCACCGTGCGACTACTATGATAAGTATGAATCATCATGTATCACAATGAATTCTCTTTAGATACAACATACATAGTTTGGCTGAGCATATAGTATCGTAGCTTCTTGGTAGCAAAAACCACCACTAGACATAACTTTTCAATGTATGTGTACTTGATCTCATAGCTCACCAGGGTGTGACTGAGATAGTATGTGGACTGTTCCTTTTGTAATTCATTATTTTGGGCTAACATGGCACCCAATGCAGTCTCAATAGCTGAGATATATAATCAAAATGGCACCCCTATTCTAGGTGGATCTAACATTGGCGATGAAGCCAAGTATTTTTTAATTATGTCAAATGCATCCTGACACTCATCATCCCAATGGAATGTGACCGCCTTGTGCAATATTTTGTTCATGGGTCTACACTTTTTTGATAATTATGCTAGGAAGCATTTGATGGATGCAATCCTCCCCTGTAAGCTACAAAGTTGCTTGGTGGTAGTAGGGGGAGGCATTTCAAGGATTGCCTTGACCTTGTTAGGATCCATTTCGATGCCTCATTTAAAAACTATAAATCCCAAGAGCTTTCCAGATGTGACACCAAAGATGCACTTCTTGGGGTTCAGTCTCACATTATGTTCAATAAGGTGATCAAGGACTTTGTGCAAGACATCTAGGTGCTCATAACATAATAAAGTTTTGGCCAGTAATTCATCCATGTAATATTCCAAAATTTTGTGCATGTAGTCATGGAATATATATGTCATGGCATGCTGGTAGGTGGCACCGAAATTTTTAAGGCCAAAGGGCATGACCTTGTAAAAAAATATTTCCCAAGGCATTGTGAACTCTGTTTTGAGTTGGCCTTTAGGGTTGATACGAATCTGATTATACCCAAAGAAGCCATCCATAAGGAAGAGCATTTCGTGGCTTATGGTGGCATCTACCAGGGCATCAATGCTTGGCAAAGGAAAATCATCCTTAGGACTCGCTTTGTTTAGGTCTTGAAAATTAGTGCAAATGTGAATCATCTGGTCATGCTTCTTAGTAGGGACCATGTTGGACAACCATGGTGGATAGTCTACAGGAATGACAAACTTGGCATCCAATTTTTTTTAGCTCATCTTTGACCATCAAGGCCACTATTGGGTGCATATTTCTCAATTTTTTGTTGATAGACTTAGCTTTGGGATCAAGCGTTAGATTGTGGGTGACCAGATTGGGATCTAGTCCCGACATGCCTTTGTAAGACCATGCAAAAGTTGTCTTCTTCTTTGTGATAAGGGCTATGTAATCGGCTTGCTCTTCAAGGGATAGGCTCTCCCCTAGCTTGATACATTACGGGTTTTTAGAATTTGAGTCGATATCTTTGTCAACCGTAGGCTCAATTGACATATGCGACCCCTCTTACAACTAGTGGAGAGTAAGGATAAAATGGATGTCATTAGCTGGATTTAAATCCTTGATGGGAACCTCAGGTTCCTCCTCATCATGGAATACATCATGAGTTTGCCCAAATGAGAAATGAAACAACCCGCCACAAGTCAAATACTTAGAAGGTTATGGGGGTGAATCAGTGTGATCTCAATCGATAGCATCTAGGTCTAAATGGCATGGATTGGAATGATCAACTGGGTTGTGAAGTGGTGTGGTCAAATCAAAGGAGATTATATTGATGGAATTTGTTTGCTCTCCAATACCATGGGTATTTGACTATATATTGATATCATTTCCCACCCCTAGATGTGGTTCTAGGGAATGGGGATCATCAGATCCTATCTAGGGATAGATTGTAGGATGGGATCAATAGGCTCAAGGAACTCCATGTGTGTGGGTGGGTTAGGGAACACCTCATGGTGAATCTGGCTTAAATTTATAGGCCTTGCCCTAAAGAATGGGCCAACGTGCAACTGATGATAGACTTATACTATGTCGATGGGCTCATGATGATGATGCAAGTAATGAGGACCAAGGTATGCCCCCTCTGTTTCATCCGCATAGTCACTGTCATATACGAGAATCTCATTGTTACCTCTTGGTATCATGCGATCAGGTAAGTGTGGTCCCATATATGCTCATTCCTTATAATTATTATTATTGATGAGGACTTCTTCATTTTCACCTCGTAGTGCCTAAGGTTCACGAGGATCAAGCTGCTCAATAAATTTATTGCTCCCTTTCCAAAAGGTCTAGATTCCTATGGGTGAACCGGCTCTTTAGAAGGAAGGAGCTACTGCCAAAAAAGGTCAGGGAAAGGGAACAGATGTACGATGACTTCCTATTGGTCATTAATGGGAACAATTTGTGAATGATCACTATCCAACTCAAAAGGGTAATATTGTGCCACCTCATAACCCGACTCATCATATGAAGTCCATTCATATGAGGTGCCTTTATTTGATTCATCACAAACATGGGGACAACTTTGCGAACCTTCCTGATGAGTTTCGTTGAGTCTCATCATTTAATCTCAATGATTTATCAATATGGGGTGGTTTCCAAGGTTGTCTACGATAGAAGGCTAGGGTGGAGTACAATTTAGGCATTCAGATTTCAAGCATTTATTGGTGAAACATATTTTGGTTTAGCCTCTTGGTGTCACACTAAACCTAGTCTGAAGAATGGAAACTAAAATAAATTATAGGAATTGAAAACTAATTCTAAGTTGCAAGAATTGAAATCTAACTACAATTGCATGAATTGAAATTGCTATGCTAAAATCTAATCTACTTTTGTAGAATTGAAATTGTTGAAATGAAATCCTAAGTTACTTTTATAGAATTGAAATAACTAAAATGAAATCCTAAGTTACATTTGCAGAATTGAAATCTAGTTACTTTTGCATAATTGAAATGATGCTTGTAAATGAAACTTATTCTAAAAACACCTGTCAATGCCCTGCCATAAAAGGTCGTTAAGCTTCTACTACAGGAATTGACAGCAAAATGAAATATGCTGAAAATGGAAAGTTTCTAAAGCAAGAAAAACATGGAAAGCAAAGGAAAAATGCGTAATATAATTTGTCAGCTGACATACACACAAATGCTATACACAAACATAATAGAAAACATATATCACATAATACAAAATAAAAACAAGAAAATAAAATCTGGCAAGCAATCTATTAATTCTGCTGTAGCAAAATTATAGATTAAAACTTACCATAATATCCCTCCTTCTAGATCTGAAAGTGGGCCCATACTTCCTGATCTAGAAGGAGGTGAAAAGCACTTCTTAACTAATTAACACTCAGAATAGAAAATGATAAAATAGCTGCACTTTTATTGATGACAGAACATGCTGAAAACTGTTACAAAAAATTATTGTACAGTCCTAATTGCTGTAATTGAAAACTCTCCTCTATTCTAATTCCTAATTGGCTCAACCAAGGAGGGAGCTGTGTTATTTATATAAATATTTACAACATATCCCATGCTCAAATCAGCCTATGTGCTGCTTTACAATGATTTTCCAATAATTCTAGATCTGAAATAAATGCAAATCCTGGACAGTTTGTGTTGCAGTAGTAGTCACTGGCCCTTAGAAAGCATCTTCAATGGTGGAAATACGTGAGAGGAGTCTAGAAATATCTCACACATCTTTCTCCACTTCAAAATATGCCATTCCTATCTTGTAAACAACTTTCTATTATGCTGTAGTTTTTCTAGGTTTATCCTAAAAGAGGATCAAAATTGATCTTTTCCATGAATGGTGGCTTTGGATGGCAAGGACGGCAAATTCAGATGGGAGATATTTTTCTTTAATATTTTCAACCTTCTTTCCATTTTTCCACTGTAAAAAATAGTCAAAAATTCAAAAAGCACTTTTCTGTTCTCATTTCAAAGATAAGTGGCTCATTCCGAAGAGACTGTATTTCTCATTTCGAAGATGTCTTATTCATTCTGAAGATCTTCGAAATGAACAACTGTGTGCTCTTCAAATGATTTTAGCTACATTTCTCAAGTTGATTAGCCCTCAGGATCAGATAGCAATAGCTTTCATTCCTCTCCATGTGTGAATTTCATGTCTTGCCATTCATTGGTAGCTTGCTAGAATTTACATGGTAAATTACTGCATTTTCCAGTTCTGCTGCACAATTGTAAAATATTGGCATTTCTTGCAAATTCAAACAAATTTGAACATGGAAAACTTATTCAAATTGTAGAAACCAAAATCAAGCCACTTGTAAGTCATCTATACCTTCTTGCCAGCCACGTGTCAGTCATCCATCCTTCCCGCCATTATTTGGCCCAAATCCACACTTTCCCACCATTATTTGGCCCAATTTCACTTTTCTCGCCATTTTTCATCCCCAAATTTATTTAAATTAATATATATATATATATATATATATATATATATATATATATATATATATATATATATATATTTTTTTTTTTTTTTTTAATATATTTTAATATATATATAAATAAAGTTTAAGTGATTTAATCTGAGCCGTCCATCCTTCATTTAATCTCATCCGTCCATCCATCTTAATCCGTTTCACAACCTAGAGTTATTCTCTACCCTTGGATCCACTTTAATCTTAGCCACACGTTCAAAGTGTCATTAAAACCCTAAAGTGTGCCCTAAGAGTAGATTATAAATTGAGTCACCTTGATGGCTCAAACCTTATCTATCTCTTCGACTAAACCTACCTATCTTTCCAATCTAAGTCTGGAGTTGGCTATTACTATTAATCATGAGTCTTCTGAGTCTTCTACAGCCCTAAGTCTAAACTAAACCCTTTTGCCGCATCCATCACCGCCGCTTGGTCTCACTGCGTTAACAGGAAAAGGTATAGATTCGTCTAAAGCAAGTAATCTTTCTTTATGTATTAATCTGTTGTTAAATTCTGCATTCCATTTTATTTCATTTCATAAATCTAGGGTTTTAGACTGTTTCTGAGGGCTCACATAGTGGAGCCCTCTTATTAGTTTCTAACTCTTTGGTAGTTTTAATGTGTGCAGGATTCTAATGGTAGATCTGATTTGTTGATAGCAGTTGCTTAAGCTGGAGTGGTCCGAGCCAAAGGATACAACAAAGCCCACTCATTCTGTTGAGGTTAAGGATACATTCTTCGGAGACGCCACCACATTGTGCCAGCTAGGGTTTCGGAGAACCCTAACAAAAATTATAACTTTGTATCACGAAAAGGGTTATAGGCCCTGTTGTACTTAAAAGGAGTTTCTAAACTCCATTGATTAATAAAAATCATTCATTTTGTACAACTGTTCTGCATTCCTTTATTGTGATTTCTTTATTTCTTTTTGGCGTTGTATCTTTAATCTACAAATGGCGATCACGGTGGGACCCCCTAGGGTTTCATGTTTTTAATACTTGCTTTACTGATGTATTCCTATTTTTATTTTATTTTGCAGGTTCCGAAAATTATGAAATTCGCTGTTCCAGCGAACTAGGGTTTCTGAGGAGTTTGCAAAAAATGCAGCAGACGCAGAGCGGCGTCTGGAAGTCCGATCCGAAATGCAGAGGTGTGTTTCAGCCTGCGTAGACTCCCTTGGGCGTTTGAAGGCAGTTTTACAGAAAAAGCGTAGGCTTCCGAGTAAGTGCGTTTTTTTTTCTTTGTTAAACTGTACTTTTTACGTTTTTGGTTTTTTTGTTGTATTCTGTTTCTTTTTCAGATCATTGCTTTAAAATGAACAAAAACTAAGTAATCTGGAAAAGAACAGTTAAGCTATATATACATTTTTTTGTTACATTTTTAGTTACATTTTTTTGCATTACATTATTGGTTGTTGCTTGCATAAAAAAAAAAATTGCATACCTAGCTGCATATTAGAATAGCTACGAATTATCTGTTTTAGTTATCTAAGTAGGACTATTGATTGGATGTCAATAGTACTCCTGCCATTGGGTGATTCCAGGCAGAGAAGTGGACGAACCTTCCGGTTGCTCCTTTGATATCTGATATCATTGGTAGGCAGGGGGTTTTAAACGGTGTACTCCACTTCTTTAAAGGAAATGGCATATTTTCAGTGGCCTCTTGCTTAGATCATTAGAACTTTTGATTTATAGCTTTGTATGTATACATTAGACAACTAAAACACTTAAAATAAAATTCACTGCATTTCATATTGCATTTAAAATAGTAATATCTGAATTTCATCACCAGGTATTGCTTGAAGTTTAGTGACGGTGGAATTCATCTCCATCCATTAAACTTATGCCTCAGACACCATAGGTCACCCCCGAGCAAACTTGTTGGATTTCATCACCAGTAAGAATCTCGTTGTCCTTTTCTAGCCATAGTTTTTACCTTTTTTTGAATAATTCAAGATTAGATCACATGCAAAACTCATAAATCGGACACTTAAAATTTACTACAGATTAAGATCAGAAAATAAGTAATTAACCGCAGGTAAGACACATTGGTTGAAACCTAGGTTGTGACTATTTTCTGATAATTTCTTTAGTGTAAATTTATCATTCAAGTTTTGCATTCTTCTTTTCAGAATTTGTTTAGATTTATTGCGTTATGGTCTTAACAAGGAATCAATCTAAAGTGTTAAATCTAAATAATCAAATGAATAATTCATAGAACATCCCCACCACCAACATGACCACTTATCCTAGTGAATCACCTATTATTCCTCCATCTTCCCAACCATCACCAGCTGATGTTTCACAAATCAGTGAAGCATCAACCCAACCAAATCCTTCCAATTCTTCTATCCCACATTCTTCTATTCCATCATCTAGTCCATCTCCCTCCCAAGTCAAGGTCCATCTCACTGATGCGGGTATTGGTGAGTATGCCATCCAAGATGTCCACATCACACCGTTCAATGTGCAAATAGTTAAAGATTTTGGTCGTCCACATGACCAACATTTATCCATTGGATCGGTTTATAACATGGGTTCTATGCAAAATTCCATTAATTTTGTATATGGGGTAATAGAGTCATCTTCTAGTCCTACGACCATACTAGAACCCAAGCATCTAGTCCCTGCCAATATCGAAAGGATGGAGGGTTTTCCCTCTCGCTATTTCCACAGAAATAATTGGCAGCAATTTGGCCTAGGTTGATACGATCAAGGGGTAACTGAACGCATCGATATGCCATACCAGAGACCCACTGAGCGTTTTGGTCGGGGATACCAACCACTTCCATCCCTTTCTTCTTTTGAACAAGCTTTTCAAAGCATTAATCTTAATTCAGAAGAAGAAATCCTCCACCCCGATGAATCCGAAGATGAAGCCTATGAAGAATTTGACGTCATGTCAAATGGTGATGAATCTGAAGAAGATTCGGCGCCCATTGCTCCCCTCACTAAACAAGATGAGTTTTATCTCCAATTGTTCCATCTCCAAGAAGCCATCTTTCGCTTGTTTCTTCCATAAGAACGAGGTGAACCACCCCCTCCGCCACATCCATAAGCCATAATCCAAACCTGTATTATATGTATATACTAAAATAGTGGTTTTCACCACTACCAAAAAAAAAAAATCAAAAAATTCCCAAAAAAAAAAAAATCAAAATATATAAAAATACTTTATTGCTTTATGTATGTGTGTAATAGTGGTTTTCACCACTGCAAAAAAAAAAAAACTCAAACTAAAAAAAAAAAAACTGAAAAATTATGTTGTTTTGCATTTCAGGTCTTCCGAGGTCTTCACCGGTTTTCCCTTCCATTCCGCCCATCCTTTCTTCCATAAGTCGACAATGAATTTTGAAGACTTATTCACCCCGCTCCATAATCCATATGATCCAGATAAGCCAATCCCGATCAACCCAAGCCTGATTGACATGGATCGATTTTCATCCTCTCCATCTATTTCAGAGTTCATCCTTTCCGAGGAATTGTTAAGGGCTTCCGTAAACTACATTCTTCCTTCACCTCCACATTCACCTTCATCTTCTAAGCCAGAGGTTTTCCAGGAAGACATAGACGAGAGCAAGGCACAGGAGCTTGATGACATTTTAGATGACATAAATCTGATCCCTACTCCCCATCAGCTTGAGGAAGGTTCCCACATGTATATTGAAGAAACTATCGATGTAGACCTTAGTACGGACCAAGATGGCACCCAAATTGTGAAGCGGCTAAAAGTATATCATCGGGAGGAACAAGAGCAAATGATTGCTCTACTCAAGCGGAAGAAGGATATATTTGCATGGTCTTACAAAGACATGCCAGGCCTAGACCCTAATTTGGTTGTTCATAACCTCACCTTACAAAAAGATGCTAAACTCGTCAAACAGAAACTTAGGAAAATGCATCCTACCGTGGCCCTCATAGTTAAATCGGAGATTCAAAAACTTCTGGATGTTAAATTTGTCATCCCGATTGATTATCCTGAGTGGCTTTCTAACATGGTACCCGTTCGCAAGCCTAACGAGGGGATACGTGTTTGCATCGATTTTTGAGATCTAAATAAAGCGTGTCCTAAGGATGACTTTCCTCTTCCAAAGATTGATACTCTTGTCGATACCTGCGCTGGTCATGAAATGCTTTTGTTCATGGATGGATTTTCAGGATACAACCAGATTCGAATAAACCCTGAAGATCAACACAAAACAGCATTTACCACACCTTGGGGAACTTTTTGTTACAGGGTGATGCCCTTTGGCCTTAAGAACGTAGGTGCAACCTATCAACGAGCCATGACTTATATTTTCAATGATTATATGCATAAGATTATCGAAGATTATGTGTATGATTTATTGGCAAAATCTAAAACTCGACAAGAGCATTTTGATGTATTGGAAAATTTTTTTGATAGACTTCTAGAGCATAAAGTAAGGTTGAACCCTAAGAAATGTGTCTTTGGTATTACCTCAGGAAAACTCATAGGTTTTATTATCTCTAAACGAGGTATTGAGGTGGACCCAAACAAGGTTAAAGCCATTATGGAAATGTGTCCCCCAACTAATTTGAAGGAGTTGCGTAGTTTACAAGGAAAGATTAATTCAATCCGTCGCTTTATTGCACAACTTTCTGATAAATGTAGGCCATTTTGCCACCTACTACAAAAGGGGGTACAAGCCAATGGACAAGCTGAAGCTTCCAATAAGACCATAATTGCTATTCTTAAGAAACTTGTTAAAGAAAATCATAAAGATTGGCATACACAAATCCCCTTGGCATTATGGGCTTATAGAACAAGCATGGGAAACGCCATTTTCTTTGGTCTATGGAGTTGAAGCAATCATGCCTCTTGAGCTCGAGATCCCTTCCTTGCAAATTTCTTTGCAGGAATTTATCGATGATGATACTGCTAGACAAGCACGTCTTGATCAACTCACACTCATAGATGAAAAACGAATCAATGCTTTAGAGCATTTGCGAGTTTATCAAGACCGATTGAAACGTGCTTACAATGCCAAAGTTCATCTAAGAGAATTTCAAGTAGGGGATCTTGTCCTTAAAGAGAATCAACAAAACACCAATGCATTGCCGCATCTTCGAGATAAATTCGCGGCTAATTGGTTAGGTCCATATATGGTCACCGAAAGAGTGGGTAATGGAACTTATAGACTTGCCAGTTTAGAGGGAGAGGAAGAACCCGAACCACTTAATGTTATACACTTGAGGGCATTCTACGCATAGTTTGAATTTTATATGTACATATATACATGGCTTGTACAACAAAAAAAACAAAAAAACAAATAAAATAAAAAGAATTTGCATTTCATTGTTAGTTGCATACATCTCATTCAAAAACATTGCATTTCATGTGCATACATCTCATTGAAAACCATAACATTTCATTTTCAGCCATAGTTGCATATCATGTTAGAGACCATTCTATCTTTTGGATATAAAATTTGGTCAAGCAAAAGTCATGTTGCCTTAATCGAGGGCACCTTCATAAAATCCATCAAACCGAATTGTCATTCGTACACCCATTTTCCATTTGCACATATTTACATTGCCAAAATGTTTTCAGTCACTCAACCATTCCTAGTGTTTTAAGCAAACTTCGAAATGCATGTCAAAGTTCTCTAGGGCCATATCACAAATTACACTAAATAAAATCTTGAGTATTGGGAAATGATTTCAAAAGCGGTCTTGAACCTATCACATTTTCACATCTTAAAAACATCTTGTGTCAAAGAGAGATAACACCATCCTTGGGTTGTGCCTTGAAGTGAAAAGGGTAATCCTCGTTTGTCCTATCATGCAAACATAGTCCATAAAATAGTGGTTCTTACCACTATCACAAGCAATCACAAAATATAAATATAAACAGAGTAGTAAGGATAGGGTAAAATTCTCATCATACTTCGATTGAGAATCCGATTCCCCAAAGCTCTAAGGAAATGAACATTTTTCACACACCACTGATCCCAAATAAGTTGTAAGGATCGTACTACTTGTCCAGTCAGACGGATAGGTAGTCATCCCCAAGGCTTACAAAGGTCAAAAACAACATGGACTATGGAGTTAACCTTCATCGGGGCTATAGACGCTTGACTGGCAGTGGAGTATACTCATTGCATGGCGACATGTCTCTCCTCAAAAAGAGACCTCTGAATGCTCATACGGACAAACTAGCTTCGGGGTCTTCTCCATAACAGGGTTACCTAATTTATGCAAGATGAGGTTAATGAACACACTTGCACACACACAGGTTTTTGATTGCCTAGAGTCACTACCATGCTTCGGATTTGGTTAATGAACTCGCATGCACACACATTTGGTCCTAGTTGAATTAGGCAGTGTTAGTAAGTTTGTTTGATACCACTAGCATGTTTGAGTCTTTGTAAAACAGTCTTCCATATCCAACCCTCCATATCTTCCTCCATATCTTCTTCCATATCACCCTCCATATCTTCTTCCATATTCATGTCATTCCATACGTCATCCATTCACAAGCCACCAAGTTCGGTGCCCCCGATTAAACAATTATGATAACGGTTGGCTAAATCTAACTATCTAAAAGTATGAGTGCTTCTTAGTGCATATTTCATTTACTTAGTCTTGCATTAATCATCCATCGATTTACATATCATTTACTTAGTCTTGCATTAATCATCCATAGATTTGTATGTTATATACTTAGTCTCGCATTAATCATCTATAAGTTTGCATACCATTCCATCACATATGCATCAAAAACATTAAAACATATAAAAACATGCATCACAAAAACATAGGCATTCACACAAAAGAGAGTAAAACACCAAATAAATAAAAGCCATGTATATATATATGTATAAAGGTCAAACTATACAATGAATGCCAAAAGGCTACAATATACAATAGAGCACCAAGGCTCATAAAGAGTGCATCTAAGCACTAAGCTAACCATCAAAAGAGGACCCCTGAGACCTAGTAGGAGCCCTAGACCTAGTGGTGTGCCTAGACTCACTACGCCTAGAGATAGAGGAGGATGGAGGATCAGGCAACACAATGTGATGCCTAAACAATGTGTCCTCCGGAGCCTCAATGTAACGAGTCCTAGACCTAAGCCTAGCTATGTCTATCTCGTGTCGTCGCTCTCGCTCCGCTAGCTCTGCCTGGAGTCTCGTCACCCTATCATCCTGGGGCACCCTGGTCGCTCCATCCAAGTCCGCCTGCAGCTGGGCCATCCTCTCCTCCTGAGCAGCTAATAGGGCATCCCGCTCTGTCGCTTGCTGCTCCAGTCGAGCTATCCTCTCATCCCGGGCAGCTAGCATAGCATCGCGCTCTGCTATCTGTTGCTATAGCTGCACTAGCTCGTTCTCATGCCCGTTAGAGGTGGGCAAGACCTCCTCATCCCAAAAATGATAGGGGAGAATCGATGTCGTGCCTCTAACACCCTAAGCTGCAAAACAACAAAACAAAAATTTGTTACAAATTTTTCCGAAAAAAAAAAAAAAAAAAACACATAATAAGTACTTGCTTAAATGAACAAATACCTCAGCTGGCTGCACTGGCGCGTCCGCTCCCATCTCCGCCATAGCTCCCGCGTGCTTCACTCTCCCACACAACCTTTCACTCCACTTCACTCCACTCCCTCAGACGCACTTCTCTTAAGCTCGAACGCACAAATGAGCGAAATTCTCGCTGAAACTATTTAAATAGCTGATTTTGGCGCCCTGAAACGTAGTAGGGCATTTCATGGCGGATTCAGATGTAGTCCTGCGTCTGCAGAGTGCCTAAACACCGGCGGGCGTCTCTGCCAACCACAAATGCAGACCGACGTTTGGTGTCAGTATTGAATAAAGGAACAAAACTTACAAAATTGAAGCTTACCTCCTCCAAATTTCATCAAATTGCATTCATCCATTCTTCTTATCATAATAAAAAATTTTGTGAAGGTTACAACAGTTTTGGACACAAATTTTGTCATTTCGCTCAAAAAGCGCATCATTCATCATTGTTTTACAAATTGGGTTAAAAATATTCAAAACCTTCACAAAATTAACCACATTCATCAATTCTTCTGATCTATCGTCAATTTCATTCTTCTTTCATCATGCATATTTTTGCCAAATCAAATTAAAGTAAACCTCGTATCTAGTGGTATATTCTATCACCTTGGCGATTGCAGACGATTTGAATCCATGCAATTCGGTAAGAGGATTAAACCACCATAAGGACACTTACCATTTATCATCATCAATTATTTCACTGTTTGAAAATTGGAAATCAATTTTGGGTATTCTACTTTTCAAGTGACCTCATACCAAGATTAATTTGCTCAACAATTGTCATTGATGGCCTAGTTCATGGGGCCATAAACATGGACAATCTTTCATATCGTCATTATTTTAAGTCTTGCTAGAGATTGTGGCTACCTAGGTTGATTGGTTTCGACCCGAGGAATTATCCATACAGTCACTAGGAGCATCTCTGAGTTCTGGACTCTTTCATGCATCTTTCATCTCTGCATATCAATGGCGCCAACAAGGCAATTTCATCAACAGTATGGATTCACACACAGGAGTTGGGGCATCCGTTATCAATTTCTAATTTTCCTATAGTGGAATTCATCTTACATGATCATGGAATTTACAGTTTGGCAAAAATCCCTTTATAACCGTTGGGGCAGAAAACGGTCCATCTTTCACATCACTCATATCGTCTTCAATCATATTCTTTCTGGTTTGTACACCAACCCCTTTTCTCGTTGGGACATAAACAGATGGTGCATGCACCAACCCTTTTTTTCACCGTTGGGGCAAAAACGGTTCAATTGGCTTGTGAGAACCATTCTCGCTCGCCAATTGAGGGGGTAAGCTGAAAAATTTTAAATATTCTTTTATTCTTTGGTCTTCAAAGTTGTGCTTTAGTCTTGAGAGAGAGTTGCGTCTGATCCAACTTTTCAGGTGTCTTAAGTTTTTGTGCTACATTGTGTCTTCACACAAAGCAGCTCAAAAAGGGGCATCTGTAGACACCAAAATCCAGCCACTTGTAAGTCATCTATACCTTCCTGCTAGCCACGTGTCAGTCATCCATCCTTCCCGCCATTATTTGGCCCAAATCCACACTTTCCCACCATTATTTGGCCCAATTTCACTTTTCCCGCCATTTTTCATCCCCAAATTTATTTAAATTAATATTTATATATTATATTTTAATATATTTTAATATATATATAAATAAAGTTTAAGTGATTTAATCCGAGCCGTCCATCCTTCATTTAATCTCATCCGTCCATCCATCTTAATCCGTTTCACAACCTAGATTTATTCTCTACCCTTGGATCCACTTTAATCTTAGCCACACGTTCAAAGTGTCGTTAAAACCCTAAAGTGTGCCCTAAGAGTAGATTATAAATTGAGTCACCTTGATGGCTCAAACCCTATCTATCTCTTCGGCTAAACCTACCTATCTTTCCTATCTAAGTCTGGAGTTGGCTATTGCTGTTAATCCTGAGTCTTCTGAGTCTTCTACGGCCCTAAGTCTGAACTAAACCCTTTCGCCGCATCCATCGCCGCCGCTTGGTCTCGCCGCGTTAACAAGAAAAGGTATAGATTCGTCTAAAGCAAGTAATCTTTCTTTATGTATTAATCGTTGTTGAATTCTGCATTCCATTTTATTTTTATTTCATAAATCTAGGGTTTTAGACTATTTTCGAGGGCTCACACAGTGGAGCCCTCTTATTAGTTTCTAACTCTTTGATAATTTTAATGTGTGCAGGATTCTAGTGGTAGATCTGATTTGTTGATAGCAACTGCTAAGTCGGAGTGGTCCGAGCCAAAGGATACAACGAAGCCCACTCATTATGTTGAGGTTAAGGATACATTCTTTGGAGACACCACCACATTGTGCCAGCTAGGGTTTCGGAGAACCCTAGCACAAATTGTAACTTTGTATCACGAAAAGGGTTACTCCAATTACAACAATACAGGACTTTTGAAGAGGCTTTGGCCCAAGCAAGTATCATAGAAGACATTAAAGTCCAAGAGGGTGTTTTAAAACCCCGTAGAAAAGAATGGCAACAAAAGGGCCAACAACGAAATAATAATTATGGCCAAAACAAACAAGCACAGGCTAGTACAACCTCAAATGTTAACCAAGTTAATCAAGTGGTGGCGAGCCAGCCCGTAATGGCTCAACAACAACAAGTAATGCAAAGTCAACCGCAACCAATTGCTTATCATGCGGTACCCGCCCCTCCTCAACCAGCTCACAATACTGGGCCAACCATGGAAACTCGACCTTGGCAAACAAATCGTCCCAAGCGACAGTTCACACCTTTAGATGAACCATATGCGGTCATATTCAACAAGTTATATAGCACAAATCAGTTAACTTTACCTGAGTTTAAACCTTTAGAACCATCTAGAAGGGGGAAGTATTACAAGGAGTACCTATTTTGTCCTTATCATAGGCAAAATGGACACGATATCAATAATTGTACAGCTTTCAAACATGTGATCCAAGATCTTATTGAGATTGGAGCCATTAAATTGGATAGCCCCTTAGCCCAACAAAATCAAAATCTTGGTGTATTTCAAACACCCCTTCCACATCGGGAGGAAGCTCCAACAACTTCAGGGGGAGTAACTCAGGTAACTCCTCCTAATCAAGTCAACCATGTACAACAATACCAAGGTTTTGTGGGTACTATTAACGTAGTAACCCGGGGTCAAAGGGCGAACCAACCGAATCAGGCTGAACCACAGCCACCTGTACAAACCCCCAGTCCACCTCAGGTAACAGTGACCCAACGATGTGCTAGTACTTCTCAACAACCGCTAAATCATTCTACTCAACGCCAACGACCCATCATGTCATTGAGTAGCCGAGTTAACTACCAGCTTTAAAAATGGCTTCTGCCAAGTTATCGATCTATGACCTCATTCAACAATCTCCCCCGCATAGAGAGGCATTAATGGAAATATTAAAGTCAATCGAGCTTCAAACTCAAGATACTAATGCCTTCAACAACTTTGTGGGGAGTATTCAAACATGCATGGAGCCCTCCATCACTTTCTATGATTTTGAAATCAAACCTTTGTCAACGGAAAGTATAGATCCTCCACTACATATCATGGCCAAGATCGATCACAAGCCATTCAAGAGAGTCTTAATTGACATCGGTTCCTCAATCAATATCATTACAACATCGGCGTTGAGTAATCTAGAGCTGTCGCCATCCCTTATCACCAAGTCGACTTTTACTCTTAAAGCATTCAATGATGCTTTATCTTCCACGGTTGGCACGGTTATCTTGCCCATTGAGGTAGGGGCCCGAACTTTGCATACCTTGTTTCACATCTTGGAAGGGTCCATGGCATACAATGTATTGCTTGGACGGCCTTGGCTTAGGGAGATGAGATGTGTCCCTTCTATACTCGCATCAATGTCTCAAGTATGTATATGAGGGACAGGTTCATTGTGTACCCGCTGACATTGAACCCTTCAAACATTGCAACTATGTCTCAAATCCTTATGAGATTGTGTTGCCATCCACTCATCTTTTCTTGACCCCATCTACTTCTTCTATACCATCTTCTTCTAAAGCTCCCATTCCCGAGGAGCTACCCATCATATCGCAACCATCTTCCTCTTCCGCTATTCCATCTCATTCACCACTTTTTCATCTTCATCTCCTAAATCTTCTCCTTCTTCTTCATCAATGACCACATGCACATGTGGCCATGACCAATCATCTCTTTCCATGTCATTACCCCCTTCTTCTACACCTTCTTCAACATCACCTATTATTCCTCCATCTTCCCAACCATCACCGGCTGATGTTTCACAAGTCAGTGAAGCATCAACCCAACCAAATCCTTCCAATTCTTCTATCCCACATTCTTCTATTCCATCATCTAGTCCATCTCCCTCCCAAGTCAAGGTCCATCTAACCGATGCAGGTATTGGTGAGTATGCCATCCAAGATGTCCACATCACACCGTTCAATGTGCAAACAAGTTAAAGATTTTGGTCGTCCACATGACCAACATTTATCCATTGGATCGGTTTATAACATGGGTTCTATGCCAAATTCCATTAATTTTGTATATGGGGGAATAGAGTCATCTTCTAGTCCTACCACCATACTAGAACCCAAGCATCCAGTCCCTGCCAATATCGAAAGGATGGAGGGTTTTCCCTCTCGCTATTTCCACAGACATAATTGGCAGCAATTTGGCCTAGGTCGATACGAGCAAGGGGTAACTGAATGCATCGATATGCCATACCAGAGACCCACTGAGCATTTTGGTCTGCGCTACCAACCACTTCCATACCTTTCTTCTTTTGAACAAGCTTTTCAAAGCATTAATATTAATTCGGAAGAAGAAATCCTCCACCCCGACGAATCCGAAGATGAAGCCTATGAAGAATTTGACGTCATGTCAAATGGTGATGAATACGAAGAAGAGTCGGCGCCCATTGTTCCCCTCACCGAACAAGACGAGTTTTATCTCCAATTGTTCCCTCTCCAAGAGGCCATCTTTCGCTTGCTTCTTCCACAAGAACGAGGTGAACCACCCCCTCCGCCACATCCATAAGCCATAATCCAAACCTGTATTATATGTATATACTAAAATAGTGGTTTTCACCACTACCAAAAAAAAAAAAAATCAGAAAATTCCCAAAAAAAAAAAAAAAAAAAAAAAATCAAAATATATAAAAATACTTTATTGCTTTATGTATGTGTGTAATAGTGGTTTTCACCACTACAAAAAAAAAAAAAAAAACTCAAACTACAAAAAAAAAAAAAAAAAACTGAAAAATTATGTTGTTTTGCATTTCAGGTCTTCCGAGGTCTTCACCGGTTTTCCCTTCCATTCCGCCCATCCTTTCTTCCATAAGTCGACAATGAATTTTGAAGACTTATTCACCCCGCTCCATAATCCATATGATCCGGATAAGCCAATCCCGATCAACCCAAGCCTGATTGACATGGATCGGATTTCATCCTCTCCATCTATTTTAGAGTTCATCCTTTCCGAGGAATTGTTAAGGGCTTCCGCCAACTACATTCCTCCTTCACCTCCACATTCACCTTCATCTTCTAAGCCAGAGGTCTTCCAGGCAGACATAGACGAGAGCAAGGCACAGGAGCTTGATGACATTTTAGATGACATAAATCTGATCCCTACTCCCCATCAGCTTGAGGAAGGTTCCCACATGTCTATTGAAGAAACTATCGATGTAGACCTTAGTCCAGACCAAGATGGCACCCAAATTGTGAAACTGGCTAAAAGTCTATCATCAGAGGAACAAGAGCAAATGATTGCTCTACTCAAGCGGAAGAAGGAGATATTTGCATGGTCTTACAAAGACATGCCAGGCCTAGACCCTAATTTGGTTGTCCATAACCTCACCTTACAAAAAGATGCTAAACCTGTCAAACAAAAACTTAGGAAAATGCATCCTACCGTGGCCCTCATAGTTAAATCGGAGATTCAAAAACTTTTGGATGTTAAATTTGTCGTCCCGATTGATTATCCTGAGTGGCTTTCTAACATGGTACCCGTTCGCAAGCCTAACGGGGGAATACGTGTTTGCACCGATTTTTGAGATCTAAATAAAGCGTGTCCTAAGGATGACTTTCCTCTTCCAAACATTGATACTCTTGTCGATACCTACGCTGGTCATGAAATGCTTTCGTTCATGGATGGATTTTCAGGATACAACCAGATTCGAATAAACCCTGAAGATCAACACAAAACAGCATTTACCACACCTTGGGGAACTTTTTGTTACAGGGTGATGCCCTTTGGCCTTAAGAACGCAGGTGCAACCTATCAACGAGCCATGACTTATATTTTCCATGATTATATGCATAAGATTATCGAAGATTATGTGGATGATTTATTGGCAAAATCTAAAACTCGACAAGAGCATTTTGATGTATTGGAAAAAGTTTTTGATAGACTTCTAGAGCATAAAGTAAGGTTGAACCCTAAGAAATGTGTCTTTGGTGTTACCTCAGGCAAACTCCTAGGTTTTATTATCTCTAAACGAGGTATTGAGGTGGACCCAAACAAGGTCAAAGCCATTATGGAAATGTGTCCCCCAACTAATTTGAAGGAGTTGCGTAGTTTGCAAGGAAAGATTAATTCAATCCGTCGCTTTATTGCACAACTTTCTGATAAATGTAGGCCATTTTGCCACCTACTACAAAAGGGGGTACAATTTTCATGGACAGATGAGTGTCAGAAAGCCTTTGATGACATCAAGCAGTACTTAGCGTCTCCGCCAGTCTTAGCTCCGCCTCGTCCAGGGGTCCCTTTCAATATTTATATCTCAGCAACGGACTTTGCCTTAGGGACAATGCTTGCACAAAAGAATGAACAAAATCATGAGCAAGTTGTCTATTATATTAGTCGAACATTGGTAAGCTATGAAACCCGATATGCTTATGTGGAAAAGTTGTGCTTAGCAGTGGTTTTTGCCACTAAGAAACTTCGTCATTATATGCTTAGCCATACAACATATGTCATAGCTAGAGAAAACCCTCTGCGTTATATGATGTCTCGCACTTATAATAACACTCATACCGCTAAATGGATAATGTTGCTTACCGAATTCGATCTTGAATTCATTAGCCAAAAATCTGTTAAAGGTCAAGTTATAGCCGATCAACTTGCGGAAGCTCCACTACCTAGTGATCATCCTTTGATTATTGAGCTCCCAGATGATTCGGTATTTGCTATCACTGAACAAGAAGAGGACATCATTCCGGAGGAAGATGTTGACATCACGCTATTCTTTGATGGCTCTAAGTGCACGAAAGGTCAAGGTGTTGGAGTTGTGTTTCATACACCTCAAGGGATTCCCATCCCTTTATCATTCAAACTAGACTTCCAATGCACCAATAATACAGCAGAGTATGAAGCCTTAATTTTAGGTCTTCAATCAGCCATAGCTATGAGCATTAAGCGTATTCGGATATTTGGGGATTCTCAACTCGTGGTTAAACAAATTACAGGAGAATACCAAGCCAAAGAACCTACCATTAAGCTTTATCATGATGTAGCAATGAAGTTGCTCTCTAAGTTTGATTGGTATGAGATCACTAGTTTGCCTCGTTCGACTAATAGATTCGCGGATGCCATGGCCTCTCTTGGATCATTGATTCCAAAGGACTCCCTTGGAGAGGTACAGCCCCTAATCATTTCCACAATCTCTAAGTCTGCAATTGTCCGTGCTGAGTCTAAGGATGAAAAAGATGTTTGCTTTATCCATTCGGATCCATATGAGCCTTGGTCTAGTGAGATAGTAGCCTTCCTCAAGTTTGGAACACTCCCATCTGATTTGTCTCGAATTGCCCGTCATTGCTTTAAGCAAAAGGTAGCTCGTTTTGTTCTTTTGGGGGATGTGTTGTATAAACGTGGATATGATGGAGTACTCCTCCACTGTCTAGAAGTAGGTGAAACACATAGAGCTATTGCTGAAGCCCATGATGGTACTTGTGGTGGTCATTTTAGTGGAATGGCCATTGCGAAGCGTATTTTACGTATGGGGTATTATTGGCCCACTATGGAACAAGATTGTTGCAAATATGTTAAACAATGTAAAAAGTGTCAAGAACACGCTAATTTAACCCATATACCATCACAAGTTTTACAACCCATCCAAAGCCTTTGGCCCTTCTCACAATGGGGTCTCGATTTAATTGGCAAGATTTCACCTGCCTCTTCAAGACAACATACTTTCATCATTACAGCCACTGAATACTTCACAAAGTGGGTTGAAGTTGTTCCTCTAGCCAGTACGACAGGTCCTAGAATTGTGGAGTTTATACTTCACCATATCATTTGTCGTTTTGGTATTCCCTCTAAAATTATTTCTGATAACGGCAAGTCTTTTAAGAATAAGGATGTTCGAGCTCTTTGCGAAAAGTATAATATCCAACATAGTTTCTCAACTCCTTACTACCCACAAGCCAATGGACAAGTTGAAGCTTCCAATAAGACCATAATTGCTATTCTTAAGAAACTTGTTAAAGAAAATCATAAAGATTGGCATACACAAATCCCCTTAGCATTATGGGCTTACAGAACAAGCATCAGAACTCCCATTGGGGCAACGCCATTTTCTTTGGTCTATGGAGTCGAAGCAATCATGCCTCTTGAGCTCGAGATCCCTTCCTTGTGAATTTCTTTGTAGGAATTTATCGATGATGATACTGCTAGACAAGCACGTCTTGATCAACTCACACTCATAGATGAAAAACGAATCAATGCTTTAGAGCATTTGCGAGTTTATCAAGACCGATTGAAACGTGCTTACAATGCCAAAGTTCATCTAAGAGAATTTCAAGTAGGGGATCTTGTCCTTAAAGAGAATCAACAAAACACCAATGCATTGCCGCATCTTCGAGATAAATTCGCGGCTAATTGGTTAGGTCCATATATGGTCACTGAAAGAGTGGGTAATGGAACTTATAGACTTGCCAATTTAGAGGGAGAGGAAGAACCCGAACCACTTAATGTTATACACTTGAGGGCATTCTACGCATAGTTTGAATTTTATATGTACATATATACATGGCTTGTACAACAAAAAAAAAAAAAAAAACAAATAAAATAAAAAGAATTTGCATTTCATTGTTAGTTGCATACATCTCATTCAAAAACATTGCATTTCATGTGCATACATCTCATTGAAAACCATAACATTTCATTTTCAGCCATAGTTGCATATCATGTTAGAGACCATTCTATCTTTTGGATATAAAATTTGGTCAAGCAAAAGTCATGTTGCCTTAATCAGGGGCACCTTCATAAAATCCATCAAACCGAATTGTCATTCGTACACCCATTTTCCATTTGCACATATTTACATTGCCAAAATGTTTTCAATCACTCACCCATTCCTAGTGTTTTAAGCAAACTTCGAAATGCATGTCAAAGTTCTCTAGGGCCATATCACAAATTACACTAAATAAAATCTTGAGTATTGGGAAATGATTTCAAAAGCGGTCTTGAACCTATCACATTTTCACATCTTAAAAACATCTTGTGTCAAAGAGAGATAACACCATCCTTGGGTTGTGCCTTGAAGTGAAAAGGGTAATCCTCGTTTGTCCTATCATGCAAACATAGTCCATAAAACAGTGGTTCTTACCACTATCACAAGCAATCACAAAATATAAATATAAACAGAGTAGTAAGGATAGGGTAAAATTCTCATCATACTTCGGTTGAGAATCCGATTCCCCAAAGCTCTAAGGAAATGAACATTTTTCACACACCACCGATCCCAAATAAGTTGTAAGGATCGTACTACTTGTCCAATCGGACGGATAGGTAGTCATCCCCAAGGCTTACAAAGGTCAAAAACAACATGGACTATGGAGTTAACCTTCATCGGGGCTATAGACGCTTGACTCGGCAGTGGAGTATACTCATTGCGTGGCGACATGTCTCTCCTCAAAAAGAGACCTCTGAATGCTCATACGGACAAACTAGCTTCGGGGTCTTCTCCATAATAGGGTTACCTAATTTATGCAAGATGAGGTTAATGAACACACTTGCACACACACAGGTTTTTGATTGCCTAGAGTCACTACCATGCTTCGGATTTGGTTAATGAACTCGCATGCACAACCATTTTGTCCTAGTTGAATTAGGCAAGTGTTAGTAAGTTTGTTTGATACCACTAGCATGTTTGAGTCTTTGTAAAACAGAATCTTCCATATCAACCTCCATATCTTCCTCCATATCTTCTTCCATATTCATGTCATTCCATACGTCATCCATTCACAAGCCACCAAGTTCGGTGCCCCTGATTAAACAATTATGATAACAGTTGGCTAAATCTAACTATCTAAAAGTATGAGTGCTTCTTAGTGCATATTTCATTTACTTAGTCTTGCATTAATCATCCATCGATTTACATATCATTTACTTAGTCTTGCATTAATCATCCATAGATTTTTATATTATATACTTAGTCTCGCATTAATCATCTATAAGTTTGCATTCCATTCCATCACATATGCATCAAAAACATTAAAACATATAAAAACATGCATCACAAAAACATAGGCATTCACACAAAAGAGAGTAAAACACCAAATAAATAAAAGCCATGTATATATATATGTATAAAGGTCAAACTATACAATGAATGCCAAAAGGCTACAATATACAATAGAGCACCAAGGCTCATAAAGAGTGCATCTAAGCACTAAGCTAACCATCAAAAGAGGACCCCTGAGACCTAGTAGGAGCCCTAGACCTAGTGGTGTGCCTAGACTCACTACGCCTAGAGATAGAGGAGGATGGAGGATCAGGCAACACAATGTGATGCCTAAATAATGTGTCCTCCAGAGCCTCAATGTAACGAGTCCTAGACCTAAGCCTAGCTATGTCTATCCCGTGTCGTCGCTCCCGCTCCACTAGCTCTGCCCGGAGCCTCGTCATCCTGTCATCCTGGGGCACCCTGATCGCTCCATCCAAGTCTGCCTGTAGCCAAGCTATCCTCTCATCTCGGGTAGCTAGCATAGCATCATGCTCCGCTATCTACTACTATAGCTACGCCAGCTCGTTCTCATGCCCGCTAGGGGGTACCTCCCTAGCCTCTCCTGCGACCTCTCCTAGGCCCTCTCCGCCATCCTCCCTGTCATCTCTGCTCCTCGAAGCCTATCGTGCCATCTTACCCTTTCACCTTCGACTGTCAGATCGAAGGTGGGGACCCTCCCTATGCTTGGGAACCTCCGTGGTTCCCTCACCCTCTCCAGCCCCAGCCTCGGGCTCTCCGGCTCTACCAGCCACCAATGGTGGCTCCCACCTCGGCTCTGCGGCCATCCATGCTGCATACTCAGCTGTCACCCCAACGTCATCCACGTTAGGGATCTCCATGTCCTCATCGTCCTCTGCTGCCTCCCTCCATGGCTTAGCACATGGCAAATCCCCCTCTGATCTGTGCCTTCGGTAGCGCACTAGCTCATCGGGGACATCCTGCCTCAATCTGACCTGGCGGAGTACTTGAGACATCTGTATGTACTCTGCCTCACCATGGCTTCGCCCTACTACCCTTCTGGCATATCGCACCCGTCTCAGGTGCTCTCCATCCTTGATCCACCTCGCCTCCCGCCAGGGCCTGCAAATGACTCGGGCATCTGTCAAGTCTACCCATAGTCTCCTATACCATTGCCCCAATCTCACGGGGCGGCTCGGCTGTCTCTCCTCCGCCACTGGCCATCTCCTACCATAAGCCTGTCTCATGTCCCAGTGAGCCCATGGCAACCCCTCCGATCGAGCCACTCTAAAGTGCTCCCAGCCCCACAGACTGGAGCACCACACTACAACCCAGGCCCTTTCGGCCCCGTCTCTGAACCTCATACAACTCCCGATACACCTACACCAATAAAGTGGGTGCCCAGGCATACACTACCCTATTAGTGAGCATCTCACTCACTACACCCATCAGGTTCCATGGGAACCTACACCCGGTGCTATTCAGGGCCATAATGTTGGCCAACACAAACATCGTTAGAGCCTCCACCGCTCCCAACTCCTTGGCCGTATACATGGCCAAGTATGGGATCCCCGTGCTCTCCTTTTGGATCTCCCTCCAGTCATCCCCAAACACCTTGGCCATATCCGTGGCCCTATCTCATCCACCCTCCACCCGCGCCCCCTCCATGGGCACCTTGAGGATGCGGTATACATCCTCAAGTGTCACCGTCATCTCTCCAGTCGGGAGTTGGAATGTCCCCCGATCTGGATCCCACCTCTCGGCCAAAGCCGAGAGGTACCCCTCATCCGCCCGAACTACCTCCAATCGGGTTGCCTCCGCTAGCCCCACTGCATCCAATATCTCCCAGTCTTCCTGGGACAACGACCTCCTCATCCCCAAAATTATAGGGGAGAATCGGTGTCGTGCCTCTAACACCCTAAGCTGCAAAACAACAAAAAAAAAATTTGTTACAAATTTTTCCGAAAAAAAAAAAAAAACACATAATAAGTACTTGCTTAAATGAACAAATACCTCAGCTGGCTACACTGGCGCATCCGCTCCCATCTCCGCCATAGCTCCCGCGTGCTTCACTCTCCCACACAACCTTTCACTCCACTTCACTCCACTCCCTCAGACGCACTTCTCTTAAGCTCAAACGCACAAATGAGCGAAATTCTCGTTGAAACTGTTTAAATAGCTGATTTTGGTGCCCTTAAACGTAGTAGGGCATTTCATGGTAGATTCAGACGTAGTACTGTGTCTGCAGAGCACCTAAACACCGGCGGGCGTCTCTGCCAACCACAAACGTAGATCGACGTTTGGTGTCAATATTGAATAAAGGAACAAAACCTGCAAAATTGAAGCTTACCTCCTCCAAATTTCATCAAATTGCATTCATCAATTATTTTGATCTATCGTCAATTTCATTCTTCTTTCATCATGCATATTTTTGCCAAGTCAAATTAAAGTAAACCTCGTATCTAGTGGTATATTCTATCACCTTGGTGATTGCAGCGATTTGAATCCATGCAATTCGGTAAGAGGATTAAACCACCATAAGGACACTTACCATTTATCATCATCAATTATTTTATTGTTTGAAAATTGGAAATCAATTTTGGGTATTCTACTTTTCAAGTGACGTCATACCAAGATTATTTTGCTCAACAGTTGTCATTGATGGTCTAGTTCATGGGGCCTTAAACATGGACAATCTTTCATATCGTCATTATTTTAAGTCTTGCTAGAGATTGTGGCTACCTAGGTTGATTGGTTTCGAGCCGAGGAATTATCCATACAGTCACTAGGAGCATCTCTGAGTTCTGGACTCTTTCATGCATCTTTCATCTTTGCATATCAATGGTGCCAACAAGGCAGTTTCATCAACAGTATGGATTCACACACAGGAGTTGGGTCATCCGTTATCAATTTTTAATTTTCCTATAGTGGAATTCATCTTACATGATCATGGAATTTACAGTTTGGCAAAAATACCTTTATAACCGTTGGGGTAGAAAATGGTCCATCTTTCACATCACTCATATCGTCTTCAATCATATTCTTTTTTGGTTTGTACACCAACCCATTTTCTGTTGGGACATAAATAGATGGTGCATGCACCAACCCTTTTTTTCACCGTTGGGGCAAAAACGGTTCATTATCTTTCGAATTTCTTCCAATTGGCTTGTGAGAACCATTCTCGCTCGCCAATTGAGGGGGTAAGCTGAAAAATTTTAAATATTATTTTATTCTTTGGTCTTCAAAGTTGTGCTTTAGTCTTGAGAGAGAGTTGCGTCTGATCTAGCTTTTCAGGTGTCTTAAGTTTTTGTGCTACATTGTGTCTTCACACAAAGCAGCTCAAAAAGGGGCATCTGTAGACACCAAAATCCAGCCACTTGTAAGTCATCTATACCTTCCTGCCAGCCACGTGTCAGTCATCCATCCTTCCCGCCATTATTTGGCCCAAATCCACACTTTCCCACCATTATTTGGCCCAATTTCACTTTTCCCGCCATTTTTCATCTCCAAATTTATTTAAATTAATATATATATATATATATATATATTTTAATATTTTAATATATTTTAATATATATATAAATAAAGTTTAAGTGATTTAATCTGAGCCATCCATCCTTCATTTAATCTCATCCGTCCATCCATCTTAATCCGTTTCATAACCTAGATTTATTCTCTACCCTTGGATCCACTTTAATCTTAGCCACACATTCAAAGTGTCGTTAAAACCCTAAAGTGTGCCCTAAGAGTAGATTATAAATTGAGTCACCTTGATGGCTCAAACCCTATCTATCTCTTCGGCTAAACCTACCTATCTTTCCAATCTAAGTCTGGAGTTGGCTATTGTTGTTAATCCTGAGTCTTCTGAGTCTTCTACGGCCCTAAGTCTGAACTAAACCCTTTCGCTACATCCATCGCCGCCGCCTGGTCTCGTCGCGTTAACAGGAAAAGATATAGATTCGTCTAAAGCAATTAATCTTTCTTTATGTATTAATCTGCTGTTAAATTTTGCATTCCATTTTATTTCATTTCATAAATCTAGGGTTTTAGACTGTTTCTGAGGGCTCACATAGTGGAGCCCTCTTATTAGTTTCTAACTCTTTGGTAATTTTAATGTGTGCAGGATTCTAATGGTAGATCTAATTTGTTGATAGCAGCTTAAGCTGGAGTGGTCCGAGCCAAAGGATACAACGAAGCCCACTCATTATGTTGAGGTTAAGGATACATTCTTCGGAGATGCCACCACATTGTGCCGCCTAGGGTTTCGGAGAACCCTAGCACAAATTGTAACTTTGTATCACGAAAAGGGTTACAGGCCCTGTTGTACTTAAAAGAAGTTTCTAAACTCCATTGATTAATAAAAATCATTCATTTTGTACAATTGTTCTGTATTCCTTTATTGTGATTTCTTTATTTCTATTTGGCAATGTATCTTTAATCTACACAAATATCAACATGAAGGATTACATCAAGCTACTACTGAATTTATACACTTCATTCACCAAGTAACCATGCTGAAATAGTGCAATAGTGTTGCACAATTGCTCCTGCTCTGTTATACCCTGTTGCTACCTATTTAGACCATGTGGGAATGCTTATAAATAGGTCAGATGTCTTCTGTAGTACTTCTGAACTCATTCCATCCATATCCTTATGTTTTTCTTGACAACTTCAAGGTTTTCCTATAAAGTGACAACTTGCTAATTTTTATATGGCTATATTTTCTAGATTTTTAGATTTATGACAGTCCTAAACTTTTGGCTTCAATGTGGATTTGAAACAAGTTGAAGGGCAGGAAAACATTCAAAAACCATTTAGAAGTTAATGGATATCAGTATATCGCATTTGGTTAATTGAAATGCATGTTTTTACTTTCTACTAATCAAGCAAAATCAGTCACAAAATGCTAAAAATAGTCGAAAACAGAGATATAGTATTCCTAACATAATCATGCAAACACTTAACAAATAGTATATTTTAGTCAACTATTTGGCAATTAACTTATCATATGGTAGTCAAACATTGTGCAATAATGAGGCACTTTTGGGACTCATCATCCCCCCCAACTTGAACTAATGCATGCCCTCATGCATCTTAGTAGGCCATAGTAATATGCAGGTTTAGTCTTGTGAACAACATCCTTTGCTACCTTCTAATTGATAAATTCCTCCTTGTTGCACTATATCAAGTATTTTGCAATTAAGCACATGTATGACTCTTTTTCTATTTTTCTACAAGTTTTAGTGTTGCAAGGTACCTCTTAAAGGCTTGATATCATATGATTTATCTTGCAATAGTCTTATTGTGGAACCGTATTTGGCAGATGCACTACTACTGATGGAATTTTCTATTCTTAACAATATTTCAGATTGAATGCTTATTTTGTTGTTTGCACCTTTTGAACAAAATCGATAATTTTTTTTTTTTGATTTGAAATGCTTGAGGAATGTACTTACTTGTGGTATAGCCTTATAAACCTCAATATTTGATGTACCCTACTATTTTTACTATTATGTAGCATTTTCAGCAATTTTGGTACAGTTTATGCTCATTCTAAAGATATCCTACTCATTCCGAAGAGACTGTATTTCTCATTTCGAAGATTTTTTCTCATTTCGAAGAGACTGTACTTCTCATTTCGAAGATGTCTGCTCATTCTGAAGGGACTACATTTCTCATTTTGAAGATGTTTGCTCATTTTGAAGATACTATACTTCTCATTCTAAAGATGTCTGCTCATTTTGAAGAGACTATATTTCTCATTCCGAATAGACTGTACTTCTCATTTTGAATATATCTGCTCACTCCGAAGAGACTGTATTTCTCATTCTGAAGATGTTTGCTCATTTCGAAGAGACTGTACTTCTCATTTCGAAGATGTCTGTTCATTTCGAAGATCTTCAAAAAAAATGCAGAAATGACCTCTTATGCAAAATTTAGCTACAGATTCTATTATGGGCCAATCTCTAGAGTGTATAAGCCTTCCATAACATCAAAAATCCCTTCTTCATCCTTTTGTTTAGATGCTATTCTTTGTTTTGTATGTTGTTATTTTATTCCAGTAGTACTAAAATAGAACCTTCAAGTGCATTTTGTTGATTATCCTCCTTCAATTTATCAGACAATTATGAGATATAAACTTGCAGTTCTCCTAAAATTTGCCCTATAAATTGAAATAGAATTGCTGCCATGTCTGTCCAAAATCAGATTTTTGCATAGTTTTGGAATTTCCATGCAATTAAAGGCATAAGGGGGTGTTTCTTGACATCTTGAACATGTTCCTTTTTCAACTTATCAATATTGTATGAATAGTTTATTCCAAATACCGACTATCATACACTAAATGCTAAATGTTTAATATGAATTAAATGAAAGAAACACATACCTTACTATCCTAAAAATTGGTCATGCACCTTACAAGCTGCTTTTGATGATTGTTAGTAGGCTATCTAAAAACATAAACATAACACATGTGCAGTGTGATATTTGAACAATGGTGAACTATGATGGGTAGATCAACAAGGCAATGCATGCCGAAAAATTGGTTTTCATGCAAGCCAACTCAGTAGCACCTCCAATAAGGTTTTCACTACTAAATTATTCATTTTTTTTTCTTTTCTTTCCCTTTTTTTTCATCTTTTTTTTCATTTTTTCATCAGAAGAGGCTGTCATTTCTAGTTTTCAACCAACTTCTATCCTTTTTTTTTTTCAAGTGCTTCAATGAGAGAGAAAATTTCTCACTCTTATTTGGATAAGACCAATCCTTATTTTGCAAAAACATGTCAATTGTTGTATGAAAACACCATCTCTTTTTGTTGAAACCTGCAACATTGATGCAACCTTCCTTTCTAGATGAGTAGTAAGAATCTTTATACATCATAATTGCCTCCTTATTGCTGAAAATGAAGTATTGGCTCCATTGTTCCTCTTCCTTGCTGAAATTGATGCTTGTCCTCATGTATCCCTATTTTGTGGGACATGCCTTTGCTACAATTTTTTTCTCTTTTTTTTCAATTTTTCTTGTCTTGCTTGTACCCAAGAAGGAAGTTCACAAACAAGACTATTCTTCTTTTTGCTTTTCTTGTATTTTTTGGGTTTTTTTTCTTTTTGTCAAACTTTTTATCATCACTCTAAATCTGATATTGAAGAGAAATTCTCTTCCATTATGTGTACATCCAATGGAATCTCCTTCAAGAACTCCTCCTTAGTTAATGGTGCATGGTATACCCGAAGGCAATGTCCATTCACCATTAACATCCTCCATGAATTACCAATGGGAGAAAGAAGCACTACTCCATATCTAAAAACTTCTTCAATCAAGTGTTGTCCATGCCTCCTAGTCTGCAAAATCTTGTCAATCTATTCTTGAAATAATTAAATACCAATTTCCAAAAGATGTTAAGTGCTTACATCAAGATAAAATCTTGATATACCCTTGTAATTCCATGTAAAGGGATTGAAATATTGTTTCAAAATAGCAACAATTTTACTTTTTGTTTATAAGTCATCCAGCTAATAATGTTCAAGAATTTTCTTGGCTGCACTTCAATTTGTTTCATTCCTAGGAGGACATAATTTACCCATTTGTAATTTCTTACTAAGGAGTTTAATGGAAGTAAATTTTCTATGTGTAGTTTTTCTAGTTTTTTCTCCTTTATCCAAGGCTAATTTCTGTGTGTTTGGACTAAAGGTTTTCTGTGTATCTCCATTGAATTTTGTCTCTTGAAGTTCAGGTAAGTTCTTGTTTGAGCACAGTTGGATGTTGTTGCAGTCAATAACATTTCCTGCAGTTTTTTTTTTATATATATATACTAGATTCAGCTACATAGACAGGGGTTGCCTATCCTGTATTATTCATACTGATCATAGGTTGGGCTAAAAAATAAATATTTTTGGTTTGCACAATAAGACAAGAAGTGTACAACTTTAGCAGATCAACTACTTGTCAGGTAGGATCACCTCTAATGAGATCAACTATTGTCCGTGTAGGCTAAGAATTGCTAGGTTACAGTTTAGCACGGTAAAATCCTAATAATATTTAAGTAATAATGAAAAACTCTAGGATCATCATTAAGTTGTAAACTCCTATTTTGATTATGCAAATTTTTTTATGATTTTTTTTTTTAGCTTACATAGACAGGGGTTGCCTGTCCTATATTATTCATATTGGCCACAGGTTGGGCTAAAGGTGGTGGTTGATTTACTTGCCTTGTTTGTTGTTGTTGGGATCTCTCTTTGAGAAGAATTCAGACTAGGTAATAGATTTTGCATCTATGATCTATGGAAGTAAATGGCATTCATAAATGATATGTCCCTATGAAAAAATGCTACAGGTAGCTGATATGGCTATTTTGTTCAAGGGATAGTCTTGTATATCTACCATGATGTCTTCCCAACACTTAATACAAATTTGTTTATACTACCCTGATGATATGGATATAAAAATGGTAGTACTAGCAGATGGCTCCTCTAAGAGATCTTATGTTTCTTGATAATGAGGATGATGAATTCTTTTAATTTTTATCAATAATTTCAAACATAGGCAATTTAACCCCCAAGTGTGAAGATCACCTCCCTGTGGTTGCTTGTTTTCTAAATGGACTGAAATGCAACTATCAATAATTATTATTTATACCAGCTATTCATTCATATTTTACTCTAAACTTCATAAGTTAGCACAATAATAATTATTTGACTGCTTTTACCCTCTAACAACACCATGATCCCCGGCAACGGTGCCAAAATGATGAGTGTCGTTGAGTCTCATCATTTAATATCAATGATTTATCAATCCGGGGTGGTGTCCAAGGTTGTCTATGATAGAAGGCTAGGGCAGAGTACAATTCAGGCATTCAGATTTCAAGCATTTATTGGTGAAGAAGATTTTGGTTTAGCCTTTTGGTGTCACACTAAACCTAGTTTGAAGAATGGAAACTAAAATAAATTACAGGAATTGAAAAATAATTGTAAGTTGCAAGAATTGAAATCTAACTACAATTGCATGAATTGAAATTACTAAACTGAAATCTAATCTACTTTTGCAGAATTGAAATTGCTGAAATGAAATCCTAAGGTACTTTTGTAAAATTGAAATTACTGAAATGAAATCCTAAGTTACATTTGTAGAATTGAAATCTAGTTACTTTTGCATAATTGAAATGATGCTTGTAAATGAAAATTATTCTAAAAACACCTGTCAATTCCCTACCACAAAAGGTCGTCAAGCTTCTGCTACAAGAATTGACAGCAAAATGAAATATGCTAAAAATGGAAAGTTGCTAAAGCAGGGAAAACATGGAAAGCAAAGGAAAAATGTGTAATATAATTTGTCAGCTAACATACACACAAATGTTGTACACAAACATAATAGAAAACATAAATCACATAATACAAAATAAAAACAAGAAAATGAAATTTAGCAAGCAATCTATTAATTTTGCTACAGCAAAATTATAGATTAAAACCTGCCATAAAATCCCTCCTTCTAGATCTGAAAGTGGGCCCATACTTCCTGATCTAGAAGGAGGTGAAAAGCACTCCTTAACTAATTAACACTTAGAATAGAAAATGATAAAATAGCTGCACTTTTATTGATGACAAAACATGCTGAAAACTGTTACAAAAAATTACTGTACAGTCCTAATTACTGCAATTGAAAACTCTCCTCTATTCTAATTCCTAACTAGCTCAACCAAGGAGGGAGCTATGTTATTTATATAAATATTTACAACATATCCCATGCTCAAATCAGCCTATGTGCTACTTTACAATGATTTTTCAATAATTCTGGATCTGAAATAAATGCAAATTTGGACAGTTTGTGTTGCAGTAGTAGTCATTGGCCCTTAGAAAACATCTTCAGTGGTGTGAGTACGTGAGAGGAGTCTAGAAATATCTCACATATCTTTCTCCACTTCATAATATGACATTCCTATCTTGCAAACAACTTTCTATTATGCTACAGTTTTTTTGGGTTTATCCTAGAAGAGGATCAAAATTGATCTTTTCCATGAATGGTGGCTTTGGATGGCAAGGACGGCAAAGTCATATGGGAGATATTTTCTTTTAATATTTTCAACCTTATTTCCCTTTTTCCACCAACAAAAATAGTCAAAAATTCAAAAAGCACTTTTCTGTTCTCATTCCAAAGATAAGTGGCTCATTCCGAAGAGACTGTATTTCTCATTCCGAAGATGTCTTGTTCATTTCAAAGATCTTTGGAATGAACAATTATGTGCTCTTAAAATTATTTTAGCTACATTTCTCAAGTGGATTAGCCCTCAGGATCAGATAGCAATAGCTTTCATTCCTCTCCATGTGTGAATTTCATGCCTTGCCATTCATTAGTAGCTTGCTGAAATTTACATTGTAAATTACTGCATTTTCCAATTCTGCTACACAGTTGTAAAATATTGGCATTTATTACAAATTCAAACAAATTAGAAATGGAAAACTTATTCAAATATCAACATGAAGGATTACATCAAGCTGCTACTGAATTTATACCCTTCATTCACCAAGTAAACATGCTGAAATAGTGCAACAGTGCTGCACAATTGCTCCTGCTCTGTTATACCCTGTTGCTACCTATTTAGACCATTTGGGAATTCTTATAAATAGGTCAGATGTCTTCTGTAGTACTTCCAAACTCATTCGATCCATATCCTTGTGTTTTTCTTGACAACTTCAAGGTGTTCCTATAAAGTGACAGCTTGCTAATTTTTATATGGCTGTTTTTTCCAGATTTTCAGATTTATGACAGTCAACTTTTGGCTTCAATGTGGATTTGAAACAAGTTGAAGGGCAGGAAAACATTCAAAAACCATTTAGAAGTTAATAGATATCAGTATACCACATTTGGTTAATTGAAATGCATGTTTTTACTTTCTACTAATCAAGCAAAATAAGTCACAAAATGCTAAAAATAGTCAAAAACAGAGATATAGTATTCCTAACATAAAATTATGCAAACACTTAACAAATAGTATATTTTAGTCAACTATTTGGCAATTAAATTACATATGGTAGTCAAACATTGTGCAATAATGAGGCACTTTTGGGCCTCATCACTTCCCCTCTCTCAAAATGTGGAGGAATGTCATTGGGGATCGTGGGGTTCCCATATAGTAGTGGGAAGTAGTCCTCCAAGGAGTAGACTGTATTGGATTGGCATAAGGGTCTTGGGCCAACCCGTCCTTGTAGCCTATATTCAAGCAATTTAGGCCATCCATGAGGACATCTAGAGGCAAGGGATTGTTGCATCCCACTCCCGACTTTTCATAGGGTATTTGATACTATGGTTGATAAGGGATTCTTGTGCCCTGCTCATACTGGCCTAACCCATAACCATACCAGTTGCATAGGTTAAGATACTTTAGGGTGAATTTAGGGTTAGAAAAGTAGTTAATGTCTTCTTGAAAAATCTCCTCATGATCCTCCTGCTATTGGTAAGGTTTGATTCCATAGTCAAGGCCCCCATAGAAAAAATCCATTTGATTAGGTGGAATACCAAGATGCACGATAGTGCCTATGGGAAGACGAGGTCTACCTATGTCTCACACCGAATCTATAGTAGGATTAGTGGTGACATTCCTAACCATGTATTCTCCCAATCTAGTAGAAGCTAGGTGCACTGTAACCTGGGGCTACGAATAGAAGAGTGATGAGAGTGAGACTTGATCTGGCTCATTGTTTGCCTCGTGTGGTGTCTCTTCATCATCCGAGCTAGGTATCTCCTCTATAGAGAGTGGATATGGTCAGTTGGACCTCATAAATGGGTCATTTCTCTAGGTTTCTAGGCAAAGAATCCACTGGTGTACTAGGCATCCAGGGTAGAGCCGATGATGAGGATGGCATGGTATTCGGTAGCGACGAGGTCAGACCTCGACCAAATTTATTCAACTAAAAATCTAGATGTGTCGATGGCAAGGTCAACTCGAGTAACTTCTGCACCATTTTGTAGTACTTTAAGTGCTCTAGGTCCACGAAAATGACATGAACTTGCCCTTCGTGAGTGTACTTAAGGCACTGGTGAGCGATGGAAGGGACACACTTCATGTACCTGATCCATGGTCTTCCTAACAAGATATTGTATGCCATCTCACCCTCTAGGATGTGGCACATTGTAGGGATGATATTTTCTCCTACTTGGATAGGTAGGACAATTGTACCAACCATTGAACATATGGCATCATTGAATGCTTGGAGGGTGTAGGTAGATGTAACAATATGGGATACTGGGAGGTTTAGGTGCTTGAGAGCTGTTGTAGTTATGATGATGCTTGAAGACCTAGTGTCTATCAACACTCTCTTATAAGGTGTTCCATTCACACATGCAATAATGTACAAAGGGGGATCCACCATACCATGTGGAACCAATTTAAGTTCATCTTATCGAAATTTAATCATCGATTTCATGCATTGCTTCACATGCCCCACAAAGTTGTTGAAGGAGTTAGACTCTTGGGGCTGAAGCTAAATTGCCCTAAGGATCTCCATCAAGGCTTCTTTATGAGGTTGTGATTATTGGATGATCTCATATATGGAGAGCTGTGCATATGTTGTTCTTAAGCTCTGAGCAAGCTTACTCTTAATGGTGACTACAAGCCTAGGTGGGAGGCTTAGCCGGGAGGCGATATAGGTTGCGATGTCGAAGGGACATCACTCTGAGCCGTAGGTGGTGTGGCTGGACTTGGATACCACCTATTTATTATCACAATACTAACCATACCAACATACCCTTGCTTAGGAGGGGCATGGTAAACATCATTCACCTGGGGCACTAGTTTGGCCTACTCCGCATGGGTAGGTAAGGGGTCCTTGAAGACCTCCATCTACTGGTTGTTTGGTGTGATAGGGTTATCTACCTGGAGGGCATTCCTATAAATTAGGTCTTGCACCAAGTGTTTAAATTTATAGCACATTTACACATCATTCCCATTTTGCCTATGAAACTTGCAATATAGGTCTCCTCTGTATCCTTTGGGCTTCGATGCATTTGGGTCGATAGGTTGACTCTCAGGTAGATGGATCATATTGGCCGCTAAGAGGCGATCAAACAATGAATCCATAGATTTTGCAATGGGCATGAATTTTCACTTGGGGTGACACTGTTTATTTTGCCCTTGACCATTCTAGTTGTCCTTGGCATAGTTCCCAGGAGTGGCTTGATAATTAGACATTTGAGGTGGCACGGATTGCACTGGCCCCAAGACACTAATTACAACCTGATTTACTACTGCTGACTTTGGTTGAGCTGGGGTGTTTTTAGAATTCTTGTTCCATTCCTTCTTGTGAGGCTTTGCAATCCCACCCTCTTGAATCTTGATTTCTTTAATGATCCTAGCCTGTGCTAAGGCATCTTCAAGAGTAGGGTATTTTTGCAACTGCAACAACAAGAATATTGGATTCAAGCAACTTTTGGAGAACATCTGAGTCAACTCCAACATGGGGAGGAGATAAGGCAACTTGATGAGTAGGTTTCACCATCTATTTCCATAATTTGTTATTGACTCGTCGTCATACTATTTCAACCCAGCTACATCGGCCAGCGTTGCCTTCCTCTTGGTATTGAAGGCAAAGCGCTCTAGGAAAGCATCCGCAAGTTGGTCCAGAGTGTGGACACTATGCTTAGGGAGTTGGTAAAACCACTCGAAGGCAAGGCCGATGAGGGTAGTCACAAATGTTCTCAAAATCAAAGAATCATCATCATGAATTCCAAAGCATTGGCCTAAGAACCTAGTGAGATGTTCTTGTGCATCCTCTTCTCCCTTGAAAGTGCCAATTGAGGCAACTTAAATTGTTCTGGATAGGGAGGTGTAGGTACTGACAGATGGATGGGTTGACTACAAAACTGGTGCATAGTGGTATTTTGAGATCCCAACCTAGAGATATTGTTCTCAACTGACTCTAGGTGTTCTAGCAATGCTTTATACAAGCCTGAGGACTTAATCTCCTCATCCTTGTTCACATCTTGCAACGGAGGTCTAGGGTCCTCCAACCTATTACGAGGTGATGGTAAATCACCCCCTTGCCTTGGTAAGGCATCTCCACATACTATATATTGGGCTCATTCTCATTATAGGCCCCGTAAGGCATCTCTCGAGTCTGTCTATAAATGGGAGTATCCACCCGCGGTGGGTGCCCTATGTTTGGTCTGGGAGGCATCTCCCGATCTAGCCTAGGAGGTCATGAAGGCAACATTGGATAAGGTCCCACCATGATCACCACTAAAGTAGAGAAAATTGGTGCTCCTAATGAAGAGCAACAATATGTGTATCTATTCGATCTCTCTTACAAGCATCAAACAGAAGCATGCATATGAAAATGAAGCAAAACCAAACAATAAGGAATGAAATGAAACGAGTCTCTTATTTATTAATTTGGTGGATCAAATCCAAGGTTACATAGTAGTTCCATTTAGGGCTCAAATTTTATACAATGTTTATCCAAGGATCAAATCCTTTAAGAAACTGGGTGCACATCCAGTTCCTTTCCTCGTATCCACAATCGATGTGGGTGGGCCAATGTCACCACTGCTTGTATATTCAATCTCTTATGTCTGATATTCCTTCCTAATTCCTCTCAAGAACCTACACCTAAACACAAGGAAGCAAAAGAGATCAAATAGCAAGGGTGTGTGGAGGGAAACACGCAATCCCCACAGGTACAAAATGGCACATATATTAAAAATATGTTAAATCAACTTAGAATGCTATGAAACTTTATGGGGATGTTGAATAAGAGGTTTTGAGGGGATATCACCAAAAATAGATCGAAAATTGTATCTGTGGACCCCTCAATTTTGTGTCGCTTGCCTACAACTTATGAAGACCAAGATAAGCAAATCCTACACCTAGAAATGTCCAAAACATGTTATAATGCATAAATAATAATTTTAAGACAACCCATATGGTTATATTTCCAAAATGAGGCACAGATCCACCTGCATTCAACTGGGGTGCCCATATGGGCCCTACGAACCTGCAAAACCTTAAAAATACAATATCTTGGCCAATTTAACTCCAAATTGCATGAAATTTAAACCATAGAATCCTATGATAGTATAGAATAATATAATTTAAAAATAGTAATAAAATTGTGCAAGGATTGGTCCTCATATTGGGGGTATGGTGGTGAATTTAACTAATTAGGGGGCACCTTGGGAGGGGATACCCACCAATTATATGCACTGTTTACTACCAATACCATTGGGTAATGATACTAAATACTATATGGGGTGGTTTCATCAAATTTTGTGAATAAATTCACCCGTATGGAAAAGTTACACTCAAAAGACCCTCTTGAAGTCACCTAGTAACCTCCTTCACAAAAGAGATATATCAAGGGCAAGAAGGCACAATAAAGTGAGGGGAAATATTGGAAGAACTCCATAAAATATCCTAGAACTCATATCTATGTTTTTTTGTGGATATTGAATCCATGTTATAGCCCAAAAGGGCTCATGTGCAAAAAGGCATGCGAGGGCATGTCCCACTTGTCAAATGAGAGGCATGCAATGGAAGTGGAAGATAATCTCAAATTTTGTCCTCCATTATGAGGTATGTCATAAGGATGCAATGCCCTCTGACCCGCATGCTTCATTTTGTGGGGTAAATGGCAGTTTTTGGGTGCCATTTGTCCCAATTTTGATTTTTTTGGGTCAAACTTGCTCACCATCCCACCCTGGAACAATGGCTCACCATCATCCTAGGGTGGGACGATGGGAATCTACCACCATTCCAGGGTGGAACGATGGTGAATTTTAGACCAGAACCTCCAAAAATTAGGCCAAAATCCTTCAAAACCTCTTTCGGAGTGGCTAGAACCATTGTGAGCCTTCTAAGGGCTGCCCAAGGGGTCATATGATGCCAATTTGATCATTTTTTGTGGATGCTTAATCGAGTTTACCATATTTTAGTGTCTATAGGAATAAAAAGGAGAATTTTATGTATCTATTTGAACTTTAAAAATTATTTTAACAAAGTGCCTAGAGGTAAATTATGGAAAATAATGAAATAACTTGTCATACCAACCAACTATGGAGCAGTTGTATATAAAACTTATGAGCAAGTTATCTTTTGATATATCCAGATTGCATGTAAAGCCTCACTTTTATAAGTGCTTTTCCATTGCTTTAACCATTGTTATATTCTATCATTCATCACCATGCATTTACCAAATATCTTAAGAATCCATTGTCTTAGTTTCCAAACTATTGAGCATTGTCCTAAGAGATGGTCTATGCTCTCCTCCTTTTTAAGAACACATTGTGAGGGGCCATGAAAATCCCTTTTCTTGGGGTTATCCCAAGATAAAATTCTTCTAAGACCTACTAGTCAAACAAACATTTTGACTTTAGGAATGCTCAAGCTATCCCAAATATCTCTCCATATTCTTAAGATATTCCTATTTTTTTGGTGATTTACATTATATCCACTTCTTGTTGTGTATTATCATAAGATATTCAATCCCAAATCATCTTATCCTTGGCTCCCCTTGGAATAATAATTGTTGTTATCTTTTTTCTCAACTGCTTCCTAGCATCAATGTCTTGTATACTTGTAAAAAAATATTATTTTCGTTTGTATCTTCTTCCATGATCCTTGTACATAATGTTTGAAACTGTATCACCATATTTGTCTTAAGTAATCTTATCCATGATTTCAAAATTAAATATAATATTAAATGATATTTTATCACACCAAATATCCATTCAAACAGATAATCATATATATATTTCCTTACATACAAATAATAATTTATAAATACTCACATTTGGACTAAGCATGTCTCCCTAACTACAAACCAAGTCAATAGTCCAATCGAACTTAAATTCCAATTTGGTCTTATTGTTAGCCAATTATATTATGGCTTACCACACTTATGACATAACAATGCAAATGATAAAGCCTTGGAATTTCATGCACAACATGGCATGCCTTTTACACAAACGTCCCAAAAAATATTATTTTCATATACACTTTGCCCAAAATTTTCCATTTCAAGTGGAATGTCATAAGTTTAATTCAAAAAAGTTTTAATGAATTTCTATTCTTAAATACTTTTAAACATTAAAATGAAAAAAATAATTTTAAACTTATTTAAGTATGCGAAGTATAATTGGAGCCATATTTTCATAAGCATAACAAAATTTATCTTTATAATTCAAAATTGGATATCTTAAATAAAAATCTAATAACATATCATTAAATTATATATAAATAATTTTTTTATCTAAAATACTCATGTTTGTAGGCAATCAATCCTCAAGCCTATTCATAGATGGAAAAGCAAGGCAATAAGTCAAAGCTAAAAGTCCATTTATTATGAAATTTAACATCACAAAATTCATGTGAAGACAGATATCCATCACACACTCTTATTTGAGACTCAAATGTCCATGGTTTCTTCCTCAACTACCATATGAGCAATGAATTTGGACATTCTTTTCTAGGACTTGAAGTGACCCAAAGCCACCACAAAATGTTTCTTGGAACCCTTGTTTGATAGTGGTTGAGTGTTTGTCAATAAATTAGATTTGATTCCCTTGTAATTATAGAGTTTCCCATGGAACTCATCGTCTCCATTGGAAGGGGGCCTACTCTAGAATAAGATTATAGTAAAGGATTTACTACAATATCATTTAAAAGGAAAATTCCAAAGGTGGAGGTAGAGGTAGAAGCATGTACATAGAGGTAGATCCAAGTGGCGGAAGGAGATTCCAAAGGTAGATGTAGAGGCAAAATTAGGAAGGTAGAGGTAGATCCATGTGATGGTGAAGAACACAAGCTTATACTGAGAGAGGGGGTGAACAGTATAGCACCCACTTTTTACTTTCTTTCCAAACCAATATCAATTAGTGTCCTCAATTGCAATAACCAAATATAGCAGTGTGCATTAATAACATAGATAGCAATAGTAAGCAAGTGCACAAATCACCACACACAATTGAGACACAAGATTTAACGTGGTTCCCCCAATGTGGGGTAGTCCACAAGATAATCTCCTTATAATATTTCACAAAGAAATAGGGATCCTTATCCCAATACAAATGATTACTTTGATCTGCTCAAAGCTAGGTTATCCTGATCTGCTCAGGTGGGCTCCACTGATCTGCTCAGCTAGGCTCTCCACTGATCTGCTCAACTAGGCTATCCACTGATCTACTCAGCTAGGCTATCCACTAATCTACTCAGCTAGGCTATCCACTGATCTACTCAACTAGGCTATCCATATCATTGATCTACTAGCTATCCACCAATCTACTCAGCTAGGCTATCCACTGATCTACTCAGCTAGGCTATCCATTGATCTACTCATCTCCACCACTCTCAACTAGGCTATCCACTGATCTGCTCAGCTAGGCTATCCACTAATCTGCTCAACTAGGCTATCCACTGATCTGCTCACTAGGCTATCCATCATATGCTCAACTACTCTCCACAATCTTCTCAAAGGCTCAAAAAATCCTACTCAAATGCTATCCCAAATCTATCCTCAAAGCCTTCACAAAAGGCTCAAACAATCCTGCTCAAATGATGTCCCAAATATATCCTCAAAGCCTTCACAAAAGGCTCAAACAATCCTGCTCAAATGTTGTCCCAAATCTATCCACAAATTCTATCCCAAAAGCCTTCTCAAAGGCTCAACCAATCATGCACAAAATTTATCTCAAATATATCCAGAAATTCTATCCCAAAAGCCTTCCCAAAGGCTCAACCAATCATGCACAAAAGTTATCTCAAATCTATCCAAAAATTCTATCCCAAAATCCTTCCCAAAGGCTCAACCAATGACTCTCAAGTAGCACTCAAATCTCAACCACAAATCAATGAAGGCAAGGCTCAATGATGAACTCAACAATGGATAACAAATGAATGATGACAATACTCAACAATGTGCTCAACAATGAATGGCAATGTACTCTTCAATGGATGACAACAATGATCCATAATGATCTCAAAAATGTATGACAAATGATCTCTCAAATGGATGACAACAATGCTCAATAATGTACTCTCAAATGGATGACAACAATGCTCAACAATGTACTCTCAAATGGATGACAAATGATCTCTCAAATGGAAACCTCTCCAAGAAATAACAATGAGGACTTCAACCAACCAAGGACAATCTCCACAAGTGATAGCAATAGGTTCTCAATAATATCTTCCTCATGCAATGTCAATAAGCTCTCAAGAAACAAGCACAACTCCCTCAAGCAAAGAGCTCTCAAATAGCCAACAATGATCTCCTCAAATGAAAGACAAATGTATCCACAAGTGACTAGAAAATGATCTCCTCAATGGTCTCAAATAGTGGCAATGTACTCAACAAGTAACCAACAATAATCTCCTCAAAGCAATAGCAAAAACCTCCTCAATAATGGCAATACTCTCAATGAACTCCACTAAAGCAATCATGGAACTCAAGTATCAATTTTATCCATAAAATTGATTTTCTAATCCATCCACTTCCTCTCAATAGCCAAGGCACATAATCAAGCAATTTGTCTTCAACTTCAAACCCTAACTCATGTGCATGTCTTCTAACTCAAGGTAGCAATTAACTAGGTCTCAAGTTCCTAGTTTAATTTCATAATTAAATCATGCACTAGGACATATAACAAGTTCAACACTTTTCAACCTTATGACTCCCTAATTTCATTAACACATACAACAAGCACCTATGCTTTTATTTATTTAATTTCACACCTTATAACTCCACATACAACAATCACAAATATTTATTTCCACACCTTATATCTCCCTAATCACACACAACAATAACAAATATTTAATTCTACACCTTATAACTCCCTAAGCACATTAACACATACAACAAGCATTTATTTCACTAAACACCTTATGACTCCCTAGTTATCACAGAAATAATTTTAATGCACCAAAAATTTGGTAATAACAAATATTACCATGCACTAGAGATAAATACCTTTATTCAAAATTTGTTGCCTTCACAACCTTTGAAATCGATAATTCCTTTGCCAAAATCAATCCTTCACACCTTCAAATCTCAATGCCTTGCCAAAAATCAATGCGCCTTCACACCTTCATGGGAGTCAAACTCTGTTCCTCTCACTTAGCATTGTGAGGCGCTTACCATATGGGCGCTAGCCCATATTGGGATTTTAATCCCAAACACCCAACTTTAACTTGTGCTCAAATCTAAAACTCGATTTTACTTTCTTAGCAAAACACTTTGCCCTTGGCGGGATTCGAACAACGAACCTACCTTGTGCAAAGTTCATGCGCTACCAACTACGCTATAGGAGTCCTCCATGACGTCACTTTCCCATGTTGTTTACTTGACCTTGCTCTCAAATCAAAAGTTATTTATCCTTCTTTCTTCGTTGCTCCCCTTTCGATGACTCTCTCTCATGCGCTATCTCTAGTCTTCAATAAACAAAGGTTTTTCACCTTTTATTTATATGCACCTCCATCCTTCGAATGACGTCGGTGAATCTTTATTAATCTCCCCAACCTTTGCACATCGACGGATAATGTAATTCAACTTTAGACCTTAGAATTATTAAATAAAAATTTAATAATTCACCTCTTAACTTTGAATTGGGATATCTCCTTCATTCTTTTGAATTTTGCCATGAAACTTTTTGCACCTAGGTTTTATTGGAAAACCTTTTCATCCATCATAATTTGGAGAAGTCTTAGCATAGTGGTTTTAATGAAAAACCCTTTCCAATGGTTTTAATGAAAACCCTTTCCATTGGTTTTAATAAAAAACCTTTTCATCGGTTTTAATAAAAACCCTTGCCATTGGTTTTAATAAAAACCTTTACCATTGGTTTTAATAAAAACCATTAATATAATATTTAAAAAATTAAATATTATATGCCTCTTGTGCCACAAAACCCTGTATATATCCTTGCTCTCCAAAATATCATAAATGATTATTTATGAAGTGCTTTTGCCACCAAAACTCAATGTGATCCATGTGACATCAATGACAACACAAAATAACTCAAATTGCCAACAATCTCCCCCTTTGTCATTGATGGCAACACCTCTAATGCAAATCACCACAATCACTACAAAAGCCATTTCTGAAAATCAAAGTTGCTCCCCTGACTCAATACTCTCTATGGAGGTTGCTTCCCCTATCTCAATGCTCTCTTTGGAGGCTGCTCCCCTAACTCAATGCTCTTCCCCTTACTCAAATCTCTCCCCCTTTGACATCAATGGCAAAAGGGACACCTATGGGGCTAAAATATATGACTCTTAAGCTTAGCCCCCTACCACCTTCTCTCTTGAGGTGATTAATTTTGGGGTGGGAGTACATTTACTCCCATATTACATTGTTCCTTTCCTTTGTCAACTTCCTTCCACATATTTCTGATATCCTTTTCTTGATGAGTTACTTGATCTTCTTGTCTTGAACCTGTTTGACCTTCTTGCCTTGAAACTGCTTGACCTTCTTGCCTTGAACCTATTTGGAATTGAGTCCTACACCATATTGCAATATGTCCAAAGTTATTGCAATTAAAACACTTGATATTGTAGCCTTTGGATGGTGCCCATATCCTAAATTCTTTCTTGAAATCATTTCCATATCCATTCCTTTCCTGAACCCTGTATTGTGAAGCTCTATTTCCATAATCATTATGACCATGACCTCTGAATTGTGTAGCTCTAAAACCAAAACCATATTGCTCATTTCCTTTGCACTGAGAAGCTCTATGACCAATCCTGTTGCATAAGAAGCAATGTCCCTGAAAACCATATCTTCTTCCTTTGAAGATCCTTCTAGTGAAATCAAACTTTTTCTTTGATCCATAGACCCTGCAATGTATAGCCCTATGTCCAAATCCATTACAAGAAAAACAATATCCTTGAAAAGCCCTTTGTTCATGCCTTGGTTCCTCATACCTTTCTTGACCTTTATCCTTGTGATCATCTTTGACTTGTGCATTGTATCCTTGATCCTTCTTTGTGGTATCCAAATCTTCTTCCTTAACTTCTTCCTTGCTTTCTTCTTCAAGAATTTATTTGCCTCTTGAACTTGATTCACCTATCTCAAAACAAGATCCAAACTGGATATTTGGAGCCATAGGAGCTTTGGAAATTTCTTCATGAATCTTAGGTGCTTCCTTGCTTTCATATTTTAGAACTTCCTTTCCTTTTGAGTGTGATTCCCCAAACCTGAAATATGAGACCTTTGGTGCTTTGGAACCTTCCTCTTCTTTCTCTTCATTTGTGTCAAATAGTAAATTGGCATCCATATCTATTGTCTCTAAAATACATGTTTCCTTCCTCTCTTAATTTATTTAAAAAAATATAAATAACTTTATTTTTTCTTTTATAAATATTTTATAATATTTTTAAATCAAAATTATCCAAAGTTCTTGAATTCCTTTGAAATCTCTAACTTATTGATGAGTCAAATTTTATTCTTCTCAAGTATGGAACATCTTTCTTTCTTCTTCTTCAATTGCTCAGAAATAGTGATGCCAAGCTCTTTTGTTTCTTGAAGCTCTTTTTCCAAACCTTGAATGTGTCGATTAAGCATTACTTTGACCTTTTCATTTTCATGAACCTTATTTTCAAGCCTTTTGATTTTCCTTTTCAATCTCTTGATTTTATTTTCTTGTTTTGTGGATTCCTCTTCTTCATCATCACTATCACTAGAACTGCTGCTAGAACTATTGCTGGAACTATTGCTTTCTTCTTCCATAAATAAACTTTTCTTATCGCAATTGTTGTAGTAGGTGCAGTCATCATCTAAATGCCCAAAGTCTCTGCATATGAAGCATTTTAGTATTCCTAGACCCGTCTTGTACCTGTTTGCTTGCTCAATGGCTATAGCGAGTTCTTCATGTCGTTCTTCGATAGATATGTCCTCTTCTTTAACTTCAATACCTAGGAGTAGGTATTCTTGTATTTCTTCACTTATTCCAAAGAATGTACAATCTTCTTCATCTTCACTATCACTGAGATCATTATCTTCTTCTATAGCAAACAAACTCTCATGAATTCTTTGACTATGCCTATTTCCTTGATGTGTCATTTCATCTTCACTATCACTGAAGCCATTGCAATATCCTGATCTATGATCTCTTTGACCACACACAAAGCATTATTCTCTTTCACCTTCTATTCCTAAGAATAGATGTTCTTCCTTTTCATCATCTGACTTGTCTCTATCACTGTGATCTGAGCCATCATTTGCTTCTTCAATGTAGAAAGTTTTCTTAGTCTTACAAAAACTTTTCTTCTTCTCATGCTTGCTTTGCTTGTACCTGTCCTCTTTGTCATGCTTATGCTTTCCTTCTTCTTTTCTTCTGTGACCCTATTTTTCATCATCACTATTTTCTTCATGTGGACACTTGTTTGCATAGTGACCATAATCACCACACTTGTAGCATTTGACTTTCTTCATATCCCTGTAATTCCTTGAGTCCTTTTTCCTTTTGATGAAGTTAGCTTCCTCATCATTATCTGAATCTCTATCTATCTCTGGATCTTTCCCTTTATTTTTCTCTAAAGCTTTGAATGCAATTTCTTTCTTTGGAGCCTGATGCTTATCTATCCTCATCTCATAAGTTGTGAGAGTTCCTTGTAGTTCTTCCATTGTTAGCTTGTCGATATTCATTGTTTCTTCTATCGCTGAAACCTTTGCATCATACTTCATGGGAAGTGATCTCAAAACCTTTTGAGTAACATCTGATTCTTTCATCTCAAATCCTAGGCCTCTCATGGTGTTAGCAATCTCATCAACTCGAAGTAAAAACTTTGCAATATCTTCAGAATCTTCCATTTTCAATTCCTCGAATCTTCTTCTATGAGTTTGTAGTTTTGCCAACTTTACCTTGGAATCTCCTTCATAGGTATTCCGCAACTTGGTCCACATTTCATTAGCTGAATTACATACCATGACCTTTGCAAAATATGTCTCACGTAGCCCACTCAGAATACAATTCATTGCCTTTGCATTGATCTCAACCAATTTCCTGATAGTCTTATCTATCTCGGGATCACCTTCAACCTTATACTCTTTTGCAACCATCTGCCATACCTCATATCCCTGTGATATCAAGTAGTTCTTCATTCTCATGCTCCAAAAAGCATAATTGTTACCATCAAATAGTGGAGCCTTACTTGTAGATGATCCATTCTATGAAGCCATCTGTGTTCTTGTAGAATCTACCCTCAAGTTGTTAGCCTTTCTAAAGGAACCCGCTCTGATACCAATTGAAGAACACAAGCTTATACTGAGAGGGGGGTGAACAGTATAGCGCCCACTTTTTACTTTCTTTCCAAACCAATATCAATTAGTGTCCTCAATTGCAATAACCAAATATAGCAGTGTGCATTAATAACATAGATAGCAATAGTAAGCAAGTGCACAAATCACCACACACAATTGAGACACAAGATTTAACGTGGTTCCCCCAATGTGGGGTAGTCCACAAGATAATCTCCTTATAATATTTCATAAAGAAATAGGGATCCTTATCCCAATACAAATGATTACTTTGATCTGCTCAAAGCTAGGTTGTCCTGATCTGCTCAGGTGGGCTCCACTGATCTACTCAGCTAGGCTCTCCATTGATCTACTCAGCTAGGCTATCCACTGATCTGCTCAGCTAGGCTATCCATTGATCTACTCAGCTAGGCTATCCAATCCTCGCTCATCCTACTCCATTGATCTCTCAGCTAGGCTATCCACTAATCTACTCAACTAGGCTATCATCACCACCCACCCACAACCTAGGCTATCCACTGATCTACTCAACTAGGCTATCCACTGATCTACTTAGCTAGGCTATCCATTATCTACTCACTAGCTCTCCACTAATCTACTCACTATGCTATCCATCTTCAATGCCTTATCACAAGGCTCAAACAATCCTACTCAAATTCTGTCCCAAATATATCCTCAAAGCCTTCACAAAAGGCTCAAACAATCTTGCTCAAATGTTATCCCAAATATATCCACAAATCTATCCCAAAAGCCTTCTCAAAGGCTCAACCAATCATGCACAAAAGTTGTCTCAAATCTATCCAAAAATTCTATCCCAAAAGCCTTCCCAAAGGCTCAACCAATCATGCACAAAAGTTGTCTCAAATATATCCAAAAATTCTATCCCAAAAGCCTTCCCAAAGGCTCAACCAATGACTCTCAAGTAGCACTCAAATCTCAACCACAAATCAACGAAGGCAAGGCTCAATGATGAACTCAACAATGGATAACAAATGAATGATGACAATACTCAACAATGTGCTCAACAATGAATGGCAATGTACTCTTCAATGGATGACAACAATGATCCACAATGATCTCAATAATGTATGACAAATGATCTCTCAAATGGATGACAACAATGCTCAACAATGTACTCTCAAATGGATGACAACAATGCTCAACAATGTACTCTCAAATGGATGACAAATGATCTCTCAAATGGAAACCTCTCCAAGAAATAACAATGAGGACTTCAACCAACCAAGGACAATCTCCACAAGTGATAGCAATAGGTTCTCAATAATATCTTCCTCATGCAATGTCAATAAGCTCTCAAGAAACAAGCACAACTCCCTCAAGCAAAGAGCTCTCAAATAGCCAACAATGATCTCCTCAAATGAAAGGCAAATGTATCCACAAGTGACTAGAAAATGATCTCCTCAATGGTCTCAAATAGTGGCAATGTACTCAACAAGTAACCAACAATAATCTCCTCAAAGCAATAGCAAAAACCTCCTCAATAATGGCAATACTCTCAATGAACTCCACTAAAGCAATCATGGAACTCAAGTATCAATTTTATCCATAAAATTGATTTTCTAATCCATCCACTTCCTCTCAATAGCCAAGGCACATAATCAAGCAATTTGTCTTCAACTTCAAACCCTAACTCATGTGCATGTCTTCTAACTCAAGGTAGCAATTAACTAGGTCTCAAGTTCCTAGTTTAATTTCATAATTAAATCATGCACTAGGACATATAACAAGTTCAACACTTTTCAACCTTATGACTCCCTAATTTCATTAACATATACAACAAGCACCTATGCTTTTATTTATTTAATTCCACACCTTATAACTCCACATACAACAATCACAAATATTTATTTCCACACCTTATATCTCCCTAATCACACACAACAATCACAAATATTTCAATTCTACACCTTATAACTCCCTAAGCACATTAACACATACAACAAGCATTTATTTCCCTAAACACCTTATGACTCCCTAGTTATCATAGAAATAATTTTAATGCACCAAAACTTTGGTAATAACAAATATTACCATGCGCTGGAGATAAATACCTTTATTCAAAATTTGTTGCCTTCACAACCTTTGAAATCGATAATTCCTTTGCCAAAAATCAATGTGCCTTCACACCTTCATTATCAATGCCTTACCAAAAATCAATGTGCCTTCACACCTTCGTGGGAGTCGAACTCTGTTCCTCTCGCCTAGCGCTGTGAGGTGCTTACCACGTGGGCATCAGCCCATGTTGGGATTTTAATCCCAAACACCCAACTTTAACCTATGCTCAAATCTGAAACTCGATTTTACTTTCTTAGCAAAACACTTTGCCCTTGGCGGGATTCGAACAGCGAACCTGCCTTGTGCAAAGTTCGTGTGCTACCAACTACGCTATAGGCTCTTGCGTGACGTCACTTTCCCATGTTTTTTACTTGACCTTGCTCTCAAATCGAAAGTTATTTATCCTTCTTTCTTCGTTGCTCCCCTTTCGATGACTCTCTCTCATGCGCTATGTCAAGTCTTCAATAAACAAAGGTTTTTCACCTTTTATTTATATGCACCTCCATCCTTCGAATGACGTCGGTGAATATTTATTAATCTCCCCAACCTTTGCACGTCGGTGGATAATGTAATTCAACTTTAGACCTTAGAATTATTAAATAAAAATTTAATAATTCACCTCTTAACTTTGAATTGGGATATCTCCTTCATTCTTTTGAATTTCGCCATGAAACTTTTTGCACCTAGGTTTTATTGGAAAACCTTTTCATCCATCATAATTTGGAGAAGTCTTAGCATAGTGGTTTTAATGAAAAACCCTTTCCAATGGTTTTAATGAAAACCCTTTCCGTTGGTTTTAATAAAAAACCTTTCCGTCGGTTTTAATAAAAACCCTTGCCGTTGGTTTTAATAAAAACCATTAATATAATATTTAAAAAATTAAATATTATATGCCTCTTGTGCCACAAAACCCTGTATATATCCTTGCTCTCCAAAATATCATAAATGATTATTTATGAAGTGCTTTTGCCACCAAAACTCAATGTGATCCATGTGACATCAATGACAACACAAAATAACTCAAATTGCCAACAGATGGAGGTAAATTCAAGTAGTTCATGAAGTAAATTCTAGTATAGTTGATAGAAATAGGTGTATCTAATATATTTGAGTGTATGTATAATTTTATTTTTGACAAGACCATAGTACAAACAAAGGTAAGTGTACACAAAATACAACAACAAACTAGGAAAGCCTTCAAATCCAAATACCTTGTTTTTATCTTCCCTAGTTATTTTTAATTTGTGGTCTAAAGTTTGAAATTCCAATAAATACATTTGGTGGGGCCAAGGGTAGGCCTTGAAAAACTTACATACCAAACCTTTCGTGTATGTTGGTTAGGAAAGGTTGAATTAAGTAATGGAAAACGCATAGCCCGAATGAACCAAAGTGAATATGGGTGAGATTAACTTGAATGTATTAGTTGATACCATGGATAACCCATATCATGATAGACTAATAGTTTTAGAAGAACACATAGGGTCCTTGCAACATGAAATGTTGGAATTGAATACAATTATGAGGGAACAACAAAGCCTCATCATGTAATAAAAAATGATCTTGGAATAAGTTGTTCAAAATTAATTTATTGGAGATATCATTGGTGGAAATGAAATCCTCCACTACCATGGGCTTGTGTAGCAATAATAATTCTATAAATAGGTCCCATATTCAAATTGAGTTGCAAAACAACAAAGAAAATGAAGAAAATCTATTACAAATAATATAAATTTAGGTAGTAATGTTAAACATGATGACAAAAGAACAAGTACTATGAAGCAAATTATAGGGGACTAGGTCATGGGAATAAGTGGTAAGAGATACAATAATTAATCCAAAGGAACAAATGGGTTTAATAGAGAAACAAATCAACATGCAACTATTAGAAGAAAATGAAAGATAAAATTGGTCAATAAACATCATCATTAAGGAAATAAAAAAGCATAGAGAACAAGAAAACATAACCAACTTAATAAGAGATTTTCTTTTTGATAAACTTCATTGAAGCGAACAAATTCATAAGGCATGTGGACTAGAAAAAGTAAGGAAAATCATGAGTTAGATCAATTCAAGTCATGATGTTTAGTGCAAGAGATCAAATGTAGGATCTCTAAAATAGAAGATTGCTACAAGTATCATATTTGTATCTAGATGGTGATCTTACTCTTATGCAACAAGAAGAGAAAATAAAAAACCTAGAAAGGAAAGGTTAAAGGATTAGGGGTAAAAACACATGGTTGAAAAAGGAAAAAGCACACATTATAAATATAAAATTCCAAAATAAATAAGAACTTGGTGCTTGTAAAAAACACTTGACATTGGTGAGTTGGAATTATCATGGATATCCTTGGAGAAAAGGTTCTGATATAGATCCCATAGCTAAAGAAAATGATGTAATTATACTAACAAAAATACATGAACACAATGGATATAATATACAGAATTGCAAAGGATACAAAAAAATATTAGTATGGAATAAAGCAATAGAAAATAGAAAAATACATGGACAAATAACAATACTAATAATAAAAACTTGGGGTAGACTCATATAGGTTGAGAACTAAGATCCAAACAAATATGTATAAATGGATCAAAATCATAGATAATGACAAATTGATTAGCATTGTACCTTGTTCTTTCTTTTTTTAATAAGATATGTGTGGCTTCTATTGGGGGTCACTCCCATTACAAAAAAAAAAATATTATATTTCTAACAAGTTAATTAAATCATACCCATATTTACCTTTCTATCAAATATGTTCTTCATCTTCCTCAAACTCTTAAGTTTCCATAATCAAATATTTTTTTTAAGGAACTAACAACAATAACAACCCTTAAATGACACATAACTCCAATAGATAGAAGAAAAAAAACATAACAGTCATCCATCAAAGATAAAATAGTTCGATTATTTTTCTTATGTAGCAAAGGTTCTTCCTCATTTAGAGTGGCAAGATTTAAGAATGCATTCTTGCACTTCAATATCTTGAGGTAATATCTAGTTGTAACACATTTTATAGGATGTTCATTTTCAAAAAATTGATTGTCATTGATTGTTTTATAATAGCTTCAAGAATACCACCTAAGGTGCTAATATTTTCCATGGAACTATCTAGATGGTCTTTAGTAATATTTTGAACTTTATCAATTATCTTATTATATTATTTTTTGGGGTTTGAGTCTTTTGTTTCTTACATGATTATTTTTGGATGATTGGTGCATCTCGAGGATGAGCTTCTTCCTTTTGAACTAGGATATTTGAAGGTTTCAAATCATTCACATGATGGGCCTTCTCCTCCACAAAGATAAATCAAAGCATGATCAAATGACCAGACATATCTTCTTTAGGTGGCCATATTACTAAAAACCATAACATCTAAGGGAGAAGTTTTCATACTCAATATTTTGGATCTATTCCCCTTTTCTTGAGGAGATAGTAATGTATTGAGGCCCAGGAAATGAAATATCCATCAAAATAGCCAATCTTGCTTCACTCATATTAATTTTACAGGACAATTTTTCCTCTATTTGGGCATCCATATACTAGAATGCACCAATGACATTACTAATTTTGGTGAATATACTCCCTCCCCAAAACTCCAGAAGGAGAGCATAAATATTCACCCATACTGGAAAACCATTAACTTCTTCTATAAATGGGTTGAAATTAGGATTCTAAGGTCTTATATAGACATCCCTTTGTACAAAAAACCAATTATATCTATAATCCATTACCCTGTCTCTATTCGGTAAATTAGAAAAGAAAAAAAAAAAAAAAATTGGGTAGGAGAGTTACTTGGAATTTTGTATTGGTCCACCAATATTTAATGTATCCTTTGAGCTCCTCTAGGCCTAGTCTTTTACCCTTGATTTTGTAGATAATTGTTCAAGCTTCATGATCAATTAGATCCAACCCAAATTTAAACTCTAAAATCCTGATAAAGGGCAAAGGTTCATCCACCTGTGAACCTAAATATCCTTGAGATATATTTCTTCTTATCGAAGAGGCTTTCTCACATATTGAAGAGACGGTCTACAAAAAATCCTCTTCCTTCAACACTTGACTGCACCTAGGGTTTACATTCCTTTCATGAAGACTGTAGCCAAATTTATTACTTTATTCCATCACTTGACTACACCTAGAATTTATACCCCTTTCGTGAATATTGTAGCCAATGTTAGCTTCAGGGTTTCATGAGTTTACATAGATTCATATGAGGGGTCTCGGTCCCCTCATACTGAATGGGGTTTGAACCTTGGACCTCTCAAAAATAAACTAAAGCCCTTACCACTATAGTAAGCTTGAAAATTTTGTACCTTGTTACTTTGCTTCATAGGAATAAAATTTTACAAGAAACATGACCTAGATCTTGAGGATCCATATATGGCATTGGCAAAAGACAACATAAAATATAGTAGGCTTGGAGAGGTGGTTTTGGTGTATGAATTTAATGCCAACCAACAAATAGAAATGCAAGCTCCTTAAATATTAATGAAGACATGGATGATAAGCTATTATGGCTGGAAGAAGATGTGGATCACCATTGTCTAAGGTCCTTGGATGACATCTAAGGACCCATCACATATTATAAAGAAGAATTTATTAAACTATGTATCATAAAGGGATTGATCATCTACAATGGTATAAACATTTGGCAAAATATATAAAATATACTTCTAAAATATATAATGAAAAAAGTGTAGCTGATTATTTTCTCATAAAGATTTATTTCAAGGATAAAAGATCTAGAAATTTTAATCAGTTTATATGGTGCTAAAATTTTATCACAATCCACCACATTTAAATATCAAAATGTAGGAAAGTGGGCAAGAAAAACATATTCAAATATCTAGAAGAAATACAATTAGAAAGATCCATATAACAAAGTAAAATTGGAAAACTTTAAAGACATGACTCAAGCAAATTATGCAAAGAGAGGAAAGAAAGAGGGCAGATTTTTCAAACCAATACTTTTGATAAAAGTAAATTGATAAATATAATCAAAGAAGCCTTAAAATCATGCAAAAGCTTCAAACCTAGGAAAATAAAACATGAAAGCTTCCCTATAAATATATGGTATGAGGAAGAATGCAAAGAAATAAGGATAACCTTGAAATAACTAGACAAAGAGAAAATAAATAACAAGATATATACATAGCTAGCAAAAACAAAACAAAAAAGAAGAAAAAATAAGATCAAAACAAAAGATTTGATATATCTTACAAAGCATGGCCAAAGATAATTATAGAAAGAGCTACAACAAAACAAAGGCACACAAAAAACAATATCACAAGAGAATAATGGTTGTAATATGCTAAGCAATTACATGAGAGAAAGCAAGAATAAAATACCCCTCCTATAATTAATACAACTGAGAAAATTATTTTATGAAATATGTGAAGCAGGGCATTGAGGTATTAGAAATAGGTGAAGTTCAGGATATAGATGGCCTGCAAGTTGAAAATCTCAAGTGTGGGGTTGACATCTTAGCACCACATATCAAAAAAAAATTGGTGGCATAATTAAAGGAGACTTTGAATTGGAATAGACAACTAGCCTAGCCATACCATTACATAAAATTGGAGACATCAACAATCCTTCAAATTACCACACCATCATGAGTAATCCTCATTTTTGCAAAATTGTTTGGTAGCATACAAGAAAGCATAATGAATTGATGAATAGAAAATCAAGGAAAGAGGGCAGTAGGGAAAGAAGGGTTTAGACTAAAATACTTAACAATAGATCACTACATTAGTTTAAGGCACCAAATAGAGAGAAAATTGAATGAAAAAGGAGAATTTGATTGTATCTTTATGGACTTTTAAATGACTTTTGATAAAGTTCCTAGATGTAAATTATAGAAAAGAATGGAATAACTTGTCATACCAACCAACTATGGAGCAGTTGTATACAAACCTTATGAGAAAGTGATAGCAAAAATTAGAACTCCAATAGGATTGTTAGAATGTTTTGTGATTGATATCAAGGTGAAATAGGGTTTCCCATTATCACCTACTTTATTTTATCTTTATATTGAAAATTTGAAGTAATGAGTGGAAAATATGGAAGAAAAGGAAATACAATTGGCTAGTTTTGTAGTGAAACTTCTCTATGTTAATGACCTCATCTTGATTTGCAAGACACTTGAAATTTTAATAAAGGTTTCAAAGCATTTATGGAAAGAAGATAGGATATAAGTAAAAACTAATAAGACTCAAATTATGGTCTTCTCTACTCAAAGAAAATAAAAGCAACCATATATTTTGTTTGAAGAAAATACTTTAGAGGTAGTAATATAATACAAATACCTTAGATTAGATTTTCAAAGTAAACTTAATTGTAAAATATGTAGGATGAAACAAATACACGCAATATGGAGAACACTCTCCTCATTTTAAAATAAGGGTAAAAATGCATAGTTGTGGTAGGGTGGTTATGCCTTGACGTCTTGCCAACTACTCTCATAAAATAGTCATGTCTCATGCCATGGGTGAGAGCATGGTGTTACGATATGGATCAAGGCACACATGGAGATGGTTGAAACTCCACAATTATGATGGGGTAAGTTTCCTCTTCGAGCCTTTGAGGTCCATGATCGATGCTTATAGGACACATAGGTTTTTCCTTGGTAGTTGGGAAAGACACCCCTCTAGGTGAGTCAGTGTGTGACATATGCCCAACCAAACAAATCGTAGGCTCAACCAAACAAATCGTAAACTCACCAAGCGCCTTTAGGGAAATGAAACTCAAGAGCTTCATCGTAGATGGCCTTTCCCCAAAATTTTTGAGTGATCAAGTTCTTGTTGTGTCGTAATTGTGTCGTGAAGTAGTTTCCTATAGGCTACCTAATAACCACATGTTGTATCACCAAGTAGAGTAGGAGGAATGGACTTGTCAATAAGTCTTAGGGCCTACAAGCCCATTGAGCACAAGTTTTTCTATGACATCTGAGCATGCAAAGTGATGCTTGCAGGCAAGATGTAATGATTGAACAAAAGTACCTTTGAGCAATATAAAAATAGTGGCTTCGAGCCTATGTATCTTGTGCATTCTAATGTATAGATGTTGGCCATAGAGTTGTGTGGTGCATGCTTTTATGGATGAATTATTGTATGAATGAATGCTTCCACTAAACCTGATGATGGATGAATGTATGGATATATGTTGTGCTATGTTGTGTTGTTATGTTATGTAAGGAACACTACATAAAGTTACCTAGGGTATATCTTGTGGCATGTAAAAGCAAACTTTGGTTGTTTGCAGTACTAAACGGGGTGTAGGATCTCTACCCTATAGGCCTACCATTTTTATAGTTGGTATCAGAGCCTTGGTCTCAAAGGCTTGGCCTTTGAGCTCAACCTATTTGGTACCGACATGCCAATCACATGTAACGTTGTGCTACCATACTCTCAAGCAGTGTAGGTTCCCTTGCCATCTAGAGAGGAAGATCTATTCCATGAGAAGAGAAAATAATATTTGTGCATGTTTAGGAGGTGAACACGATGTAGGTGGCGTGTGAGATCCTTGGCCCCATGTACAAACTAACAATAATAGAGAAATTATGAGTTTCCCATGCCAAGTGAGAGAGAGCTTAACGAAATGGGACAATTTGAACTAAACCATCGATTGGAACCCAACAAGCATCGATAAACAAGACTTGAGACCAGGAGGGTCTACCTACGGGTGAAGTTTCACCATTTGTTGAGAGCTCAAGAAAGAAGACCTACGTCTGATATGCATTGGAAGACATGCGTTAATTTCAGAAAGTGTTTGTTGTCCATCATTCAAAAGATGAATTTGTGAAGCGCTGGTAGAAGAGAAATTGACTGTAGCAATATTTTCGGATTAATCCTAAAGAGTTGATGTTTTGAGAGATCGTTGTGATGTGCAAAGGGCACTGGATTTGACGCCGGTCAAAGAGCAAAAACGGAGTACGTGCTCCCTTGGAGACAAGTGGGGTGCTAGCCCATGTGGTTGACCCTCTCAAGACAGAGTGTAGGTGAGCATAAGATGCAGGTTCAATTCCCTGTGGTGACGGCAGCGAACTTAGGTAAGTCTTTTTGATGAAGTTCAAATTAAGAATACTTCGGTCTAAGTTTGTGAGGAGTTATAAGGATTTTATGCCTTAATTGGTATTAAGGTATGAGGAGATATAAGGCAGTATATTTTTGTGAAAATTATAAAGGGATTGTGTTTAGTTAGGAGTAATAAGAGTATTACCTTATTATAAAGTTTTGGGAGTTATAATGTTATGCATTGTTGTAGTTTATTTTATTTTATGGTACAAGTGGTTTTAGGAGAGATAAGGAAGTTGTGCAATTAAAGACTTTTGTGATGATTGGAATAATGTTGATTATTTTGTAATCTACTAACCCTTGTGAAGATTGGCAAAAGAATGTTGTGATGGTGGCAGATTTCCAAAGGGGTTCCTTCACTTAAATAAGGTATGGGCACATTCTTCTTATGAGCATGAGTGGTGTATGTTATTCCTGAAATAAGATTGGAGTGAAAAGGTTTTCAACAAGGTTTCCTTTGGTTGAGTGTAAATCCTATTTTCTATTTTTGTTGAAGACTACTTATGCATTGTTATCATTGATGAGAGTTTTGGTGAATGCATAATTCTGGTTTGAGGTAGTGGAAGCATTGTGCACTAGGGTTTATGATTGTGAGTCTTGCTACTTGCTTTGAGTTGGTGAAACCTTTAGTTGGCTGTTTTGATATTGATGGATGAGTTGCTTCCATAGTGGTTGTGTTGATCAAGTTAATGCTTTACTTGATACATGATATTGGGCTTACTCCATTGAGTTGATTTGAACAAGTTATTCTATGCATTTGGTGATATTGTGTGGGTGGCTGTTTTGTTCAAATATCTTTGGAGGGAAAAGGATTTCTACTTGTTTCCTTTTCTAGTGATGATTGGTTGAATGCTTCAAGGTTAATGTTGAGTTGAATGATGTTGGTTAAACCTTGTCTTTGAGCATTGTTGTTGAAGCCCTAATTGGTTGAGAAAAGATATTGGTTGTTGGAAAGAACATGAGTATCATTGTTATATGAGATATTGCATGGTTGGCAATTGTTGGGTTGTGTTTCATGTTCTTGAGAAAAGCATACTACATCTATCTTATTCTTTTGAGATTTGAGATTGAGTTGAGATTGAGATTGGGAGTTAAGTATAGAACATATTGAGTCTCTAACAATTCTCTTTATGCTTCTATGAGGTGGATGAATCACATTGGGTCTCTAACCATTCTCTTTGTGGGTTCATGCCAAGCAAGTGTTCTTGATAAACTTGTGAGCAGGTTTTGGACAGGTTCCTGTGGGGACTTGTGAGCAGATTTGGACAGGTCTTAGCAGAGGACTTGTGAAGCTGAGGTTGATAGTTCTATCAGAGAACTTGAGGACAGAGGTGTATTGGTTCTATGAGAAGAACCTGAGGACAGATTTGTGCCAGACCGAAGGACTGTGTTTGGTGCTGATCAAAGACAGAGGACGAGGACATTTGTGCTAGACCGAAGGACTATGTTTAGTGCAAATTCGAGGACCATCTTTGAGGTGATAGAGTTGAGGACAGAGGTCTCCAGCCAGAGCAGGGAAGACAGGTGTCTTCTATGGATAGAGTTCCATTTGCTAAGGGCAGCGGAGGCAGAGGTCTTCTAGAGGATCACCGACCAGAGCAGAGGTAGGGGAAGGTATCTCCTTTGAGCAGAGGCTCATAAATTCAGATTGGGGGAAGGTTTCTCCTTTGAGCCGAGGCTCATAAACATTGTAATTGGGAAGGTTTCCCAAAGAACTTTGAGATAACTTTTAGAGAAAAGTTTTGAGGATGAACCATGTAAATTGTTGTGTCACTTTGTGGATGGTTTTGTACATTGCTTTGATATTGCTTTGGATATATTGCTTTACTATTTTGAAGTATAAAGGAAAAAGTAAAAAGAGGTCTTATACTGTTCACCCCCCCCTCTCAGTATAAGCTTGTGTTCTTCAATTGGTATCAGAGCGGGTTCCTTCGAAAAGTTTGACAGCTTGAAGGAAAAGCTAGTAAAGAACACAATGGATTATTTCAAAGGTAATCAACTTCAAGATAGTGATGAGTCTTCTAGTGATGAAGAGGTATATTACAGCAAGAAAGGCAAGTTCTCTAGAAAGCACAAAAGTATGAAAAATGTAAGATATTTCAATTGTGGAAAGATTGGTCATTATGCTACTAACTGTATCGTTGCCAAGGATGAAAGTGATGAAGATAAACAGGATTGTAAGAGCAAGGATTCTGAAAGGCATAGGCATCAAAGGAAGAACAAATATGAGCACAACAATAAAGGAAAGAGGTATTCTCACAAGCACAAGAAGTGCTTCTACCTAGACAAAGCAAGTAAGTGTTCTAGTAGTGATAATGAAAGTTCTTCAAGTGATAATGAAAATGAGATGTTGTTCATATCAGAAAAAGAGGAAGAACCAAAACATAGATTCATTATCATGAAATGTCTTAGATGTGGAAATTTTGGTCACCTTGAGGATGATTGCACAAATAATGAATTGGTTGTTAGTATGTATGAGGATGCTTCAGAAAATGATAAGGAAGATGCATGTATGGTTTTTGAAAAGGGTAGCACCTCTAGTGATAAGAAATCTGAAAAAAGGCCTTGATAATTCAAAGTGCAATCAAATAGAGGATCTTGAATGTGAACTTACAAATGCTCTTAGTGTTTTGAAAAAGGAAAGAAAGAAGAATGCTAGACTCAAGGATAAGTTAGATGAATGTTGTATGGAGAGAGATGAACTTATAGAAAGTCTTGATGTCTCTATGGCTAATGCACAAGAACTCAAGAATGAGTTAGAATCTAAGGTGCTTGAGTATAGTGAATTAGAACAGAAAATGGCTTCGTTGAAAGAGGAAAATAAAGAGTACAAGGATAAGCTATACAAGTTTCAAGAAAGCTCCAAAAAGGTTAAGTCTCTCATCCAAAGTCAAAGAAATCCAACAGATAAAACAGGTCTTGGTTTTGTTAAGCCTCACAAGAAACAAGTTGGAGAGTCTAGTAAGAGATTCCAAAAGGAAGAGAGTTCTAATGAGGAAAGTATTTCAGATCATGAGTCCTTGAATGATAGATGCATAGAAATAGAAAATAGATTTCGGAATGAGAAGAAGGAGAAGTTTTTAGGACCTAAGAAGTCAAATAAAGGAAAGTTTCAAGGCAGATGTTTTGCTTGTCACAGGTTTGGTCACATGGCTGTACATTGCATGGCTCAGGTGAAGAAGGTAAATAATAGTTTCAGAAGTGGTGATTTCTTTTATGGGTATTGCTACTCTTGCAATCAGTTTGGGCACAAGGCGAGTTCATTGCAAGGCAAACAATAAGAACAGGTTTAGTCGAATAGGTGGATTCAAAGAACAGGTATGCCTCAAAGAAATAACATTGTTACTTGTTACAAGTGCAACAATGAAGGTCACATAGCTAGACAGATGTAGAGCTGAAATTCTAGAAATACGAGAACAGGAACGAGTGGCATGATCGGGTCCAAGGATCGGAACAATGACAGGAACAGGAATATGGACAAAGAGTTCAAGAGAAGGCCCGACAAGGAAGTTATAGACACGATGATGATGATCGGTGCCTAATGGGAGTTTTACTCCCATCCCAGAATTAATCACCTCAACGAGGAGGTGGGGGAGGGACTAAGCTAAGAGGCTCATTCTTAGTTCTGAGCCCCAAAGGTGGCCCTTTGCCATTGATGACAAAGGGGGAGAGATATGAGTAAGGGGGAGAGCTTCAAGTGAAGAGGAAGCTTCAAGTCAGGGGGAGCAAAACTTCAAAGAGAGTGTTTTCAGTTTTGGCTCTTGAAGATGTGTTTTTAGTAAAGTTTTGCCATCAATGACAAAGGGGGAGATTGTTGGCAATTTTGGGTACATTGGGTACATTGCCTTTTGCTCAAGTGTTGATGTTGTCATTGATGTCAAGAAGCGGAAGGGTTTTTGTGAAAACCAAGGCAGACAAAATAAAAGGTTTTATTTAAAACCATGGACAACAGATTTGAAATGGGTTTTTCTTAAAACCCAAGTTGGCTCTTCGTTTCGTTGAAAAAGGTGCCCCGGTGATGAAGATATTTAATTTTAAATATTTAGTTTAAATTTTATTTATTTAAAATTTAAATTAAAATATTAAAATAAATTAAAGTGTGCCGACGTGTTAATCAAGATACAATGCACCGACGTCGGTTGTAAATAATTTGTGTCAAAGGTTCTTAAGCACATGTTATATATATAAAGGAAGATAGTAAAAGACAAAGTGTGTGAGATATCAAAAATGCGCTTGTGAGACCTTGGAAGAAGAAGGAGAATACATTTGCTCGCATGTGGATTCTGCATTTCAAGAAAAGAAGATAAAGTTCGATCGCATGCTACATCTGCACCCGGGAATGAGAAGAACGTTGAGAGATTTGAGCGTCGTTCATAAAGAGATTTGAGTGCTTTCCATTAAGAGAGATTTGAGAGCCTTGTCATTGTAACCTGCGCTTAAGGAGATGTATGCTAGGTAATGAAAGAAGACCTACATAAGATATGTATTGAAGACTTGAACAAGGAGACCTACGTTCATTTTGGGAAGACCAAATTCTGATATTGTTGAGAGCTCAAGAAAGAAGACCAAAGTCCGAGATGATGAAGAGCTTTAATTTTGGATTTTGTTGTCCAGCATGCAAAAGACGAATTTGTGAAGCGCGGTAGTTGAGAAAGAGACTTGATCTTATTACTTCCTTGTTATTCGTGTTTTGTGCGACACGCGGATGTCAAAGTCTTGGCGTCGGTTGGAGAGTGAAAATGGAGTACGTGCTCCCTTAGAGTCAAGTGGGGTGCTAGCCCATGTGGTTGACCCTCTCAAGACAGGGTGCAGGCTAGCATAAGATGCAGGTTCAATTCCCTGCGGTGACGGCAGCGAACTTAGGTAAGTCTTTTTGATGAAGTTCAAATTAAGAATACTTCGGTCTAAGTTTGTGAGGAGTTATAAGGATTTTATGCCTTAATTGGTATTAAGGTATGAGGAGATATAAGGCAGTATATTTTTGTGAAAATTATAAAGGGATTGTGTTTAGTTAGGAGTAATAAGAGTATTACCTTATTATAAAGTTTTGGGAGTTATAATGTTATGCATTGTTGTAGTTTATTTTATTTTATGGTACAAGTGGTTTTAGGAGAGATAAGGGAGTTGTGCAATTAAAGACTTTTGTGATGATTGGAATAATGTTGATTATTTTGTAATCTACTAACCCTTGTGAAGATTGGCAAAAGAATGTTGTGATGGTGGCAGATTTCCAAAGGGGTTCCTTCACTTCAATAAGGTATGGGCACATTCTTCTTATGAGTATGAGTGGTGTATGTTATTCCTGAAATAAGATTGGAGTGAAAAGGTTTTCAACAAGGTTTCCTTTGGTAGAGTGTAAATCCTATTTTCTGTTTTTGTTGAAGACTACTTATGCATTGTTATCATTGATGAGAGTTTTGGTGAATGCATAATTCTGGTTTGAGGTAGTGGAAGCATTGTGCACTAGGGTTTATGATTGTGAGTCTTGCTACTTGCTTTGAGTTGGTGAAACCTTTAGTTGGCTGTTTTGATATTGATGGATGAGTGCTTCCATAGTGGTTGTGTTGATCAAGTTAATGCTTTACTTGATACATGATATTGGGCTTACTCCATTGAGTTGATTTGAACAAGTTATTCTATGCATTTGGTGATATTGTGTGGGTGGCTATTTTGTTCAAATATCTTTGGAGGGAAAAGGATTTCTACTTGTTTCCTTTTCTAGTGATGATTGGTTGAATGCTTCAAGGTTAATGTTGAGTTGAATGATGTTGGTTAAACCTTGTCTTTGAGCATTGTTGTTGAAGCCCTAATTGGTTGAGAAAAGATATTGGTTGTTGGAAAGAACATGAGTATCATTGTTATATGAGATATTGCATGGTTGGCAATTGTTGGGTTGTGTTTCATGTTCTTGAGAAAAGCATACTACATCTATCTTATTCTTTTGAGATTTGAGATTGAGTTGAGATTGAGATTGGGAGTTAAGTATAGAACATATTGAGTCTCTAACAATTCTCTTTATGCTTCTATGAGGTGGATGAATCACATTGGGTCTCTAACCATTCTCTTTGTGGGTTCATGCCAAGCAAGTGTTCTTGATAAACTTGTGAGCAGGTTTTGGACAGGTTCCATTGGGGACTTGTGAGCAGATTTGGACAGGTCTTAGCAGAGGACTTGTGAAGCTGAGGTTGATAGTTCTATCAGAGAACTTGAGGACAGAGGTGTATTGGTTCTATGAGAAGAACCCGAGGACAGATTTGTGCCAGACCGAAGGACTGTGTTTGGTGCTGATCAAAGACAGAGGACGAGGACATTTGTGCTAGACCGAAGGACTGTGTTTAGTGCAAATTCGAGGACCAGCTTTGAGGTGATAGAGTTGAGGACAGAGGTCTCCAGCAAGAGCAGGGAAGACAGGTGTCTTCTATGGATAGAGTTCCATTTGCTAAGGGCAGCGGAGGCAGAGGTCTTCTAGAGGATCACCAGCCAGAGCAGAGGTAGGGGAAGGTATCTCCTTTGAGTAGAGGCTCATAAATTCAGATTGGGGGAAGGTTTCTCCTTTGAGCCGAGGCTCATAAACATTGTAATTGGGAAGGTTTCCCAAAGAACTTTGAGATAACTTTTAGAGAAAAGTTTTGAGGATGAACCATGTAAATTGTTGTGTCACTTTGTGGATGGTTTTGTACATTGCTTTGATATTGCTTTGGATATATTGCTTTACTATTTTGAAGTATAAAGGAAAAAGTAAAAAGAGGTCTTATACTGTTCACCCCCCCTCTCAGTATAAGCTTGTGTTCTTCAATTGGTATCAGAGCGGGTTCCTTCAAAAATTTTGACAACTTGAAGGAAAAGCTAGTAAAGAACACAATGGATTATTCCAAAGGTAATTAGCTTCAAGATAGTGATGAGTCTTCTAGTGATGAAGAGGTATATTACAGCAAGAAAGGCAAGTTCTCTAGAAAGCACAAAAGTATGAAAAATGTAAGATATTTCAATTGTGGAAAGATTGGTCATTATGCTACTAATTGTACTGTTGCCAAGGATGAAAGTGATGAAGATAAACAAGATTGTAAGAGCAAGGATTCTAAAAGGCATAGGCATCAAAGGAAGAACAAAGATGAGCACATCAATAAAGGAAAGAGGTATTCTCACAAGCACAAGAAGTTCTTCTACCTAGACAAAGCAAGTAAGTGTTCTAGTAGTGATAATGAAAGTTCTTCAAGTGATAATGAAAATGAGATGTTGTTCATATCAAAAAAGGAGGAAGAACCAAAACATAGATTCATTATCATGAAATGTCTTAGATGTGGAAATTTTGGTAACCTTGAGGATGATTGCACAAATAATGAATTGGTTGTTAGTATGTATGAAGATGCTTCAGAAAATGATAAGGAAGATGCATGTATGGTTTTTAAAAAGGGTAGCACCTCTAGTGATAAGAAATCTGAAAAAGGGTTTGATGATTCTAAATGCAATCATATAGAGGAAAGTGAAGAGATATTGAAGGTGAACTTATTAGTGCTCTTAGTGCTTTGAAAAAGGAAAGAAAGAAGAATGCTAGACTCAAGGATAAGTTAGATGAATGTTGTATGGAGAGAGATGAACTTATAGAAAGTCTTGATGTCTCTATGGCTAATAAACAAGAACTCAAGAATGAGTTAGATTCTAAGGTGCTTGAGTATAGTGAATTAGAACAAAAAATGGCTTCTTTGAAAGAGGAAAATAAAGAGTACAAGGATAAGCTATACAGGTTTCAAGAAAGCTCCAAAAAGGTTAAGTCTCTCATCCAAAGTCAAAGAAATCCAACAGATAAAACAGGTCTTGGTTTTGTTAAGCCTCACAAGAAACAAGTTGGAGAGTCTAGTAAGAGATTCCAAAAGGAAGAGAGTTCTAATGAGGAAAGTATTTCAGATCATGAGTCCTTGAATGATAGATGCATAGAAACAGAAAATAGATTTCGGAATGAGAAGAAGGAGAAGTTTTCAGGACCTAAGAAGTCAAATAAAGGAAAGTTTCAAGGTAGATGTTTTGCTTGTCACAGGTTTGGTCACATGGATATACATTGCATGGCTCAGGTGAAGAAGGTAAATAATAGTTTCAGAAGTGGTGATTTCTTTTATGGGTATTGCTACTCTTGCAATCATTTTGGGCACAAGGCAGTTCATTGCAAGGCAAACAACAAGAACAGGTTTAGTCAGAACAGGTGGATTCAAAGAACAGGTATGCCTCAAAGAAATAACATTGTTACTTGTTACAAGTGCAACAATGAAGGACACATAGGTAGACAGTGTAGAGCTGAAATTCCAAAATACAAGAACAGGAACAGTGGCATGATCAGGTCCAAGGATCAGAACAATGACAGGAATAGGAATATGGACAGAGAGTTCAAGAGAAGGCCCGGCAAGGAAGTTATAGACACTGATGATGATCAGTGCCTAATGGGAGTTTTACTCCCACCCCAAAATTAATCACCTCAACAGGAGGTGGGGGAGGGACTAAGATAAGAGGCTCATTCTTAGTTTCGAGCCCCAAAGGTGGCCCTTTGCCATTGATGACAAAGGGGGAGAGATATGAGTAAGGGGGAGAGCCTAAAAATGGGAATAATTTTTGCTTTCTCGTAAATCGATAAGAACTCATCTTTAACACATTTTCTTTGAAAAATTTGCTAAAGAGGGGGCAAAATGTAGCACCCTAAAATTGGTGCAGTAAAACCTTAAATAATTACAATTACTTTAGTAATAATTCAAATTCAAATTTTAACCCCAAAACCGCTCCTAAATCGTCGTTTAACCCATTTCCTCCTTTCCTACGCCATTTTTAGAGTTTGTTTTGACTGTTTGACGATATTTTCGTCGATCAGACGATATCGCCTCAGATCGAACGATTTCGTCTGGGCTAGGACGTCCAGACAATCTTGTCCCAAAACTGATTTTTCATAATTAGCCTCTGTTCCAATGACGTCTCTAATCTAGACAGAAGCGTGTATACGTCGTTAGAGACCCTCCCCCATTGGAGATCTCTCAAATTGGGATGATCTCCAACCTCCTAACCTCCCTCCTAAGCCTATTTAAACTTAGGACTCCCCCTTGGCATCCCCCTGGTTGAAATTTCTTATAACACAAGCTCTACATGCATTAGACCGTCTTAAATTATTATTTGCCTCCATATTTGTCCAAATTTATTTGCATGAACCTTAGTATTTTTTAGCCGGAGCAAGCTCAGTTCGTCATGGACGATCCTGTTCAATTCGAGACGATTTCGCACCAATTCAAGACAATCTCGACTGCAGTCTGCATTGAGGGCAATCAGTGCCCAGAGTTTGCATTTTCTCATTATTTTTTGTTGCATTATTTTTCTTACTATGGTGCCCCCTCTGTGTTTTTACCCAAATCGAACGTTTGAGGTAAAAACGCGGAAAAGCAAAATTTTAAAATGTTTTTAATTTTTTTTGAATAAAATTAAGAAAAAAATAAGGTAAAACCCTAATTCATTGTTACTGTTCATTTTCCTAGTTTTTAGAGCTCTGGAGACAAGATGGTCGAGACAGCACACAGATCAACAAAGGTCCGGCGTGGGCTACGGGTAAGGGTCTAAACTAAATTTAGAATGCTTTACTTTAGAATTTCATGCTTTTTAGATTAGATTTGATTGATTTTTGAGCATCGCGGCCATTTTTGGGCCGTCGACGTCGTCGAGACGAAATCATCTCAATTTTGCCGAAATCGTCTCGATATCGTCGATTTCGTCTAAGGGCGAAATCGACGATAGGGGGACGATTTCATCCAATAAGGGACAATTTCTTCATGCAAAATCAGAGATGAATTTTCTCAAATTGGGGACGATATCGTCCAATTGTAGACGATATCATCATTTATAAAATTGAACTTATTTTGACATGTATTTTTAATTAATGATTTTTATTGTTGATTTTGTTTATGTTGTAGAGAGGATTACTAAAGAGCAGAGAATAAAAATATGGTGGGTTGAAGGATGACTTGGCCGCTCTATCTCAGGTAGAGTGAGATCAGTTGGCTCAGGTCGGCTTGCAGCATGTGGCAGAGATGCCACAGGTTTCTACAAATATGGGGCTATTGACAGCCCTAGCAAAGAGGTGGTATTTGGGTTCTTCCTATTTTTGGTTACTGATAGGGGAGATGACTCCCACACTGGAGGATGTATGGAGGATTTTGAGGATCCCTATATAAGGACGGCTGATCACTCCTATGGCCAATCAAAGCCACACAATGATGTGACTATGTGGCGATCCAAGCTTTGCCCTGGAGAAGGGCGGAGTGAATATTGAGTCGCTGTGCCAGATGCCTAGGGCATCTAGACTCACACGGGTTTTGGTTGGGGTGGTAGGTGGACTGCTGCTATGCCATTAGAGTGGATGTAGGGTACCATGGCTACTGACAGATGTGGTTTGGTACATGAGAGACCACGGGTATAGGTTTGCTTGGGGGAGCTTTGTACTCTATCGATTGTATAGGATCTTTCATGGGGTCATATACAAGGGCGACTGATGTCTGGTTATGACATCATTCTACAAGTTTGGTGCTAGGAGCACATCGTGATGCGAAGGCTGATAGGGCTCCCACTAACAAGGATTGATAGGGAGAGGCCCCGATTTTTCTACTGGTGGCTCCAGAGAGGCACAGCGACGGATGATCTGCCAGCATCCTAGAGACTACTAGACGACCTTGTCTCTGACCAGATCACCTGGAGGCCTTGGAGAGATCATCTAGGGTGGGTCAAGGATGGACAAGAGCTGTCTCGCATCAGGTGAGTCTACTGGCTAAGGATGGAGAGGGAAGAGGTGGAGCTCCATCGATACGACCGAGTTTTGAGGTAGTTCGGTCTATAGCAGGGGATCCCATCTCTTAGAGACTACGAGTTTTCCCAGACTGTTCGGGATAACACTACAGTTAGTGGAGCTCCAGATATACAGTGATTCTAGAGTCAAGATGTAGATGATGCCCCCATTTAGCTAGTGGATGGGGACGATGTAGGGGTAGCCGATGGCTACGATGCCTGGTACACAAGCATTCACCCTCCTCGAATGATGAGGGCTTAGGGTTCGATTCACGTAGTTGTACGTCGAATGGGGAGGCGGTGCTAGGCAGCCATTGAGGCAGCACAGGGTCATGATGGGAGAGAGTAGAGGAGACCACAGGCTCAACAGATGCTACGACAGCGGGAGAGGAGGGAGGAAAGACCCCCTTATCTACATAGAGAGAGGCCACCATCGCCTGATAAGGGCAAGGGTGTAGACACAGGAGAGAGTAGTGAGATGGCTACTCTCTAGGCGAAGACTATCCATCTCCAGGCACAGGTGTAGAATTTGCAATATGAGGCTGCACGGCTTAGAGCTCGAGGTAGAGGAGTGAGCACTCGAGATTTAGCATGTGCTATTGCCTATGTTACATTCTATCAGGCTCTATATTACTAGGCGATGCCAACAGAGCAGAGGGTGCCATTACCAGCTCATATTGTAGAGCCTGTCGTGATGGGGTCATCTAGGACATCATCACGATCGGCATCCAGAACTCATGGCACCACACGGACTGCGATGGGGCCACCTCCTCCACCTCATGGCAGGGGAGGAGATCAGGCTGAGAGCTCGAGGGGTTCTCGAGGTGAGGCTACTGCACTACATAGAGATTGTATATTTGATTGAGAGGATTGAGTATGCCAAGATGTAGATTGTGGCATACCAATCTATTTTTGGTATGATGTACATATAATTGATATATATATATAGATAAGATATTTTTTGATCATATGACTTGTTTTTTGCGTTTGTATGATGCTTTTAATGTTTTGGTGTGATTGATTTGATGATTCATGTAATTATGTCATTGGAAAATATTATGGTTTAAATGTCATGCTTTAAAAATTTAAATGAAATAATTTGATGTAACAAATTGTTTGTTGTGATGATAATTTGATAAAAAAATAAAAGGGACCTTTAACAATAATTTCAAAGGACATTGTCATTGTTATAGACCATTTCATGGAGTCGTCGCTCACTCGGTCGTCAAGCTAATCCTAGTATAGAAATATTGTTAAAAAGTAAAAGAGTGCTTAAGAGACTGTCTTAAGACTTTGGTGTGATGATGCAAATGATGATGATGATGATTTTGTTTTCAGAATTTTCATGAAAATATTATGCATGAAATATTTTAAAATGATTTTTGCTAGGCATAAATTCCTAAGTGTGATAAAATTTTTGGATAATTCCCTAGGAATTATACCATCATTGCAAATTTGCATATTGACATAATGACATGAAATAGTGATAATGTGCATGTTTTTTTAAAAACATAATTGTATAACATAATGATTTAAGTCATGTTTTTATGATTTTAAATAAATGGGGAATAAAAATTGGTAAATGGTTTGCGCTAGGTATAGAATATGTAGGTATAGACTTATACCATCATCGCGAAATCCAAAGAAAAAGTTGATATAATAGTTTTTATTGTATGGTTGATTTTTAATTGTTGAAAATAAACAGAAAATATGAAGAGGACTTGCGCTAGGCATAAGACTCCCATTTAAGTTCTGGAACTATACCATCATCGCGAAAGTCGACAATACATATAAATGTGTTTTTATTGTGTGGTTTGAAATAAATTTTGATTTTTGATTATGCATGTAGTTGTCTTTATGCGAGAAAGGAAAAATGAAATTATTCCAGACAATTTACAAAGATATTTCAAAGTATCTCAAAGACAAAAGTTGGATTTATAAGGAATCCCATGTGCATATGTGAGTTCATTTCCAATCTTGATTTATCATAATGATACACAAAATCTCTCAAATACAAATGTGTGTGCAATTGCTATGTTCGTTTACCAGTTTTGAGCAAGATAATTTGATACAAGTGATTTGAATGAACCAAATAAGTGTTCATTAACCATGATTTAGATGCATATAACCATACCAAACTACTATGTAAGTCAGATTATCAAGAGCTAGCTAATCCATAAGCAGACATAGGTCTGTACAAAAGAAGGTCGCTAATGTGACAGACATATCGCCATGCTAGGAGTTACCCAAGGCCAAGCAGGTTGGGCACAAACCACCTGTTATGGGGCTTACGTCATAGTTTTCGAATAATTGAGAATTCCAGGGATTCAAGCTCATCAACCCTTCTTTTATTTTCAATTGGTAGAGAGAGGGATTTTATTGCTTTTGCTTTTGCTTTCTTTTGCTTTTCTTTTGTATTTTTGCTTGATTTTTGAGATAATGCTTGAAACATTGCTGTAATGATATAAAATAACATTTTTCTTTTTTTCTTTTTTTTGAAATTTGCTTTTCTTCCTATGCTAGGGATACTTGCTCGGATTAGCTGTAGAGCAAGGGATTTTTATTTTGGGTAGGGGTGAGCTTGTCCTTTTGCCAATTCTCAAAGATTCTAGACCATGTGCATGATAGGATAGCAGGGGAAACTTTTCGCTCAAGAAACCACTTCTACTATGTAGCATAGCATGGACATTACAAATATAATCATTTTATTATGAAAGGATGTGCTTGGTTTAAGTAAATAACAAGATCAATTCTCTATGCTCAAACTTTATTTAATTGAATTTTGTGGACTTTGATATAAGAGAGATTAGTAATCATGCCAGATAAAAATCAAGATATTTATTTTGTGTTTGTGAAAGTCAAGGATTCCAAATAAATGCTAATTTATCCAAAATAATTTGAAATATATAACTACAACATTTGTAAGAAGAAATATATACAAATACTTTTTGGGAAGTTTGAGAATGTTGACTCTCTCTTTCTTCTTTATTTTGTTTTGGTTTCGAAAGAGTCAAGAATATTGTTGTTTTTATTTTTATTATTTTTGTTTGTTTTTGCTTTTGTGTAAAAGTTTGATATATTTTTAAAATAAGACAACATGCAAAATATGTACAAATGATGAAATGACTAAATTTTATGCGTAATATCGCCTAAGATGCATAATATTCATAGGTTCTTTTAAATATTTACCATCTAAGGTAGCTAATTTGTATGCTCCCGATTCAAATTTAGCAGTGATAATGTATGGTCCAAGCCATTTGGGCTCAAATTTACCTTTAAGGTCTTTAGTTGCATTAGTATTTTTTTTTTTTTTTTTAAAACAAGGTTGTCGATCTCAAAGGATCGATGACGAACTTTTTTAGCATATGATCTTTTAAGCTTGTTTTGGTAGGCACGGAGATGCTCCAATGCATTGATGCATTTTTCATCTAGGAGTTCCAGCTGACTGAGTCTGCCAGCTCGATATTCATCTTCTACTTCGGTATCTTGAAGTAGTAGAGCCAAAGAAAGAACTTCTAATTCAAAGGGAAAAATAGCTTCAGCACCATAAACCAAAACAAAAGGTGAAGTTCCAGTGGGGGTTTGAACACTAGTTCGATAGGCCCACAAGGCTGGATATAATTGAATGTGCCAGTCGCGGCCATATTTATTGACCAATCTTTTGAGAATTTTGATTAAATTTTTGTTAGATGCTTCTGCTTGACCATTACCCTGAGGATAATAGGGAGTGGACCAGTGATGTTGAATCTTATATTTTGGCATAATTTCTTGACATCTTTATTTTTGAAACAAGTTCCATTGTTTGAGATGAGATTTGCAAGAATTTTGAACCTACAAATGATTTGATTAAAAATAAATTTGGAGACTTGAGTTTCAGTGCAGGAAGCTAAAGGCATAGCTTCAACCCACTTCGTGAAATACTCGGTGGCGGTTATGATGAATTTGTGTCCATTAGATGACACAGGATTAATTTTTCCAATAATGTCTAAGCCCCATTTTGAAAAGGGCCAAGGAGATGAAATAGCCTGCAGTTCTTGTGCAGAGGCATGGACAAGGTCAGCATGTTTCTATAACTTGTCGTAATGGTGCACATAATCATGTGCATCATTCTCCATGGTAGGCCAAAAGTATCCTATCCTAAGGAGCTTTTTAGCAATGACACTACCACTAAAGTGTCCTCCACAAGATCCATCGTGGGCTTCACTCAAGCCTGATTTGGATTCGTCTAGATTCAAACATCTCAATAGGATACCTTCAAAAGATATCTTATACAAAGTATTACCAATTATTACAAATTGACTTGCTCATCTACATAATAACCGATGGTGGTTTCTATTAGAATTGGCAAGGAAAGTCCCATTTTGGAGAAAATCAAATATATCTGTATACAAAGGTTCAGGAGTAGTTTCATTAATTAGAAACACATCCAAAGGTTCTAAGCATGACTTATTTGAAGCAGGTTCTTGGATTTGACGAATAATTATGGTGGCATATTCGTCATCTAACTCCAAGGGCAGAAGAGATGCAGCTATGGCCATAGCGTCAACCGCACGGTTGCTAGTTCGAGGAATAGCTTCCAAGGTAACTTGATCAAATAGGGATAACAATTACAAAACATATGCTTTATATGGGCACAATTTATCATCTCTGGTCTGATAAACTTCATTAATTTGATTTATGACAAGTTGAGAATCACCAAAAACTAATAGATGTTTAATTTTTAGTGCCAAGGCAGCTCGTAATCCAAGGATTAGAGCTTCATATTCAGCAATATTATTAGCGGAAGCAAATGTTAATTTGAAGGACAGAGGAATAAGATGTTTTTGCGGGGATATTAAAATAATACCCGCACCAGCCCCACTCATGCATCGGGATCCATCAAAGTATAAGAACCATTGTTCAATATGGTCTGCCTCTAATTGAAGGCATTCATCGAGAAACTCAATGATGAGGGGATGGGTAGACTCTAAGGGTGCAGCAGCTAATTGATCTGCTATGATTTGACCCTTAACAGACTTATGTCCTATGAACGTGAGGTCAAACTCACTTAGAGAAAGAACCCACTTGACTGTGTGACCCGATAAATAAGTTCGACTCATGAGATACCGCAAGGGATCATATTTAGCAATGACAAGTTTTCTGACTAAGCATATAATGGCATAATTTCTACGAAGCAAACACGACTACTAGACATAGTTTTTCTAATGTTGTGTAGTGGGTTTCATAACTGATGAAGGTTCGGCTAATATAATAATTAGCACGTTCTCTCTTCTCATCATCAAGCTAAGCTAACATAGCTCCTAAGGCAGAATCTAAAGCTAAAATATACAGGAGAAATGGGCGATCAGGTCTAGGTGGAGAAAGCATAGGTGGGTTAAGGAGGTATTTTTTGAGAAGTTCAAAAGCTTCTTTACATTCGTCATCCCAATTAAAAGGGACATCCTTCTTAAGGAGCTTAAGAAAGGGACCTATTTTGTCTTCCAACTTATCGATGAAGCGATGGATAGCTTGAATTTTACCTTGTAAACTTCGTAATTTAGATATATTGGTAGGTGTGGGCATATCAGTGATAGTCGCAATCTTGAGAGGGTCAATTTCGATGCCACGTAAAGAAACTATAACCCCTAATAGTTTATCGGACTTAACTCCAAATATGCATTTGGCTGGATTTAATCGAATAAGATATTCTCTTAATCGATTAAAAACTTTTCTCAAATCATCTAAATGATTATCTTCATTAATAGAGTGAGCTATAATATCATCTACATAATCATGTAGGATATCATGCATCATATCATGAAAAATATAATTCATAGCTTGTTGATAGGTTGCGCCTGCGTTCTTTAAGCCGAATGACATCACTTTCCAACAAAAGGTACCCCAAGGGGTAATAAAGGCTATTTTAGCCTGATCTTCAGGAGTTATCTTGATCTGATTATAACTATAGAATCCATCCATTAAGGACATCATCCCACTCCCAGCAGTAAAATCAATGATTTGGTCCATGTTTGGAAGAGGAAAATCATCTTTAGGGCATGCAGCATTAATATCTCTAAAGTTTGTGTAAACCCTAACTTTGGTAGCTTCTTTCTTGGTGACTAGAACTACATTCGAGATCCATTCAGCATAATCCATAGCTTGTATAAAAACAACATTTAGGAGTTTTTCTAACTCCCCTTTGACTAGTAAGGCCACTTTGGGATGCATTTTTCTAAGTTTTTGTTTAACAAGTTTAGCATCCGGATGGACTACTAGATGATGCATGACTACGGAAGGGTCTAGACCTGGCATATCTTCATATGTCCAAGCGAAGACATCTTCATATTCTTTAAGAAATGCAATGTATTCATCTTGTTTTTCATGACTTAATTCTAACCCAATATTGATTATGTGAGGATTATCCTCAGTTCCAATATTAACTTTAATGACATTTTCTACTTCCATGTGTAGATCTCTTTCAAAATTAGGTGGGGCGGGTGAAATGCCCAATTCTTGTAATTCTTTTAAGGTTAGCTTGGATAATTCATCTTGAGGATTAGTGTCCTCAAGCTGGGCTATAGTAGGTATAGAACCATCAAAATAAAACCCATTGTGTAACATCTCTTCAACGGAGACATCATGGAAAATATCTCCTTCCAACTTGTCATCGGATTCAGCGATCATTTCAGGGTAAGCTATGGATAGCATGTTACATGTAAATGGCTGATTTTTTAGAGGCAAATCATCACGCCTATCCAAATAATCTTGATAACATATGAGTTGATCATCATCTTCAAAAGGAAAGGGTTGACCCTTACTAGGAAATAGGCCCACACCACAGCGTGCAGGCCATGGTTCTACCTTGAAAGGTTCTTTCATACCATTTTGGAGAGGTCCCAAGCCTTTCCCTTTATATCCCATTTTAAGCATTATAGGTTTAGCTTTAATATACTCATTAGTAAAATAACATCGAGCATATCCATCATGATGAGTTTTGATATTCCGAGGTATTATTCCCCAGTCATATCCTTTATAAATGAAGTCACAACTCTCGACTTGGTAAGTACTTCCCATGGGTTGTGGGAGGCCCAAAGTGCGAGGAGATGGCAGCAAGTTTTTTAAGATAATAGAATTTTGCATAGAAGCATTTGTTTTTTTTTATATAAGAATTTGAGATAAATCAGGTAAGAGTTCATCAGAAAAAGCATAAGATGTAGAAGGATCATTCCCTATATCTTTAGATGTGGAAGGTATGATAGATGTAGATAATGTGGAAGTGTTAATGAATGGGTCTATAGGTTTTGAAATTATAGGGTTAGAACATGAAGAATTGGTTGTGGATTGAAGATCTTTTTGAGGTTCTAGAGTAATTTGTTTAGAAGATTATTGATCTATATATGAGGCAAAATTAATGGAGGAGAAATAGATGAAGTTATAGGTGTGTGTTTCATAGTTTTAGATGAAAAATAAGAATTAGGATGTGTGGATGACAGAGCAGGGCAAAATTGAACTCCAACAGGTTTTTCCAAAGCACACATATCAAAGGGTCTAGGATCACCATGGATAGTGACCAACTGATTTCTAAATTTGAATTTAACACATTGGTGTAAAGTTGATGGGACAGCCCACATTGCATTGATCCAAGGACGACCCAAGAGTATATTGTATGATGCGGGGCAATGTACAATAAACACGATCGTATCTAAGGTTCTAGGACCAACTTGCAATGGGATGGTAATAACTCCACACGTTTCTTGTGTTTCATCATTGAAAGCTTTGATAATCATGTCAGTTTTCTTCATTTCATCATTTCTAAACCCAAATCGTTGGTAGAAATCAAAAGTGCAAATATTTAGAGATGAACCATTATCAATCAAAACTCTTTTAACGGCTACATCTCCAATTAGGGCAGTAATGTATAAGGGGTTATCCTTATGTAAACTATGTTGTGGTATATCTTTATCTCGAAAGTCAATACAATCGACTTCTCTAGTGATGATAGTATTGGCCATGGCTTCAGGTTGAATGTTTTGTGGTACCATCATTTGGCTTAATGTAAGCATTAATTCATCTCTATGGGTAGGAGAAGATCTTAATAAATCCAAGAGAGAAATTTTTGCTGTAGTATTGGATAATTGCTCATTAATATTGTAAGGGGGTTTAGGTTGAACATTGGAAGCATGATTCCCTTTATTGGGATTTTTCAAAACAAATGGAGCTGATCCATCATTCTGGTTTGGTTCTTGTTGAGAATTTTGAGCCTGTTGTTTGGTAACGACTCCGATGGTACCTACAATGTTGTATTGAGGACGTTGAATAATTCTTTGTCTAGCATTTATAGATTGTTCATTAGAAAGGAATTGATCAGAAGAGGGTCGAGTAGTAACTCTTCTAGGAAATGGTTCTTCTGGAATCATAGCATCTGTAATAGGTTGAATAGGATCTGATTCATTTTTAGAACTATTCGATTGGTTTGAAGTGATTTCCATGTCACTTTCAATATCTGATTCTATATCACTAGGATCTGGAGTTTGAGTATTATGTAGGGGCCTGGTTGTGACCATGGATAAAGTTGTGTCAATTTTTTGTAAATCATGATTAGGTAAATGTCTGCTAATAGTTCCTACATATCGGGTAGGAGGAGGAACATTATGATGCTCAATTTGGTTGGCCACCTCTTTACCATGTCTTGGTAAAGGATGTTGAAATATGTCTAATGATTGATTAGCATTTTGATTTTGATTTTGGGGAATGTTCTTTTGAGCATTATTAGGAGCATTTTGTTTAGGTTGGAAGGCTTGCACCTCCATTTCATTATTATCAATCAGATCTTGTATTTTATGCTTTAACCTTTTACAAGCATTGGTAGAGTGTCCAGGTCCTCTATGGAAATCACAAGTGTAAGTCAACTCCGTATCCGGGTATGGTTGGATCAGGTTCCCGAATAGCTGGTAATTGAATCAAACCTCTTTCGAGTAATTGAGGTAAAATAGTTGATAATGGTTGATTCAATCTAGTAAATTCTCGAGGAGGTTTATCAGGAGGTTTCAATATAAATTTTTTGTTGTCTTTGTTGCATTGATATTAGTAACATTTTCTGCTGTCAGTGACTCAGTCACCTACGACTTGTTTGTTTTTATATTGATTTTTGGATGTTTTCTCATCATCTTTCTTCCTAAGTTGGCCTCTCCTAATGAGGGCATATTCTACTCTTCGAGCTAAATCTATAGCCTGATCGAAGGTAGTTAAAGTAGCGATTGATAACTCATAAGATATTTGTTCTTGCAAATTATTAATAAAAATGTCCAACATTTCCCTATAAGGTAGCACAAAGTGCAGTTTTCCTGTCAACTGCCTCCATCTAGCTAAGAAATCAGTAAAACATTCATCTTTGTCTTGTTTTAAGTTGTACAAATATTTAATGGTGACATGCCTCTCGATGTAGGCACTAAATTTATGGACAAAAGATTCAGTTGTTTCTTCAAAGTTTCTCAAAGAATGAGTGGGTAGTTGATAGTACCACTCTAATGCCATTCCACCTAAACTTTTCGGGAACATTTTTAGTAATAGCAAGTCATCATGTGATATATCATGACATGTTATCCTAAACATGTGAAGATGCTCTATGGGATCTTCAATTCCTTTATATATAGGCAGGACGGGCATGGGAAAATGCTTAGGGTACGATTGTGCTACAACTATGGGATCCAAAGGTTGACTACACATCTCTCGATAATTGTACGAGGGATGGTAGGGATCTATCTGGTCCATGCGGGAAGCTAACTGCTTCACCATGGCTTCCAGATACTTGATTTGCCCACCATATTGGTTCGGTAGGGCATTAATATGGGATTTGTGAGTATATGATGGAGGGAAATGAATATTAGATGCTATATTGCTATTGTGTAATCTGTTGGTAGGAAGGGTGTTATGAAGAAGTTTTGAAGTTATATTATGTTGTATTCCAGATTGTTGGAAATTGGTGTTTGGCTTCATTTTAGGTTTTTGTTGATTTGAAGCATATTGATCAATATTTTGGCGAAGTAAAGCAGTGAATAAAAGTTTCTTTTGTGTGGGAATGATTTTAGGCTCAATAATAGGTTCTTTAGGAGGTTGGGTAACCTGTTGTTTTTGCATTTTCTGAATCATAGTGACCATATCTCTATTGGATGGTCCAACCTTATCACTTTCTTGATCAACAAAGGACAAGGGATTAGTGTGTATATTAAACACATCTTTCATAGCTGCTTGAGTGTCACTAATTTGTCCATTATCAATACGAACTGCCATATTAAGAGCACCAATGTTATTATTGAAAAATTTCCAAAAATGATATAAGTTATCAAAAGCAATAGTTCCATCTGGAGCTATTCTAGGGGATGAGGATCCATCCTCTTTAACATTTTCTTCTTGTTCATCTATATAAAGCTCATCGTCTTTCTAGTCTAGAGTTTCTTCTTCTAGGATTGGATCCTCAGGAAGGACATTTGGGTTTGTAGTTTTGCCTCCCAACCAATCTTCTTCTTCTTGTTCAGTTTGTTTACCATTTCTAAGTTTAGGCATTGTGCTTGATTTTTAAATTTTAGCAAATATATATATATATATATATATATATATATATATATATATATATATATATATATATATATATATATATATATATATGCAACAAGCTTAAGAGGTATATATTAATTATATACCTACTACAATATTTAAAATGAAATGTTTTGGTTTTTGTTATGTTTTTTAGTTTTTCTTGTTTTTCTTTTTTGTTTTAATAACAATATTATAAAGATAACAAACAACACACAAAACACAAGAAATAATAATAATGAAAGCAATGATCTAGTTTTCTATAAACAATTTATAAATATCATTAATGGGCTCAAGTTCTTTAGGAGTCATGAAGTGTTCTTCAAATTGAAAATTTTCTTTCAAGAATTTAATGAAAAGGGCTATAGAAATACCATGTATTTCAGATTCTGGTTGATAATAATAATTCTCACGACAATATTCGCGATATAACATAGCTCGAGGAACTCTATTCCATATTTTTCTTATCATAAGATCAGTTTCTTGGACTTCTATATGAACTAGAAATTGGCGTACCACAGCTGCGTTCTTGAGGTATTCCTTGGAGGTGAACAATCTAGAAGACACAAGAGCTCTCCTATAAGCTAACCATCTATGGCAGGCTCTTTGAAGTTCATGATAAAAGATGAGTTGATGAGGATCCAGGATTCTATCTAGGACAAGCCTTTTGATTTGTTTAAGTTTTGTTGACCTATATGAAATGAAACCTAGTCTTCTATCAAGTTCATCCCACAAAAGTTGATTTCTATCTGTTTCAGGCACACTAAGCACAGAATTGATTTCTATGGCTGCTAATTGGTTTTCAACATTTATAGTAACTGCTAGTATTTTCTTAGGAGCTACCATCTAAACATGATATGAAACTTATTAGTTTTAAATGATTTGAAATGCATCTATATTTTTTTTTTTTCCAAAAGGTTTTAAATGCATTCATGTCGGGTTCACCAAAATGTATCGCTCCAAATTTTTTGCATCCTTACCTTCATGCTATAGGATCCGTGTCCGAAAGGAGGATGGGAAAAGAATGGCACGGTACCTCAGACTGAGAGGCCTTGCAAAGGTCCCGTCTCTCGTGGGAGGTGTATTATGGTGATTTTTTGACGGATGGTGGGTTCACCAGGAAACGTTTGAATGGCAGTTTCCATGCCTAGGTTGGGAATGTGTTTAATGTGTTCAATTTTATCTTTAAAAATTTGAGTCCAAGGTTTAGCCAAATGAATCTAAGTTCTATTATGAAAATGCAGACTAAATGAAATACAGCAAACAGATTTGAGCAAAAATTGAGAGAAAAATCTAAATTAAAGAGCCATACCTGATCCGGATGTCTGATGGAGGTTCTAATGCTTGAAGCAGATAGGATCATCTGGAATTTGACGGGATCGTCTCCAACCTGCAGGATCACCTGAGATCTGACGAATTTGTCAGACGAATTCGTTAGAGACCTGCAAACAGAGAAATAGACACAAAATACAAAAAATGCAGCAATGCTAATAGAGGATAACGATGTAAAATGACAATAAGGATGTTAACAGATAATCTTGAATATAAATGCAAGTAAGTTGCAACACTTTAATAGCTAATCATGACCTTATTATGCAATTAAACTACATGGGTGAACTCCAAGATGCAAAATAATAAAGAATAATCATAATATTAACTAAATACAAAATAATATAGCAAAAAATAATGAGGAAATGCAAACTTTGGGCACTGATTTCCCCCAATGCAGACTACGGTCGAGATCGTCTCGAATTGGTACAAAATCGTCTCAAATTGAACAGGATCGTCCATGACGAACTGAGCTTGCTTCGGCTGAAAAATACTAAGGTCCCTGCAAATAAATTTGGACAAATATGGAGGCAAATAATAATTTAAGATGGTCTAATGGACGTAGAACTTGTGTTACAGGAAATTTCAGCCAGGGGGGATGCCAAGGGGGAGTCCTAAGTTTAAATAGGCTTAGGAGGGAGGTTAGGAGGTTGGAGATCATCCCAATTTGGGAGATCTCCAACGGGGAGGGTCTCTAACGATGTAGACACGCTTCTGCCTGGATTAGATACGTCGTTGGAATAGAGGCTAATTGTGAAAAATTAGTTTTGGGACAAGATCGTCTGGACGTCCTAGTCTAGAAGAAATCGTTCGATATGAGGCGATATCATCTGATCGGTGATGATATCGTCAAACGATCAAAACAAACTCTAAAAATGGTGCGAGAAAGGAGGAAATGGGTTAAACAACGGTTTAGGAGCGGTTTTGGGGTTAAAATTTGAATTTGAATTATTACTAAAGTAATTGTAATTATTTAAGGTTTTACTGCACCAATTTTAGGGTGCTACAGGGATCATTTCAATCTGGGAGATCTCCAACGTAGGAATCTCCAACCGCGTAGACACGCTTCTGCCCAAGTTGGAGAGGTTGTTGGAACATAAGCTAATTATGAAAATTTTGTTTTGGGATGAAATCGTCTGGACGTTCTGTTCTAGACGAATTCGTATGATTTGGGATGATATCGTCAGATCGACGACGATATCGTCCAACGATCAAAACAACTTTAAAAAATGGCACAAAAAATGACGTGAGCGGTTAACAGGCGATTTCGGGGTTAAAATTCAAATTTTTACTTTTTACTGAGGGTTTAACTGTGCCAATTTTAGGATGCTACAATTACTATTAGTGAATCACCTTCCATCCATACTCTATTCCATTTCATTTGTTTGCATATTTTTATCCCTTCCAAAGACACCCAAGCTTTAGCTGCATTATTTTTCTTAAATCCACTATTGAAAGCATAATGAGAAAAATTCTTTCCTCTATTATATCTAATTATTCTCCTCCTCCTGTTGGTCCTAGAGTTCCTTTCGAATCTCCATCAAAATTCAATTTAACCCACTCCACATATGGTGGTTTCCATTTTACACTATTTGCCTTCTTTTTGTTTCTCTTGTACCCAACATCATAATTCCATTTGATGAAGTGACGCCATCTATCAAGGCTCTATGCTTCTATATTAGGAATTGGTTGAGTTGATAGGGTTGGTTTAGACTCCTCTATGGCTAAACAAATATTCCTTTTCATTACCTCTAAACTACTTTCCTTTCCTTTAAATATTTTTCTATTCCTTTCTAGCCATACAATCCAAAGTATTGTATATTTTAATATATCATGGATTGTTTGTAAAACCTCACTTTTAAAAATGCTCTGTCATTGCTTTAAATATTATTCAATTTTTTCATTCATCACCATGCATTTACAAAATATATTAAGAATCCATTGCCATAATGTCGATACTATTGAGCAATGTCCCAAGATATGGTCTATACTCTCCTACTATTTACAAATAATACATTGTGAGGGGCCATGAAAACCCCTTTTCATGAGGTTATCCCAAGATAAAATTCTTCTATGACCTACTAGCCAAACAAATATTTTAACTTTAAGAATGCTCGGGCTATCCCAAATATCTCTCCATATTCTTACAATATTCCTATTTTATTGGTGATTTACATTATATTCACTTCTTGTTGTGTATTCTCCTGATCTATTCAACTCCAAAATCAACTTATCCTCAACTCACCTTCAAATAATTATTGTTGTTATCTTTTTTCTTAACTGCTTCCTAACATCAATGTGTTGTATACTTGTAAAAAAAATCTTCTTTTCGTTTGTATCTTCTTTCATAATCCTTATACATAATGTTTAAAACCCTATCACCATATTTATCTTAAAAAATAGTATCCATTATTTTAAAATAAAATTAAAAATAAAAATATTCATTTAAATAAATAATTAATTTTTATATATATATATATATATATATATATATATATATATATATATATATATATATATATATATATAATTTATAAATACTCACATTTGTACTAAGCCTTCCTCCCTTGCTAAGGCACCTCCAATGGAAACCACAAACCAAGTCAATAGTCCAATCGAACTTAAATTCCAATTTGGTCATATTGTTACCTAATTCTATTACGGCTTGCCACACTTATGACATGACAATACAAATGACAAAGCCTTGGAATTCCATGCACAACTTGGCATACCTTTTTACATGACGTCGAATGTATTTTTTTCATACACATTTTTTTTAGATACATAGGAAATTTGGTTGCGGTCACACTATTTTTAGTAACTAACAAGTTAGCCTATTTCAACTTGTTTTTGACGAGCCGACGTGAGGTGGAGACCACCATTCGCTTGAGACTTGGACTGTCATCGTTGATTTAGCATGCACTCAAAGGATTTAGAGCAGACTACTACCTTTACAAACTTTACCATACACACTTTATCCAAACTACTTTTTTTTTCATACACACTTTGTCCAAACTTTCCCAAAAGAGGGTTTCAACCTTTTAACTCAAGAATTCCAATAGCTTTGTATTGGAATGACACAGAATGACTGAGCAATAAGTCTACTTAGTGTCTAGAGCTACAGTTCTACAATTTAAAGTTTTTTGTTACTCTAATTTATTTTTCTATGCTTATTTATGTTGTGTATTCATCATTTTAAGGGTTGGTTCTAGTTTTGATTGTATGAATGGCCTTGCACCCAAAAATGTGTGATTTTTCCAACTCCTTTATTATTGTAATCTCTTTTATTTTTATTGAATATAATTGTTGGTTCCAATTAAAAAATGAAAATATCTTAAGTTATATTTTAAAAATGTTTTAATGACTTTCTATTCTTTAATACTTTTTAAATATTCAAATGATTTTTTTTAACTTATTTAAGTGAAGTATAATTAGAGTTGCTTTTTCATAAGCATAATAAAATATTTTTCTTCTCAATTCAAATTTAGATATCTTATATTCACTCTTGTTCGTGTTAAAGAATTGTCAACATAGCATAGTGGAAATTACTGGACACAAATTACACCTGTTGAGACTATGAATTACGGGGAGGAAGGCAACAATGAAGTAAAAGCTTCTAGCAAAAATACCTTTTCAAAAATTTGAAAGACTCTTGTGCTAATTTTAGGGTTTTTACCCAGCTTTCAATCTGGGAGTTGAGTTTTTCGGAACAATGATGCATATTTTGAATAGGGTTTTGAAGAGCCCATTTGTGATCACTGTTGGAAATAACGCATGGTAAAAATTTATTTTTACCACAGTAAGGTTGGACCTTACCTTTTACCTCCTTGGACGGTAGAGACTGGACGGCAGAGGTTTGATGGCATGGACGACAGAGAGAATGAATTCTAATTTTCTTCTTCTTTCCTCTCTATTTTCCTTCATCCTTTTCTCTTTCCCCTAAGTTAGCGATTATGGTTTATTTCCTTCTATTTAAACCTTGTAACCGCAGATTAATTCCTAATGCAACTTTATTCTATTTTCTCCTAACTTTTTCTTCCTGGTTACTAACCTAAGCTCCTATCACAATATCTGGTATCAGAGCTGGTTCATGTTTGGTTGGAAGGTGCGGTGAGCGAGGCACGGATCCTGAGGAGGTCATCCCATAGCGTGTGAACCAAGGCAAGAGGCCCATAGCACGTGAACCAAGGTAGCAGGAGGCACGAATCTTGAGGAACTAATCAGGAGGTGACACATGGCAGACAACGAGTGAGCAGACATGACACATGGTAGGGAGCAGACTCAATGACCGGACACGTGGCAGGGAGCGGACGCGACAGCACAACACATGGCAGGGAGACGACGCGACAAGTGGCGAGTAGACAGGTGGGCGACTGTATGGGCAACGCATAGGAGACAAAAGGCATGGTCCTGATTTCTCGTAGGCAATCGAAACTCATCCGTTGAATATAGGCTTTTAAAGCCTGTAAGTTTCATCTACAGGGCGGATGTGGGACAAATGTCCCGTGTTTTTTTTTTTAATATTTGCTAGCCCGACGAAATAGAAGGAAGGCAAGCGCCTTCCATTCATGTCGGACAAGCTAGCCCGACTGGCCATTCGGGCCAGCGTTAAGGCTTGGCACGAGAGGTCGCGGGGTCAAACCCCACGCATGCCATATATAATCTTTTGCACGATAAAAATTAAATTTTTTTATTTTTTTTCATATTTTTTTATAAAAATTTATATTTTTTATAGATATTTAAAAAAAAAAAATTATTTTAACAGTTTTTTTTAAATCTTATCTATAGAAGATATATTTTATAAATTTTTTTTGATTAAAATTAAAATTTTTATGCATTTAAAAATAAGTTTTTTTTTAAAAAAGGGGGAATCTATCTATCAAAATTGTGGAAGAAAAGATATTTCCTAAGAGGAAATTTTGTGTAAAAGAAAATTTCAAGGAAATTTTCTTAGATGATAAGATCGAATGGATGTTATCAGGCTCTTTGTAAACTGTTACTAAGAACGAACGCCGAAAACTTTGATGAGCATGTGAGAACACTAGGCATAAATTCAGTCTTTTCATAGTTGCAAAACGTAGTTATTGCACAACAGAGAAATCCTGATCTAGGATACGAAGCAGATTCAGAAGATAACTCTTTTGGGAGTAGATTTGAACAATCCGAATCTGTGGAGATTGCTCCACAAGGATCTAAATATACTCATTATAGTAATTCAATTGAAATCCTACAACCTCCTTCACCTAAAATTATATTGATCAGTGACGACGATGAACAAGTTGCTGACAATTTTGTAATTGCTGAATCACAACAAGAATAGGTTGTTTTTTGAAGGATAAATCAAGCAAGGCTTGATAGTTTGTAAAGTATTTTTGTAATAAGACTATATAAGAAAGGTTTCTTGTTTTAATAGATTGTAATGGGATCAAATAACAATCTACCAATACCCGAATTCAATGGGGATAATTATGAATACTGGTCCATCAAAATGAGGACATTACTCATAGGAAAAGGACTATGGGATAGTATTGAAGACGGTTACACTGCTCCAACATATTGGACTACTTTGAGTGCAACCGACAAGAAGACCTTCAAAGATGCATAGAAAAATAACTCTTTTGCCTTATACCATCTTCAATCAACATTAGATCCAAGTATCTTTCCTAGAATTGCATCTTTCTTAACTGCCAAAGATGCAAATGCCTTGAAAGAAGGATTCCAAGGAAGTGATAAAGTGAAGCAATTCAGGCTTCAGACTTTAAAAAGATATTTTGAAAATCTCATAATGAAGGAAAATGAAAGAGTTAGAGACTATTGTGTACGAGTCAAAGCAATAGTTGATATGATGCAAACTTTAGGTGATAACACAACAGTTGAAACAATTGTGAAGAAAGTTTTGAGAACACTTCTTCCTAAGTGGAATCACATTGCCATCATAATTGAAGAATCAAAAGACCTTTCTACTCTTACATTTGATAGTTTGATTGGATCATTAACATCACATGAAGAGCGCCTTCAAGGAACACCTTCAACAAGCTATGGAGGTGATGACAAAGCCTTCACTTCGAACGAAGTTGCAAGATGAGGACAAGGAAGAGGCTGAGGCAAAGGACAACAACAAAGAGGCAAAGGCCAAAGCAACTCCTATAGAGGAGGAAATCAAAACAAATATGGAAATCAAAACAGAGGAGCCAATCAGAACCAAAGCAGCAATGCAGGCCGTGGAAGTCAAGGATGAGGAAGTGTTGGTCACGAATTTGCCACAGGAAAGGATTTTAACATAAATGCACCCTAGACTCGGCCAACATTGAAATGTTGGGAGAAAGAAATGTCTCCCGGACCAATATCCAGAGAGGGTTGGTTCCCTTACTAATCTAAACTAGTTTCAAGACTAGAGATGCAGGAAAGAAATGGAAAAATGCGAAAAGAAATGGGAAATAATGGAAAGAGATGTAAATATGGCCGAAGCCGATCGTTAATGGGGAGAACAATCTCAGATAGCAAAAACTACAGCTAGATCCTAAAGCCCAGTAGCAACTGACTCTTAGAGCACATAAACAAAAATTAGATCATGCATTAGTCATGAGTTCGCTTCCAAATAAACTTCAAACATTCAAATGCTAATACAACCTAATTCAACATAGCAGAATTCAACTGTTATTGCACTGGACTACACAGAAGTCAAAAACACAGAAATCCAAACATGCACAACCATTTAGATCATCAATTCTAGAAGACACTAAGAATGGAAGCAATTGCATCTAGGATTTTCATTTCAATTTTTGCAACAAGATCCTCCTCCCTTTGCTTGAGTTTTACATTGGTATTTATAGAGGTTCGTCCTCTTCCTTTCATATTACAACATTTAATATATGAAATAGATCTTGAAGAAACAAACCCCTTAATCTGCCTCAGAGAAATGACAGTTCCTTCTTTTAATGAATTACAACTGAGAATGAAACAAAAACGAGGGTCCATATCTCTTTGTTAAATGATCGTTATCAAGGGAAGTTGAAAGCTGTAAGATATCGTGAACAGGCACTTTAAATATTGGACACATCTTTAATTCTGGTGGCATCAAAAACTACAGGCCTAAGCACATTCTTCTATCTTGCACACATTGGAAAGCAGCAAAAAATTAAATTTTGGAGTGTTTTTAATCGTTGGAACTCACAATGCTTCATCGGGCTGTTTGAACTACTTTCTAGCATGAAACTGTGACAAGTCACGAAAACGTGAAATGTCACGAAATCGCGACATTCTTGTGCTTCGTACACTTTTGTCACTTTGGGACCGCAAAAATCAACCATGTCGCAAAATTGCAATGTATTTGGCTCCTTGGTTTCCTTTGCCAGATTACCTCGTGAAAATGCGACGTGTCACAAAATCATGACATTCCATACTATTCTGCTCTTTCTCTGCTTTGTTTCTACGAAACTATGACCTGTCATGAAATCGCAACGTTCTTTCCCAATTTTGTCTCTTTGATGCTTCGAACCGCGAAAACGCGACAAGGCGTGATTTTGTGACAATTACCTACACTTGGTCCTTTCGCCCCAACATGTCATGAAATCACGACATTTCCTTGCCTTCTTCATCATTGTCGCTTCCTGTCGTGATATCGCGACGTCTTCTTCTTGCTTGGCCTCATCCTCAAAAATGTCATGAAATCGCAACATCTTTCATGCCTTATGCCTTTCTTTCAACTTTGTCACGATAACGCAACATGTCGCGATATCGCAATGTTTCGAACCATTTTCTCCTTACTTGCTTTACCGTCGTGATATCGCGACGTTTTTTCATCACACTGCTCCATTGCTACTTTATGTCACGATTTTGCGACATGTCACGATATCGCGACAACTTCATTTTAGCGCTTTCGTTGACCATGTTGACTACGAAACTCCAACACGTCACGATATCACGACAACCTTACCCCCCTCACTGTCGTTGATTGCATTTACCGCGATAACGCGATAGGTCACGATATCGTGACACTTTCTTGACTTAGCCCTTTTTTGCATTTTGCGTCGCAAAACTATGACAGGTTGCGATATCGCGACGTTTTCTATGCTTTCACCTTTTTGGTTCAAACCTCGCGAAAACACGACGGTCACGATTTCACGACAACTTTTAAACTTAGCGTTTGTGTGTTACGGACGCCGCAAAAACATGACAGGTCACGATTTTGCAACATGTCGCGAAATCGCGACATGTCGGGAAAACGCGACACCTTGCATTTTTCACAAAATGTGTTAAGTGTCTTCTCAATTTTAGCATTCTTTTGCTTGAACCATAACAACAAAAATAATGTGGCAAAAATGCGAACATTCTTTGCGACTCGCGGGGTATACAGTTTTGTTGGATGCACGAATCCCAGGCCTTTATCCATTGGGCAACAGAGTCAAGAAAAACTGGCAGAACAGAATGCTGACTGATGGGAGACATCTTTGTAGGTGGCTGCAACAAACTCTTGCTAGTACTCAATACTAAAAAATAGGATCATCAACATAAATGCATGGAATAGTAGAACTTCCTTTATTTCTTGAGAACTACTGCACTTTGCCTAGCTCGGATGAGTTGGGTAATCACCAGGTGCTGTGAAAGGATCTTCAAGGTAGTAGTGAAAAGCACTTGAACTACAAAAATAGAAATGAAGGAAATGATGCCCTGCAGATGTGCAGGCCATGGAACAGGGATGGGGAATGATGGAATGGCGAAATATGGAGTAATTAAAATGGTAGTTACAACAACAGAATGCCACTGTGCTACCAACTGCTATGAAATGAAATGGAAGTGGAGGGAATGGAGGTGGTGGTAGGAAGTGTAGAAAAGTATTCAAAATATAGAGAGTTAGAAGAAAGGGAAAGAAGAAACGGGAACATCAGATAAGGGAGTAGAAACAATAGTAGTGGCTGAGTAATTGCAGAAGAAGAAGGAATAGGAGAGGACGGGAATGAAGGAAGGATGTGGAGAGAAGAAGTAGAGGAAAAGCCACTAGCTGCTGGGAAGGAAAAGAACAAGGAAAAGAAATAAACATACTTGCGGGCTCGCATGCAAAAAGAGCCGAAGTAAAAACAATTTTTTTTTCTTTTGTCTATTTTTTCTTCCTTTTTTTGTCCTTTTGTTTTTTTTTGCTATGTACAATATTTACAAAAGTTTGCGACATGATTGGCATGCTGCCACCACAAACCTAGCTTCTGGTGTCTATCCGATGAACTTGCAATGTCTAGACCAAATCTGGTCATACTTCAGTCGATCTTTGAAGTTCGGCTGGCCTCTTCTTGAAGTTCTCCATGGTGCGAATAGGGTGCAATGCGGCAGGTTATCATTCTTACTAGTACCCGTGCTATTGATGAGTAATGTGGCAAAGATATTTGCCACATGGGGGCTTTCTTTAGGTACCAGATGTAGTGGCTGGAACCAATACCACCACTTTGTAGACTCCACTAGTTATGGGCTGAGTACAGGCTCCTCCAACCGCTTGATGTGATCACAGGGCTCTTGCAATGAGAAATCTACTTCTGGGATCTCCTCAGGTTCAACCTTTTGATGAGGCATGCTCAATAGGTTCTGGCTAAATACTTGTGTTGTGCACTGTTGTGCCCTCTCTATGCTCAGGTTCTGGAACTGGAATATGTTTCTCTCCTTGGCCCATCTCTTGATGGAAACTGCAAGCAATCATATTGTTCATTGCTGGGAAAGTACTTGCATATTCCCATCGTTGGCTTTGGACGAAATCTACCTCTTGAGTCCCACACAACTGCTTTTGAGGTCTCTGCACAGTATGTGGGATCATCCATGATGAATACTACGCGGGACAGACAGGAGTAGGAACTATCGGAGAAAGTAATGGAGTTTCTCCCCATGGTAATTTTCCTAATAGGAGCAGAAGGTGCTCCACTTGTAATGCTTCCTCAAAGATTTGATGGAATCTACGTTTTCCTGATTACAGCAAGAGGAGGCTTATGTCCGGATGGAAAGCTCAAACATAGAAGATGTGGGCTTGGGCGGGTGATGGTTGGATCTCTACTGGAATTCTCTTCCAAGTTCTACAGAAGTGGATGTTGAAATCTGTGATGCTCTCCTGAGGTATTCTCGTGATGGTGGAGAGATGCATCAAAAGCTGGTAGGGATCCTGAGAGCCATTGAATGTTGTAATGAGCACTCCCACTAAATCATCCCATGAGCAGATACTTTTACACCCAAGCACTCTGTACCACTGCAACGCCTTTCCTTCCAAAGACTGCACCAGAATTCTGATCATAACATCTTCATGAATTATATCATGGAGGGTCACTAAAGTAGCAACATCGTCAATATGCTCTCGGGCCATTCCCTGGGTGCCATTGTATTTTGTTAGGGCTTTCAGGGCACTTTTGGGAATCTCATGCTAAATTTGGAGATTCAGAGGGCCAGGATCATCCCATCTAAGACATACCCTTGCCATTATAGCAGTGGTCTGTGATATCAAGGCTGTCACCAAGTCAGAGTCGCCAAGTGAACATTCTTTCCTCTGCTTGTAAGGTCAAGGCTGCTCACCAAACCTTGATTCCTCCGGGGTATCTTCTTTCAGCTTTAAAAGGTAGGTGTCCACTATCAAGAAATTCGGATCTTTAGCTCAACAAAGTTGCCAGATGAACTTACAAATCTCTGTTATGAGGTCAAGACAGCTCATCAAAAATCTTGATACCTTCGGGTGTTAAACAATGAAACAATCAGTCTCACCGATTATGGATCTTTTGAGACAGAAATAGTCTGTCCCACCGGGTGTGCCAAAAATTGTTGGTCACGAATCTTCCATAGGAAAGGATTTTAACATAAATGCACCCTAGACTCGGCCAACATTGAAAGGTTGGGAGAAAGAAATGTCTCCCAGACCAATCTCCAGAGAGGGTTGGTTCCCTTACTAATCTAAACTAGTTTCAAGACTAGAGATGCAGGAAATAAATGGGAAAATGCGGAAAGAAATGGGAAATAATGGAAAGAGATGTAAATATGGCCGAAGTCGATAATTAATGGGGAGAACAATCTCAGATAGCAAAAACTACAGCTAGATCCTAAAGCCCAGCAAAAACGGACTCTTAGAGCACATAAACAGAAATTAGATCACGCATTAGTCATGAGTTCGCTTCCAAATAAACTTCAAACATTCAAATGCTAATACAGCCTAATTCAACATAGCATAATTCAACTGTTATTGTACTGGACTACACAGAAGTCAAAAACACAAAAAGCCAAACATGCACAACCATTTAGATCATCAATTCTAGAAGACACTAAGAATGGAAGCAATTGCATCTAGGATTTTCATTTCAATTTTTGCAACAAGATCCTCCTCCCTTTGCTTGAGTTTTACATTGGTATTTATAGAGGTCCGTCCTCTTCCTTTCATATTACAGCATTTAATATATGAAATAGATCTCTAAGAAACAAACCCCTTAATCTGCCTCGGAGAAATGACAGTCCCTTCTTTTAATGAATTACAACTAAGAATGAAACAAAAATGAGGGCCCATATCTCTTTGTTAAATGACCATTATCAAGGGAAGTTGAAAGCTGTAAGATATCGTGAACAGGTGCTTTAAATATTGGAGGCGTCTTTAATTCTGGCGGCATCAAAAACTACAGGCCTAAGCACATTCTTCTATCTTGCACACATTGGAAAGCAGCAAAACATTAAATTTTGGAGTGCTTTTAATCATTGGAACTCATAATGCTTCATCGGGCCATTTGAACTGCTTTCTAGCACGAAACTATGACAATTTGCGAAAACGTGACATGTCACGAAATCACGACATTCTTGTGCTTCGTACACTTTTGTCACTTTGGGACCGCAAAAATCAACCATGTCGCAAAATTGCAACGTATTTGGCTCCTTGGTTTCCTTTGCCAGATTACCTCGTGAAAATGTGATGTGTTGCAAAATCATGACGTTCCATACTATTCTGCTCTTTCTCTGCTCTGTTTCTACGAAACTATGACCTGTCACGAAATCACAACGTTCTTTCCCAATTTTGTCTCTTTGCTGCTTCGAACCGCGAAAACGTGACAAGGCATGATTTCGCGACAATTCCTTGCACTTGATCCTTTCGCCCCAACATGTCGTGAAATCATGACATTTCCTTGCCTTCTTCATCATTGTCGCTTCCTATCGCGATATCGCGATGTCTTCTTCTTGCTTGGCCTCATCCTCAAAAATGTCGCGAAATCGTGACATCTTTCATGCCTTATGCCTTTCTTTCAACTTTGTTGCGATAACACGAAATGTCGCGATATCGCGACATTTCGGACCATTTTCTCCTTACTTGCTTTACCGTCGTGATATCGCGACGTTTTTTCATCACACTGCTCCATTGCTACTTTATGTCACGATTTTGCGACATGTCGCGATATCGCGACAACTTCATTTTAGCGCTTCCGTTGACCATGTTGACCACGAAACTCCAACACGTTGTGATATCATGACAACCTTACCCCCCTCGCTGCCGTTGACTGCATTGACCATGATAACGCGACAGGTTGCAATATCGCGACACTTTCTTGACTTAGCCCTTTTCTGCATTCTGCTCTGCGAAACTGTGACAGGTCGCAATATCGCGACGTTTTCTATGCTTTCACCTTTTTGGTTCAAACCTCATGAAAACGCAACGGTCATGATTTCGTAACAACTTTTGAACTTAGCGTTTGTGTGTTACGGACGTTGCAAAAATGCGACGGGTCACGATTTCGCGACATGTCACAAAATCGTGACCCGTCGCGAAAACGTGAAACCTTGCATTTTTCACAAAATGTGTTAAGTGTCTTCTCAATTTTAGCATTCTTTTGCTTGAACCATAACAACAAAAATAATGTGGTAAAAATGCCAATAGGAAGTAACAAAACTAAAACGGCTTGTTTCAATTATAGGAAACAAGGACACTTCGCTCATGATTGTTGGTCAAAGTCTTCAAAAGATCAAAGCAGTCAATATGGCTCATTTTATGTAGAAGAAGAAGGCACCTCAAATATTTTTCTTTCATATGAAGAGTCAGATCAAAATCTCAAAGACACATGGATTTTAGATACTGGTTGCTCCAACCACTTGAGTGGCAAAGAAAATCTCTTTGCTACATTAGATTCAAATTATAAATCCCATGTTAAGTTAGGGGATAATAAATCTTTGCAAGTTGAAGGCATTGGAGCTATGGAAGTTCCAAAAAAGAAGGCCTTAAAAAGGTGAATGACATATACTATACTCCACAGCTACAACACAGTTTGTTAAGTGTTGGCCAAATGATGGAGAAGCATTACAAATTAGTTTTTGATGAAGGAAAATGTACAATCCTTGATAAAAACGATTGTAACAGAGTCATCACAAAAGTACCTATGACAAAGAATAGGTTATTCCCTCTAAAATTTGGTGAGCCAAGGGGAGCTCAACTTGCAAATATTGCTATTTCAAATCCAAGTGTATTGTGGCACTTGAGATATGGTCACCTCAATTCCGCTAGCTTGAAAATGTTAACTTCACAAGCTATGGTGACAGGACTACCAAAAATTCAATAACATAAGAAGGTATGCGAAGCATGTTCTTTGGGAAAGCACTCCAGAATGAAGTTTCCAAAAGGGCAAGCATGGAGAGCAAGCTATCCTCTTCATCTAGTACATTCGAACATCTGTGGTCCAATGCAAACAAAAAGCCTTGGAAACAATTCTTATTTCCTAACATTCATAGATGATTATTCTAGAATGTGTTGGATCTATTTTTTGAAACACAAATATGAAGCATTTTATTGCTTCATAGACTTCAAAAATAATGTAGAAAAGCAATGTGATTACTATGTCAAATGTCTTCGCACTGATAGAGGAGGAGAGTACTCCTCAAATGAATTTTTAAATTATTGTAAGCAAAATGGGATAAAAAGGCAGTTCACCACTGCCTATACCCCACAGCAGAATGGTGTGGCAAAAAGAAAGAACCGCACCCTTGTTGAAATGGCACATACGATGCTTCAAACAAAGCATCTAACATACAACTATTGGGCAGATACAGTGAGAACTAGTGCATATATTCTAAATAGAAGTCTGAATTCTAGTTTATATGGTATCACTCCTTATGAAGGATGGTACGGTAAGAAACCAAATGTCAAACATTTTCGAGTATTTGGTTCTTTAGCTTATGCACACATTCCTGAGGAGAAGATAAAGAAGCTTGATCCCAAGAGTCAAGCATGTATTTTTGTAGGGTATTGTGAATCTACCAAAGGGTTAGATTGTACAATCCCAAGACACATAAAATAGTTATCTCCAGGGATGTAATTTTTGATGAAGGGGGAGAATGGGGTCATAAAAAATTTGTTGATATAGACTCTAATTTTGAAAGTTCCACATTTGTACAGCCCAAGAAAAGTAGTGGAAGTAGTTCCCCTCCACAAAGTCCACATCAGGAATCTTCATCGAGTACATCAAGTGGTACATCAAGTCCAAGAGGAACTCCTTTGTTGGCACCCCCAAACTCTTCGAAATGATTTTAGAGATCTGTAAGCGCTCCAAGTCCGATGGATATTGATCCAGTTTCTCAAAGGAAAGAAACAAATAAAGGAAAGTGCATACTACAGAGTCATCCATCTTCTCAAATGTTGGATAGGAATTTCCAACAAAGATGCACTAGGAGTCAAGCTAGTGAGATGAACGACATTTTTTCAAGACTTGAAAATCTTCACATGTCAAGAGATGATGAGTCTCATGAACCAAGGGGTGATGTAGTCAATTATGCTTTGTTGGCTGTTGCACAGCTAGAACCATTATGAAAAAGCATGTATTGAAAGTATATGGCAAGATGCCATGGAAGAGGAAATATCCTCAATTAAAAAGAATGATACTTGGGAGCTTGTGAAGCTTCCCAAGGGAAAAAAATGTGTTGGATGTAAATGGGTCTATAAGACCAAATTCAATGTTGATGGAAGCATTGAAAGGCACAAGGCAAGATTAGTAGCTAAGGGTTTTACTCAGAAATATGGCATAGATTATGAGGAAACCTTTGCTCCAGTTGCTCGACAAGAAACAATCAGAACTGTTCTTTCCTTGGCAGCCCGTAAAGGATGGAACATTCAAAACATGGATGTGAAAAGTGCATTTTTAAATGGATACCTGACAGAAGAGGTGTATGTTCAACAACCTCAAGGTTTCCAAGAACAAGGAAAAGAGAACCTTGTTTATAAATTGAAAAAAGCACTTTATGGCCTCAAGCAAGCACCACGAGCGTGGTACTCACACATTGATGGCTATTTTAGCGAGTATGGTTTCACAAAAAGCAAGAGTGAACCAACTCTATACTACCTTAAGAATGGAGTAGATATCCTCATAGTTTGTTTATATGTGGATGATCTAATATTTATGGGTAGTAATAATAAGATGAATATGGAGTTCAAAAACTCCATGATGAATCAATTTGAGATGAAGGATCTCGGATTAATGAGATACTTCCTAGGCATGGAAGTACATCAATCAAAGCAAGGGATCTTCATATGTCAACAGAAATATGCTCATGACATGATCAAGAATTTTGCTATGCGGCGGTGCAAATCGGTTGCAACACCAACGGGACATGGAATCCGACTAAGCAAAGATGATGGAGCACCAAAGGTTGACATGACCAATTTCAGAAGCATGGTTGGGAGTTTAATGTTTCTCACCAACACTAGGCCAGATATACAGTATGTTGTTTCTCTAGTATCAAGGTTTATGGCTTGCCCATCCGAGCTGCACCTTCAAGCAACCAAACGAATTTTATGATATGTAAAAGGTACATTGGATTTTGGAATCCATTACCACAAGTCTAACTCTGTGAAGTTAGTTGGTTATAGTGACAGCGATTGGGGCAGTAATATAGATGACAAAAAATCTACATCAGGGAACTATTTTAGTCTAGGTTCAGGACTAATAACTTGGAGTTCCAAGAAGCAATCTGTTGTAGCATTATCATCTATAGAAGTTGAGTATATAGCCATTACCCATGCTAGTACTCAAATCCTCTGGTTGAGGAAAATCCTTGAAGAGATTTGCGAAAATCAAATTGGTCCAACCAAACTGAATTGTGATAATATTAGTGCCATACAGTTGGCATATAATCCGATCCACCACAAAAGGTCAAAACATTTTGATATGAAGTATCACTTCATAAGAGATATGGTGGAATAGCAGATAGTTGAGCTTCAATACTGTAGCACTTTGGATAATCTAGCAGACATCTTCACCAAAGGCATGGCTAAAGCTCAATTTATAAAGCTGAGATACTGTATAGTCAGTCCTCTCAACTTTAAGAGGGAGAATGTTGGAAATAACGCATGGTAAAATTTTATTTTTACCATAGTAAGGTTGGACCTTACCTTTTACCTCCCTAGACGGTAGAGACTAGACGGCAAAGGTTTGATGGCATGGGTGGCAAAGAGAACGAATTCTAATTTTCTTCTTCTTTCCTCTCTATTTTCCTTCATCATTTTCTCTTTCCCCTAAGTTAGCGATTATGGTTTATTTCCTTCTATTTAAACCTTGTAACCGTAGATTAATTCCTAATGCAACTTTATTCTATTTTCTCCTAACTTTTTCTTCCTGGTTACTAACCTAAGCTCCTATCACAATAATCACTTTTGCTTTATGAATAGGATTTTGAAGAGTCCTTTCATGGTTGCTTTTGCTTTTAGGAGTGCTCACAATTTCAAATTTCAATATTTTGAGGGCATTTTCCTTCCACTAGTGAACATCCAAACATTTCAAATATTTGTAGAAAAAATATAGGACACTCCTTTGTTTTTTTTAGGGTTTTTACCCATATTTGGAGTTGCCAAAAGTTGTGCATCTTTTGGGGCTTAGAGTGAAGAATTAGGACAATTTTTTCCATCTGACAACATGTCCAACTTTGCAGTGGAGAAGCATTCGGGTATAGAAAAATAGTTTGTACAAGATGTGAGGTTTCTATGATGGACGAAACTCCATTCCTCAATGGTATTGAATATTAGATTCCCTTGACTCCCCTTGGGAACCTTGCAAGCAATTTCATGGAGAATCTTGTAAATTCAAAGTAGGATTATGCATAAAGGATAGTACCAAAAAAGTATTTATAAATTTTGGGTGAATCAAGGTGAATCATGTATAAACTATAGGGCAAATTTTTCAAAATTTTACAGAAAATTTATCAAAATATGAAAAAATTTCAAAAAAAATTGCATATAAATTATAAAACTTTATGGGGTACTTTTGACATATTAAATCATCCTAAAACTTTATAAAATCACCATCATTAGATCAGGCTCGTAAAGAGCTTTCAAACAAGTACAAATACACCTATATTTGGATATATTTTGATGCCTAAAATTATGAAATGATTATCAATTGCCATCTGCCACTCGCCTTCTACCACTCGCCATCTGCCACTCGCCATATGCCACTCGTCTTGTACAACTCCCCTTGTGCTACTCACCTTGTGCCACTTGTTATGTGCCACTCGCCTTGTGCCACTCGCCTTGTGCCACTCGCCTTGTGCCACTTGCCTTGTGCCACTCGCCTTATGCCACTCGCCTTATGCCACTCACCTTCTGCCACTCACCACATAACGACTGGCAGAAGGCGACTGGAAGATGGTGACTGAATATTATTTCATAGTTTTATGCATCAAAATATATCCAAAAATAGGTATATTTATATTCATTTGAAATATCTTTTCAATCCTGATCTAATGGTTGTATTTTTATGAAGTTGTGAGATGATTTAGTAGGTCAAAATCTACCTCAAAATGACATTACCTCCTCACCACCATATTTGGAATTATTTTTGACCTATTAAATCATCTTCAAACTTCATAAAAATACCACCATTAGATCGGGCTTGAAAAGATATTTCCAACAAGTACAAATATGCCTATGTTTGGATATATTTTGATGCCTAAAACTATGAAATAATTATCAATCACCATCTACCAGTCGCCATCTGCCACTTGTCATCTGCCACTCACCTTGTGCCACTCACCTTATACCACTCGCCATGTGCCACTCGCCTTGTACCACTCACCTTGTACCACTTGCCATATGCTAGTCGTCATATGCCAGTCGTCTTTTGCCACTCGCCACATGGCGATTGGAAAATGGTGACTGATAATTATTTCATAGTTTTAGGCATCAAAATATATCCAAACATAGGCATATTTGTACTCATTGAAAATTTCTTTTCAAGCCCTATCTAATGGTAGTACTTTTATGAAGTTTTGAGATGATTAGTAGGTCAAAATATACCTCAAAATTATATTACCTCCTCACCACCATCTTTGGGACCACTTTTGACCTATTAAATCATCTTAAAACTTCATAAAAATACCACCATTATATTGGGCTTGAAAAGATATTTCCAATGAGTAAAAATATGCCTATGTTTAGATATATTTTGATACCTAAAACTATGAAATAAGTATTAGTCACCATTTGCCATTCGCCATTTGTCACTCGCCTTGTGCCACTTGCCATGTGTCACTCGCCATGTGCCACTCGCCTTGTGCCACTCACCTTTTGCCACTTACCTTATGTCACTCATCTTATGACACTCGTCTTATGTCAATCGCCTTATGCCAGTCACCTTCTACCACCTGCCTTCTGCCACTCGCCATCTGCCACTCACCATCTGCCACTCACCTTCTGCCACTCGCCTTCTGCCACTCGCCATCTGCCACTCACCTTATGCCACTCGTCTTATGCTAGTCGCCTTATACCAGTCGCCTTATGCTAGTCGCCTTATGCTAGTCGCCTTTCACCAGTCGTCTTCTATCAATCATGGACTCGTGTTTTGTTAGTTTTCTGCTTTCTATCGCTTGCTATCCAAAAAAATTAATATTATAATTGTATGAGAGTCGATATTACAGTTAACTATATATAATGGGGTAAAAGGGGACAATTGGGCAGGATATTTTTTATTTTTAATAACTTTAGGGAAAAAATTATGTGGGAAACCTTATGACAACAAGGCAAATTTACCCTTAAAAAATTTGGATCCTGAAATTTTCGGGCGAACGGGCCGACCTCTATGGTCCCAAAATTTGCAAAACTAACATTTTGAAAATACGAATATTCGTGCTAAATTGTGAAATTTTCCACTATGCAAAACCCTGATCCGAAGAGCGAAAGGAGCTTATGAAAGGGCTACATTGTTGACCAGTCAAATCCTAATCTAGCAACTCCTCAACCATATGCAAAGCAAGGTAATCCCCTTTTATTTTTTCTTCTTGATTCCTTTGCTGAAGTAGCTAATGACTTGTTTGAACATATTGTCATTTTATTTTATTTTACGAGGGATACCACCTGAGGTTGAATTTCTCAAATGAGTTAGGGGGATTTGGGAAAATACTAGAGGTTGGGTAGTTGAGGCTATTCGAGGGTTGGGAAGGGGGTACATAGTAGTCTCCTTTGCAAATCCTGAACATGCCAAAAAAATCCTCCAATACAAAACTTGGGTTATCTACGGGTAAACTTGTTATTTGCAAGGTTGGTCTTTGGATTTTCATCTAGAGGGTCCCTTTAGGACAAAATACCCTCTTTGGATAGAGTTATTTTATCTCTTTCATGTCACTCATTTCTCAATAAAATTTTTGTTGTTCTTGGTAAGTTTTTGTGGTCTCACCCTATGTTAGAAAAACTATATAATTATAGAGTGCACCCTTGTATTTGTATAGAAATGGACATCCAAGCCATTGCCCCTCCCTTGACCTCAATGGGTCAGGTTTCCATGTTAGTCAACCTCTTATCTACCTAAAATTACCTAATGCATATTTTTACTATAGAGAAGTTGAACACCTGATCAAAAACTGTCCAAAAAAATTAGCTAAAAAGGAACAAATGGAAGTGATTGCTAAAAAAATTGCAAAAAAAATCCCAACTAATGGCCCTCATATGGAAACTACAACTGAAAATTTAGTCGAGAACTTCCCTACCGATGGTCCTCAACACCCCTATTCTCCAAAAACCTTCTCCTTCTCAGGTCGTTCCTCCCAAGAACCCTCTTTCCTCTTCCATAGCTCAGACTAAATTCTATAAAGAATGACAAAGCTCATGGCTTGGATGGTCTCCCAATGGAGTTTTATAGAATATTTTGGCATATTCTTTCCTCTAATCTTCATCATGTTTACTTGGAAGCTCTCCATAATAGTCCCCTCGGAGCTTATATCAATTCAGGGCTTATCAAGTTGATTCCTAAAGGTATGGTTCATAACAAAATCTCCAATTGGAGACCTATTACCCTCCTCAATGTTTCATACAAGATCATAGCTAAAGCTATTTATTCGCCCCAAACAATTTTATTTTCTTAAAGGTCGTTATATTTTAGATAATATTATGATGTCCTGGGAAACTTCGTAATGGGCTATCAACTCCAATCAAGATGCCCTCTTGGTTAAGTTAGATTTTGACAAAGCTTATGATAGAATCAGATGGGATTTTATTCTTAGTATGCTTTTTTGGCTTGGTTTCGGTCCAAAATTTTGTAATCAAATTGGTATGCTCTTTGGTGATGATTCAACTTGTGTTCAAGTTAATTGAGCTCTTTCCCCCTCCTTCCCTCTTCAATTATCTATCAGACAAGGTTGCCCCCTTGGTCATTTTTTGTATGTTTTGGCTACCAATGCTCTTGGTTATCTTCTTCATGAGGCTCATCCCGATGGCCTCATTCAAGGTATTAAGCTTCCTAGGGATAAGCATGCTCTTAACTCTCATTTTGTTGATAATTCCCTTCTTTTTCTTCAAAATACCCAACAAGAGGTGGATATGGCTAAATAGATTGTTCAACTATTTTATGAGATCTCTAGATCTCGTATCAATGACTCTAAAACTAAAGACTTCTATACCTCTTCCTCTCCTCGTGGATGCAACTCCTTGATCGAATGGAAGATTATCCCTCATGGTATGATTATGTGTTATTTGGGAATTCTCTTTGGGATTAATATCTCTCCTAAAGATATGTAGAACTGGGTTATGGAAAGAATTCAAATAAAAATTAATGCTTGGTCAACTCGGTTTCTTTCCTTAGTAGGAATAATTCAAGTTGCAAATAAAATTATGGCAACATCTCATGTTTATTATTCCTCTTGCTGGATGGTCCCCAAGGTAGCCTATAACAAATTAACTCAGGCCATTCGTAAACTTTTATGGACCAAATGATATGGGGAGGTAGGAATGACTGCCATCTCATGGAAGCTTTGTACTCAACCTAAGGCTTTAGGAGGTCTAGGCATCATTGATCCTCTTACCCAGAGCAAAAGTTTGGTTGCAAAATGGGTTGCTAGAGCCATCATTGGTGATTAAAATTGAAAACACCTATTTTATTATAGAATCTCACTAGCTACTCACAAAGGTAAATGGAAAGAAACCCCATGGGAGGATAAGGTCCTTAATGCACCTTACTTTACGGTTAAAGGATCTATTATAGTTACTCAAAACTGGAAAGCTTGGTAATCAGTTTCTCATTTATTAGTCTGGAATTCTGACTCCTTGAGACATGGTCTGAGCATTGGTCTAAATAGTCTTTGGTGGAATAAACTTATCCTCCATAATGATAAACCATTACCTTTATATAATGCTATTCAAGGTCTAGCTTTTTTGAAGAAAGGTATTAATAGAATTAGAGATATCTATGATCCAAGTAGTTGCTCAATTCTTATTTGGAATCAAATAGGCAATTATTGTTCCCTTCCCTCTAGGTTCAAAGAGTCTTATGGCTTAGTTGTGGCTTCCATCCCTTGTGAGGTCCTTATAAAGTTGGGAACAACTGCCCATAATATGGAATGACTGGAGATGGCTTAATGGTCATATAATCTCTTCCATTACTTCTAGTTGGATTTACAAAAATATTTTGTCCTCCTTCTTTAGACTCTAAGCTCAATATCAAGTGGTAAGTGACTTTTACCAATGCCCAATGGTAGTTTATTGCTACTCAAATTTGGAAAATTCTTTTTGAATCCAAAACTCAACTTTTTGGATGGTGGATTTTGCATCAAAAACTTCCAACTTCTGAAATTCTGGTTGCGATTTTACACATTCCTCCTTAATGTAAAATTTGTAATGCTTTAGAAACTCTTATTCACTTGTTTTGGTTTTGTGACATGACTAAACAGTTTTGGAATGTCTTCTACTCTTTTATTTTTCCCTCTTTCACTAGATTTTGGAAGCTTTCTCTGCTTGGTTTTTCTCAGCTAGATCAGTGCCCCAAACTCTAGGATGTTTGTAGACTCATCCTTCTCAAGCACATTTGGAAGTGCAGATGCAAAAATGTGTTTACTGGATCTGCTTCTCCATGGGATATAATTTTAGCAGACTTGATCTTTGATCTTTTGTTACATATGGGACACATTCATTCCCAAGTCTATGGAACTTCCAGCACACCTCAAGATGTTATTTACAAACTTCATCAACTTTCTTATATGGTTCAGGATCTTCAAAAGGTCCAATAAGAATCTAAAAAAGACAGTTAACAATGATGAGCAAGTTCGGGTTTTGATTACTTCTATTTCTTCTTTGAAGACTTCAAAAGATATCACGGAAGGCACGCCCAAAATGTCTCCTTATAAAGACTCCCACAGATGAATGTTGATATCTGGTATATTGCAACAAGATATAGCTATAGTCTTTTTGTTGGTAATAACTCCTATTCTTATGTATATTTAGTTATGGATGCTTTACTCCTTATCCACCTCAATTTGTTTTTTAAATGATGGACTATGTTAACACCATAATATTGTAATATAAAGGCTAATGAATTAATATATTCTAGTTTTTTTTTTTTTAAATAATAATAATAAAAATAAATAAATAATAGATATCTTAAACAAGAATCCAATAACATATCACTAAATTATATATAAATATAATTTTTAAAATTTATATATCTTAAATAAAAATCTAATGAAATATTGCTAAAATATACATAGAGAATATCTTTTATTTAAAATACCCTAAGGCAATCAATCTTTTTTGAAATATTGCTAAAATATACATAGAGAATATCTTTTATTTAAAATACCCTAAGGCAATCAATCTTTTTCTTTATTCATAGGGAAATCGGTAACTCCATGAATGAGCTGTCTCTATAAACCCTAAGTCTGTTGGATAAAACATAGTCAACGGAACCCTCAACCCTCCAAGGCATTGAACTGAGGTAGCCAACCGATAATCACTTAGCCGCTACCATCCAACCTATCCCCTTTTGGGTATGCAGTGGTTTGAACCTTGAACCTTCCTAAAGAAAGGCCAAAGCCCTAAATGCTACATCCTTGCGAACCAAATGTTTAGGGTAAACACAATATTTTTTAAGGGACTTGGACCCCTATCAATAATGTGGATGTAGGAGGAATGGAGCTCTGTCGGCCTCTACCAACATATAGAATATTCCGAGCTATGTTGTATATCTACAATATAAAGACAGAAAAAATAAAACCTAAGTCGACCCTACCAACACCCAATCAATCTTCAAACCTATTCATAGATGGAAAAAGCACGGCAATAAGTCAAGCCAAAGTCGAGGAACAACATCACCTAATCCATGTGACGAAGCGGCAATAAGTCAAGCAACAACATCACATGATCTAGATGGAAAAAGCACGGCAATAAGTCAAGCCCAAGTCAAGGAACAACATCACCTAATCCATGTGACGAAGCGGCAATAAGTCAAAGCAACAACATCACATGATCCATGTGACGACGAATATCCACCACATACTCTTTGGGGCTCAAGTGTCCATGGTTTCTTCCTCAAATACCTACACCAATGAATTGGGACATTCTTTTATGAGACTTGAAGACACCCAATGCTACCATGGAAGTCACCTCTCACCATGGAAGTGACCTCTCACCATCCCCACTCAAAGGCGGGCCATAGACACCTTGACACCTTATCCATCTCTTTCCAACTCTTTCCTTATTAGCTGGACAAAGGGTAGACGATCCGTATTAAAAAAATCGACTTTTCGTTCAGACAAAAACATCACAATAATAAAAAGTATTGAGTTTTTAATCTATTAAAAAAAATAAACTTTTCAAATTCTCATTAATCCCTTCCACAACCCAAAGGCCCACTTAGCAACTAGAAATATCATGTATATTAGATTAAATAAAATACTTTAATCCGTTAATTTAATTATTTTAAATTAAAATTAAGTGATGCATGATATTTAATTTGTTAAATTTATGTATTTTAGAAGAAGATTTGAAAACAAATCTTGCAAAGTATATAATTTATTATAATAAAAGTTTTAAATAAAGAACAACAAATCAGACCTCCCACCATTTGAAAGCGCCCAGTTACTACAATTTTAGTAGCTAAACTAATATATCATAAATATTAAATTATCAATAAGAACCCCTTACATTAATCATGTGATCAAATTTCAATCCTAAAAAATATTACTTAAAAAAAATTCATAATTATTTTGAATTAAATGCCTTGGTCAAAACACGAACTTTTTAGACCAATCACATCCAAAACAATAACTTTTCTTCCGTTCGGCGCAATTGCTGGACTATTGCAACGTAACGCATGAGTATTACTACAGAGCATTCCAGAAAGTGAACTGTGTCTATAAATACATAACGACAGTCCATCGATTCTGTGACTTAGAACTTAGTTTATGCTCCAGCATTCAGAGGAAATCTGGTTTGGCTTCTTAGAATACATTTAGCCATTCTCAGGTTTCCTTTCAGCCATTAAATTTGCATCTCTCTCCCAAAGAAAAAAAAATTATATAATGTCGGATCCGAAAAAAGGCTATCCATACCCGCCTCAAGGTAATCATATGTGTAGATGTAGGGTTTTGTACTTCCATCTTTGTTTATGTTGATTTGTGGGTTTTGGATGTGTCAACCCTGTTTTTCCCTATTCTAAAAGTGTTTGGTTTTGATATGAGAAAAACAATTGGTTCTGTAGGTTATCCTCAGCCGGTATATCGCCAGCAACCGCCGCCTCCGCCCGCATATTACCAGCAAGCGCCGCCTCAGCCGGGATATTACCAACAAGCGCCGCCGCCTGTGATGGCGCCGCCGCAGTACGCCCAAGCTCCACCGCAGTACGCCCAAGCTCCGCCGCTGAAGCAGGGTGGGTTTATGGAAGGAGCTCCGCCGCAGTACGCCCAAGCTCCGCCGCTGAAGCAGGGTGGGTTTATGGAAGGATGGTATGTATTTTGTTTTAAGTTTCACCTTAATTTTTTTGTTTTTTAAAGAGATAGTTCAGTTAGTAGCGATTGATAATTGTTGTGGCACACAATTGGTTTTCGATGACTTTATTTTCATAACCAGTGGTCTATTCTCTGTTTTAAGCTTTATCTTAACATTTTTATTTTAAAAAAATAAGTTAATTAATAACCGGTAACTATTATCTTTGTTCTAATTTTTTTTACTGAAAAGAAAAGGGTTAATTGATAGAGGTTCACAATTTTTTTTTTTTTTTTTTGTGACTGCTTTCCCACAATTTTTGAGTAGTTGGGTTTCAATGAATTTATTTTCCTAACCAGAGGTTTATACAATTTTTTTTTTTTTTGGTAATTAAGTTTATAAAAGTTTATAAAGGTTTATAAAAGTTTTATAAGAAAAGGATTCTAAGTTTATAAAAGTTTTATAAGAAAAGGATTCTAAGTTTATAAAAGTTTTATAAGTAAATAGATAGGTATTAATGTAGAAAGTAAAAAATAATTTTTAAGATCTAAAATATTATAAGATATATTAAACTATTTATCAATATAGCTCTAAGATCTATGGGTTATATTAAACTTTTTATCAATACAACTCTACTCTGCTCAATCATTTTAGATAGGAAAAGATTTTAAAGTTTATAAAAGTTTTATAAATAGATAGATAGATATTAACCTAGAAAGTAAAAATAATTGTTAAGATCTGCGATATTATGAATTATATTAAACTATTTATCAATTCAACTCTAAGATCTATAATATTAGGGGTTATATTAAATTATTTATTAATACAACCCTACCCAATCACTTTAGACATCCGTTTTTTGGATTACTACGGTGGATTTCAAAGAACTAATGGTGGAGTAGAGGATCTAGGGTTAAATTTAGGTGTATGGAATAAAGGGGCACCATAATTGATGGAGATAATGTTAGACTATTTTGAAGGGGATAATGGTTAAGATTATAATATCTGTGCAACAAGAAAAAGGTAAGGAGATCAATGGAATCACCTTCCAATGGTTATTGATGTGACGGACGGAAGATGTTGAATTTTTATATATATATATATATATATATATATATATATATATATATATATATATATTTATTTATTTATTTATTTATTTATTTATTTATTTATTTCAAAGCATTACAAAAGTGGGTCATGATGTTTAAGGGGAGTGGCAACAGGGGTGTGTTAGAGTAAATCACTATATAAAATATTTATATAGAAAAGCAATTATAGTGTTTCAAACTTTAACAGCAGAATTAAAAAAAATGAGACAAACATACAGTAGAAGAGACAACGATTTTAACGTGGTTCACCCAATGTGGGTTACATCCACCGAGAATTTTCAGCCCTTCTTTTCTCAATCCAAGCAATAGAGGGTTACAACCTACAGCAAACATCTGTTGTAATTTCCTCTCTATATTTCCAAGGAATCAACACAGTAATTTTCATTGTTTACTCTGTTTTTCCTCACAACTATATATAAGAAAAAAACAGAAAAAAAAAAAAAAAAAAAAAAACTACTTTTCTTAATACGTTCCAAGATTAACAATAAGTTCCCAACACCTAATTTTGGGATAAAAACAAAAAAACTTTCCCTGGTCTTGTTGTAAATCCGGAAACTTTCTCTAGTAGACTAACATACTATAAATCTAGAAACTTTCCTCGCCCGTCCCGCGATGAAATCCGAAACTTTCTCTGTTTAGCCTCCTCATAATTAGGCTCCATTCCTAACAATCTCCCACTTGGATACTAATTCCATTGCACCATACTGCAACCAAGGATCGAAAAATTCTCATCATGGCCTCTTATTCCTTAAGGCCAACTGAAGTTGAGCAAAAGCTCAAATTTTCTCTTGACACCACTTTTGTAAGCATATCGGCAGGATTTTGTGATATGTGAACTTTCCCTAATTTCAAAGATCCATCTTCCACTACTGATCTAATGAAATGATACCTAAGTTTGATGTGTTTAGTTTTTGAATGGAATGCTGAATTCTTCGCAAGGTGTATAGCACTCTGGCTATCACTCCACAACCTATTATCCTCTTGCTTCTTCCCCAGTTCTTCCATTACTCTTTGCAACCAAACCATCTCTTTGCTTGCTTCTACAGCAGCAACATATTCAGCTTCAGTGGTTGAAAGGGCAACTATGTGTTGGAGTTTAGAAATCCAACTAACTGCTCCTCCTCCTATAGTAAAGATGTAGCCAATAGTGCTCCTTCCACCATCAAGATCACCTGCCATATCAAAATCTACAAAACCTTTCAAACATATATTAAAGCCCCCAAAATTCAAAGAATAATTTGAAGTTCCTCTCAAGTACCTGAGTATCCATTTTACCGCTTGTCAATGTCCTTTTCCTGGATTACTCATAAATCTACTCACTACTCCCACTACATGGGCAATATCTGGTCTTGTACAAACCATTGCATACATCAAGCTTCCAACCGCTGATGCATAGGGAACCTTAGCCATATGCTCTTGTTCCTTTTGTGTCTTGGGACACAAATCTTTTGTGAGTTTGAAATGCTTTGCCAATGGAGTAGCAACGAACTTTGCATTGTTCATGTTGAATCTCTTAAGCACTTTTTCAATGTATTTTGCTTGTGATAATTTCAGAGTGTGACTCTCCTTGTCTCTTGTTATCCTCATACCAAGGATTTGTTTGGCTTCTCCCAAATCCTTCATGGCCAAGGATTTAGCCAACTTCTTCTTGAGCATGTTTATATATTGCATATTTGTTCCTGCAACTAACATGTCATCTACATACAATAGCAAAATAACATAGTTACCATTTCCAATTTGCTTAAAATATACACAATGATCACTTTGACATCTTTCAAACCTTTGATTAGCCATGAACTTATCAAATTTTAAATACCACTTTCTAGGAGCTTGTTTTAACCCATACAAGCTCTTTTTCAGTTTACATACCCAATCCTCTTTACCTTTCACCTGAAAGCCTTCCGGTTGGTGCATATAAATTTCCTCCTCCAAATCACCATGAAGAAATGTTGTCTTCACATCCAATTGCTCCGGATACAAATTTTCTATAGCTATAAGACTCAAAATAGCTCTAATAGAGGTCATTTTTACAATCGGAGAAAAAATCTCATCAAAATCAATACCTTTTTTCTGAGTGAATCCCTTGACCACTAGTCTTGCTTTGTATCTCTTATGCCCTTTATTCTCCTCTTTAATCCTGTACACCCATTTATTGGTCAAAGCTCTTTTACCTTTGGGTAGCTCAACCAAATCCCAAGTTTGGTTGTGAAATAAAGAGTTCATTTCTTCATTCATTGCAAGCTCCCACTTATTTATGGTATCCATCTGTAATGCTTCCTGAAAACATTCTGGCTCACCAGCATCAGTATACAAAACATAATCAGAGAAACGTCGAGGAATTTTACTTATCCTGGTAGATCGTCTAACAACACTTTCTGGAGATTGAGGTGTTTGTTGTTGCTGTTGTACATTTTGATCTTCTACCACTTTTGGAGTTACCTTTTCTGTGTTCATCAAGGTCTATGTATTCAGTAATTTCCTCTTTCTATTTCTTTCCCTGCAACCGATCTTTATACAAGTTTTTTTCATTAAATATGACATCCCTACTTCTAATGACTTTTCGGTTATCACAATCCCATAATCTGTAACCCAAGCCATCAATATCGTAACCAATAAAATAGCACTTTTGGGCCTTAGCATCTAATTTATTTATGTTCTCTTTGTCTATATGCATAAAAGCCTCACATCCAAATACCTTAAGGAAAGAATAATTTATTGGTTTACCTGTCCAAAGCTCTTCCGGAATTCCTCCATCCAAGGCACTAGACGGTCCTCTATTAATCGGATATACTACGGTATCAACGAGCATGAGCCCATAAAAATAATGGTAAGCTCCGCATGTGTTCTCATGCTCCTAGCACGCTCCATGATGGTTCTATTCATTCTTTACGCAACCCCATTTTCTTGAGGTGTTCTTGGAACTACCTTGATTCTTCTAATTCCATTTTTAGAAAAAAACACATCAAATTCTCTACCTGCAATATTTTCCACCATTATCCGACTTTAGACACTTTAACCTTTTTCCAGCTTCATTTTCAACTAATGCTTTCCAATTCTTGAAGGTATTAAAAACATCACTTTTATTCTTAATGCAATATATCCATGTTTTCCTTGTTGCATCATCAATAAAAAGTACATAGTAAGAGGAACCTCCAAGAGAAGTTACCTGAGTCGGGCCCCAAACATCTGAGTGCACAAGCTCCAATTTCTCTTTCTTCCTTTCCTTGCCATCCTTGAGAAATCTAACTCTCTTTGCTTTACCATAAACACAATCCTCGCAAAATTCCAAATCAATCTCTTTTAACTTAGGCAATAACTTTCTTGAATGTAAAATTTCCATACTTTTTCCACTCATATGGCCAAGTCTTTGGTGCCACAAAGATGCACTCTCACCTGTAGAAACTAAATTCATGTGAGAAAAATCAGTAAGTAAATAAAGAGTACCCACCAATTTATCTCTAGCTACTATCAATGAACCTTTAGTAACTTTCCAAGAATTTTATTCGAATGCAACCGTGTATCCTTCACCATCAAACTTACTTGCCGATATAAGATTTCTCTTTAAATCTGGTATGTGTCTCACCTATTTAAGAGCCCATTGACATCCATTTGGGGATTTAATCAAAATCTTTCCAATACCCACGATTTTACATGGTTGGTCATTCCCCAACAAAACCTGTCCATAATCTCCAGAAACATAATCTATGAAGTATTCCTTATGTGAGGTAGCATGGAATGAAGCACCACTGTCAATTACCCAATAATCACTATTTCTATCAAGAGATAAAATTAAAGCATCTTGTAGAATTTGTCCAATAATATTGGCTTCTGAAGTGTTACCATTATTATCATTACCTTCATTTCCATCACCCTTTCTTTGCCAACAGTCCTTCTTGGGATGACCCTTTTTGCCACAGTTGTTGTAGCTTTCATTTTCCACGTGATTTGGATCTGCCTTTGGATTTGCCACGATGTGAACTCTTGCCTCTTTCTCTTCCTCTTCCTCTATTCTCAACAGTTAAGGCAATGCTAGATGATTCTCCTGTGGTTTTTCTTCTCATGTCCTCATTGAGTATCACACCAACCACATCATCAAATTCTAATTTATTTGAACTCGAAGCAGAGTTACTTACCGCCATTACCAAATTGTTCCAACTTTCTGGAAGAGAGCATAAGATTAATAAGGCCCTAAGCTCATCATCAAAATCCAATCCTACTGAATGCAATTGATTAGTGACAGTATTAAATTCATTTAAATGATCATGCACAGAGCTTCCTTCACTCATTTTCATGTTAAATAACATTTTCATTAAGAATACCTTATTTGATGCTGATGGTTTCTCATACATCTTGGCCAACTTATCCATGACTCCCTTGGTAGTCTTTTCATCAGAGATGTTGAAGGCTACGGTGGCACCCAAACACAGCCTCACAGTACCCAATGTTTTTCTATCAAGGAGACTCCACTCTTCATCAGACATAGTTGAATGTCTCTCTATTTCCCCCTCAAGAGGTAAGTAAAGATCCTTCTAGTACAAGTAATCCTCCATCTGCATCTTCCAGAATTGAAAGTTCTGACCATTGAATTTTTGAACTCTAAACCTCCTTTCTTCCACCATTGCTCCCACTTGATCCATAAATTCTCCTTCTGTCAAGTGTACCCTACAAAACAACCGCTCTGATACCACTTGTTAGAGTAAATCACTATATAAAATATATTTATATAGAAAAGCAATTATAGTGTTTCAAACTTTAACAGCAGAATTAAAAAAATAAGACAAACACACAGTAGAAGAGACAACGATTTTAACGTGGTTCACCCAATGTGGGTTACATCCACCGAGAATTTTCAGTCCTTTCTTTCTCAATCCAAGCAATAAAGGGTTACAACCTACAACAAACATCTGCTGTAATTTCCTCTCTATATTTCCAAGGAATCAACACAGTAATTTTCATTGTTTACTCTGTTTTTCCTCACAACTATATATAAGAAAAAAACAGAAAAAAAAAAAAAAAAAAACTGCTTTTCTTAATACATTCCAAGATTAACACTAAGTTCCCAGCATCTAATTTTGGGATAAAAACAAAAAAACTTTCCCTGGCTGTCCTGTTGTAAATCCGGAAACTTTCTCTCGGTAGATTAACAGACTGTAAATCTGGAAACTTTCCCTGCCCGTCCTGCAGTAAATCCAGAAACTTTCTCTGTTTAGCCTCCTCATAATTAGGCTTCATTCCTAACAGGGTGTTTATTTTGCATTCAATTTTACATCAACTGTGCAGTTCTGGATGTGTTTGTGTTTTCTTCCAAATAGCTTGGTCAACTTGACATGTTTCAATAGTAAATTATTGTGGGTGGAAAACTTTTAGATTGTATAAACTATTTGAATGTTTAATATATTGAAAGAATTTTTTGTTCAAGGAAATCCATTATGATTGTAAAAACTATTTGAATGTTTAATGTATATATAAAGAATTTTCTGCAGAGACATTTGGCTAATGGATATTGGAAGTCATCTGTTCAAGTCTTGAGAGATCATGGATTTGTTTATATACATGCAGAGAGAATTAGTCGTTGTCTTAATTGATTTGTTTATATAGATGCAGAGAGAATTAGTAGTTGACTTAAATGATTTGAGACAAGTGTTTAATGATGATTGTTGTTTGTTTGTTCTGCAGTTTGGCGGCGATGTGCTGCTGCTGCCTGTTGGAGAAGTGTTGCTGTGACCCTTCCGTCATATGCGTCTTTTAACCAAAGAATAAAATTCGTTGGTGGTGTGTTTTAGAAAATGAAAGACTATTTGAGAATAAAATTAGTTGGTTGTCTTCCTTATGTATTTTAGTCGAAGAATGTGTTTTAGAAAAGGTTTGATATTATCTTGTATTTGGTTATATTATGTCGAAGAATGCAGGATGGTATTAATCTTATCCTATAGCATTTTTCTGTGGTAAACGCTTTCTACTGTCTTTTTGCAAAGCTTTATATGTTTAGTGCAAAGTCCAAGTATTTAGGTATCTTTGTTCCCTGCACTTTTCTTAGAGAAGAGGTATTAAAGTGGAACGAAACAACATGTATTCTTATGGTTGTTGTGGGTAGTATTACCAGATGGGAACATTTCACTTTCTTCACCGCCATATAGCCCTCTTGGAATAGACCTGCATCCAAAATAGTAATTTTTCCGTTTGATCAGGTTTTATTAAATTTTCATTGATAATATGTGGTTTTCTAAAATTTAAGGACAACCTATAAAGTTCATTAAAGTTCTTTTTATTAGAATAAATGTTTATAGAGATAAATGGGTAGATAATTTTTCATACATAAAAATATATATATATAATTTATTAAGATCAATTTTTAAAAATAATAATTAAATATTTTTAAAATTAATTAATTAATTTATATTTAAATATATATTTTAATATTTAATTACATTACAACAAAATTTTGAAGACTTTTAAATATGTTTTTTATAGGTTTAAATTTGGAAGAGTGTCATCTTCACATTAAATAAAAAAATAGTACAAATTAATAATTATAATAAATGGATAATAATTATATAAATCTAATAATATAATTTTATTTAAATTAAAATTATATTTAAATCCGTATTTTTTGGTCGTATTGTTTTCCTCTTTTTTTGTGGTAGGTATGGTTGGAGAGGAACAACATAATTTTTGGCGTTGTTGCAAAAGATGTCAGATCAGTATTCTTCTAAGCTCTGTCATTTGTTATTGAGAATTCTAATCTCATCTAAGTTGAAAAGCCCAAGAACCAATGGGAATTATCTATTTTCAATACTCTCAAATTTCAAATTGAACCCCTTCTCGGGGTCCTCCAAAAGCTGACAGGTCAATGGTGAAATGGATTCCTCCGCCTTGTGGATGGGTTAAGCTCAACGTTGACGAAGCCTCAAAGGAAACGTGGTAGGGATAGAGGAGGTGGTCTTTTCAGAAATAGTCAAGGTAAAGTCCTGTGTGCGTTTGTTGAGTCCATGGACAGTCAAACCAATAATTTTTTTGAAGCCCGTGTGTTATACCTTTGGCCTCCTCATTTGCAAGCGGCTTCGGTTTGAAAGACTTATCATAGAGAGTGATTCTATGAATGTCATTTGATGCATCCAAAAATGTCAGCTTCCTGCCTGGAGCATGTTCAACGCTGTCCAAGAAAGCTTGAAGATAATTGAAGGCATCAGACATGTTACAATTCAACATGTTTACCGAGAAGGAAACAAAGTTGCTGACCTCCTTGCCAATCAAGGAGTTGAACAGGATAACCTCCAAGTCTGGTATGATAATTTCCCTCAATGTATTGTGGCCCACACTAATACAAATGGAAATCTTAATCTTTAACTGGTTGTTGGTGTTGATGTGGCTGATTTGGGGCCTAGTGGCTGGATATGGTTTGTCTAACATGGATGCCAGCACATATCCTCTTTTCCCTTATGCGCTTTTGTGCAATCTATCTTGGGGTAATGTTGAGGAGATGTGGAGAGTTCACAAGGCAACTATCATCCATGAACCCAGGTGGCAAGGAATGTGGAAAGTTCATAAGGCAACTGTCACTCGTGAACCCAAGTGTCAAGGAATGGCAAATAAAACTATTAATTTTCAGCATAGTGGAAGTGGTTGCTCCAATAAGCTCACATATTGAACCTCGCCGAGCCAAATTCTGTAATCTTGGTTGGGTTTTCGGTAGTTGTTTTTGTTTCCTTTTGGGTATCGTTGTTGTAGTTTGGACCCTTATTCCTTTTTGTTTCTGTTTGCGCCTTCTTTTTGGTTTAAATTTGGTTGTTTCATTCCCCTCTAGGGTTGTTTATTTTCAGTTTAGTTAGTTCGCTTCTAGCTAGCTGTCTTTTCTGCATTTGTGTCAAAGGTTTCGAGACCTTTCAAAACTCTTTTTATCAACCAATAAAAATATATATATTTAAATATAATAAATTAATAGCAAATAAGATTTCATCGAAGTAGGAGTTCGTAATATCACCAAAGCAGTAAGAGTTTGTTGAAGAAGGAGTTTGCAATATCGTGGAAGCAGGAGTTCACAATATCACGAAAACAGGAGTTCGCAATATTGCAGCCTTCAACAGTCGACATAAAACCTGCACAGTCAGTCAACATAGGAGCGGTGACAGAAACATAAACATTAGTGTGGTTTATAGTTTGCAGGGGAGGAGCATTGAGCAAGCATATTACTTCTCAGTTAAATTCGGTAGTGCGGTTTATAGTTTGCAAAAAAATTAGGTAACATGGAAAGAAAGTCATTTTTGAAAGTGCTTACTGAAAGTATGAATGGCCAAGTCGGAAGTTTGGATGCCCTACCTAGCAATAAGAAGAAGATAAAATCTATGGAAAACCCAGTATTGGTAGCAGATTCTACGCCAAAAGTGATTATCAAGGATGAGATGATTGAACATGATATAATGATTCTTAAAACCAAAGGGTTAATTTGTAAGTTTCATGGATATTGGCCAGAGATTCAAAATTGGATTAAGTGGAAATGGATATTGAATTTAAATTACTCCATGACTTTTCTTCCAAAAGGTTTTTTTTCTCATTGTTTTCTCTAGTTTAGAAATAAGGGATAAAATATTGGATGGAAGCCTGGGTTTAGGGGTAAAAATACATTATATTTAAGACCTTGGAGTGAGAAGTTTTTTGTGGACACAAAAACTATTAAAAGGCTTCCAGTATGGATTAGGTTTTTTGGACTTCCTTATCGACTCATCAATAAGGGGGTTTTGAAGAATATTGGTAATACCCTAGGTGAATTCATCCAGGAGGGACCAACTACTAAGGAGAGAAGGCATGCTATATACACTCGAATATGTGTTGCCATGGATATTTCTAATCCTTTATCGTAGTCGATTAGGATTAAATCTTAATCAAGAGAATGAGATCAGCAAGTGGATTATGAAAATATTGCATTCCGATGTCACAAATATCATGAAACTGGGCACATGGCAAGAAACTGCAAAGGAAAAATAGAGGAAGAAATGGATTTTCTTGGGCATGAGGGTAGTTTCAATTTGAAACAAGGAGACCATATCATAGGAGAAGCTAGGTCAAATTAAGGATTTTCCACTTCTAAGAAAGTGGCTAGAAAGATCCCTCTACATCATCAAATGGCGAAGGCCATTACTGTTCACTCGAATCAATCATTAGAAGGAAATAATGATATGAGATGAGGAAGTACAATGTGCAAGTTCAAATATAAAAGGAGCTAAAGGTGCGAAGGAAGAGAGGAGGACAAATTTAATATAAATGAAGATGATGAGACAAAATTTAAAGCAAATGATGCGAAAGAGGTCAAGATTAATCTAGGTAAATCACCTTTATTATCCTCAAGTAGCTTAAAATCTTCTCCTTACAAAAAAATGAAAGTAGTATGGAGTGTATTTCTTGAACTTTAGGATTTCAAGAGTAGTATAGTAAAAAAATCCAGTAGAGGATACCCAAGGAAATTTAGGTATTTTAGTACAACATAATAAAGTGATGACTATGGCAGATCATCTATACAATTTAGAGTTTCAGGGCAACATAAAGAAGAAAATGTTATTGAGCCTATTTCTTTTACTTTCAACTCTTTAGGGCAACATAAATATTTAGAATATAAGTCCCATTTTGAACAATATGAAAAAAATGCAAGAGATTGATGAAGATGAGAGTGGTGGTAAGAATGGAAGAAAAAGAGGAAGGATATTAGAAAAAGAAAAAAGAGAAAAAGAAACTCAAAAGGATATTGATCTGGGAAGCCAAATAAAAATATCACAGGTGCTAACAAGAAGTGGGGTAAGCCCACTAATAAAAATAAAAAGTTTTGATGATGAAAACGATATCATGGAATATTAGGGGTATGAATAAAACCCCTAAAAAAATATTTATTCAGGAATTAATAGGTTGTTATAGCCCAGAGTTTATTTTGATACAAGAAACAAAATTACGTAGTGAGGAATGTAAGGATGCTTTTAATAATATTTGGAGGACAGATGATTGTTTAGTTGTTTCTTCTATAGGAGCATCAGACAGAATTGCAATAATATGGGACAAATGCAAATGGGATGGACAACTAGTAGAAGCAAAAAGTAATTGGGTTCCTTGGATTATTTTGTAGGAAAGAGGAAAACATTAAAGTTGGGTTATAAATGTATATGCTCCAACTATAGTTACTCCTCGTGAAAGATGTTGGAAGGACCTTAGTATACATTTATCAAATACAATGTTGATTCATTGTGATATATGGATTCTTGGGGGTGATTTTAATACTGTTATATCTCCTTTGGAAAAGAAGGGTGGCATTCCAGGATGGTCGAAATCAATGCAGGATTTTACTTCATTTGTCAATTCAAATGACCTTTGGGATGTTAGTCCCTCAAGCTTTCAATACACATAATATAATAGACGCATTGGGAAAAATCATATAGCAGAAAGACTAGATAGATTTTTGTTATCCAATAAATGGTTGCAAACAAAATATACAATCTCTTTAGATATTTTATTGCAAGCAAGATCATATCACAAACTTATTATTTTGACTTGTGAGTCACCTAACAATGGTTTTCCAAAGCCATTTTTGCTTCCAGACTATGTGGCTCCAAGATCTTGATTTTTTCCAGATGGTTATGTTATGATGGGATGAGTCAAAATTTGAAGGATCGTGTATGTACAGGTTTTTTCAAAAGTTGAAATATTTAAAGGATCAAATGAAGATATGAAATGTCAAATCTTTTGGTAACCATTTTAAAGAAAAAAATAAATTGAATCCAAGCTCAAAAATTTACAAAAGATAGTAGAAATTAATGAAATAGACCAAGATTCTTATGTGAAATAAAAACAATTAATTTCTGATTATCATAATGCATTGATGAAGGAGGAGTCATATTGGTTCCAAAAATCTAGAGAGAAATGACTCAAGGAAGGAGATAGAAATATGAAAAAATTCATGCTACAGCAAAAATAAATTTTTTTGTTCGTCATATTAAAAATATTATAAATCTAGATGGAAGAAATATTGAGGATGAAGAAGATATAAGGAAGGAAGCAATCAAATATTTCAAAAATATTTTGTCAGATTCTAGGCAAGATAAGGAGGCACAAGAAAGTTTTTTGTAAAATATTCCATCACTTATCACTCAAGGACAAAATAAAAGCTTTATGAAGAAGATTTCTATGGAGGAGCTCCATGAAGCGGTTTTCTCTTTCCATCCTAACAAGGCACTTGGTCCCGACGAATTTCTTGTAATTTTTTTCAAACATTTTGGGATTTATTGAAGAATGATATATTATATGCAATTGAAGAGGCTCAAAAAAGAAAGGCTATAATAAGTGAGATCAATGCTCATTTTATTACCTTGGTTCCCAAGTAAGATGACAAACTGTTTTGATAAATTTCGTCCAATAAGCCTTTGTAATATGATTTATAAGATCATTTCAAAAATTATGGCAAACAAGCTAAAGGGTATTCTAGGGTGTCTTATCTCAGAGGAACAAGGTGGCTTTGTTTAGGGTTGACAAACTCTTAATGGTATAATTATTGCACAAGAGGCCATACATTATCTTGATTCTATGAAATAATAGATATGCTTTTGAAATTAGATATGAGCAGGTTTCCTGGAATTTTCTACATGTTATTCTCAAAAAGTTTGGCTTTGATTATAGTTGGTGTGAGTGGATTAAATATTGTTATAGCACTGCAAAATTTTCTATTTTGATCAATGGTTCTCCTATTTGGTACTTCAAGCCATCTTGTGGACTTCGTCAAGGTGATCCTCTTTCTCCTTATCTATTCATTATTTTGGTAGAAGCTGGCCTATCCAAAAAGCATGCATCTATCTAATAGATCAATTGGAATCAACATAAAAGCATGAAAAGAGAAACAAGATTATATATGACAATAAAATGAATGCTTATTTTATTTAAATTGCAATGAATCCTGATAACAATCATGCCCCTCTTAGGATCACCCAATTTTTGATACAATTAATACAATGCCAAAGCCCCCAAAGGGGTAGGCGCAATACTATTGCTCTCCAAATAGTCACAAACTGCTCTAGGGTGGAGTTGACCCTCTTCTTCGCATTGAGAAAGGAATTTGGTGATTGAAGCTCCTCTAAATCTGCTTTCCTGCGATAAAAAAAAACAACACAAGAAAGTTATACAAATAGGCAGCCTCTCGTGATGAGGCCCTTTGAAGGATTAAAACATGAAAATGCCATGAATAACATGAAATGAATAAAGCGTTTAAAATGTAATTAAACTATGCTAAATTGATAAATATCCATATACATGCATAAAGGAATAATGCAACTAATTATTGAATGGCCTAATTAGATGAAATAAATCAAGGAGACATAGAAAGAAACCATTATTGCATATACTATACTAATGTAAAAAAATTGCTATAAAATCTAATTCTATCGGTCATAAATCTCTAGTATCCTAATTGAATCATGCAAATTTCTATTTAAACCTAATTAAGCAATCTGCAAATGAAATGGTAAGGAGATATTACGCCTATTACAAATCGTAGCTCTAATGAGCGGTCTGCACTGTAAACCGAGACTGAAAGTCATGATAAGCAACCAAGTAGGTTTGCCCTCCAATTTCAAGGGCAGTGGGATTGATCATCCTTGTCAAATTGATGATCAAGAGTCTCCTTAGTGTCCTCTGATAGTTTTGGCAGTTGAATTATTGAATAGGGCCTCCATTTTCCCGAATTAGTGGCTCTCCTAGGCTCCTAGGACCTCCATGGCAAATTGATATTTTGATGGATAGCAAAGTGGCCTTTTCACATACAAGAACTCAGTATGCAATTCGACAGGGCTTTGCTGCCTGCTTTATCAATTCACTCTCTCCTTATTTCGATAGCGCTTCACTATCAAAAATCTCTATATGTCTTTCCCTGATTGAAGGGGTACTTATAGGATGTCCCAGGGCTAGGGGTGGCTTCATGGAGAAGCCAAGATAAAGAAGAGGTAGTTAGGATAGTTGGGATGGAAGCCTCTAGAATCTTCTGTCCTTTAACTGCCTTCTTTTAGACCAAATGTTCATCCAACTCAATTTGGCTCGAATGAAGGCAAACTGAACTTTAGTTAAGACCATAGGTTATAGTTGTGGTTCAGACTGTAGACCGCAGGTCTCAGCTGCAATTCATACTGTGGACCGCAGGTCTTAGCTATGGTTCAACCTAATTAGGCTAGGGAGCCCAAATTGAGTGGTTAGAACCACTGCTCTATCTTAGAGTTTGTCCAAGATCTTCCATATGATCTTGTAGCATGTCCATATGAGTAGTCGCCATTGACATGACGTGTTTTAGGTGTCTACATATGTCCCTTTTGAGATGTTTTGTGAGATCGAACAACATGTGAGCAAAAATACACCACCTAAAACAATGTCAAAGGTTCTATGATGATCATTAGTCGGTTCAACATTAGATTCCCCAGGTCCAGCAAAAGGACGTGCATCCTGGAATCATTGCTTCTAACTATTTGGAGGCTTAAATTTGAAAAGTTTGTACTCATCACCAGACATTTGGATAACATCAATGCCAATTAGGCTTTTGCGCCTATCAATTCGAAAGGATGAGAGTTACAAAAAAATTATCATATTTTCTATTTTCCCCAAGCAAAGGGGTAAGCTTATGATAGTTGTTGACAATGATTCACAAGGATGAACGCAATTTTGACAAGATCAAGGGATCTATGATTTCAAGGATATTCTACTGATTTTGATTATGATTATGAAATTATGACTACCCCCTCAAGCGATGAGTCGATGAGGGTAATGACAATGAATGAAGCGATGAGGTCACTTGACCACCATGGATGATCTGACCAATATTTTAGGATTGAGCATTTTAATTACTTGGCAAAGCCTATTTCAACTTATGATTCCAATTGTTAATAGTAATTGCACATTCTTATCCCACGGAGCAGTCAGTCTACAATAGCGATCTTAGGAAATCGAAATTATACAATTCCAATTAGTTTTGTATTGAATCACTCTTGTCGATGATTTGCTGAAAGATGTCATAGGAGACATGTCATGAAACACCTTGTTACCATGGATCAGTCTAGCCTCAAAGGCCTTCTTCGAGATTGAAAAGAAACATGTCAAGTCAACAATGACAATTTTACCCCAAATGTCCTTATGGTTATTTACTGATCTTGTCGGATTCCATGGAGTGCAAGTCGTTGCGATCGTTGAGTGTATAGGGTAAATAACTAAATAGGAGGTGCATTTGGATTTTGATTTTTTTTTTTAATTTTGAATTTTTGAATTGATCATGGTGCTTGAACATCACCAAATTTGCAACATTGATTTTTCTTATTAACATTTGATCCATTAGGAGTCATTAATTTATCATTTAAACCTTCCCACGGTGGGATTTGAGTGCATTTAATGCTAATTGTAAATCGTGGGTACAGTCTGCGGTTGAAACTTTCAAAATTTGAGAATCACAGGTTAGACTCGTGGGCAAAAAACCCTAATTTCAAGACCGCGGGTGACATCTACTATCTGCTGAAATTAAGAGAAACTATAAATAGTTTTCTCATTTGAAAATTTCATTATTTTCTTGAAATTAATTGCATTTGTGAGAGCTCTGAAAGGTAGAAAACATCCCTTAATCTTGAACACTGTTGAAATTCAACCTCACATCGCACTCATACCCTGATGGCAAACTCTAGACAACCTTCCACTAGCAAAGGCCACGGTGCAGGCAAGGTAACTCTAAACCGAGTCCTCGCAATCATTACCAACTAAAAAAACTACATTAATTAATGGGTTAATGAACTTCACTAAATTGTTGGCAATGAACTACACCCTAGATTAGGCTAGTGAAGGAAAATTTTCTAGATTAGTTAGGCTAGGAAATGACCCAAAATAGATCTCGTTCCTAGACCGCAACTAGCAACTACGACTCCCAATTGTCATATTTTTGACCACAGGTATCATCTGTGATGAGCATTCAAATTACAACGGTCAAAATTTGACCGCAAGTAGACTATAGGGTTGATCTATGGTTCACCACTTTTGAAAAAAAATTCAATGTTTTTTTGCATTTTTCTAATGTTTTATGGCAGTTAATGCCATTTATTGCACTTTGGAAGTAGAGTTTTGATTTTTGTGATAAAATTTGATTACTTTGTGACATGTTTTTGTCTTTTTATCATTTTTTTTTATGTTTTTAACATTTTTAAGGTCATTATTTTTTTTAGCTATTTTTGGTTGTTTTTATTTAGCTTTTTCCTTATGCCTTGTTTATTTCCAGAGTTTGACCTTTAGAGCCAGGGATCCCGACATACTTTTCACCCTCCACAGATAACTTACTAAGGGGGAGTGATAATGGTTTAGAGTCATCGGCTTTGGTTATGTATTGGATCTACCCATTATCAAGGTAGATCAAGCCTATCTGACTGCATTGGCCCGGTGCTAGAATGTGTGGACCAATACATTTCACTTTCAACACGTGAAATGACCGTTACCTCAAAGGACGTCTATCGAATCTTTTGGATCCCTATTGATGACAAGGCCATCACCTCCTCCTCCAACGGGAGAAAGGAGGTAGTTTGTGCTGCTATCTTTGATGATCAAAGCGATGAAGCTCATCGCAAGATGGACCACGAAGGCATGTACATCAGATACTGGCAGAGGGAGCACATCTTCTCTATTAGAGAGGTAGTGTTTATGCACCTGGTGGTGCAGATTGTGCTTCCAGACTCCTTAGGTGCAAGGATTTCCTGGAACCTTCTAGCCAACGTCAGGTGAGTTATTCTAAGCTCGATAGAGTGGCCACTTCTCTTAGCCTGGGAGAGTGCCTTGTTGTGTTAACTATACTGGGAGCTTTACCAGATCATCAACTGAAGATAGATTGGGATCAGTTGTAGTCTTATTCTATAGATATAGGGCTGACAACATATTAGGATCAAGCATCCTATGGATTCACCCCTTATTATCACTGTGATTGATGATGCACATCAATGTTACACTGCATGCTGGACTCATGAGGAGGAGGGATTCTGGAGCAAGTCCCATGTAGGGGATATAGACCACTACATCGCTATATTTGTAGCACTTAGACCAGATGACATTGAGTGGCGTCCATAATGGATTGCCTTGCATGGGAGGAAGCTAGCAAGCGGCTACACCAAGCTCGTCGAGATAGGTGGCTACTTGACCACAAGGACAAGATTAGAGAGTATCAGTTCTACTCTCATGTCTTGCGATAGTTTGGCCTAGTACAAGACATCTCGGAGCTGCCTTTTATCTACAGGCATCTAGTACTGGAGACTCATTTGACATGGATTCTACCAACAGCATTGGGTGATGCAACTGATGATTTCCAGGAGACTGGAGTTTCTAGGGCTGGGACCACCCCAACGTATGATAGTTGGTTTTCCCTACTACAATGGCAGGGATCAAGGTCCCTAGGCAGGACAGATGACCAAGCAGAGGCATATCCAGAGGGGCATAATGTGCGCCAATGGACTGAGGGTAGATGGGGCATAGAGGCCACCGCAAAGGAGTCTTCGTAGGTCGAGGAGGAGGATGAGGCATCCAAGGAGGGCGAGGCACCTCTTGACAGCAAGGTAAGACAACTCCTAGCTTGGATCACTGACTTACAGAGTTAGGTTGGTACACTCCAAACCCAGATACAATACAGAGATACTTCACTCACCATGGTAGAGGCAAAGCTCTGACATGGTCAGATCTAGTTATGGGAGTATGAGGAGGAGAGATCCCTCCTCAAGGCCCATATTGCCATAGCAGATATAGAGATCCAGCGACTCACTACAAAGCATGATTTGGCATGGATTCAGCTAGATCTGATGACCAGGGAGAGATTCACTGAGATACTTGAGGGCTATTCCCTCATCTTCACAGGCAGTTATGGCACCACCTACAACTCCATCTCAGCTATTGCCGTCAAGTTTGGACCTCATGGCAGAGGATAGGTAGCTCACTTCCCTCTTGGAGGAGGGAAATGCCTGATCGACTACAAGGGTAGCTTGCATCTCCGTTATGGAGGACTATATTCGACTAATAGGTGTAGAGGTGTTAGAGGACACCCAGACCATAGGTACTCATAGGAGCAACTCTCGAAACAGGACTAGAGAGACCGAACAGTCTTCTGCTAATTTGAGCTATAGGATCCACTAGACCAAGAGGACACATAAGTCCTCTAGTATGCATGGAGCTAGCTCACACAGTAGTTAGGGGATTGGTTCTCGTGTATGGAGTCTCTTTGGATTAGGTGGTACACAAGACCCTCAGTAGGGTATACAACAAGCACCAGAATAGACTGTAGGGAAGGCTCCAGATCAGGCTATAGGGTAGGCTCCCAAGGATGGAGCTGAGGGAGGTGGAGAGAGCTCCAATAGAGGAGGATTAGGCCAGAGCTAGGGTCTGCACTTGATACAGGCTATATCATTTTTGTATGTATCATTTTTGATGTGAGGTCTGAGGACCTACACGATTGTAGCCTATGGGCATTTTGATGTACCCTAATGTACTCTTTGATACACACACACACACACACACACACATATATATATATATATATATATATATATATATATGAGATTTAATCATTTATGGCTCATTATGTGTACTTGTGTATTTTTTATTTTATGTTTATGTTATGCACATGGATGCAATGCTTATGTTAATTTGATGCTATATGATGTGATGTATGGATGACATGCATTAGATAGCTATTTAATTTATGATGATGATGATATGCAGTGATCTAGATGTTTAGATGTGTTATATGATGGATGCATATGGATGCAATGTTTACTTAAATGCATATTTGATTTTCCTTTATTGAATGCATTTAATTTTATGACACTGTCAAGATATGCTGATGCAATGTGTGTAATGCATTATTTACATGATGGTAATCTAATGTAAATGAACCTGCATGCTTTAATAACTTAAAACATAAGGAATGACTGTTATATGTGTTTATCAATCTAATGGACGACACCACAGAATGTATAAAAATCATGAATGTAATTGAAAGATCCTCATTACAATAATTTAATCAATTAATCATCCATTTATTAAATGCATTGGTATGAAGTATCCACCAGCACTCGCTTATACACAATCTAATTGATCCTCGCTATGATATGCAATGGAGGATTAGATTCCTTAACAGGGATAGGTTTTACTTCCTATTTATGGAAAGTAATCACAAGTTCCTTATATGGTGGAATAGACTGTATATGCCCCAAGGATTATGATGACTTTTGAGCATTGACATTACTCACCTATCTAACATGACTACTTTCAATCTCATGCTTACGCATGGTATCCTTAAACTTCTATTTCTATTGTTTTTCGATAGCCCTAGGTATGTCTATCTGTTTAGCAGAATGGATATCTACTTGCTTAGGAAACTCTTGACAATGCATTGGGTGCATCGCGTTGACTTGTTGCCTAAGCACTCTAGGTATGAGATTTTTTTGAGAGTTACCTCACATGATTGTTCTTCACATGCTTTCTATTGGTAAATCCTCTCCTCACGCCGTTGTAGCTCATCCAACCTCTGTTGATGCGCTCTCTTCTTCTCTGCGCACTCACTCTCTAGACACTTATGCTCACTGCGTGCCTCCTCGAATTGGTCTTGGAGTAGTCACCTCTTATGGGCTGTGTGTGACTCAGATTCCCTATAGGACTATTTCATATAGGGTATATTGACATCAGAGATCGACTATTCCTAGTAGCACCTTTCTAATGATGTGAAAAATAAATGCAAACCTAAGACCTAATTCATTTCTTCTTTTCTTAATTTCCTAGTTGCATTGCAAATTTGAGCTCTTTGGAAAAACACAATGACAAAAAAATGACAGAGAATGAAAAATGGGACTGTTGAGTGGTATTTTCACCCAGTTGTGAAAGTACAACTCTCCTTTAGGATTTGGGTTCCAAATCCCCTCTTGCAAAGAAGTTAAACAAACAACTTCTCCAAGGTCTCCATTGTATTAGCATTTGCATGTGTATTAATGATCTCATATAAAGATATTCAATTTAAATGCTTGGAACACCTTAGTGATTGCAAGTAACTATAAACAAGGGGCAATGCTAGTTTATTTCATCATGAAGCTTTAATGATTGTTCATTGTTTTTTTTGGATTTTGTAATTTTTAAATGTTTATTTTAAATAAGTTAAACTTTTTGGAAAAATAAAATGCAAAAAATGAAAAAGAAATGCAGAAAATTGAAAATAGAACACATTCAGTATGATGCTATCCTGTTCTGACAAAACCAAAGATGTGAGGTCTCTATGCATGCAACCTAACCTATTGGACTTGCAAAACATGCACAATCCCCATAGACTAAGTTTTGGTTCCTAGGGTACGAAATAACATTTCATATTTCAAATATTCGCATAATGTAACCCAAAAATATGGCATTTAACATTATCTATAAATTCAAAATCTGAAAAAATGAAAGAATAAACATTAAATCCATAGCATGCACAGAAAATCTCCTTCTTTCTTGCCCACAAGATGTAAATTTCTGAACACTTCTGCAATTAAAAATATGTCATTTTACAATGGCAGAACTTTTGGTTTTTTTTAAACCAGTCTGTGGAAGAGAAATAACTCAAACAGGTCCAGAATGGCCTTCTCGCCTTCAGCTCTGCAACTCTGCTTGTAGCGGTTTCCGACCGCCCCTCTGGCCTCTTTGAATGGCATATTTAAACTTCTAAAAAAATTGCTTCTCCTTCCATGACGGTTCGTTTCGTTTTTCGATGACTGCTCGTTTCACCTTCCCTGACTGCTCGTGTGCTTTGGCTTCCATTTTGTGGCCCTTCGCTACGTTTCCCCACATGGGCTTGCGTCTGTTTCCCTCCATGTAATGACCATCTTAAATGATCATGTAACGCTTTGTCTTATTCATTAGATTTTGTCCTTATGTCCACGTAACTATGCAGGTCCGTTACCTTGGCAAAAATGGAACATGTCGCAATATCGCAACACTTTTTCCTGTACGACCGTGAAAACGCAACATGTCGCGATATCGCGACACTTTTCTTTTCTTGCTCTTTCTTGTCTTGTTTGGTCATGAAAATGCAACATGTCGCGATATCGCTACACTTTTCTTTCTAGTTCTTTCTTGTCTTTTTTGGTCGCGAAAATGCAACATGTCGCGATATCGCGACACTTTTTCTTTCTAGCTCTTTCTCTTTGCTTTGAATCGCGAAAATGCAACATGTCACGATATCGTGACACTTCTTCCTGTACGGTCACGAAAATGCAACATGTTGCGATATCATGACACTTTTTCTCTTTTTTCCGCAATGGTGCAACATGTCGCAATATCACGACACTTTTTCATTTTGGCCACGACGGTGCAACATGTCGCGATATCGCGACACTTTTTCATTTTGGCCGTGACGGTGCAACATGTTGCAATATCTCGACACCTTTTCTGTTTTAGCCATGATGGTGCAACATGTCGCGATATCGCAACACCTTTTCTCTTTTTGTCGTGAAACTGCAACATGTCGCGATATCGCGACGCTTTTTCTATTTTGGCCACGACCAAGAAACATGTCGTGATATCGCGACACCTTTTCTCTTTTTACCATGAAACTGCAACATGTCGCGATATCGCGACATTTTTTCTATTTTGGTCGCGATGGCGCAACATGTCGCGATATCGCAACACTTTTTCTATTTTGGCTGCGACCAAGCAACATGTCGTGATATCGTGACACCTTTTTTTTCTTGTGGAGTTTTGCTTTTTTCCTTGATTTTTAGCCTATGGGCCACTTCAGTCTTCTTGGAACACATGCAAAAGGGTGGGTCCCCAATTTTGGGGTACATTGTGGAGCAGCCACAATAAATGGTGACTCTGCTAAGAAATGCTCCTGAGCATTTTGGTAAGAACTCAACCTGAAAACACAAACTCAAATACAAGTATCAAAAAATATCCCAAGAATGAAACTAGACGAGAAATACATGAAGCATTAGAATTATTAAGCATCAGCTCGGTGTGTGCAATGTGCTTCATTCCCTATCGTTTGAAATTGATCAACATTCCATTGCCAATTTTACTTATGATTTGTATGCAAGGCTATGAATGATTTGTGCAGGATTTGATGTATGATGAAGATGCTAGAGATATAACAACCTACTTTGCAAAGGCTCAGACCTTCTAGTATCATGAACAAACATATAAAAATAGTCAAACCCTCTTAGGACCAAATATGTGCATACTGAATTAATTTATTAGATCCCAAAGTTGGTTATGTGTCACTACCATCTTGAACCCATGTGCAAGTGTAAGTGAAATTAGAGCTTTGGGAAATAGGATTCCCAACCTAAATGAGATGAGAATTTAATCCTATCCTTACTACTCTGATTCGGAGTTCATTACCTCATCTTGAACACAATGATTTAACTTGTTATGGATGCAATTGTCAGGCTAGCTTGTCCGTTTGAGCAGTCAGTGGTCTTGTTTTTAGACAAGACATGTTGCCACGCATGGGCATACTCCACTGCCAGCCAGGCTTCTATAGCCCCAATTGAGATTAACCTCATAATCCATGATTTGGCTCTAATTTTGATTTCTTGGACCTTGGGGATGACTACCCATCCTTGCAAGGGACATGTAGTACGATCCTTCCAATCCAATATTAATAAAGAAATGACAAATATTTGCTTTGGAATTTCAAATTCTTGAATGGGCAAAATAGAAGCTTTGGGGAATCGGATTCTCAACCTAAGCGAGATGAGAATTAGACCCTATCCTTACTACTCCATGAAGGTCAAATTAGAGCTTTGGGGAATCGGATCATCAACCTAAGTTTGATGAGGATTTAACCCTATCCTTACTACTCTGATTTTAGGCTTTAAGCATTATGGGAGTGGTAAAAACCACTGTTTTAAGGATTATGTTGCATGATAGGACAGACACGAAATGTTCCTTTCGCCTCACCTTTTCTTCCAAGTATGGTTTTGACCATTTTGCTCAATATTCTCTTTAATATGCGTAGAGCATGCTTGGTTCAAGATAGTTCAGGCATCAGTTCCCAACCTTAGGATCATTTTAATATATGTTATGTAATAACCCTAAGAGGATTCAACACCTTTTCAATGATTGTACATGAGACAAAGATGCAACTGAGATGAAATGTATATGCAATGTGGAATGTAATATGAGATATGAATGCATTGCTCCTTTTGAAATGCGGATGGAGTATATATCACCCACTTTACCATAATATGAAAAACTGACTTCATGCATCACAAGTTCCAAATGATATTCTTTAATGTGTTTGCAATATTCATGGAGCTTTCTACAATACAATTTTGATGTTTCATATTCTCCAAGTCTTAGTCAACATTCATAAGGACCTAAGTTGACAAACCAAAACTGTCCAAAGGACCAACACACAAAACTTAAAACCAAAATGAGATCCATTCCGAAACCAAAGCATGAAAACCAAAAGTATATACAAATGTACAAAAAGTTTGGATTATCATTTCCTGGATCCCAAACCTAATTAGAATTCTTTAAAATATATATGATGTGATACGCATACCAAGTTTTGCAGGAATCCAACAAAAACAAGATCAAACCAAATAAAGAACCAAACCTCCACTTGCCCCTCTCATCATACCAATTTGATTTAGTTTCATTAATAATCCTATGATGGAGCTTCAAGTTTTCAAATTGATTAGACAATGATTGATGTTCAATTCTTTTATGTCTATTCTTTAAGATGCCCATTTCGTACTTTGATTCATGGTGTAGAAATAAGCTTTCATTTTCATTCAATAAATCCATAACATTAATAATATTTGAATCAAACCATTCATTAGGCAAACCTTCATTCGAATTTTGCATGGTGAAGCCGAAACAGTGAGATTTTACCTTTGGCCTGCTTTCATTTGACCTTACTTGAAGAGGATTTGAAAATTCCTCTTTTCTCTCATGACATTCATCATCCTGTAGCACTTGTTCTTTCTCCATGACTTGTTTATCAAAGGCACCAAACTTAGGTACCCAATCAAAAATACGTCCATCCCTTTCAAACCATAAGTCTTGTCTATCTAGGGTGGGTTGACTAACACATTTCCATGATCAATCACCTGGGTTGTTTTGGGTAATGTGAGATTTTTAATTGGATCATCAATGATATCGCACCCAAATGATTCAGGTTTCATAATTTCCTCATTTTGAAATGGCATAATCATTGTAGCACAAGTAAGTGGGTCAATATTTTCCATTTTTTTTCCTCCAAAGGAATCTAAAACAAGGGACTCTCTTTCTTGATTCATGGTTGTAGAATCCTTATCATGTTCCAAAATTTGATGAGATTCTGATTCCTCTTCCAAAACTTTCTCAAATTGTATAGGATTTACAGTATCCTCATGTGAGGAAGCAATTGAGTTATCCTGCATATTAATTGACGCAACAAGTTTATTAGAAGATTTAGATTGATAATGTTCTTCCCATTTCTTCCACAAATCATAGTAATCATCCTCCAAGTTCAAGTCATGATGCTCAAGTACCTCTTCTTCATCTTCAGATTCATCCACATGTTTCTCATCACATTCATCTTCACCTTCTTCATTCTCACTCTCTTGACGATATAGAGTTTCCACCACCAAAACGTTGTCCTCTCCTTGATGATGTTGGGGTGGACCCTCATTTGGCACAAGTTCCAAATCATCCACTTGAGCTTGGAGACAATGGGTATACCTAGCTATTTTGGGACAATTCCTTTCATTATGCGTCTTTGTATTATGCAATCTACACCCGTTTTCCCATGCAAAATCAGAAATATTAAGAATGGAACTAGAGTGACTTGGTCCTGCAAAAGTATCTATCTGATTAGCAATAGGGGAAGGCACACCCCCATTGTTTGGCTTCGTATTCCACTATCTTCCTCTATTGTTGAAGTTTCGATTTGGGTGAGGGGCATGGGATTCATACTTCTATTTTTGAACCAAATCATTACTCAATTTGTGAACTATCTTTTTGAGCTCTTCAACCTCTAAATAAATCTCTTTTGGTTGAGCTATGTTATTGCTAGTTCCAGTAGGATTTGAGTAATTGGTGAGATCTTGACTTAACATTTGAGTTGGATTTTGAGCCACTTGATTTGTATAGGGATTCACACTTTGAATCGAAATTGGATTGGGGAAAGGAACTATAGCCTGAGAATTAACCGGACTGGCTCCCTGCATAGTCTGCTGACTATTTTGCAAAAATGAAGGAATGGGGGGGATGGCTGTGATTGGTTGAATTGGAATGGGTGCGTAAGCGGGTGTTGATGAATATGGGTGTTGATAAGGCAAAACATTTATGCCTGATATTTGTGGTGCCATGATCTGATTCATCATAGGAGCTTGACCATATGGGCCATATTGTCCTACCATAGGCATCTGGGAAAACCCATAACCCTGTGGTGTCATTTGTTGTTCAATGGTCATAGCTTCATTGTAGGCTAGAGCAAGCGTGGTAACTTGAGGATTTTGCCTTGCAAAAATTGCCATCATAGGATCCAATGCCCCAAAATATATTTGCAAAGCTACTGCAGGATCAATGGCAAAGTGTCGAATTGCTCTATTGTAGCACTTCTGAAATCTCTGATTAAAAGTTTGGATGGGCTCACCCTGGCCTCTTTTGCATGTAATAAATTGATTATAGATGATTTTGGGATCTAATGGTGACCTTAATTGGTTGACAAAAGCATCCTCCATTTGCGTCCATGACGTAATGGAACCAGTAGGTAAGAAAATATACCATTCGTAAGCCACTTGGTCTAGGCTCATGGGGAAGAGTCTACAAGCCACATCTTCATGTTGAACGTGTAGTCTTATCAAAACATCCCTATAGGCCTGAATATGTTCTTCTGCGGTCCGTGGGCCATCTTGTTTGTATTTGGGCAAAAATCTCTCTATATTCCTAGGGATATCGTGAATATCCCCTGCAATATTCAAAGGAATGTTATGGGCTCCGTACCAAGGAGGTGGTGGAGGTTGGGCCATTTGATTCAAAATCGATGATGATAACCCTACAAGAACCTGACAAAACTCTCAGTACCGCAAAGAAAACCTGTGACACAAAAAATCCTACAATTAATGAAATTCAAAGAATAACTTCAAAATCAACTTGTTAGCCATGAAAGAAGGAACCTTGACAAAGCAATATTCTAAAATAATGCACAATCAACAACCTTATTCCAAACAGCTTATTCCTGTATGAACAATCAAAAAATGTTAGGACAATGAAATAAACCGATTCAGCCCTCCTTCTAGCACCAATCTGTTGAGTGGTATTTTCACCTAGTTGTGAAAGTACAACTCTCCTTTAGGATTTGGGTTCCAAATCCCCTCTTGCAAAGAAGTTAAACAAACAACTTCTCCAAGGTCTCCGCTATATTAGCATTTGCATATGTGTATTAATGATCTCATATAAAGATATTCAATTTAAATGCTTGGAACACCTTAGTGATTGCAAGTAACTGTAAACAAGGGGCAATTCTAGTTTATTTCATCATGAAGCTTTAATGATTGTTCATTGTTTTTTCTGGAAAAATAAAATGCAAAAAATGAAAAATAAATGCAAAAATTTGAAAATAGAACACATTCAGTATGATGTTATCTTGTTCTGACAAAACCGAAGATGTGAGGTCTCTATGCATGCAACCTAACCTATTGGAATTGCAAAACATGCACAATCCCCATAGACTAAGTTTTGGTTCCTAGGGTACAAAATAACATTTCAGATTTCAAATATTCGCATAATGTAACCCAAAAAGATGGCATTTAACATTATCTATAAATTCAAAATCTAAAAAAAATGAAAGAATAAACATTAAATCCATAGCATGCACAGAAAACCTCCTTCTTTCTTGCCCACAAGATGCAAAATTTTGAACACTTCTGCAATTAAAAATATGTCATTTTACAATGGCAGAACTTCTATTTTTTTTAAACCAATTTGTGGAAGAGAAACAACTCAAATAGGTCCAGAATGGCCTTCTCGCCTTCAGCTCTGCAACTCTGCTTGCAGCGGTTTCCGACCCCCCTTTGGCCTCTTTGAATGGCATATTTAAACTTCTAAAAAAATTGCTTCTCCTTCCACGATGGTTCGTTTCGTTTTTCGATGACTGCTCGTTTCACCTTCCTAACTACTCGTGTGCTTTGGCTTCCATTTTGTGGCCCTTCACTGCGTTTCCCCACATGGGCTTACATCCGTTTCCCTCCGTGTAATGACCATCTTAAATGATCATGTAACGCTTTGTCTTATTCATTATATTTTTTCCTTATGTCCACGTAACTATGCAGGTCCGTTACCTTGGCGAAAATGGAACATGTCGCGATATCGCGACACTTTTTCCTGTACAGCCGCGAAAACGCAACATGTCACGATATCACGACACTTTTCTTTTCTTGCTCTTTATTATCTTTTTTGGTCGTGAAAGTGCAACATGTCGTGATATCGTGACACTTTTCTTTCTAGTTCTTTCTTGTCTTGTTTGGTCGTGAAAATGCAACATGTCGCGATATCGTGACACTTTTTCTTTCTAGCTCTTTCTCTTTGCTTTGAATCACGAAAATGCAACATGTCGCGATATCGTGACACTTCTTCCTATACGGTCATGAAAATGCAACATGTCGCGATATCGTGACACTTTTTCTCTTTTTTCCGCAATGGTGCAACATGTCGCGATATCGTGACACTTTTTCATTTTGGCCGCGACGGTGCAACATGTCGCGATATCGCGACACTTTTTCATTTTGGCCACGACGATGCAACATGTCGCGATATCGCGACACCTTTTCTATTTTGGCCACGATGGTGCAACATGTCGTGATATCGTGACACCTTTTCTCTTTTTGTCGTGAAACTGCAACATGTCGCAATATCGCGACGCTTTTTCTATTTTGGCCGCGACCAAGCAACATGTCGTGATATCACGACACCTTTTCTCTTTTTTCTGTGAAACTGCAACATGTTGCGATATCATGACACTTTTTCTATTTTGGCCATGATGGCGCAACATGTCGCGATATCACGACACTTTTTCTATTTTGGCCGCGACCAAGCAACATGTCGCGATATCGTGACACCTTTTTTTCTTGTGGAGTTTTGCTTTTTTCCTTGATTTTAGCCTATGGGCCACTTCAGTCTTCTTGGAACACATGCAAAAGGGTGGATCCCCAATTTTGGGGTACGTTGTGGAGCAGCCACAACAAGGACCTACCTTAGGTCCACATCCGATTTGTGCTTTTTTTTTCTACTGTCTGATCTATCAGCTATGAATTGCAGGTCTAATTCACAGTCTGCACTGTAACCCATGCGTTGTAGCTACGATTCAATGTTGGCTCATAGCTGGTAGCTAATGTCTGTACCTCCAATTTCAAAAATCTAAGAAATGGTAGTTAGATAGTTTAATTTGCAGAGTTTTCTCATGATCGCATTCTGACCTATCCAAAAAGCATGCACCTATCTAATAGATCAATTGGAATCAACATAAAATCATGAAAAGAGAAAAAATATTACATATGAAAATAAAATGAATGCTTCTTTTATTAATATTGCAATGAATCCCAATTAAAATCATGCCCCTCTTAGAGTCACCCAAATATTGATACAATTAATACAATGTCAAAGTCCCCAATGGGGTAGGCACAATACTATTGCTCTCCAAACAGTCACAAACTGCTCTATGGTGGAGTTGACCCTCTTCTTCGTGTTGAGGAAGAAATTTGGTGATTGAATCTCCTCTGAATTTACTTTCTTGCGATCAAGAAACAACACAAGAAAGTTACACAAATAGGCAGCCTCTCATGATGAGGCCCTTTGAAGGATTAAAACATGAAAATGCCATGAATAACATGAAATCAAGAAAGCTTGTAAAATGTATTTAAACTATGCTAAATTGATAAAGATTCATATACATGCATAAATGAATAATGCAACTAATTATTGAATGGTCTAATTAGATGAAATAAAGCATGGAGACATAGAAATAAACCATTATTGCATATACTATACTAATGTAACAAAATTGCTATAAACCCTAAGTCTATAGATCAGAAATCTCTAGTATCCTAATTGAACTAGGCAAATGTCTATTTAAACCTAATTAAGTGATTTGCAAAAGAAATGGTAAGGAGATCTTATGCTTATTGCAAACCACAGCTCTGATGAGCAGTCTGCACTGTAAACCATGACAGAAAGCCATGGTGAGAAACCAAGTAGGTTTGCCCTTCAATTTCAAGGGTAGTGGGCTTGATCCTCCTTATCAAATTGATGATCAAGGGTCACCTCAGTATCCTCTAACAGGTTTTGCGGTTGAATTGTTGAATAGGGCTTCTGTTTTACCGAATTAGCATTTCTTGGCTCTCCTAGGATCCTAGGACCTCCATGGAAAATTGATCTTTTGATGGATAGCAAAGTGGCCTTCTCACATGCATGAACTTAGTATGCAATTCGACAGGGCTTCGTTGCTCACTTGATCAATTCACTCTCTCCTTATTTTGACAATGCTTCACTATCAAAAATCTCTATATGTCTTGCCTTGATTGAAGGGGTACTTATAGGATGTCCCAGGTCTAAGGGTGGCTTCATGGAGAATCCAAGATCAAGAAGAGGTAGTTAGGATAGTTGGGATGGAATCCTCTTGAATATTTCATCCTTTAACCACCTTCTTCTAGACCAAATGGTCGTTCAAACCATTTTGGCTCAGATTAAGGCCAATCAAACTTCAGTTAAGACCATAGGTTACAATTACGGTTCATACTGTAGACCACAAGTCTCAATTGTGGTTCATAATATGGACCGCAAGTCTCAACTACGGTTCAACCTGATTAGGCTAGGGAGCCCAAATTGAGTGGTTAGAACCACTGCTCTATCTTGTAGTCTGTCCAAGATCTTCCATATGGTCTTGTAGCATGTCCATATAAGTAGTCGCCATCGACATGATGTGTTTTAGTTGTCTACAGAAGAATTACAGAGAGCCTTTTCAAAGGTAAAAATGGAAGGAAAAATCAAGGGTATTCAAGTTACAAAAAATGGTCCCCTTTGAATCCCATCTCCAATTTATTGATGATATTTTTCTTTTGGACCATCCCTTAGTCAGTGAGGCCATGGGGTTCAAATCAATATTATCATGTTATGAGAAGGCTATTGGAAAATTAGTAAATACTTCAAAATCCAGGATCGTTTTTATTAATGTTGCCCTAGATATACAATAAATCATTGTGAATATTTTAGGGTTCAAAATTGAAAAATTTCCATCACCCTACTTAGGTATTCATTTGTCTAATAAAGGGAATAAAATTAAGGTTTGGATCTCTTTTTTGGATAGAATGAAAGCTTGCTTGGCAGGTTGGAAAGGTAAGTTCTTAACCATGGTAGGAAGGCTACAACTCATAAAGACTACTTTACAACCCATTCCTATTTATATGATGTCACTTTCAAGACTACCAATAGATATTGCAACAGAAATGGATAAAATTCAAAGAGACTTTCTATGGAAAGGTTGTGAGGAAAAAATAGGTTTCCTCTTTGTAAGTGGTATAGGGTTTGCAAATGAAAGAAAACTGGAGGAGTAAGCTTGAAAATTTGCAGACTTATGAATGTGGCCTTAGGAGCAAAGCTTGGATGGAGACTATTCAGAGACCAAAAAATAATTGGGTAAAATATTATTTAAAAAATATATAGGTTCTCTTGATGCAATGAATTTTTTTAGGAAAAAAACTCTACCCAAAGGATCGTCAACATGGAACTTCATATTAAAGAGTTTAAATTTTATAAAGAAACATATTAGATGGTCAGTCAATGAGGGGATTTATGCAAATTTATCCTCACTTATTCAGAATCATATGGGACTTCAACTAACAACTATGCAGAGGCTAGGGGACTTCTTACAAGGATTAAAATTACAATAGAAAAAATATGAAAATTATTTCAATTAAGGGGAACACAAATTATCATCAATGCTATTAACAAAAAAATATGTGGGGACTAGATAAGAAATAGTATTATTGTTGATGTTCATTGTCTATTACTAGAGGCAATCTCCTAGCAGTGTGAGCATATTTATAGAGAAGAAAATCAAGTAGCAGATAAATTAAAGAATTATGGTGTTGATCTTCATCTCGATGAATTCCAAATTTTAGAAGGCAACTAGCCAAGTGATATTTGATATATTAATCAAAATGATGTCAAGGAATTGATTGTGGAAACAACACTTTGAGGAATTTGAAGAATATATTTAAGAGAAAAAAAGTCATGATAAAAATGTATGCTACATCAAATGTAATATTTTGGTATTGTGATGGGAGTGGCCCCCAATAAAAGCCACATATAACCTATTAAAAATAATAATAGCAAATGAGTAGTAAATAAACAAATACAATTTAATATAAAATAGGTGATGAATGGCCTATTTTTATGTATGAAGACTAAAAAATATAGTTGAGTAACATCTTTCAAAAGATATCCTTATCCTATTCAAATTATGTGGATACCTTTGCTTGGGGAGGACAACAAGAGAGTATACAATAGCTAGAGGTTATCTTTCTTTTTGCCATCCAATGCCTAGTCCTCTTAAAGATATTTTTAAGCAGATTTGGAATCAGAATTTATGGCCTAAAGTTAGGTTTTTTATTTGGTTATTGATTCATAGGAAAGTTCTTATAGGGGAACAATTGATGAAAAGAGGTTTTAATAGGCCCTTTATATGTGATATTTGTTGGGAGCAAGAAGAATCAATTTCTGTTATTTTCTTCATTGTCCTATAGTGACCAAACAACGGCATAATTTGGTTACTCTTTTGGGTATTTAGTGGTTGGGAATCACTTCTTTGGAGCAACCCTTTAAGACTCATTTTTTAGTTTGATAATTATTGTCTTCAAATTCTTTGGACAAGGGTATCTCTTTTGCTTTGGAAGGTTTGGAAAGAAATAAATAATAGGGTTTTCAATCAGAATTACAAAGATAGTTATTATATATGGCAAAGAACTCTAGATAATTTAAGAGAATCTATTAAATATTTGTTGAAACATCCCTTTGTTTTCTCTCAAAGGTAAGATCATAATTTTACAAATATTAAATATGTCCTTGCCTTCTTTGCATTCCTTATATACTCAATCAATAAGAAAATATTATCATGATCATTTGCATCCCCCCTTAATGGTATAGGAAAGATCAACACATATCGTGCCTCTATGGGAAATCTAGGTCTTGCTTGTATGAGTGGTATTAGCATGATTTCAGATGGTTCTATAACCTTCATTTTTTTATAAAGGTTAGGAATAACAACTAATAATAAAATTGAAGGATTGGAAAATTTGAGGGGTCTTCAAGAGGTATGTAAACTAGGTTGGAGGACGATCCAATTATATTTTTATTCTAGAATTTCAATTCAGCATTTGACAGAGCAAAATCATATAATTTCTATAGATTGGCGAATAGTGAGGATTTTGGAAAAAATACAGCTTCTTAAGCAAAAATGTGACCTTGTCAAGTTTAGACATGTTCCTCGACATCTCAACAAGGTGGGTGATGCTTTTGCAAACTAGGCTTTGGATAAAGCTAAGGTTCTTTGTTATGGCCAACCTCCAATTTGGTGGCCTTCAAATCTTAGGGAAGACATATTTTCAATTCTTTCCTTAGATGATAGTAACAATGGAAGTATCTAGGTCCTTTTGGTTTGCTTTGGTTTTCATGATTTATTGATTCTTGTAATGACCCCAAAAACTAGCTACAAGAAAACACAAGAAAGAAAAGATTTTTTTTTAAACTACGATGCCCTAAGAAATATTTAGTTTATATAATGATTTCAGTTTAGTAAGTTTCCTAAATTTCCTATTGAGTTACATCTCACTCAATACCCTACACAAGTCCATCTATGTAGGAATATTATGTGTTACCGCAAATAAGCTTATCCATATCATCATTTTTGATGAGCTAAAATTATCATCCTCAATACGATCGAAGGTATACGCCCATCACCATACCATACACAAGTCCATCTATGTAGGTATGCTATGTGTACTACAAGTTAAGCTATCCATCTCATCTTCACGATGAGCTATCTTAACTCAGATGTAATAAATTAGTTTACTTAGTTTGCATTCTCCCTAAGGGGTCTTAATCCCTTAGGTCCTTTCTATGTTCACCTAAAGATCTCAGTCTCTTAGATCATTTCCTAGGTTCTCCCTAAGGTTTCATTTTCTTAGGTTACTTTCTATGTTTAGCAATAATACAAAGATAACTCTATCTACCTAATCAATCAAGAACAAAATCTATAAAGCATACAAGAGGTACTTAGGAAGGAGACAACATTTAAATGAAAGTAAGCATAAATATAAGAGAAAGCTAAATAATGAAACATAGACAACTCATAATAATAAATCAAAGATACAACTCTCATTCATTCAATTTATTACATGTATCCAAGTATGGTTAAACCTCCATACTTTTAAAATAATAAAGTAATACATCAATCATCTAGGGATATCTCCCTACAATTCTAGTCTATTTGAGCATAAGTAAAAAAAACTGATGCAAAGGTTTTGACTGCCTCTTTGGTCCTTCTTTCTTTCCATTATTCGTTTGAGGGAAGTAGGGGATCATGATAACTCATGGTTCCATGATAGGCATGCCTCTAAATGCATCTACTAGTTACATAAAAACTAGTGCATTTATTGTTTACTTTGCCAAATTAAAACTATACAAATTTAACTAAAGCATCCAACCATTTATTGTTTTAGTTGATCTCATAAGAGTACTTTCAATTCCATTCTTATATTTTAACTAAAGCATCCAACCACCTATTTTTATACTTGATGATGTAAATCAAGTTGCAAGAGGTCAAAACAAAATACCTCCCATTAAATAAAAACTGCGATAAATAGAAATAATATGTAAAATACTCTATTCACATAAAAACTATAATACATGGAAATAAACCAATAAATATTAATGGAGGGTTTTACTGATTATTTTCAATTATTGTAGTTTTTATGTAAATGGAGGGTTTTACATATTATTTCCAGTTTTTATGTAATGGGAGGTATTTTTCTGACCTCTTGCAGCTGGATTTTCATCAGTTGATCTCATAAGAGTACTTTCAATTCCATTATTATCTCTCACAAGCTCTAAGAGAGTCATTCAACAATTATGAATAGATCATAATTCTAGCTTTAATCAAATTATTGCAAAAGCTATTATTTCAATTAACTAAGGTTTCATTCTTTAATCAAACAAATAATCTACGTTTATTTTCATTTGGCTTAACTAAAGTCCCAAACATTTAATTAACCAAACAAACGTAATTCATTTAATCAAGTTAATCAAAGCCCCATACCTTTAATTAACCTAATTAAACTATATACCCTTTATTAAAATAATCAAAGTCTCATACCTTTAACTACTTAAATAAACATACTTCTCTTATTTTCATTAATCAAAGCTTCCTAATTTAACCAATAAAATAGCCATATTTTTTTATATTTCATTAATCAAAGCTCCCTAATTTAATTAATAAAACAACCATATTTCTTTATATTTCATTAATCAAAGCTCCCTATTTTAATTAATAAAACAACCATATATATTTATATTTCATTAATAAAAGATTCCTACTTTAATTAATAAAACAACCATATATCTTTATATTTCATTAATCAAAGCTTCCTACTTTAATTAATAAAACAATCATATATCTTTATATTTCATTAATCAAAGCTTCCTATTTTAATTAATAAAACAACCATATATCTCTTTATATTTCATTAATCAAAGCTTCCTACTTTAATTAATAAAACAACCATATATCTCTTTATATTTCACTAATCAAATATTCCTACTTTAATTAATAAAGCAACCACATTTCTTTTTATTTCATTAATAAAAGCTTCCTACTTTAATTAATAAAACAACCATATATATTTATATTTCATTAATCAAAACTTCCTACTTTGATTAATAAAACAACCATATATCTTTATTTTCCTTCAACATCGTGCAAACCAAAAAAACCAAAGAGAGAGGTCCAACAAAAAAATTCAAACCCAAAGACCCATGGTCAATCTACCAAACTATATGACCAATAGAAAATGAATAGAAGAGACACCAACGAAGATCTCAGTGGTCTGCCTATAATGGGTACACCATGGTTATCTGACCTACTATTCTATTGGGGGGTTAAGCTCACAAGGGAGGCACTAGAAGAAGTGAGTTGCTTCTGCATAGGTGATACCCAATGCAAAAACTAGAAATGAGGTGGCCAAAAGGATTCAGGGAGATGTTGATCAAACGTAGAGGAGGATGACCTAGGGAGCTTCCCAACCAAAACCACTACCATCCACTATCGCAGGGAACTCTAAACACAACACAACACTACCCAAAATAACGGTTAAGAGATAAGGCACAACTTATATTCTAACTCGTCGTAACAACTCTATAGGGAAAGGAGTTTGTTGTGCAAACTAAAGTCTATGGAAGACGACTTTAGCAAATAAATACATACTAGTCAAGGGCTATTACATCCACGATGTGAGTTGACCTCTGCTCAAGTTAGAGGAAAAGAGTTGGTTCATTTTCAAGAAAGGTTAAGCCTCAAGACATATTAACCACATCTATCAAAGTGAAGTGCAACATGTTACCCGACTAGATAACTAGGTCTAAAGTAATCACCTAATGTAGTAAAGGAAGAGCTTAAATAACCATCCTGCAATATTCTTGAGAAGGCTATATCTTCCCTTCTCATTCACTATCTTCAAAAAACATCTGGTTGGTTTTTTACTCCCGTATTTATGTCTCTTTTCTCTCTTCCTCTTGTTGTGCGATATGACCCCCTTATTTCTTGTCTCTCTATTATTTTTTTAAGGGATCGAGTCCTCTACTTTCGTGCTCCTAACAGATCTCATCAATGCTCCCATATTCCGACCTTAACTCCAACCTCATCCAACCGGTCGTAGGGAGGTATTTTTCTATTTTATAAAATTTAATCCCTATTTAGGACGAACGAAGCTCTCCTCCTTTTCTCGACGTAAATATTCCATTAAAACAACTCGGCCTTGCCTTGCTAAAAGGGTTCTTTATATTATTTAAAAATTATGATATTTTCTTTTCCTTTGATAAACTGAATTCTTTTCATTTAAAGAACAATACCCACTTAAAATCTAATATCACTTAGGTTGGATTCTATTGTTCCTTTTAAATAAAAAATTTGTTGTTTATTTAAAACAGATCCTCATTATTTATTCAAAATAAATGAATCTAAACCATCTATTAAAAGAAATTTCTCTTTTCAATTACTATAAATTCAAACTATCTACTTTAAAAACAAATTTCTTTTATTATGTAAAATAGATTCAAATTATCTATTAAATAATAAATTTCATTTATTATTTAAAAATAGATTCAAATTATCTATTTAATAGTAAATCTCTCTTATTATTTAAATAAATACATTTTATATATTCTTACATATAACATAAGCCTTAGCAACATGCTACACTTGTAACATTTTCTCTTATAGTAGTTCATAAAATTCAAAGGCAATCACACTTACGCACATTTTTACCAAATCAAGATGCAACAAAGTGATGAAGTAAAAGACAACAAATTATATGTAACAAGCAAAGTGGGAATCTTTCCATCAACCCAAGCACCCATATTAGTCCAAGGATTTATGATAGCTACTAGGATATCAACTACGGCTCTAGGTGGCTAGTTTTGACGATTATCCCATAACCGATAATGCATGCCTAAATGAAGGTAATCATCAATGTTATCCTCGAGTTGCCTTAATCATAACTTACCCAACCTCAAGTACCCTATTTTTGGTGGATGATTCTTCCTCTTCCACCCACGAGTGTACTTGATCCTGCATATGAACAATATATCAACAGTATCATGCTCTTCCAAAAATCAAACTAAACATCACACAACTGTTCATTTGCATAAAACTAAGCATCAAATAATATTTAATTAATATTTTCCATGTCAAAAATACCTACCAGGGAGGGTCATGACATCCTACCCCCTAGGGATAAACACCATCTCGAGTGTTTCTAGTTTTATAAAATAAAATTTATTACATTATATTTTCAAACAAAAAGGAAAAATGTTTTTGCATGTCCTTCACTTTCTCCCAAGCATCATTTCTTTTAGAGAAACTATCCTATTGGATCTTACATTGTTCAATAGTTTGGCTCTACATAGACTTAGAATATAAATCGAGGATCTTTACTGGTATCACTTCAATAGTTTTCGGGTTTGCCATCTACAATTTAGAAATATCCCACACATGTTTAGGGTCAGCAACATATTTCCTAAGTAGGAATATGTGGAAGGTGTCATAGATATTTGATAAGTTAGATGGTAAAGCAAGTCAGTATGCAACCAGGCTAATCTTCTCAGTGATCTCAAAGGGTACCACATATCGAGGATACAACTTTGTAGATTTGATAGCACTCTTCTTTGGCTTAACCCTTAAGAACACGTTATCTCCTATGGAGTACTCTCTTGGAGTCCTTTTTAGATCAACAAAACTTTTATGTCGATCAACAGCTTCTTTCAACCTTTCCCTAATTACCTTTAATTGATCCTCTATTTATCTAACCATAGCTGGCCCAATTATGATCCTATATTCTAGGTTGTCCCACGACAATGGCATTCTACACTTTCATCCACACAAGGCATCGAAAGGAGCCATTCCTAGAGAGGAGTGATGTCCATTATTGTTTGCAAACTCCATAAGGTGAAGATTGTTTTTCCAACAAGATTTTTGATCCATGTGAATTATATCTTCTAGTACTTGGTTTACCCATTTTTTTTGACCATTTGTCTTAGGGTGGTATGCTGAACTCATATTTAGTTTCATGCCTACAACACGATGAAGGACTTTCTAAAATTTAGAAGTGAATCTGGAATTCCTGTTTGAAATGATTAGTTCAAAAAATACAGACAATCAAAATATTTCTTTGGAAAATTTTTTAGCCACTACTTAAGAATCATCCTTGATGTTCCTTGGTATGAAATGTGTAACCTTAGTCAATCGGTTGACTATTACAATTATTACATCATGTTGATACCTAATCTTGGGTAAACCTACTATAAAATCCATAGATATAATCTACCATTTCTACGTAGGTACATTATGTGGATACAATGTTCCTATAGTATGCCTATGTCCAACTTTAACCTTCTAAAATTTGAGGCACCGAGCGATAAAATCAGTGATATTCTTTTTTCATTCCTGTCAAGAAGAAGGTTCTTTTCATGCTTTCCCTCATTTTGGCCCCTCTAGGATGAGCAAAATAAGGAGATCTATGGGCTTTTTGCATTTTTAATTTCTTTAAATCACCCATTTGTGGTATGATGACTCTACCTTTGTAGCACAAAAGGTCATCATTCATGCTAAATTCATTATTACCCTTAGGATATTTGCTCAGCTTAGACCAAATTTCCTTGTAATAGTGCCTATGTGCTTCCTTCTGCTTAGGGCATCAACAATATTATTTTCTTTCCACTTTATATACTCAGTTTCAAAGTCATATTCAATGAGAAACTCGACCCATCTTCTCTATCTCACATTGAGTATAGGTTGGATGAATATATACCTCAGACTTCGGTGGTCATTTTTCAACTCAAAGGGTCTTCCTACCAAGTAGTGGCACCAAAATTTTAGAGCATGCACCACTGCAGCTAGCTCTAAATCATGCGTAGCATAATTAACTTCATGCTTCTTAAGATTCCTTGAAGTATATGCTATTATTGAGTCATCTTGAGAGAGTACTCCCTTCTAGTGATGAGTCCATTCATAATAAAAAATTCCCATGAAGGTCCAAAATTTTTAATATTGGTGTTGTAGTGAGTTTATGTTTTAGCAATGCAAAGGTAGCTTCACACTTTTCTGACCACTTAAATTCCTTTCCCTTATTCTATAGGTTAGTTATTGTTGCTAAAATCTTAGAATAATCATTTATAAAACATCTATAGTAGCCTGTCATCCCCATGAAGCTTCGTGCTTCTGTCACATTGGTAGGGGGTGGCCAATTCAGAATGGCTTCAATCATTTCTGGATCTACAATAATTCCTTCTGCTGATATAATATGCCCAAGATACCGTACCTCTAAAATATAGAAATTATGTTTTGCTACATTTTCATAAAGTTGGTTCTATCTTAGCAACTCTAATATGATCCTGAGATGTTTATTGTACTCCTTGTCTCAAGAGTATATTAAGATATCATCTAAAAATATGACGATAAACTGATATAGATACCTCCTGAACACACTATTCATTAGATTCATGAATAAACTGGGGCATTAGTTAGTCCAAAGGGTAGGACTGTAAACTCATAATACCCAAAATATTTTAAATATACTATATTACATCATTTGGATCATGTAAATGTACCTTTCTTGGTACATACTCAGGACATTAGATTACTTTAGGGGAAAGTTATCTAGTTACTTCATGCAATGTAATAAATGCACAAGTGTCAAAATACAAGTTGTATATGTACAAGTTTTCCCTTGTGCAGCTAGGTAGAGTGTTGACCAAGGAAGATATTATCTATATAAAGGGCCATAGGTATAGAGCAAGATATAGTAGTAGGAAGTAGTGTAGACCAAAGTGGTGTGATGTAGCAATGTGATGTAATATGATGGAGTGTGATATGCTCAATATCCATTCTTGAGTAGTAGCTCTATTTATGGAGTGTTTAATTTCTTCAGAGCTATTTTGTAAATATCTCCATAATTTCTATTTATATTATTTTCAATCATCTCATATATTTACTTAATTTCATATTATTTTACATTTTGTGATTGCTATCTCCTATTACATGTTGCATCAAAAGCTAACACATAACTAGTTTTGAATGTTATTTTATGAGTATCCTCCTTATGTATTATTAATTTATGATACCCTGATCTCAAATCAATCTTTGTGAATACTATGGCATCCCTTAGTTGGTCGAACAAATCTTCAATTCTAGGTAAAGTGTATCGATTCTTGATTGTAGCCTTATTAAGCATCATGTAATCAATATACAACCTTAATGAATTGTCTTTCTTTTTTATAAATAAAACTGGTGCACCCTAAGGTGACGCACTTGGTTTTAACAATCTCTTTTCCATTAGTCCTTGTAGTTGCACCTTTAATTCCCATATCTCAATAGGATCCTATATGGATATCTATGGATTGGTTTCGCTCCTCGAGTAAGATCAATGGTAAAATAAAATTCCCGCACAGGAGGAAGTCTAGGTAAATTCTCAAGAAACACATCGTTAAAATCCTAAAAAATAGGGTGTTTCTCCAACACCTCTTTTTTTTATCTTCTCCAACTTCATTTAGTTTTATGACATAGACTATCTCTCCCTTCTTGAGGGCTTTCTTCAAATCCATAGCTGACAACATCTAGGGTTTGAATGCCCCTTGCTCGCTATGAATTCTTAATATTTTCTTGTCTTTTTCTAAATTCTTAATCCATCTATCTTGGAAATTGATCAAGGCTTTATGAGCCTGTAACCAATCCATCCCTAGGATCACATCAAAAGTTTGAAGTGGAGCTACATACAAACAACCTTCAGTGGTACCACTAGCTAAAGTAATATCTACCATTAAAAAACATTAGTGTATTAAGTAGGTTTACCAAGAACCGTACTTGACCTTCCATTCATGGGCCAAATATCCTAGCCTTTCTAACATATCCCTTGCTAAACTAGAATAAATAAATCTTTATGTGGCACCACTATAATTTAAAATATTTACTTGATTAGTAAAAATCTTACCTTTCACAACCAATGGACTAACTTGCCCATCTAGCTTTTGATTCCCGGTTGTAGCATAAATATGGTGTGCGGGTTCCTTTACCTTGGCACTACATGTACTCGGCCCTGGTTGATGCGAGCACTGACTAGAAAAGTGAGGGCCTTTGCAATTATAACACTCATCCTTGGGTCCCTACCGTTGTTTAGGTTTTTGTTCCCCTGCCTTATTTTTTGGGACTAAAATTTATGGTTTTTGAGGCTGAGGTTTTGCATTGTTGGGATTGTTGTTGGTTTTCTCTTGGAATTTCTTGAACTTCCCTTGTTTCCCATTGTTTATCTCCTCAAATTTTTGAGGGTTTTTTCTTTATTGATCTTGTTCCTCTTCCCGATTTAAGAATCCCTAACTATCCTTATTCCTAAGTGCTTGTTGATATTTGCTTAGAAAAGATAAAATAGCTGAATTGTAAGTGAGACTCTACTTTCCTTGCCAGGTCATATACCTTTTGCAATGACTTGGGTTTATTCATGTTTACATCATGCCTAACTATTGATTCTAACCCAAGAATGAACTTATGAACCCTCATCTTCTCATCATAAGCGGGTACATACTTTACTAATCGTACCAACTTTTTATAGTGTATATCTACAATTTTTGTTCCTTGCCAAAGATTGGCAAACTCCTCAAAATTTAATGCATAAAAGTGTTTTATTAGGAACCTCTTTTTAAAGATTTCAATGAAATATTTCATATGGTATTGTCATGTTTGATATTATTCTTATCATAGTGAGTTTACCACCAATATAAAGTAGCCCATTCTAGGTATATTATGGCCCAAAATATTGGGGAATAGCCCTTCACTATAAAATAAACTTCCAATTCCCTTAACCAAGCTTTAGTTGCGTCCCCATCTCCTTCTCCATTAAACTTATTGATACGAACATTTTTCAAATCTCTAGCCAATTATTTTTCCAAAAGAGCTTTGAATTCCAATTGTTATGTGGTTAGCCCATCAGCTTGGCTCACCTCTAAACTTCTAGCTTGCAAATTCTGATTCACAATAGTTTCCAACACTTGTTTCATCTGATCCTACATGGCAGCAATCGTAGCAGTGAGGTCTTCTACCTCTCTATTGGAATTTTTTGTATCATCTTCCCGAATATCTTCTTTGACATTATTCTATCAATTCCACCTAGTTGAAGGTATAGACCTCTCTTTTCTAACCTTATATTCTATTTATCCTTATGATAAATTATAAGATAAGGTTAGGTTACAGTTCCACCTTTGAACTGAATTACTAATACAAGCCAAACACATAGTTTTCTTGCTAAAACATCAATGATCTGATCATGGTAGTGTTCTAAGGTTATAAGGCAACTTCAATGCCAAAGTCCATACTTACTTATAAGTAAGGCATCATAACATTCCAATAACCCTTGGGATTAATCCCCATATCTAGCAAGCAGGGAATTCTATGTCTTCCTAACTTTACCTTAAACTTAAGCAAGCCTTCATAGAAATATATCCAAATCCTTGAAACACATTAAGAAGCTCTATACCCTCGTACCTAGAGCTTTGATATCAAATGTAATAATCCCAAAACCTAGCTACAAGAAAACACAAGAAAAAATATATATTTTTTAAACTACAATGAGGGATTCATAAACCCCTAACCAATATTTAGTTTGTTTATTGTTTTGAGTTTACTAAGTTTTCCAACTTTCCTATTGAGTTACATCTCACTCAATACCCTATACAAGTTCATCTATGTAGGTATATTATGTGTTACCGTAAATAATCTTATCCATCTCATCATTTTTGATGAGCTAAACTTATCACCCTTAGTACAGTCGAAGGTATACGCCCATCACCATACTATACACAAGTCCATATGTGTCAGTATTCTACACGTACTACGAGTTAAGCTATCCTTCTTGTCTTTACGATGAGCTAGTTTGCATTCTCCCTAAGAGGTCATAATCCCTTAGGTCCTTTCTATGTTCACCCTAAGATCTTCTTCTCTTAAGTAATTTTATAGGTTCTCCCTAAGGTTTTATTTTCTTAGGTTACTTTCTATGTTTAGCAAGAAGACAAGAATAACTCTATCTACCTAATCAATCAAGAACAAAATCTATAAAGCATACAAGAGGTACTTAGGAAGGAGACAACATTAAATGAAAGTAAGCATTAAATAGAAGAGAAAGCTAAATAATGAAACATAGACAACTCATAATAATAAATTAAAGATACAGTTCTCATTCATTCAACAATTTATTACATGTATCCAAGTATGGTAAAACCTCCATACTTTTAAAGAATAAAGTAATACATCAATCATCTAGGGATATCTCCCTATAATTCTAGTCTATTTGAGCATAAGTAAAACAAACCAATGCATAGGTTCCAACTACCTCTTTGTTCCTCCTTTCTTTCCATTGTTCATTTGAGAGTAGTAGGGGATCAAGGCAACTCATGGTTCCATGATATACATACCTCTAAATGCATCTACTACTTACATAAAAACTAGTGCATTTACTATTTACTTTGCCAAATTGCAACTATACAAATTTAACTAAAGCATCCAACCATCTATTGTTTTAGTTGATCTCATAAGAATAATTTTAATTCCATTCTTATCTCTCACAAGCTCTAAGAGAGTCATTCAACAATTACGAATAGATCATAAGTCTAGCTTTAATCAAATCATTGCAAAAGCCATTATTTCAATTAACTAAGGTTTCATTCCTTAATTAAACAAATAATCTACATTCCTTTTCATTTGGCTTAACTAAAGTCCCATATCTTTAATTAACCAAACAAACATCATTCATTTAATCAAGTTAATAAAAGCCCCATACCTTTAATTAACCTAATTAAACTATATACTCTTTGTTCAAATAATCAAAATCCCATACCTTTAACTATTTAAATAAACATACTTCTCTTATTTTCATTAATAAAAGCTCCCTACTTTAATTAATAAAAGAACCATATTTCTTTATATTTCATTAATTAAGCTTCCTACTTTAATAAAAAAACAAAATATATCTCTTTATATTTCATTAATCAAAGCTTCCTACTTTAATTAATAAAACAACTATATTATTTATTTTTTATTATTCAAAGCTTCCTACTTGAATCAATAAAACAACCATATATCTTTATATTTCATTAATCAAAGCTTCCTACTTTAATTAATAAAACAACCATACATCTTTATATTTCATTAATCAAAGCTTCCTACTTTAATTAATAAAACAACCATATATCTTTATTTTCCTTTAATGTTGTGCAAACCTAAAATTCCAAAGAGAGAGGTCCAACAAAAAAACCCAAACCCAAAGACCCATGGTCAATTTGCCAAACTAGATGACCAACAGATGATGGATAGGAGAGATGTCAACGATGATCTCAATGGTCCATCCATAGCGGGTCCACTATGGTTATCTAACCTACTATTCTACTAGGGGGGTTAAGCTCAAAATGTAGGCATTGGAAGAAGCGAGTCACTTCTGCACAAGTGACACCCGATGCACAAACCAACAACAAGGTAGTCAAAAGGATTCATGGAGATATTGGTCAAACGTAGAGGGGGATGACTTAGGGAGCTTCCCAACCAAAACCACTACCACCCACTATTGCAGGGAACTCTAAACACAATACAATACTACCCAAAATAACAGTTACGAGATAAGGCGCAACATGGATTTCCAACTCATTGTAACAAATGCTATAGGGAAAGGAAGGTGTTATGTAAACCAAAGTCTTTAGAAGATGAATTTAGCAAAGAAATACATACTTGAAAGGGGCTCTTACATCCACGATGTGAGTCGACCTTCGTGCAGGTGAAAGGAAAAGAGTTGGTTTATTTTCAATAAAAGTTAAGTCCCAGGTTGTCTTAACCACATCTATCAAAGCAAAGCTCAACTTCTTACTCGACTAGATAACCATGTCTAAAGTAATCACCTAACATAGTAAAGTAAGAGATTAAAGAACCAACCTACAATATTCTTGAGATAGCTATATCTTCCCTTCTGGTTTGTTGTCTTTGAAAAACATTCATTTGGTTTTTTATTCTAGTCTTTATGCCTCCTTTCTCTCTTCCCCTTGTTATGCGAGATGATCCCCTTATTTCTTGTCTCTTTGTTCTTTTTTTAAGGTATCGAGTCCTCTACTTTTGTGCTCCTGATAGATAACATAAATTCTCCCATTTGTCGGCCTTAAATCCAACCTCATCCAACTGGACACAGGGAGATATTTTTCTATTTTTTTAAATTTAATCCCTGTTTAGCACGAACGAAGCTCTCATCCTTTCGTTGGTGCGAAGCTTCCATTCAAACAGCTTGGCCTTGCCTTGCTAAAAGGGTTCTTTATATTAATTAAAAATTAGGATATTTTCTTTTCTTTTGATAAAGTGAGATCTTTTCATTTAAGGAACAATACCCACATAAAATATAATATCACTTAGGTTGGATTCTATTGTTCCTTTTAAATAATTTTTTTTTGTTTATTTAAAACAAATCCTCATTATTTATTCAAAACAAATGAATCCAAATCGTCTATTAAAATAAATTTATCTTTTCAATTACTAAAGATTCAAACTATCTACTTTAAAAAAAAAATTATTTTATTATGTAAAATAGATTCACATTATCTATTAAATAATAAAAAATTATTATTATTTAAAAATAGATTCAAATTATCTATTTAATATTAAATCTCTCTTATTATTAAAATAGATACATTTTATATATTCTTATATATAACATAAGCCTTAGCAGCATGCTATACTTAGAATATTTTCTCTTATAGTAGTTCAAAGAATTCAAAGGCAATCACACTTATGCACATTTTTACCAAATCAAGATGCAACAAAGTGATGAAGTAAAAGACAACAAATTATATGCAACAAGCAAAGTGGGAATATTTCTATCAACCCAAGCACCCATATCAACCGAAGGATTTATGATAGCTAATAGGCTATCAACTACGACTCTAGGTGGCTGGTTTTGATGATTATCCCATAATCGATAATGCATACCTAAATGAAGGTAATCATCCATGCTACCTCCAAGTTGCCTTAATCATCACTTCCCCAACCTCAAGTACCCCATTTTTGATGGACGATTCTACCTCTTCCACCCACGAGTGTACCTAATCATGCATATTAACAATATGTCAGTTGTACCATATTCTTCCAAAAATTAAACTAAACATCATACAACTGTTCATTTGCACAAAACTAAGCATCAAAATATCTTTAATTAATACATAGTTTCCATGTCAAGAAGACCTAACAGGGAGGATCATGACATCCTACCCCCACGGAGCTAAACATTGTCCCAAGTCTTTCCAGTTTCATAAAATAAAAATTACTACATTATATTTTCAAACAAAAAGGGAAAATATTTTTGCATGTCCTCCACTTTCTCTCAAGTGGTATTTCTTTTAGAGAAATGGTCCCACTGGACCTTACATTGTTCAAGAGTTTGATTTCGCATAGACTTGGAATGGAACTCAAGTATATTTACTGGCATCACTTCAATATTTTTTATGTTTACCATCTGCCATTTAGAAATATCCCACACATGTTCAGGGTTAGCAATATATTTCCTAAGCAGGGGTATGTGGAAGGTGTCATGGATCTTTGATAAGTTAGGTTGCAAAGCAAGTCGGTATGCCACCGGGATAATCTTCTTAGTGATCTCAAAGGGTCCCACATACCAAGGATCCAACTTTGTGGATTTGATAGCACTCTTCTTCGGCTTAACCCTTAAGAACACTTTATCTCCTATAGAGTACTCTCTTGGAGTCCTTTTTAGATCAACATAATTTTTTTATCGATCAACGACTTATTTCAGCCTTTGTCAGATTACCTTCAATTGATCCTCCATTTCTTTGAAAATATCTGACCCATTTCTTGGAGTACTCTCTTATGCATCATATTTGATATTTCCTAGTATGAAATTTGCAACCTTAGTCAATATTTTGACTATTACAAGGATTGCATCATATTGATACCTATTCTTGAGTAAAAATACTATAAAATCCATAGATATAACCTACTATTTTTACGTAGGTCCATTATGTGGATACAATTATCCTATAGGATGTCTACGTTCAACCTTAACCTTCTAACATTCGAGGCGCAGAGTGATAAAATCGATGATATCCTTCTTCATTCCTATCCAAAAGAAGGTTATTTTCAAGTTTTCCCTCATTTTGCCCCTCCAGGGTGAGTAGAATAAGGAGATTTATGGGCTTCTTGCATTATTAATTCCTTAAATCACTCATTTTTTGTATGATGACTTTACCTTTATATCACAAAAGGTCATCATTCATGCTAAATTCCTTATTACCCTTAGGTTCTCTACTCAACTTAGATCGAATTTCCTTACAATATTCATCTTGAGATTGCTCTTCCTTCACTTGATCTATCAGATCCATGTGACTCCTAGTTATGGCTGCTATGTGCTTCCTTCTACTTAGGGCAACAACAACCTTATTCTCTTTCCCCTTTATATACTCAATTTCAAAGTCATATTTAGCATGAAACTCGACCCATCTTCCCTATCTCGCATTGAGGATAGGTTGGGTGAATATATACCATAGACTCTAGTGGTCAGTTTTCAACTCAAAGGGTCTTTCTACCAACTAGTGGCACCAGAATTTTAGAGTGTGCACCACTACAGCTATCTCTAAATCATGTGTAGCATAATTAACTTCATGCTTCTTAAGCTTCTTTGAAGTATATGCTACTACTGACTTATATTTAGAGACTACTTCTAACCCTTCCAGTGATGCGTCTGTGCATATTGAAAATTTTTGTTGAGGGTTTAGAATTTTCAATATTGGTGTTGTAGTGAGTTTATGTTTTAGTAATACAAAGGTAGCTTCACACTTTTTTGACCACTTAAATTCCTTTCCCTTCTTCTGGAGGTTAGTTATTGTTGCTGCAAACTTAGAATAGTTCTTTATATAATTTCTATAGTAGCTCGTCATACCCATGAATCTTCGTGCTTCTGTCACATTGGTATAGAGTGGCCAATTCAAAATGGCTTCAATTTTCTCTGGATATACATCAATTCCTTTTGTTGATATAATATGTCCAAGATACCGTACCTCTGAGACATAAAAATCACTTTTTTCTAGATTTCCATAGAGTTGGTTCTCCCTTAGAAACTCTAAAACAATCCTGAGATATTTATCATTCTCCTCCTTGTCTCGAGAGTATATTAAGATATATAAAAATACAATAACAAACTGATCTAGATACCTCATGAACACATTTTTCATTAGATTCATGAATGCAGCTAGGGCATTAGTAAGTCCAAAGGATAGGACTGTAAACTCATAATTCTCATACCTATTTTGAATACCATTTTGTGAGTGTCCTCCTCATGTATTATTAATTGATGATACCATGATCTCAAATCAATCTTTGTGGATACTATGGCTCTCTTAGTTGGTCAAACAAATATTTTATTCTAGGTAAAGGGTATCAATTATTTATTATAGCCTTATCAAGCATCCTGTAATCAATACACAACCTTAATGAATTGTCTTTCTTTTTCATAAATAAAATAGGTGCACCCTAAGGTGACACACTTGGTTTTATCAATTCCTTTTCTAATAGCCCTTGTAGTTGCATCTTTAATTCCTGCATCTCAATAGGATTCATATTATAAGGAGATCTATGGATTGGTTCTTCTCCTAGCATAAGGTCAATAGTAAAATAAAATTCTCAAACAGGAGAAAGTTTAGGTAAATTCTCAGGAAACACATCCTTAAAATCCTACAAAATTAGGTGTTTCTCCAACAACTCTTTTATGATCTTCTCCAACCTCATTAAGTTTTATGACATAGACTATCCCTCCCTTCTTGAGAGCTTTCTTCAACTGCATATTTGACAACATTTGGGATTTGAATACCCCCTGCTCACTATGAATTCTTAGTATTTCGTTGTTTTTTTCTCAATACTCGATCCATCTATCCTGGAAATTTATTAAGGCTTTGTGAGCCTGTAACCAATCCATCCCTAGGATCACATCAAAATATTGAATTGGAGCTACATACAAACAACCTTCAATAGCACCACTAGCTAAAATAATCTCTACCATTGGAAAACATTGGTTTACTGAGTAGATTTTTCCAAAACCATACTCAACCTTCCGTATCGCTCCAAATTTTTTGCATCCTTACCTTCAGGCTATAGGATCCGTGCCCGGAAGGAGGATGGGAAAAGGATGTCGCGGTACCTCGGACTGAGAGGACTTGCGAAGGTCCCGCCTCTCAAGGAAGGTGTATATTGGTGATTTTTCGACGGATGGTGGGTTCACCAGGAAACATTTAATGGCAGTTTCCATGCCTAGGTTTGGAATGTGTTTTTATGTGTTCGTTTTTAGCCTTAAGCATTCAAAATCCTAGGTTTGGCCAAATGAGTCTAAATTAATCTATATGAAAATGCAGATTTTAATGAATACAGAGAACAAATTTAAGACAAAAAAATAGAGAAATTAAGAAAGAATAAGAAGAATACCAGATCTGGATGTCTGATGGAGATTCTGATGTTTGAAGCAGTCAGGATCGTATGAGATCTGACAAATTCGTTAGACGAATTCGTCAGAGACCTGCAAACAGAAGAACAAATGCAAAATACAGAGAATACTACTGTGCTAATAGGGGGAAATAACACAAAATGACAGTATGAATACTAAAAAATAATTATGAATAGAAGTTCAAACAAATTATGATGTTCTAATGATAAATTATGATCTTATCATGCAAGTTGAGCTATATGGGTGAACTCCAAATGCAAAATAGTAAGCAATAAGGATAAACTAACTAAAATACAGAATAAAATAGTGAAAGGAATAAGAGAAAGCGTAAACTCTGGGCATTGATTGCCCCCAATGCAGATTGCAGTTGAAATCGTCTAGAAGTAATGAAATCGTCTCGAATTACGACAAGATCGTCCGAGATTTGAACGAGATCATCTGCGATGATCTGAGCTTGCTCCGGTTGAAGATCAATGAGATCCCTGCAAGAAAACTTCAAAATAACAAAGGCAAAATAATGTTCTAGGTATTCTGATGCATGCAAAATCAAGTTATAGGGAAATTCAGCCAGGGGTTGGGAAGGGAAGGTCCTAATGATTAAATAGGCTTAGGGGAGTAGTTAGGAGGTTAGAGATCATCCCTATTTGGGAGATCTCCAACGAGGGAGGGTCTCTAACGGAGCAGACACGCTTCTGCCCGGATTAGAGGCCCGTTGGAACAGAAGCTAATTGTGAATAATCAATTTTGTGACAAGATCGTCTGGACATCCTAGCCCAGACGAAATCGTCAAATCTGGGGCGATATCGTCTGATCGACGATGATATCGTCAAACGATCAAAACAACCTCTAAAAATGGCACGAAAAATGGGGAAACGGATTACCCGGCAATTAATGGGCGGTTTGGGAGGTTAAATTTTGAATTTAAATTATTTACTAGGATGAATGTAATTATTACAATTTTATTGCGCCAATTTTAGGGTGCTACATTTTGCCCCCTCTTTAGCAAATTTTTCGAAAAAAATGCGTTAAAGATGAGTTCTTCTCGATCTATGAGAAAGCAAAAATTATTTCCATTTTTAGGCGACGATTCTTGGTCGAATCGTACGACAGCTTACTATGGTGCCCCCTCCGTGTTTTTACCCAAATCGAATGTTTGAGGTAAAAACGAGGAAAAGCCAAAATTATTTTTGAATAAAATTAAGAAAAATAGGGTAAAACCCTAATTCATTTTTTTACTGTTCATTTTACTGGTTGTAGAGCTCTGGAAGCAAAAATGGTGGAGACGACGCACAGATCAACAAAGGTCCGGCGCGGTCTACGGGTAAGAGTCTAGACTTAGCTAGAATGCTTGAATTTGATTTTACATGCTTTTTAGGTATATTTTAGATGAATTTTGAGCATCGCGGCTGTTTTTGGGCCGTCGACATCGTCGAGACGAAATTGTCCCGATTTCGACGAAATCGTCTCAATTTCGTCAATTTCGTCTAAGGGCGAAATCGGCGAAAGGGGGACGATTTCGTCAAATTAGAGACGATTTCGGCTTGCGAAATCGGAGACGATTCTGCTCAAATTTGGGACGATATCTTCCAATAGTGGGCGATATCATCAATTGCATAAAATTGAACTTTAACTTGCATTATTAATTACTTGAATTGTTTATTAATGATTGTTTGTTGTTTTGTTGTTTATGTTGCAGAGAGGTTTGATAAAGAGTAGGGAATGGAAGTATGGAGGTTTGAGGGATGACTTGGTTGCTCTTACGTAGGAAGAGCGAGATCAGCTGGCACAGGCCGGCTTACAACATGTGGCAGAGATGCCACAAGTGTCTACGGATATGGGGCTACTGACAGCCCTAGCAGAGAGATGGTATCCGAGTTCCTCATGTTTTTGGCTACCGACAGGGGAGATGACTCCCACTCTAGAGGATGTATGGAGGATTCTAAGAATCCCCATACAAGGACGATTGATCACTCCTGCGACCAATCAGGGCCATGCTATGGGACGATTGTGCGGTGACCCGAGCTTCACCCTGGAGAAGGGCGGAGTGAATATCGAGGCACTGCGTTAGATGCCTGGGGCATCTACAATCACATGGGTTCTAGCTGGAGTGGTTGGTGGAATTTTGTTGTGCCACCAGAGCGGATGCAGGGTGTCGTGGATGCTCGTAGATGTGATCTACGATATGCGGGACCACGGGTACAAGTTCTCTTGGGGTAGTTTTTTACTATGCTGGTTGTACAGGATCCTGTATGGGGCGTGTACAAGGGCGGCCGATGTCTGGTGATGACATCGCTCCTACAGGTTTGGTGCTGGGAGCACATTGTAGTGTGGAGGCCGGTAGGGCTTCCTCTAATAGGGGTTTACAGGGAGAGGCCCCGAGTCTTCTACTGGTGGCTCCGGAGAGGGTCACAGCGGCGGATCGACCTTCCTATGTCTTGGAGACTATTGGATGACCTAGTCCCAGACTAGATTACCTGGAGGCCATGGAGAGAGCTTCCAGGGTGGGCTGAGGACGGACAGGATTTGGCTCACATCAGGCGAGTTTGCTGGCTTCGAATGGAGAGGGGAGAGGTGGAGCTCCATCGCTAAGACCAAGTTTTGCATCAGTTTGGTCTGTAGCAGGGGATCCCATATCTAAGGGATTATGAGTTTTCTCAGACTATCCGGGATAACACCATAGTTAGCGGGGCTCCAGACATGCAGCGGTTCTAGAGTCAAGACACCGGCGATGCCCCCATCCAGCCAGTAGATGGTGATGACATAGGGGTAGCCGATGGCTACAATGCCTGGTACGCAGGCATCCACCCTCCTCGAATGACGAGGGCTTAGGTTCTGATTCACATAGTTGTGCATCGAATTTGGAGGAGACACCAGGTGAGAGAGAGCCGAGGAGGCCACAGGCATAGGAGAGGCTACGGCAAAGGGAGAGGAGGGAGGCGAGACCCCCATCTCCACAGAGGGAGAGGCCACCATCGCCCGATAATGGCAAGGGCGTTGACACGGGGGAGAGTAGCGAGACCACTACTCTCCAAGTGAAGAGAGATCATCTCCAGGCATAGGTGCCGACATTACAGGCCGAGGCTGCATGCCACCGAGCTGAGGTGACACAACTTCGAGACAAGATTGCATGCCTCAGGGCACGAGGCAGAGGGGTGAGCACTAGGGAGCTGACATAGGATATTGCCCAACTTACTTTCTACCAAACTTTGTACTATCAGCTAGTGCCAGAGGCGGATAGACTACCCCTGCTAGCCAACATCGTAGATCTGATCAGGATCGGGTCGTCAAGGACCTCATCCCGATCGAGGACTAGGACTACTCAGACTACGATGGGGCCACCTCGTCCTCCTCAGGGTGGGGGAGGAGATGAGGCGGAGAGCTCGAGGGGCTCTCGAGGCTAGAGGATTGCACAACTTTGTACAGATTGACATGATAGCGTTGTATTATTTTTTTTATTTTTTTGGATAGAGGATTGAGTATGCCGAGGTACAGATTGTGGCATACCAATCCAGTTTTGATGATGTATATATACTGTTGACATATATATATGATATGTTTTTGATCATATGACTTGTGTTATGTGTATGCTTATGATGCTTTTATGTTTGATTGATTGATTTGATAATTGGATTGAGGATTCATGAAATTATGTCGTTTTGAAAATTTATACTTTTGATGTCATGCAGTAATATTTTAAATGAAATAATCTGATGTAACAAATTGATTGTTTGTAATGTGATGTAATAAAAAATAAAAAGAGGCTTCTAACAATAATTTCAAAGGACATTGTCGCTATTATAGACCATTTCATGGAGTCGCTACTCACTCGGTCGTCAAGCTAATCCCAGTATAGAAATATTGTTAAAAGTAAAAGAGTGCTTAAGAGACTATCTTAAGACTTTGGTGCAATAGTGAAAATGATGGTGATGATGGTTTTTTTTTCAGATTTTCATGGAAATAGTATGCATGAAATAATGTTAAAATGATTTTTGCTAGGCATAAATTCCTAAGTGTGATAAAATTTTTGGATAATTCTTTAGGAATTATACCATCATTGCAAAATTGAAGGTTGACATAATGACATAAAATAATGAAAATGTGTTTGCTTTTTAAAAGCATAATTTGTGTAACATAATGATTTAAATCATATGGTTTTTATGATTATAAATAAATGGGAAATAAAAATTGTTACAATGATTTGCGCTAGGCATAGAATATGTAGGTATAGACTTATACCATCATCGCGAAAATCAAAGAAAAATAGATAGTTTTATTGCATGGTTGATTTTTAATAAATAGAAAATATGAAAATGAGGACTTGCGCTAGGCATAAAATTCCAATTTTGGTTTTGGAACTATACCATCGTCACGAAAGTCGACCAGATATATATGTTTTGATTGTATATTTTGAAAGAAATTTTGGATTTTTCTATTATATAGTTGTCTTTATGGTAAGCAACTGTACTTGATTTATTCCAAACAAGTTGCAAGAAGAATATTTCAAAGTATTTTGAAGACAAAAGTTAGATTTATAAGGAATCCCATGTGCATATGTGAATTCATTTCCGATCTTGATTTATCATAATGATACACAAAATCTCTCAAATACAAATGTGTGTGCAATTGCTTTGTGCATTTACCAGTTTTGAGCAACATAATATGATACAAGTGATTTGAAGAAACCAAATAAGTGTTCATTAACCATGATGTAGATGCATATAACCATACTAGACTTCTATGTAGGTCGGATTATCAAGAGCTAGCTAATCCATAAGCAGACATAGGTCTATACAAAATAAGGTCGCTAATGTGACAGACATATCACCACGCTAGGGGTTACCCAAGGCCAAGCAAGTTGGGCACAAACCACCTGTTATGGGGCTTACCTCACAGTTTTCGAATAATTGAGAATTCCAAGGATTCAAGCTCATCAACCCTTCTTTTCTTTTCAAAGGGTAGGGAAAGGGATTTTATTGCTTTTGCTTTTGCTCATTTTGCTTTCTTTTGAACTTTGCTTCTTTTTCTTTTTGTATTTTTGTTTGCTTGATTTTTGAGATAGTGCTTGAAATATTACTGTAATGATATAAAATAACATTTTTCTTTTCTCTTTTTCTTGAACTTTTCTTTTCTTTTTCTTTGCTAGGGATACTTGCTCGGATTAGTTGTATAGCAAGGGATTTTTATTCTGGGTAGGGGTGAGCTTGTCCTTTTGCAAATTCTCAAAGATTCTAGACCATGTGCATGATAGGATAGCAGGGAAACTTTTCGCTCAAGAAATCACTTCTACTATGTAGCAAAACATGGAAATTACAAATATAATCATTTTATTGTGAAAATATGTGCTTGGTTTAAGTAAATAACAAGATCAATTCTCTATGCTCAAACTCTATTTAATTGAATTTTGTGGACTTTGATATAAGAGATATTAGTAATCATGCCAGATAAAATCAAGATATTTATTTTTGTGAGTGTGCAAGTGAGGGATTCCAAATAAATGCTAATTTGTCTAAAATAATTTGAAACATATAACTGCAATAATTGTGAGAGAATATATATAAATACTTTTGAGAAGTTTTGAGAATACTGACTCTTTCTTTCTTCTTTATTTTGTTTTGGTTTCGAAAGAGTCAAGCATATTGTTGTTTTTATATTTTTATCATTATTTTGTTTTTTGGTTTTATTTTTGTTTTTGAACAAAAAATTTAACAAGTGCCATAAATAAATGCAACAAATAGTTTTGAATATTTTGATGATTATGAATGTTTTTGATGTTTTTGAATTTATAAAGTGAAAGAAATACAAGATAGTGATTTTTAACAAATATATACATGGATGAAATGACCAAATTTATGCATAGTAACGTTTAAGATGCAAAATATTCATGGGATCTTTAAGTTCTTTACCATCTAAGGTAGATAATTTGTATGCTCCTGATTCAAATTTAGCAGTAATAATGTATGGTCCAAGCCAGTTGGGCTCAAATTTACCTTTAAGGTCCTTAGTTGCATTTGTATTTTTTTTATTTTCTTTTAAAACAAGGTCGTCGATCTCAAAGGATCGATGACGAACTTTTTTAGCATATGATCTTTTAAGCTTGTTTTGGTAGGCACGGAGATGCTCCAAAGCATTGATGCATTTTTCATCTAGGAGTTCCAGCTGATTGAGTCTGCCAGCATGATATTCATCTCCTACTTCGGTATCTTGAAGTAGCAGAGCCAAAGAAGGAACGTCCAATTCAAAGGGAAAAACTGCTTCAGCACCGTAAACCAAAACAAATGGTGAAGTTCCAAGTGGGGGTTGGAACACTAGTTCGATAGGCCCACAAGGTTGGATATAATTGAATGTGCCGATCACGGCCGCTTTATTGACCAATATTTTGAGGATTTTGATTAAGGTTTTGTTAGATGCTTACGCTTGACCATTACCCTGAGGATAATAGGGAGTGGACCAGCGATGTTGAATCTTATATTTTTGGCATAATTTTTTAACATCTTTATTTTTGAAACAAGTTCCATTGTCAGAGATGAGATTTGTAGGAATTTTGAACCTACAAATGATTTGATTAAAAATAAATTTAGAGACTTGTGTGCCAGTGCAGGAAGCTAAAGGCATAGCTTTGACCCACTTCGTGAAATACTCAATGGCGGTTATGATGAACTTGTGTCCATCAGATGACACAGGATTGATTTTGCCAATAATATCTAAACCCCATTTGGAAAAGGGCCAAGGAGATGAAATAGCCTATAGCTCTTATGCAGGCGCATGGACAAGGTCAGCATGTTTCTGGCACTTGTCGCAATGGTGCACATACTCATGTGCATCCGTTTCCATGGTAGGCCAAAAGTATCCTATCCGAAGGAGCTTTTTAGCAATGACGCTACCACTAAAGTGTCCTCCACAAGATCCATCGTGGGCTTCACTCAAGGCTGATTTAGACTCTTCTAAGTTTAAACATCTTAATAGGATACCTTTAAAAGATCTCCTATATAAAGTATTGCCAATTATTACAAATCGACTTGCTTGTCGACGTAATAACCGACGCTGGTTTCTATTAGAATTGGCAGGGAAAGTCCCATTTTGGAGAAAATCAAATGTCCGTATACCAAGGTTCAGGAGTAGTTTCATTGATTAGAAACACATCCAAAGGCTCTAAGCATGACTTATTTGAAGCAGGTTCCTAGAGTCGACGAATAATGATAGTGGCATATTCATCATCTAACTCCAAGGGCAGGAGAGATGCAGCTGCGGCCATAGCATCACTCGCACGGTTGCTAGTTCGAGGAATAGCTTCTAAGGTAACTTGATCAAATAGAGACATTAATTATAAAACATAGGCCTTATATGGGTGCAGTTTATCATCTCTGGTCTGATAAACTTCATTAATTTGGTTTATAACCAGTTGAGAATCACCAAAAACTAACAGATGTTTAATTTTTAGCGCCAGGGCAGCTCGTAATCCAAGGATTAGAGCTTCATACTCAACAGTATTGTTGGTGCAAGCAAATGTCAATTTGAAGGACAGAGGAATAAGATGTTTTTGTAGGGATATTAAAATAATACCCGCACTAGCCCCACTCATGCATCGAGCTCCGTCAAAGTATAAGGACCATTGTTCAATATGGTCTCGCCTCTAATTGAAAGCATTTGTCAGAAACTCAATGATGAGGGGATGGGTAGACTCTAAGGGTGCAAGCAACTAATTGATCTGCTATGATTTGACCCTTAACAGACTTATGTCCTATGAATGTGAGATCAAACTCACTTAGAGCAAGAACCCACTTGGCTGTGCGACCTAATAAATAAGGTCGACTCATGAGATACCTTAAGGGATCGTATTTGGCAATGACATACGTTTTCTGACTAAGCATATAGTGTCATAATTTTTGCGTAGCAAAAACAACTGCTAGACATAATTTTTCTAATGCTGTGTAGCGGGTTTCATAACTGATGAAGGTTCAGCTAATATAATAATTAGCATGTTCTCTCTTTTCATCATCAATTTGAGCTAACATAGCTCCTAAGGTAGAATATGAAGCTAAAATATATAGGAGAAATGGGCGATCAGGTTTAGGTAGTGAAAGCACAGGTGGATTAAGGAGGTATTGTTTGAGAAGTTCAAAAGCTTCTCTAAATTCGGTGTCCTAATTAAAAGGGACATCCTTCTTAAGGAGTTTAAGAAAGGGACCAGTTTTTTCCGCCAGCTTATCGATGAAGCGATGGATAGCTTGAAGTTTACCTTGTAAACTTCGTAACTCAGATATATTAGTAGGTGCGGGCATATCAGTGATGGCCGCAATTTTGAGAGGGTCAATTTCAATACCATGGAAAGAAACTAAAACCCCTAATAGTTTACCGAACTTAACTCCGAATATACATTTTTCTAGATTTAATCGAATAATATATTCTCGTAATCGATTAAAAACTTTTCTCAAATCATCTAAATGGTTATATTCAATAATAGAGCGAGCTATAATATCATCTACATAATCATGTAGGATATCATGCATCATATCATGAAAAATATAGGTCATAGCTCGTTGATAAGTTGCACCTGCGTTCTTTAAGCCAAATGGCATCACTTTCTAGCAAAAGGTACCCCAGGGGGTAATAAAGGTTGTTTTAGCCTGATCTTCAAGAGCTATCCTAATCTAATTATAACCATAGAATCCATCCATTAAGGACATCATCCCACTCCCGGTAGTAAATTCAATGATTTGATCCATGTTTGGAAGAGGAAAGTCATCTTTAGGGCATGCGGCGTTAATATCTCTAAAATCTGTGCAAACCCTAACTTTGGTAGCTTCTTTCTTGGTGACTGGAACTACATTTGAGATCCATTCAACAAACATAATCAATAGCTTGTATAAATATAACATTCAGGAGTTTTTCTAACTCCCCTTTGACTAGCAGAGCCACTTTGGGATGCATTTTTCTAAGTTTTTGTTTAACAGGTTTAGCATCCGGATGGACCACTAGATGATGCATGACTACAGAAGGGTCTAGACCTGGCATATCTTCATATGTCCAAGCGAAGACATCTTCATACTCTTTAAGGAATGCAATGTATTGTTCTTGTTTTTCTTGACTTAATTATGATCCAATATTGATTATGTGAGGATTATCCTCAGTTCCAATGTTAATTTTAATGATGTTTTCTACCTCCATGTGTAGATCTCTTTCAAAATTAGGTGGGGCGGGTGAAACACCCAATTCTTGTAATTCTTGTAAGGTTAATTTAGATAATTCATCTTGAGGATTAGTGGCCTCAAGTTGGGCTATAGTTGGTATGGAACCATCAAAATAAAATCCATTGTGTAACATCTCTTCAACAAAGACATCATGGAAGATATCTCCTTCCAACTCTTCATCGAGGTCAGCAATCATTTCGGGGTAAGCTATGGATAGCATGTTACATGAAAACTACTGATTTTTAAGAGGCAAATCAACATGCCTATCCAAATAATCTTGATAACATATGAGTTGATCATCATCTTCAAAAGGAAAGGGTTGACCCTTACTAGGAAATAGGCCCACACCACAGTGGGCAGGCCACGGTTCTACCTCGAAAGGTTCTTTCATGCCATTTTGGAAAGGTCCCAAGCCTTTCCCTTTATATCCCATTTTAAGCATCATGGGTTTAGCTTTAATATAATCATTGGTAAAATAACACCAAGCGTATCCCTCATGATGATTTTTGATATTCCAATGGATTCTTCCCCAGTCATATCCTTTATAAATGAAGGCACAACTCCTAACTTGGTAAGTACTTCCCATAGGTTGTGGGAGGCCCAAAGTACGAGGATATGGCGGTAAATTATTCAAAAGAATTGAATCTTGCATGAAAGCATTTGTTTTTTCTGATATTAAGGTTGTGGATAAATCTGGTAAAAGTTCATCAGAAATGGCATAAGATGTAGAAGGCTTATTACCTATATCTTGAGATGTGGAAGGTATGATTGATATTTCTGTAGGTTTTGAATTTATAGGGATAGAACTTGAAGGATTGGTTGTAGATTTAAGATCTTTTTGAGGTTCTAAAATGATTTGTTTAGAGGGTTGTCGATCTATATAGGAGGATGAAATTAATGGAGGGGAAATAGGTGAAGTTATGGGTGTGTGTTTCACAGTTTTAGATGAAAAATAAGAACTAGGATGTGTGGATGACAGAGCAGGGCAAAATTGCACTCCAATGGGTTCTGCCAAAGCACACATATCAAAAGGTCTAGGGTCACCATGGATAGTGACCAACTAATTTTTAAACTCAAATTTAACACATTGGTGTAAGGTTGATGGGACCGCTCGCATGGCATTGATCCAAGGGTGGCAAAAAAGTATATTGTACGATGCTAGGCAATGTACAATAAACACGGTTGTTTCTAGGGTTCTAGGACCAACTTGCAATGGGAGGGTAATAACTCCACACGTTTCTTGTGTTTCGTCATTAAAAGCTATGATAATCATATCAGTTTTCTTCATTTCATCACTTCTAAAGCCAAATCGTTAGTAGAAGTCAAAAGTGCAAATGTTTAGAGATGAGCCATTATCAATCAAGACTCGTTTGACAGCTACATCCCCAATTAAAGTAGTAATTTATAAGGGATTATCCTTATGTAAACTGTGTTGTGGGATATCTTTATCCCGGAAGTCAATACAATCAATCTCTCGAGTGATGATAGTATTGGCCATAGCTTCAGGTTGAATGTTTTGAGGTACCATCATTTGGCTTAATGTAAGCATCAACTCATCCCTATGGGTGGGAGAGGATCTTAATAAATCCAAAAGGGAAATTCGGGCTGTAGTATTGGATAATTGCTCATTAATATTGTAAGGGGGTTTAGGTTGAACATTAGGAGCATGATTCCCTTTATTGGGGTTTTTCAAAACGAATGGAGCTAATCCATCGTTCTGGTTTGGTTCTTGTTGGGAATTTTGAGCTTGTTGTCGGGTGATGACTCCGATGGTACCTACAATGTTATAGTGGAGATGCTGAACTGGTCTCGATTGAGCATTGATGGCTTGTTCATTAGAAAGGAATATATTAGAATAAGGTCGAGTAGTAACTCGTCTAGGAAATGGTTCTTTTGGAACCATAGAATCTGTGACGAGTTGAATAGGATCTGATTCATTTTTAGAACTATTCGACTGGTTTGAAGTAATTTCTACTTCACTTTTAGTATCCGATTCTATATCACTAGAATCAGAAGTTTGAAAATTATGTAAGGGCCTGGTCGTAACCAAGGATAAGGTTGTGTCAAATATTTGAGGATCCTAAACAGGTAATTGTCCGCTAATGGTTCCTACATATCGGGTAGGAGGGAGAACATTATGATGTTCGATTTGATTGGCTACCTCTTTACCATGTCTTGGTAAAGTGTGTTGAAATATGTCTAATGTTTGATTAGCATTTTGATTTTGATTTTGGGGAACGGTCTTTTGAGTATTATTAGGAGGGTTTTGTTTAGGTTGGAATGCTTGCACTTCCATTTCATTATTATCAATCAAATCTTGTATTTTATGTTTCAACCTTTTACAAGCATTGGTAGAATGTCCAGGTCCTCTATGGAAATCACAAGTGTAAGTTAGCTCTGTATCCGGGTATAGTTGGATCAGGTTCCTGGATAGCTGGTAATTGGATCAAACCTCTTTCGAGTAATTGAGGTAAAATAGTTGATAAGGGTTGATTTAATCTAGTGAATTCTCGAGGTGGCTTATCAGGAGGTTTCAATATAAATTTTTTTGTTGTCTTTGGTGCATTGATATTAGCAACATTTTTGTTTTCAGTGACTCCGTCACCAACAACTTGTTTGTTTTTATATTGATTTTTGAATTTTTTCTCATCATCCTTCTTCCTAAGTTGGCCTCTCCTAATGAGAGCATCTTCTACTCTTCGAGCTAAATCTATAGCTTGATCGAAGGTAGTTAAGGTAGCAATTGATATGTCATAAGATATTTGTTCTTGCAAATTATTGATAAAAATGTCCAACATTTCCCTATAAGGTAGCACAAAGTGTAGTTTTCCTGTCAATTGCCTCCATCTAGCTAAGAAATCGGCAAAACATTCATCTTTGTCTTGTTTTAAATTGTATAGATCTTTAATGGTTACATGCCTCTCGATGTAGGCACTAAATTGATGGACAAATGATTCAAGCTGTTTCTTCGAATTTTCTCAAAGAATGAGTGGGCAATTGATAGTACCACTCTAATGCCATTCCACCTAAACTTTTCGGGAAAATTTTTAATAATAGCAAGTCATCATGTGATATGTCATGACATGATATCCTAAACATGCGAAGATGCTCTATGGGATCTTCGGTTCCTTTATATATAGGCAGGATGGGCATGGGAAAATGCTTAGGGTATGGTTGAGCTACAACTATGGGATCCAAAGGTTGACTACATATCTCTCGATAATTATACGAGGGGCGATAGGGATCTATCTAGTCCATACGTGAAGCTAACTGTTTCACCATGGCTTCCAGATTACTATTTTGCCCACCATATTGGTTTGGTAGGGCATTAACATGGGTTTTACGGGCATATGATGGAGGAACATGAAGATTAGATGCCATGTTACTATTGTGTAAATTGTTGGTAGGAAAAGTGTTATGAAGGAATTTTGAAGTTGTATTATGTTGTATTCCAGATTGTTGAAAATTGGTGTTTGGCTTCATTTTAGGTTTTTGTTTACTTGAAGCATATTGCTCAATAGTTTGGCAGAATAAAGTAGTGAAGGAAGGTTTCTTTTGTGTGGGAATGATTTTAGGTTGAATAACAGGTTCCTTAGGAGGTTGGCTAACCTGTTTTTTTGACATGTTTTGCATCATAGTGACCATGTCTGTATTGGATGGCCCAGCCTTGTCACTTTCTTGATCAATGAAAGACAAGGGATTAATGCGCACATCATACATATGTTCCATGGCTGCCTGAGTGTCACTAATTTGCCCTTTATCAATACGAACTGCCACATTAATGGCATCAATGTTATCATCAAGAAATTTCTTGAAATGATCTATGTTGTCAAAAGCAATAGTTCCATCTGGAGCTACTCTAGGAGATGAGGATCCATCCTCTTTAACACTTCCTTCTTGTTCATTATCTTCACCTAGGTCATCTTCTGGTTGAGCTAGAGTTTTTCCTTCCAAAGTTGGATCTTCAGGAAGGACATTTGGGTCTCTAGTTGTATCTTGTAACCAATCTTCTTCTTCTCCTAAAGTTTCTTTACCATTCCTAAGTTTAGGCATGGTGATAAATTTTGATTTCAGCATATATATATATATATATATATATATATATATATATATATATATATATATATATATATATGCAACAAAATTAAGAGGTATATATTTACTATATACCTACTACAATATTTGAAATGAAATGTTTAAGTTTTTGCTATGTTTTTTAGTTTTTTAGTTTTTAATTTTTAGTTTTTCTTTGTTTTTGAAATAATATAATAAAGACAACAAATAACACAATAAATGCAAGAAATAAGACTGAAAGTAATAATCTAGTTTTCTATAAATAATTTATAAATATCATTAATAGGCTCGAGTTGTTCAGGATTCATGAAGTGTTCTTCTTCAAATTGAAAGTTTTCTTTTAAAAATTTGATGAAAAGAGCTATAGTGATATTATCTCGTCTCGGATCTTTGGTTGATAGAAGTAAATCTCATGGCAATACTCTCGATATAACATAGCTCGAGGAACTCTATTCCATCTTTCCCTATCTGTAAGAACAACCTCTTGGTCTTCTACACAACCTAGGAACTGGTGTACAATGGCTGCGTTCTTGAGGTATTCCTCGAAGGTGAAAAATTATGAAGATACTAGAGCTCTCCTATAAGCTAACCATCTATGGCAGGCTCTCTGAAGTTCATGATAAAAGACAAGTTGATGAGGATCCAGGATTCTATCTAGGACTAGCCTCTTTTGTTTAAGTTCTGTTGACCTATATGAAATGACACTAAGTCTCCTATTAAGTTCGCTCCACAAGAGTTGATTTCTATCTATTTCAGGCACACTAAGTACAAAGTTGACTTCTATTGCTGCCAATTGGTTTTCTACATTTATAGTAACTGCTAATATTTTCTTAGGAGCTACCATCTAAACATGATTTTAAACTTTAAATGTTTTAAAATGCATCTATGTTTTAGTTGTTCTATTTTTTTGTTTTGTTTTTGTCTTTGTTTTTGTCTTTGTTTTTTTTGTTTTCAAAAGTTTATGATGCATTCACGTCGGGTTCACCAAAATGTATCGCTCCAAATTTTTCGCATCCTTACCTTCAGGCTATAGGATCCGTGCCCGGAAGGAGGATGGGAAAAGGATGTCGCGGTACCTCGGACTAAGAGGACTTGCGAAGGTCCCGCCTCTCAAGGGAGGTGTATATTGATGATTTTTCGACGGATGGTGGGTTCACCAGGAAACATTTAATGGCAGTTTCCACACCTAGGTTTGGAATGTGTTTTAATGTGTTCATTTTTAGCCTTAAGCATTCAAAATCCTAGGTTTGGCCAAATGAGTCTAAATTAATCTATATGAAAATGCATATTTTAATAAATACAGAGAACAAATTTAAGATAGAAAAATAGAGAAATTAAGAAAGAATAAGAAGAATACCTGATCCGGATGTCTGATGGAGATTTTGATGTTTGAAGCAGTCAGGATCGTCTGGAATTTGACAGAATCATCTGAGATCAGACAAGATCGTCTGAGATCTGACGAATTCGTCAGACAAATTCGTCAGAGACCTGCAAACAAAAGAACAGATGCAAAATACATAGAATCCTATTGTGCTAACAGGGGGAAATAACACAAAATGACAGTATGAATACTAAAAAATAATTATGAACAGAAGTTCAAACAAATTATGATGTTCTAATGATAAATTATGATCTTATCATGCAAGTTGAGCTATATGGGTGAAATCCAAATGCAAAATAGTAAGCAATAAGGATAAACTAACTAAAATGCAAAATAAAACAACAAAAGGAATAAGAGAAAGTGCAAACTCTGGGCACTGATTGCCCCTAATGCAGATTGCAGTCGAAATTGTCTAGAAGTAATGAAATCATCTCGAATTACAATAGGATCGTCTGAGATTTGAACGAGATCATCTGCGATGATCTGAGCTTGCTCCGGCTGAAGATCAATGAGATCCCTGCAAGAAAACTTCAAAATAACAAAGGCAAAATAATGTTCTAGGTATTCTGATGCATGCAAAATCAAGTTATAGGGAAATTCAGCCGGGGGTTGGGAAGGGAAGGTCCTAATGATTAAATAGGCTTAGGGGAGTAGTTAGGAGGTTGGAGATCATCCCTATTTGGGAGATCTCCAACAGGGGAGGGTCTCTAACGGCGTAGACATGCTTCTGCCCAGATTAGAGGCCCGTTGGAACAGAAGCTAATTATGAACAATCAATTATGCGACAAGATCGTCTGGACGTCCTAGCCCAGACAAAATCGTCAGATCTAGGGCGATATCGTCTGATCGGCGATGATATCATCAAACGGTCAAAAAAACCTCTAAAAATGGCACAAAAAAGGGGAAACGGATTACCCGGTGGTTAACGGGCGATTTGGGAGGTTAAAATTTGAATTTAAATTATTTACTAGGATGAATGTAATTATTACAATTTTACTATGCCAATTTTAGGGTGCTACACCTTCCATCCATGGGTCAAATATCTTGGCCTTTTCGGTATATCCCTTGCTAAACCAGAATAAATAAAGTTATTTACAGCCCCACTATCAATTAAAATATTTAATTGCTTATTAAAAATCTTACCTTTCACAAGCAATGGGGTAACTTGCCCATCTAGCTTTTGATTCCCAGTTGTAACGTAAATCTGGTGTGTGGGTTCCTTTCCCTTGGTACTAGATGTACTCGGTATTTTTTGATGTATACATTGACTAGCATAGTGATGGCCTCTCCAATTATAATAATCATTCTTGGGACCCTATCGCTTTTCAGGTTTTTGTTCCCTTGCCTTATTTTTGGGGGCTAAAATTTACGATTTCTAAGGTTGAGGTTTTGCATTTTTGGTATTGTTGTTGGTTTTATTTTGGAATTTCTTCTTGAACTTCCCTTGTTTCCCATTGTTTCTCTTATTGAATTTTTAAGGATTCTTGCTATTTCGATCTTGTTCCTTTTCCCATTTGAAGAATCCTTGATTATTCCTCTTCCTAAGTGCTTGTTGATCTTGCTCATACAAGACAAAATAGTTGAATTGTAAGTGAGACTCTGCTTTCCTTACCAGGTTATATACCTTCTGTAGTGACTTGGGTTCATTCATGTTTACATCATGCCCAAATCTTGATTCTAACCCAAGAATGAACTTATGAACCCTCATATTCTTATCATAAGCGAGTACATACTTTACTAATAGTACCAACTTTTTATAGTGTATATCTACAATTTTGGTTCCTTTCCAAATATTGGCAAACTCCTCAAACTTTAATGCATAAAAGTGTTCTATAAGGAACTTTTTTTACAGATTTCAACAAAATCTTTCATAAGATATTGATAGGTTTGATCTAATTATTATCATATCAAGTTTCCCACCAATCTAAATTAGCCCCTTCTAGGTAGATTGTGGTCCAAACTTCTAATTCCCTTAACCAGGCTTCAGCTGCATCCCCGTACCCTTCTCCATTGAACTTATTGATATGAATGTTTTCAACTCTCTAGCCATTATTTTTCAGAAGATATCTGGATTCCAACTGTTTTGTGGTTAGCCCATCAGCTTGGCTCACCTCTAAACTTCTAGCTTGCAAATTCTGATTCACAATAGTTTCCAAAACTTGTTTCATCTGATCCTATATGGTAGCAACCATAGCAATGAGGTCTTCTACCTCTCTACTAGAATTTATGGGATCCTCTTTCCATATAAAGAAGAACCCATCACACATTATAAAGAAGAACTTCTTAAAATATGTAGCATAAAGGGATTGACCATCTATAATGGCATAAACATTTGGAAAAAAATATGGAAAATATACTTGTAAAACATGTAATGAACAAAGTGTAGTTGATTATTTTCTCACCAGAATTTATTTCAAGGATAAATTATCTAGAAATTTAAGCAATTCCTATGGAGCTAAAATATTATCACAATCCAACATATATAAAAATCCAAATGCAAGAAAATAAGATATATGACCTAGATCTTGAGGATCCATATATGGCATTGGTAAAAAGCATCATAAAATATAGTAGGCTTGGAGAGATGGTTTTTGTGGATGACTTTAATGCCAACCAACAAATAGAAATGCAAGACCTTTAAACATTAATGAAGACGTTTATGATAATCCAATGTGGCTAGAAGAAGATGTGGATCACCATTGGTTAAGGTCCTTGGATGACAGTCAAGGACCCATCACACATTATAAATAATAACTGCTTAAACTATGTAGCATAAAGGGACTGATAATCTACAATGGCATAAAAATTTGGAAAAAATATCGAAAATATACTTGTAAAACACATAATGGACAGAGTATAGTTGATTATTTTCTCACCAAAATTCATTTCAAGGATAGATCTAGAAATTGAAGCAGTTCTTATGGAGCTAAAATATTATCACAATAAAACGTATATAAAGATCCAAAAACATGAAAGTGGACAAGAACATATTCAAATAACTAGAAGAAAAACAACTAGAAACATCCATATGACAAAGTAAAATCGGAAAAATTTTAAAACATAACTCAAGTAAATTATGCAAAGAGAGGAAAGAAAGAGGGCAAATGTTTTTAAACATATACTTTTGATAATAATAAATTGATGGATATAATCAAAGAATCCTTAAAATCATGGAAAAGGTTAAAACTTAGGAAAATAAAACATGAAAGCTCCCTTATAAATCTATGGTATGATGAAGAATGAAAAGCAGTAAGGAGAGCTTTGAAAGAACTAAACAAAGAGAAAATAAATAACAAGATATATATATATATATATATAGCTAGCAAAAACAATAAAATAATAATACATAAGATCAAGGTAAAAAGAATTGATATATCATCAAAAGCATAGCCAATTCTAGAAAGAGCTACAACAAAGAAAATGTACACAAGAAAAAATATCACAAGAGATCAATGATTGCAATATGCTAAGCAATTACATGAGAGAAACCAAGAAAAAAATGACCTTTTTGTAATTAACACAACTAAGAAACTTATTTTATGAAATATGTGAAAAAGGACATTGACAAATTAGCAATAGGTGAAGTTCAGGATATACATGGTTTGCAAGTTGAACATATCAAGTGTGGGGTTAACATATTAGCACCACAATTCTAAAATATTTTTAGTGGTATCTTTAAAGAAGGCTTTGCATTGGAATAGACAACCAATCTAGACATACCATTACATAAATTTGGAGACACCAACAATCCTTCACATTACCACACCATCATGATTAATTATCTTTTTGTAAAATTGTTTGGTAGCATAGGAGAAAGCATAATGAATCAATAGATAGAAAATCAAGAAAAGAGGGCAGTAGGAAAAGAAGGGTTTAGACAAAAGTACTCAATAATAGATCACTACATTAGTTTAAGGCATTAAATAGAGAGAATATGGAATGAAAGAATAGAATTTTGTTGTATCTTTGTGAATGTTAAAAAGGCTTTTGACAAAGCATCTAGAGGTAAATTATGAAAAAGAGAATAACTTGTCATACCAACCAAGTATGGAGTAGTTGTATATAAACCTTATGAGCAAGTGATAGCAAAAATTAGAATCCCAAAAGGATTGTTAGAATTTTTGTGAGTGATATCAGGCTGAAATAAGGTTGTCCATTATCACCCATTTTATTTGATCTTTATATTAACAAATTTGAGGAATGGGTGGAAAAGATAGAAGAAAAGGGAATACAATTGGCTAGTTATGTGGTGATACTTCTCTATGTTGATGACCTCAACTTGATTGGAAAGACACTTGAAATTTTAAAAGAACATCTAAAGGTTTTAAAGCATTTTTGTAAAGAATATAAGACACAAATAAAAACTAATAAGACTCAAATTATGGTATTCTCTACTCAAAGAAAGCAAAAGCAACCATATATTTTGCTTGAAGGAAATCCTTTAGAGGTAGTAATAGAATACAAATACTTTAGGTTAGATTTTCAAAGCAAACTCAATTGGATAATATGCAGGATGAAATAGATACATGCAAGATGGAAGGTACTCTACTAATTTTAAAATAAGGGTAAAAATGCATAGTTATGAGATTGAAAAATCGTTAGGGTCCTTTTTGGATTATTAGTTATTCTAATTGTGTTATATAAGAGTGAGGTGTGGGCTAGCAATACATCATGTTTTAAATGGAGAAAAATAGAAAGAATTCAAAAGCAACATATTGCAAATAATTTTATAATTAAAGCATTAATCCCATATGAGATTTTACTTGCTAAAACATAGAATTATTCACTAGAAGCAAAAGCTATGGAAAGACTATTAAAGTATTGAGATTACATGGGATATTTGGTCACAACCACACTATTTAAGCCCTCGAGAGCTAGATGGATTGGTAAGTGCTTGTCTGGCTAGACATTTACCATGAAGACACCCAGGTTCAAACCTCGGGGGTAGCTTGTTTGCAAAGATAGTAGTTTGATATGAATTTTCTAAGTGCGCACGAGACCAATGATGATGGTACAAATCCCGAGCCACTGGTGGTCCCCTTCACGTCGGGTCAGCAATAACAAAGCAGAATAGGTTTTGTGGAAGTAGCACATGTGGTTTGAACCTTACACTTATCAATTACTAAAAATAGCATGGTTGTGACCAAATCTCCTATGTAATCGAAAAAAAAATGGTCTATTAAGGTACTTAAAGAAAACAAAAAGAATGGAAAGTAGGTTGTCAAAATAGGTAGTCAAAGAAACACTAAATAGAAGAAAAGACACATTGATGGAACAAAACAATAAATGGATGAAAAAATAGATCATGAGGTCCCACACTCCAAAAAATAAATTAAATAGTATGTGAAGGAAAAATTTAGACTTATTATGTGGACTAAAAATTTAAAAAAAACAAAAATAGTATTACATCAATGAATTTAACCCAAACTATAAACACAACTAAAATAAGTACATAGATGTAGAGATAAATGGAAGGAAAAAATGCTTATAGCCTAGCTAAGATCTAATACATACCAACTCAAATACGAAAATAGGATGGACACTATCTCAAAATGTATGGTCAAAACAAATATATGGTTTTGGTAGAATAAGAACAGTGGAGATCAAAGGTTAGGTGGATTGGTAAGTTTTGGCACTTACTAGTAAGAGACTTAGGTTCAAGTCCTGGGACATGCTTGTTTGTAAAATAGTAGTCTGATCTTTGAATCTGTTGAGTGTGCGTCAACCCAACGATATGACAGTGGTACCGAGTGTGTGTTAACAAAGGTAATAGTCTAGCTTGAATCTGTTGAGTGTATGCTAGCAATGGTGACAATACCAATCCCAAGAAACCAGTGGTCCACTTCATGTTGGATTAAACAACAATGAGATGGAATAGGGGTTATAAGGGACAGCCCCAAGATTTGAACCATGTTTGATGGTAGAAAAGAAGTGTGGATGTATCAAATAAAAATAATAAACTAAAAACAACAATAATTTAAAATATTTGAATTCCTGTAACCTTTTATATATATATATATATAATAGTCTAACTTGAATCTGTTGAGTGCGTGCTAGCCCGACAGTGATGGTATCAATCCTGAGCAACTAGTGATCCACTTCATGTTGGATTGAACAACAACAATATGGAATAGGGGCTATAGGGCACAACCCCAAGATTTGAACCATGTTTGATAGTACAAAAGAAGTGTGTATGTATCAAATAAAAATAATAAACTAAAAACAACAATAATTTATAATATTTTAATTCCTATAACTTTTCCATATATATATAATAGTCTAACTTGAATCCGAGAGTGGCGGTACCAATCACGAGCAACCAGTAGTCCACTTCATGTTGTATTAAAAAACAACGAGATGAAATAGGAGTACCAATCCCGAGAAACCTTTTCCCCATATATATATATATATATATATATATATATATATATATATATATATATATATATATATATATATATATATATATATCAATTTATAAATATTATATATTTTTTATGAAAGACCATTTTAATTATAAAAATAAAAGTCCTTTACAACAAAAAAAAGTGTGGGTGGAGAAAAAATCACACCTCAAAAGCCACTAACTTATCCTAATAGCGGATAAATAAAAATAAACTGCACCACACAGGCACCATGGCCATCAACATCAAACTAGAAATATTCTAAAGCTAGAAAGGCCTTAAGAAATTTTAAAAAATACACTCAACAATGCTCCAAATGGTCTAGCTCCATAGCTATAAATACAAAGCCTTATCCATTTGAAGTGGGTGGTTCCCCCCACCCATCACAGTGCTCCTCACCCCAACTTGAAGCATGAGTAATTGGAGAAGAAGGATAGGACCAACTAGAAATATACATGTTGTTTGAAGCCCCTCCACCATCATTAGGCACATGCATAGATTGTGGTGTGATCACAAGCACAAAATGCTAGGAGATATACATATCCTACTGCTACAATGACCCTCCACAGTCACGAGATCTACTCCGAGGAGGCTGACATCGTGCACGATCAGGGCATCAATACGAACGGGATCTGGCTGGGTGACGAGGCGAATGATCAAGGGCCTCCCTACTAATGACACAAGGGGTGTTGCCCCAATATTTTAGAAAAGCCTACAAATGGTCCAGGTCTATAGCCATATTTTTAGCCTAGTCACAAATTTGAAACCACACATCATGAAAAACTTTGATCTTTTTAGAAAACAAAAAACCTTGATACGGATCAACCTGCTTGAAAATAATTTTGTTTCTAGATTTCCAAATGTGAAAAAGGAGGATGACTCTAAATATTTTCCACACTTCCCTCAGCAAGAGAGAAAACTGAATGGGATCACCCATAAGAACATGATGCCATGAAAGTTGTAGGGACAAATGGAGCAAAGAAATAACCCACCCAACTCCAAGTGAGATTGGCCCGTCTACAGGCCCAAAAAATATGCATACAAGACTTTGGCTCTTGAAAGATGGATATTGGGGCTTAGGAACCCCCATATAAGAAATTCTATGACCAATAGGTAAACCCTAACATAGTAAGCTCTAGGAAAAAAAATATTTCTTTGGCTCTAGATAAGATGCCCAAGCTAAATGAAATCTAGTTTTCCACCTAGAGGGTGGTGAGAGAAGGTACCATTTGACATTGAGTTTGGGTATCATGGGGGTAGTTTGCTTAAGCCAGTCATATCGCTACTTGGCTCTATAGCTGAGCAAAGAAGTGCGCTTATACCAAGCTCAATATTTCCACTAGGGTTTTTGGGATATGACACCTAATTTTTCCCATAAGTAGAAAGGTGTATGGTCCAAAACAATATCATATGTAGCCTTATCAGCATTGGACAAGAAGAACATCCTTTTAAAATCATTTTAAGGAATCTAGTCTCTATTTTTCCTAGAGTAGAAATATGTAATGGTGGCAATGCCTCTCTTAAAAAATTTATGGGCATGGACCCAAGGAACTTTGCCGAACAGCTCACCCTAAAGCTTGAAGACAAGGGACCACCAAACATTAAGAAGATTAATGGAAAGGCCTTTATGTGAATGGACCCCCTTCCAAACAATCCAAGGGTTTAATTGTTTCCAAGCCTTCCATATGCTTTTTATGACAAAGGAGCTAGGGATTTTAATGAAAATTGGGACCAACACTAGAGAGGGCAAATCCATTCCAGCCCAGGCATGACGATTGAGGGGAAGCCTAGCCGAGATGCAATGTTCGATAAGAAATTTTCATGTTTCAGGTCCTTTGATAGCTCACATAATCCATTTACCACATAAGGCTAACCCTTAACGCTTACAATTCAAAAAACCCATACCCCCTGCTTCCGATGGAAGACAACAAATATCCCAAGCCACTTTGTGAAAGCCCTTCCGCTCAGAGCCACTAGACCACAAAAAATATCACAATAATTTTTCAAGCCATTTGTAACAAGCTTGGGAAGGGATCCAACAAGAAGAGTAATAAACAAGCATGGAAGCCAACACTTTTGAGCAAATTTGAAATTTTCCAGAAAGAGATAGTTTCTTATCATTCAAATATTCCAGCTTGATTTCCACTTTGTTGATGACATAAGACCATAATTGGGACAGACAGCCTTGAAAGGCAAAAGGAATGCCCAGGAATTTGAAGACTTCTTCAGGATAAATCCAACTCCACTGAACATGCTGAAGCCAATGGGGAAGAGGTTGTAGGGATTACCTGTAATAGGAGGTTTTCCTCCATTGGATATTAGACCTAGAGGCTTTACAAAAAATATCAAGACAAGACAAAGCTTCAGAAAATTATTGCTCATTCTCATACAGAGTAAGGAAGGAATCATCAGCAAAGTGGTCTTTAAAGAGTTGACTAGCATTCCCAAGAAGGAAAATACCTCGAATCATCCCAAGAGAAGCACGATGAACCAAAAGATAATGAAAGGCTTCAGTTGCTAAAATGAATAGCAAGGGGGCCAAAGGACATCCCTGCCTTACTAGCCTATGCAAGCTAATGACATCAGTTTGAAACATGTTGAGAGAAAGCACAGCTGATGCATCCTGAAAAAGCATTTTAATAGAGGAAATAAACTGAGGGCCAAACCCAAGATCTTCTAGCATGGAAAGAATGAAAATCCACTCAAGTCAATCATAAGCCTTTTCAAATTCAAGCTTGATGAAGAGGGTTTGTTGACTAGACCTACGAGCCCACTCCATCCCTTCCCAAACAACGAGAACGTTGTCCAAAATATAATGATTTTGGATAAATACAGTTTGCTCAAACCTCACAATAGAGGGAAGCAAGGGCCTAATCCTCAAAGCAAGTTCTTTGACAATGATCTTGTAGCTGACATTAAGCAAATTTATTGGCCACAAATTTATGATGATTTCTAAATCCCCTAACTTTGGGATAAACTTGATATTGCCTTTATTGATAATAGCACCTAAAGAGCCAGTCTGTAGGGCTTCCAAATATACTTTATGCAAGTCAGAACCAACAAAATCCCATCAAGTTTTGTATAATTTATATAGGAAGCCATCAAGCCCTAGGGCCCTAGCATTTGACATTTGAAATAGGGCATCCGCAAGATCCTTCTCTGATAAGGGTCATTCATAATCATTTTGTTGCATTGGGGAGAGGCAAGTTGGGATAATTTCATTTCAACATTGAAGGGTTAATTCTCTTTCAAGGGTGTACGGCTCAGCAAAAAAAACATTAGAATAATATCATGTAAATTTAGCTATTATTTCAGGAAAAGAGGTGGTGTAAACCCCATTAACCAATAAAGCTTTGAATTGAGTGGAGTGACACAAAGACCGGAGCCTTTGGAAAAAATATTTATAAACATGGTCACCCACTTTGAGCTAATGCAGTCTGGCTTTAATATGAGCCCCTCTGGCCTCATACACTTTAGCCACATTGAGCTCATATCGAAGCTTAGCGACATGGGCTTGAATGGCGAATTCAAATGAGGAGGCCTCAATTCGGATGGAGACCTATGCAAGCTCATTATGCAGAGCAGTATTAAAGTGACAACGTAGTTGTGCCACCTTATTCCCCAGGATTTTGAGTAGAGCAATGGTACAAAAAATGGCATCATTCCACCACTCAATCCAACCTAAATCTCCATTGGGTCTGGGTACATTGTTCTAGATCCTTTGGATGTGACAAACAATGGTATCATGTTGCAATAAAGAAGTGTTAAGAAAAAATTGAGCATGAATGGGCCATTGATAAGTGGAGGAAACATGAATAGAGAATATTGTGGGGGAATGATCGGACGAGACCATACCAGGAATGGTTTCAACAAAAGGGACTAAAGGGAGCCGACGAGAAAAGAAAACTCGTGTTGGTCTAACAACTTAGCCCTGTACAACCTTTTAAAAATATTGCAAGGTTTGACTGAAAATTAGACCACGTGAACCACAAATACTTGGGAAACTAACCCACAGAGAAACAAACAATGGGATCAAAGACCCCTAGTTTATTTTTCATAAAATGCCATGCATGTTGCTCTCACGAGGCCACCTATTGGGGATTTGTCCCATTTTATCATAAGGCTTCATGACCATATTGAAATCACCACACATTAGCCAAACCACGATAGGTAAGGACAAAGCACACCATCTCCATAGGGTGTTGGCAATTTGAGTTGTTTTATGTTTTCATTGATGTCACATGAATCATTGATGTCATATGGTGTATCGCCCAAATTTTTTGCACCCTTACCTTCAGGCTAAAGGATCTATGCTCGGAAGGGGGATGAGAAAAGTATGGGACAATACCTCAGATGGAGAGGCCCTTTGAAGGTCGTACCTCTTAGGGGAGGGGTATAAAGATGAATTTTTGATGGATGGTAGGGTTCACTAGGAAACTTTGAGTGGCATTTTCCACGCCTAGGTTGAGAATGTGTTTGATTTGTTTATTTTATGTTCAATCATTCAGATTCCTAGGTTGGCCAAAATTAAGCTAAGCTATTCTATATGAAAATTCTAATTTATATGAAGACAGAGACATAAATGAATCCTAATGCGATTGAATACAGAGAATATATAAAATGGAGAAGAGTACACCTGATTTTTTATGTCTGATGAAAATTCTGAAGCTTGTAGGAGTCCATATCATCCTGGATTTGACAAGATCATCTGTAATTGTATAGAATCGTCCAAAGTCATAGGAGATCATCCAAGATCACCCAAGATCGTTAGCGACCTAACAAATTCGTAAGGTGAATTCATCAGAATTCTTGTAATCAAGAAAACAGACACCAAAAACCAAAAATACAATTGCAAAAATGATGCAAAATGATAGAAATAAGAGTATGGATGTTTGAATGATAAATCTAGATATCAAATTAAATGAGATGCACTATTTTGGAAACTTATTTTGAATTTTATCATGCAATTATGCTAAATGAGGTGAACTCCAAAATGCAAAACAGAAGCAAATTAATCTAATGCACCAATAAATAAGGAAATGAGATAGAGAATGCAAACTCAGGGCTCTGATTACCCCCAAGCTTAATTGTAGACAAGATCATCTATAATCATACAAGATCATCGTCAATCTTGACAGGATCATCTGAAATTGCGATTGAATCGCCTACGATGATCCGAGATACCATCGATTGAAACATAGTGAAATCCTGCAACAAAACTTGAAAACACAAGTGCAAATGATGGGAGATAGGATGTTCTAACACAACAAAACTAAAATTACAGAGAAATGATCAGCCATGCATCCAGGTAGGGAGTCATGGAGAGCAGGCAGGGGGATAAACTGAGAAAATCCCAGTTTATATAGGATTAGGGGGAGGTTAGGAGGTTGGAGATCATACCAATCTAGGAGATCTCCAACGTGGGAATCTCCAACCGTGCATACATGCTTTTGCCCAAGTTGGAGAGGTCATTGGAATAGAAGCTAATTGCAAAAATTTAGTTTTGGGACAAAATCGTTTGGACGTTCTGTTCCAGACAAATTTGTTCGATTGGGAACGATATCGTCAGATCGACAATAATATCATCAAATCGACGACGATATCGTCTAACGGTCACAACAACCTCTAAAAATGGTGCAAAAAATGAGGTGAGCGGTTAACGGGCGGTTTCGGGATTAAAATTCAAATTTCTACTTTTTATTGATGGTTTAACTATGCCAATTTTAGGGTGCTACATTTTACCCCCTCTTTAGCAAATTTTTTGAATAAAATGTGTTAAAGACGAGTTCTTCATGCTTTACAAGAAAGCAAAAATTTATTCCATTTTTTAGACGACGATTCTAGGTCAAATCGTACGACTGTTTGCTATGGTGCCCCCTCCGAGTTTTTACCCAAATCGAACGTTTGAGGTAAAAGTGTGGAAAAGCAAAAATTAAAAAATGTCATTTTGAATAATAAAAAAAATAAAAATAGGGTAAAACCCTAATTCATTTTTACTTTTCACTTTCGTTGTTTCAGAGCTCTACAGGCGAAATGGTGGAAACGGCGCACAAATCGACAAAGATCCAGAGCGGGTTGCGGGTAAGGATCTAAACTTAGTTTACTGTGCTTTTAACTTGATTTACTTGATTTTTTATTTGAATTTTAAGTGTTTTTGGGCGTCGCGGCCATTTTTAGGCCATCGACAAAATCGTCTCGATTTCATCGAAATCGTCCTTATATCGTTGATTTCATCTAGGGACGAAAACGGAGAAATAGGGGCGATCCCGTCCAATAAGGGGTGATCCCCAAATTGAAGAATGGAGGTGATTTCCTCCTATTAAGGATGATTTTATCTAAATTTGGTATGATATCATCCAATAATGAGCGATATCAACTTTTATGGGATGATTTGATTTTAATTGATTTTTTTTTTAATTATTATGTACCAATAATTTTTGTTGTTTTATTGCTTATTTTGTAGAGGGGATTGCTAAAGATTTGGGAGTGGAAATACGGAGTTCTAAGAGATGACTTGGCCATGCTCGATTATGTCAAGCGAGACAGATTGCAGAGGTAGGACTGCAGCATGTGGAAGAGATGCCACAAATTCCTACAGACAGCCCTAGCATAGAGATGGTATTCGGAGTCGTCCTGCTTCCAGCTATCGACAGGGGAGATGACTCCCACTCTAGAGGATGTATGAAGGATATTGAGGATCCCCATACATGGTCGATTCATGACCCCTTCGGCCAATCAGGGCCACGCTATGATGAGATTGTGAGAGGACCCAAGCTTCATCCTAGAGAAGGGCAAAGTGAACATCAATGCTTTAAGGCGGATGCCTAGGGCATCTCGGTTGACCTAGGTTTTGGTAGGGGTAGTGGGTGGCCTTCTTCTATGCCACCAGAGTGGATGCATATTATCGTGGCTACTTTCAGATGTGGTCTGTGACATAAGAGACCATAGATACAGGTTTGCTTGGGGCAGCTTTGTACTGTGTTGTTTGTATAGGATCCTTTATGGGGTTGTATATAAGGGGGGTCGATGTCTGGTGCTGACATCGCTTCTACAGTTTTGGTTCTGGGAGCACATTATGGTGCGGAGATTGATAGGGCTTCCACTGACAGGAGTTGACCAGGAGATACCCCAGGTTTTCTATTGGTGGCTCCAAAGAGGGTCACAGCGACGGATAGATCTGTCGATGTCCCAAAAGTTGTTGGATGACCTCACCCCAAATCAGATCACTTGGAGACAATGGAGATAGCATCCAAGGTGGGTAGAGGATGGACAGGATTTGGCTCGCATCATGCGAGCCATATGGTTGAGGACAGAGCAAGGAGAGGTAGAGCTCCACCACTACGACCGAGTTTTGAGGCATTTCGATCTACAGTAAGGGATCCCTATTCTTAGGGATTATGAGTACTCCCAGACTGTGTGAGATAGTACCATATTGAGCGAGGCTCTAGACATTCAATGGTTTTGGAGTCAGGATGTTGTTGATGCCCCCATTTAACCAATGGATGGGAATGATGCAGGGATAGCATACGGATATGATGCCTGGTATGCAGGCATATGCCCTCCTCGGATGATGAGAGCATAGGATCTGATGCATGCTATAGTGTAACGAATGGAGAGGCGATGCCAAGATGCCATCGATGCAGCGAGGGGTCACATAGGGAGAGATCAGTGATGGCCTCCTCAGGAGAGACGTTAGAGATTACCACAGGCTTTGAAGAGACAACAACAGCCAGAGAGGAGAGAGTAGAGGAGAGGAGAGGAGAGAAAGACTCCCTCCTTAGTAGAGGGATAGGCCACCATCACCCAATAGGGGCAAGGGTGTCAAGGTGGGGGAGAGCAGTAAGATGGTAGCTCTCCGGGTGGAGAATACCTGCCTACGAGCTCAGGTGTAGACTCTGCAAGATGAGGATACACGACTCAGGGCTCAAAATGGAGGGGCAAGCATTTTCGATCTGGCACGGTCTGTTGCTCAGATCGCATTCTATCAAGAAGTGTACTACCAACTGGTTCCAGAGGGCTAGAGGATACAATTGCCAGTTAGCATTACAAATCTGATCAGGATGGGGTCATCGAGGACATCATCATGATCGACATCGAGGACCCATGATATAGTACGGGATCCGATGGGACCACCTCCTCCACCTCAGGGTGGGAGAGGATATGAGGCTGAGAGCTTGAGGTCTTCTCGAGACTAGATGCACATTGTACATAGACTATTTTTTAGATGATTGAGTATGCCAGGGTATAGATTGTGGCATACCAATCCGTTTTGATATGATGTATATACTTCTTGATATATATATATATATATATATGATGTTTTTTTTGTGATATGACTTGTGCATATGTTTTATGATGCTTTAATATTTTAATTGTTGATTGACTATTCATGTAATTATGTCATTTAAAAATATTATAATTTTATGTCATGCTATAAAATTAAATGAAATAATCTGATGTAAACAAACTGGTTGTTGTGGTGTGATTTGATGAAAATAAAGTGAATTTTAACAATAATCTCAAAGGACATTGTCGTTGTTAGATGACCATTTCATGGAGCCGCCGCTCGATAGGTCATCAATCTAATCTCGGTATGAGAGAAATATTGCTAAAAGTAAAAGGGTGCTTAAGATACTTTCTTAAGACTTTGTGTTGTGATGATGAAAAATGATGATAATGATGATTTGTTTTCAGATTTCCATGAAAATGTAATGCATGAAATATTAAAAATATGATTTTTGCTAGGCATAAAATTCCTAAGTATGATAGAAATTTGAACAATTCCCTAGGAATTATACCATCGTTGCAAAAAAAATGAATGTTGACATAATGAAATGAAATAGGAAAGTTTTCGTTCTTTTTAAAGCACAATTGTGTAACATAATGATTTAAGCCATATGCTTTTATGGATTAAATAAATGGGAAATAAAATTAGAACAATGGTTTGCGCTAGGCATAGAATTTTAGGTATAGACTTATACCATCATCGCAAAATCCAAAGAAATTGATATAATATTTTTATTGCATAGTTGATTTTTTTATTTTGAGATAAACAAAAAATATAAATATGAGGACTTGCACTAGGCATAAAATTTCAATTTAGGTTTAGGAACTATACCATCGTCGCGAAAGTCGAAAATATATAAATGTGATTTTATTGCTAGCTTTTTGAACATGTTTTGAAAGCAATTTTAGATTTTTGAAAAAAATGTATTTAATTGATTTTACGCTAAGCAGATATTCTCAAGTAAGAAAGTCAAATTATTCCAGAAGATTTGAATAAATATTTTAAATTATCTCAAAGACAAAATTTAGATTTATAAGGAACCCCGTGTGCATACGTGAGTTCATTACCGATCTTGATCTATCATAATGATACAAAATCTCTCAAACACAAATGTGTATGCAATTATAATGTTCATTTACCTATTTTGAGCAAAATAATTTGATACAAGTAATTTGAATTAGCCAAATGAGTGTTCGTTTACCATGATTTATATGCATGTAACCGTACCAAACTACTATGTAAGTCAGGTCATCAAGAGCTAGCTGATCCATAAGCTGACATAGGTCTGCACAAAATAAGGTCACTAATGTGACAAACATATCACCATGCTAGGAGTTACCCAATGTCAAGCAAGTTGGGCATAAATCACCTGTTATGGGGTTTACCTAACAGTTTTTGAATAATTGAGAATTCCAGGGATTCAAGCTTCACACTTCCTTCTTTCAAAAGGGGGGGAGAAAGGATTTATTGCATTTTGCTTTTTATTTTCTTTTCTTTTTCTGATTTTTTTTTTTTGTATTTTTTCTTGACATTGAGATAATGTTGAAATATTGCTGAGATGGTACAAAATGATACTAAAATAATGCTTTTGAATAATTTCTCTTTTTCTCATGATTTTTCTTGATTTTCTTTTTCTTTTTCTTTTTCTTTTTCTTCCTATACTAGGGATACTTGCTCGGATTGGCTGTAGAGCAAGGGATTTTTATTCTAGGCAGGGGTGAGCTTGTCCTTTTGTCAATTCTCAAATATTCTAGACCATGTGCATGATAGGATAGCAAGGGGAAATTTTCGCTCAAGAGACCACTTCTACTGTATAGCATCATTTTGAATTTGTAATGAAATCATTTTAATGTGAAAATGTGTACTTGGTTCAAGTAAATAATAAGATCAGTTCTCTATGCTCAAAAATTTATTTAATTCAACTATGGACTTCAATATAAGAGAGATTAATAATCATACCAAATAAGATCAAGATATTTATTCATGTGAGTGTGAAAATGAGGGATTCCAGATAAATGTTAATTTATCCAAAACAACTGAAAATATAACTGCAATACTTCAAGAATTGACAGGTGCAAAATAGAAGATGTTTTTGAGGATTTTGATGATTTTGATTTTTTTATATTTTGATTTTAATTTATGAATTGAGAGAATACATAATATTACTGTTTTTGAAATTTTTATATGAATTACTAATATGAGACAATATGTATAATATATACAATGACGAAATTACCAGATTTATGCATAATAGCACTTAAGATGCATAATGTTCATAGGTTCTTTAAGATATTTACCATCTAATGTAGCTAATTTGTATGCTCCCGATCCAAATTTAGCAGTGATAATATATGACCCAAGCCAGTTAGGCTCAAATTTACCTTTAAGGTCTTTAGTTGCATTAGTATTTTTTTTATTTTCTTTTAAGACGAGGTCACCGATCTCAAAGGATCGATTATGAACTTTCTTGAGATATGCTCGTTTGAGCTTGTTATGGTAGGCACGAAGATGCTCCAAAGCATTAATGCACTTCTCATATAGGAGTTCCAGCTGACTAAATCTGCCAGCACGATATTCATCTCCTACTTCGGTATCTTGAAGTAGCAGAGCCAAAGAAGGAACTTCTAGTTCAAAGGGAAAAACAACTTCAACGCCATAAACCAAAACAAAAGGTGAAGTACCCGTGGGAGTTCGAATGCTAGTTCGATAAGCCCATAAATCAGGATATAATTGAATGTGCCTATCAAGACCAGATTTATTGACCAGTCTCTTGAGGATTTTAATTAACATTTTATTAGATGCTTCTGCTTGGCCATTACCCTGAGGATAATAGGGAGTGGACCAATGATGTTGAATTTTATATTTTTGACATAGTTTCTTTACATCTTTGTTTTTGAAACAAGTTCCATTATCCGAGATGATATTTGCAAGAATTCTGAACCTACAAATAATTTTATTAATAATAAACTTGGAAACTTGCATTCCAGTGCAAGAAGCTAAGGGCATAGCTTCGACCCACTTCGTAAAATACTCGGTGGCAGTTATGATGAATTTGTGTCCATCGGATGACATAGGATTGATTTTTTCGATGATGTCTAAGCCCCATTTTGAAAAGGGCCAAGGAGATGAAATAGCCTGCAGTTCTTGTACAGGTGCATGGACAAGGTCAGCGTGCTTATAGCCCTTATCGCAATGGCACACGTAATCATGTGCATAATTCTCCATGGTAGGCTAAAAATATCCTATCCTAAGGAGCTTCTTAGCAATGGCGCTACCACTAAAGTGTCCGCCACAAGATCCATTGTGGGCTTCACTCAAAGTTGATCTAGACTCTTCTAGATTCAAACATCTCAATAGGATACTTTCAAAAGATCTATCTAACGTATTGCCAATTATTACGAAGTGACTTGCTCGTCTACGTAATAACCGACGTTGGTTTCTATTAAAACCTTCAAGAAAGGTCCCATTTTGAAGAAAATTAAGGATTTCAGTGTACCAAAGTTTAGGAATAGATTCGTTGATTAGAAACACGTCCAAAGGTTATAAGCATGAATTAGTTGAAGCGAGTTCCTAGAGTCGACGAATAATGATGGTAGCATATTCTTCATCTAACTCCAAGGGTAAAAGGGATGCAGTTGTGGCCATAGCATCAGTCGTACGATTACTAGTTCTAGGAATAAATTCCAAGGTAACTTGATCAAATAAAAATATTAATTGTAATACATATGCTTTATATGGGCGTAATTTATCATCTCTGGTCTGGTAAACATCGTTAATTTGATTTATAACAAGTTGAGAATCACCGAAAACTAATATATTTTTAATTTTTAGTGCCAAGGCAGATCGTAATCCAAGGATTACAGCCTCATATTCAGCAGTGTTATTAGTACAAGCAAATGTTAATTTAAAGGATAGAGATATGAGATGTTTCTGTGGAGATATCAAAATAATACCTGCATTGGGCTCCATAAAAATATAGGAACCATTTCTCTGAATGATCCGCCTCTAGGTTAAGGCATTCGTCAGGAAACTCAATGATGAAGGGATGGGTGGACTCTAAGGGTGCAGCAGCTAATTGATCTACTATAATTTAACCCTTAATAGACTTTTGTCCTATAAACATGAGTTCAAACTCACTTAGAGCAAGAACCCACTTCGTTGTGCGACCAGATAAATAAGGTTGACTCATGAGATACTGTAAGGGATAATATTTAGCAATAACGTATGTTTTTTGACTGAGCATATAATGACATAGTTTCTGTGTAGAAAATACGACTGCTAGACATAACTTCTCTAATCTTTGTGTAGTGGGTTTCATAAGCCGATTAATGTTACGCTAATGTAATAATTCACATGCTCTCTCTTCTCATCATCAAGTTGAGCTAACATAGCTCCTAAAGCAAAATCTGAAGCAAAAATATACAAGATAAATGGGTGATCAGGTTTAGGTGGTGAAAGTACATGTGGGTTAAGAAGATATTGTTTGAGGAGTTCAAATGCTTCCTTACATTCGTCGTCCCAATGGAAAGAGACATCCTTCTTAAGAAGCTTAAGAAAGGGTCCAGTTTTATCTGCCAGCTTATCGATGAAGCAACGGATAGCTTGAAGCTTACCTTTTAGACTCCGTAATTCATATATATTTGTAGGTGCGGGCATATCAGTGATAGTTGTAATCTTGAGAGGGTCAATTTTGATGCCACGTAAAGAAACTATAACCCCCAATAATTTACCTGACTTAACTCCGAATATGCATTTGGTTGGATTCAATCAGATAAGATATTTCCTTAACCGATCAAATACTTTTCTCAAGTCATCTAAATGGTCATCTTCTTTAGTAGAACGAGATATAATGTTGTCTACATAATAATGTTGTCATGGCTCGATGATAGGTTGCACCTACATTCTTCAAACCGAATGGCATCACTTTCCAACAGAAAGTCCCCCAAGGGGTAATAAAGGTTGTTTTATCCTGATCTTCAGGAGCTATCCTGGTCTGATTATAGCTAGAAAATCCATCCATTAAGGATATCATTCCACTCCCAATAATAAAATCAATGATCTGATCCATATTGGGAAGGGGAAAATCATCTTTAGGGCATGCAACATTAATATCTCTAAAGTCTGTACAAACCCTAACCTTAGTAGCTTATGTCTTAGTACTAGAACTACATTCGAGATCCATTCAGTATAATCAATGGCTTGTATAAAAATTACATTCAGGAGTTTTTCTAACTCCCCTTTGACTAGTAAGGCCACTTTAGGATGCATTTTTCTAAGCTTCTGCTTAATAGGTTTAGCATCTGAATGCACTACTAGGTGATGCATAACTACAGAAGGTTCTAAACCTGGCATATCTTCATATGTCCAAGCAAAGGCATCTTCATATTCTTTAAGAAATGCAATGTATTTATCCTATTTTTCTTGACTCAATTCTGATCCAATGTTAATTATGTGAGGGTTATCCTCGGTTTCAATGTTAATTTTTATGACATTTTCTACTTCGATGTGTAGATCTCTCTCAAAATTAGGTGGGGCGGGTGAAATGCCTAATTCTTATAATTCTTCCAAGGTTAGCTTGGATAATTCACCTTGAGGAGTCGTGGCCTCAAGCTAGGCTATACTAGGTATAGAGCCATCAAAATAAAATCCATTATGTAATAATTCCTCAACGAAGACATCGTGAAAGATATCTCCCTCCAATTCATCATCGAATTCAGCGATCATCTCAGGATAAGCTATAGATAGCATATTACATGTGAATGTCTTATTCATTAAATGCAAAGCATTGTGTTCATCTAAATAATCTTGGTAACATATAAGATGGTCATCATCCTCAAATGGGAATGGCTGACCCTTACTAGAAAATTGGCCCACACCACATCGGACAGGCCACGCTTCTACCTCAAAAGGTTATTTCATACCATTCTATAAAGGTCCCAAACCTTTCCCTTTATATCCCAATTTAAGAATTATAGGTTTGGCCTTACTATACTCATTAGTAAAATAACATCGAGCATATCCATCATAATGATTTTTCATGTTTTCGGGTATTCTACCCCAGTCATATCCCTTATAAATAAAGGCACAGCTCTCGACCTGGTAAATACTTCCCATAGGCTATGGGAGGCCCAAGGTATGAGGATATGGTGGCAAAAATTTTAAAATAAGGTAATCTTACATAGAAGCATTCATTCCTTTTGATATAAGAATTTTAGATAGATCGGGTAAGAGCTCGTCAGTAAGAGCATAAGAGGTAGAAGGAACATTCCCTACGTCTTTTGATGCGGAAAATATGAATTTGGTGGATGTAGATGGTATAGATGTGTCAATAGATGGGTCTATTACAGGTATGGAAGTTATAGAGATGCCAAAATAGAGTGGCAAGATCTAAGAATGCATTCTTGCACTTCAATATCTTGAGGTAATATCTAGTTGTAACACATTTTATAGGATGTTCATTTTCAAAAAATTGACTGTCATTGATTGTTTTATAATAGCTTCAAGAATACCACCTAAGATGCTAATATTTTCCATGGAAATGTCTAGATGGTCTTTAGTAATCTTTTGAACTTTATCAGTTATCTTATTTATATTATTTTTGGGGGTTTGAGTCTTTTGTTTCTTACATGATTATTTTTGGACGATTGGTGCATCTCGAGGATGAGCTTCTTCCTTTTGAACTAATATATTTGAAGGTTTCAAATCATTCACATGATGGGCCTTCTCCTCCACCAAGGAGAAATCAAAGCATGATCAAATGACCAGACATATCTTCTTTAGGTGGCCATATTACTAAAAACCATAACATCTAAGGGAGAAGTTTTCATACTCAATATTTTGGATCTATTCCCCTTTTCTTGAGGAGATAGTAATGGATTGAGGCCCAAGAAATGAAATATCCATCAAAATAGCCAATATTGCTTCACTCATATTAATTTTACAGGACAAATTTTCCTCTATTTGGGCATCCATATACTAGAATGCACCAATGACATTACTAATTTTGGTGAATATATTCCCTCCCCAAAACTCCACAAGGAGAGCATAAATATTCACCCATACTGGAAATCCATTAAATTCTTCTATAAAGGGGTTTAAATTAGGAGTCTAAGGTCTTATATAGACATCCCTTTGTCCAAAAAACCAATTATATCTATAATCCATTACCCTGTCTCTATTCGCTAAATTAGAAAAGAAAAAAAGAAAAAAGGAATTTTTGGGTAGGAGATTTACTTGGAATTTTGTATTGGTCTACCAATATTTAATTTATCCTTTGAGCTTCTCTAGGCCTGGTCTTTTACCCTTGATTTTGTCGATAATTGTTCAAGATTCATGATCAATTAGATCCAACCCAAATTGAAACTCTAAAATCCTGATAAATGGCAAAGGTTCATCCACCTATGAACCTAAATATCCTTGAGAGATATTTCTTCTTATCAAAGAGGCTTTCCCACATACTGAAGAGACAGTCTGCAAAAAATCCTCTTCCTTCAACACTTGACTACACCTAGGGTTTACATTCCTTTCATGAAGATTGTAGCCAAATTTATTGTTTTATTCCATCACTTGACTACACGTAGGATTTATACCTCTTTCGTGAAGAATGTAGCCAATGTTAGCTTCAGGGTTTCATGAGTTTACACAGATTCATATGAGGGGTCTTGGTCCCCTCATATTGAGTGGGGTTTGAACCTTGGACCTCTAAAAAAGAAGCTAAAACCCTTACCACTGTAGTAAGCTTGCAAATTTTGTACCTTGTTACTTTGCTTCATAGGAATAAAATTTTTACAAGAAACATGACCTAGATCTTTAGGATCCATATATGGCATTGGCAAAAGACAACATAAATTATAGTAGGCTTGGAGAGGTGGTTTTGGTGTATGAATTTAATGCCAACCAATAAATAGACATGCAAGATCTTTAAATATTAATGAAGACATTGATGATAAGCTATTATGGCTGGAAGAAGATGTGGATCACCATTGGTTAAGGTCCTTGGATGACATCTAAGGACCCATCACATATTATAAAGAAAAATTTATTAAACTATGTATCATAAAGGGATTGATCATCTACAATGGTATAAACATTTGGCAAAATATAGAAAATATACTTCTAAAATATATAATGAAAAAAGTGTAGTTGATTATTTTCTCATAAAAATTTATTTCAAGGAGAAAATATCTAGAAATTTTAATCAGTTTATATGGTGCTAAAATTTTATCACAATCCACTGCATTTAAATATCCAAATGTAGGAAAGTGGACCAGAAAAACATATTCAAATATCTAGAAGAAATGCAATTAGAAAGATCCATATAACAAAGTAAAATTGGAAAACTTTAAAGACATGACTCAAGAAAATTATGCAAAGAGAGGAAAGAAAGAGGGTAGATTTTTCAAACCAATACTTTTTATAACAATAAATTGATAGATATAATCAAAGAAGCCTTAAAATCATGCAAAAGCTTCAAACCTAGGAAAATAAAACATGAAAGCTTCCCTATAAATATATGGTATGAGGAAGAATTCAAAGAAATAAGGAGAACCTTGAAAGAACTAGACAAAGAGAAAATAAACAACAAGATATATAAATAGCTAGCAAAAACAAAACAAAAATGAAGAAAAAATAAGATCAAAACAAAAGAGTTGATATATCTTACAAAGCATGGCCAAAGATAATTATAGAAAAAGCTGCAACAAAACAAAGGCACATAAAAAACAATATCACAATAGAATAATGGTTGTAATATGCTAAGCAATTACATGAGAGAAAGCAAGAATAAAATACCCCTCCTATAATTAATACAACTAAGAAAATTATTTTATGAAATATGTGAAGCAGGGCATTGAGGTATTAGAAATAGGTGAAGTTCAGGATATAGATGGTCTACAAGTTGAAAATCTCAAGTGTGGGGTTGACATCTTAGCACCACATATCCAAAAAAAATTGGTGGCATAATTAAAGGAGACTTTGAATTGGAATAAGACAACCAGCCTAGCCATACCATTACATAAAACTGGAGACATCAACAATCCTTCAAATTACCACACCATCATGAGTAATCCTCATTTTTGTAAAATTGTTTGGTAGCATAGAAGAAAGCATAATGAATTGATGAATAGAAAATCAAGGAAAGAGGGCAGTAGGGAAAGAAGGGTTTAGACTAAAATACTTAACAATAGATCACTACATTATTTTAAGGCACCAAATAGAGAGAAAATTGAATGAAAAAGGAGAATTTTATTGTATCTTTATGGAGTTTAAAATGACTTTTGATAAAGTTCCTAGAGGTAAATTATGGAAAAGAATGGAATAACTTGTCATACCAACCAACTATGGAGCAGTTGTATATAAACCTTATGAGAAAGTGATAGCAAAAATTAGAACTCCAATAGGATTGTTAGAATGTTTTGTGATTGATATCAAGGTGAAATAGGGTTTCCCATTATCACCTACTTTATTTTATCTTTATATTGAAAAATTGAAGTAATGAGTGGAAAATATGGAAGAAAATGAAATACAATTGGCTAGTTTTGTAGTGAAAATTCTCTATGTTAATGACCTCATATTGATTGGCAAGACACTTGAAATTTTAATAAAGGTTTCAAAGCATTTCTGTAAAGAAGATAGGATATAAGTAAAAACTAATAAGACTCAAATTATGGTCTTCTCTACTCAAAGAAAATAAAAGCAACCATATATTTTGTTTGAAGGAAATACTTTAGAGGTAGTAATATAATACAAATACCTTAGATTAAATTTTCAAAGTAAACTTAATTGTAAAATATGCAAGATGAAACAAATACACGCACTATGAAGAACACTCTACTCATTTTAAAATAAGGGTAAAAATGCATAGTTGTGGTAGGGTGGTTATGCCTTGACGTCTTGCCAACTAATCTCATAAAATAGTCATGTCTCATGCCATGGGTGAGAGCATGGTGTTACGAAATGGATCAAGGCACACATGGAGATGGTTGAAACTCCCCAATTATGATGGGGTAAGTTTCCTCTTCGATCCTTTGAGGTCCATGATCGATGCTTATAGGACACACGGGTTTTTCCTTGGTAGTTGGGAAAGACACCCCTCTAGGTGAGTCAGTGTGTGACATATGCCCAACCAAACAAATCGTAGGCTCAATCAAACAAATCGTAAACTCACCAAGCGCCTTCAGGCAAACAAATCTCAAGAGCTTCATCATAGATGGCCTCTCCCCCAAATTTTTGAGTGATCAATTTCTTGTTGTGTCATCATCATGTCATGAAGTAGCTGCCTATAGGCTACCCAATAACCACATGTTGTATCGCCAAGTAGAGTAGGAGGAATGGACTTGTCAATAAGTCTTAGGGCCTACAAGCCCATTGAGCACCAATTTTGCTATGTCATCTGAGCATGCAAAGTGATGCTTGCAGGCAAGATGTAATGATTGAACAAAAGTCCCTTTGAGAAATATAAAAATAGTGGCTTTGAGCCTATGTATCTTGTGCATTCTAATGTATATATGTTGGCCATAGAGTTGTGTGGTGCATGCTTTTATGGATGAATTATTGTATGAATGAATGCTTCCACTAAACCTGATGATGGATGAATGTATGGATATATGTTGTGCTATGTTGTGTTGTTATGCTATGTAAGGAACACTACATAAAGTTACCTAGGGTATATCTTGTGGCATGTAAAAGCAAACTTTGGTTGTTTGCAGTACCAAATGGGGTGTAGGATCTCTACCCTATAAGCCTACCATTTTTATAGTTGGTATCAGAGCCTTCGTCTCAAAGGCTTGGCCTTCGAGCTCAACCTATTTGGTACCGACATGCCAATCACATGTAACGTTGTGCTACCATACTCTCAAGCAGTGTAGGTTCCCTTGCCATATAGAGAGGAAGAGCTATTCCATGAGAAGAGAAAATAATATTTTTGCATGTTTAGGAGGTGAACATGATGTAGGTGGCGTGTGAGATCCCTGGCCCCATGTACAAACTAACAATAATAGATAAATTATGAGTTTCCCATGCCAAGTGAGAGAGAGCTTAACGAAATGGGACAATTTGAACTAAACCATCGATTGGAACCCAACAAGCATCGATAAACAAGACTTGAGACCAGGAGGGTCTGCCTACGGGTGAAGTTTCACCATTTGTTGAGAGCTCAAGAAAGAAGACCGACGTCTGATATGCATTGGAAAATTTGTCAAGGACCCAACAGTCCTACCTCATTCATCGCAAGTGCTTGCACATGAATTTCAAAAATGAAACCGTCAAGGGAATTTGCTTCTGATTAAAATGGCTAATGATAGTGTTGGGTCCTCACATCTTGAAGTTCATAGAAATCATGAGGATGATCGTAGAGATCCAATGGCTAATAATTCAAACCATCATCCTAACCAGGCTAAGAATTTAGAATACTTAGAGAACCAGATGGCCGCGTGTGTTGGAGAGATCGAAGACAAGATCTTGGAGATGGATCGAAGAGCCATAGACTTATGACTTACTATTTGAGAGCATGGGTCAAGGGTTACCAGCTTGGAGAACACCTTGACAACATTGGCCGACCAAGTAAGTCGAAGTATGACCATAGTCAAAGGTATGAGACAAGAGTTCACTAAATTTTAGGAGTGAAATGCTCGAGAGACTCCCTCTCCCATGGCCATCAGTACAATTTGTGTGTGGATCAAACCACAAGAGCCTGCCTATTATGATGGATCATGAGAGTTGAGCACCCTCAACTATTTTTTTGGGATATGACCCAATATCTCAAGATGATCGAACCCCTCCCATAGGATGAACAACTCACCTTGGAATCTAGGTACCTGACAACGATTGCATTGACTTGGTGGATCAACTTGGTTGAAGACATTATCGAGGGTAGAGCGAATGAAAGAATTGAGTAGTGGGATGACTTGAGGAGGTCATTGGTAGACCGGTTCCAACTGGAGAATGTTGAATGGGTCTCCAGGACTAAGCTCTAGAAGTTGAAACACACTAGAAAGATCAAGGACTATACTCAAGAGTTCTTGAACCTGATGGTAGAGGTAAATATCTACTAGAAAGTGAGAAGTTGTTCTTGTTTCAACATGGACTCAAATTTTGGGCCCAAGATGAGCTATGGAGGTACCGACCTCACATTATTTGAGAGGCAATTACAGTAGTTGAATGATTTTTTGACCATCGTAACAAGATAAAATATAGAAAGGATGGGCACTGGAATACTTTGAACCAGAGATAAAAAGGAATATTTTTTTAGGGTCATCGATTGACTATTCTAAGAATGGTTGGAGACCGAGTTACAGATTAAGCAAGGTAACAAAACCAACCTCACCCTATGATGGATCTACTCCCTATAGGAATGGAGATGACAAGTTAGATTTTTAATTAAAACGTTGGACTTGTAGAGGGTCTCACACCTAAAATGAGTGTCCCTGATGCCAATACATTATCGCTGCCCAAAAGGAAGAAGAGGAAGGTATGTCAAAAGAAGACAAGATCAAAAAAGTGATGAACACCATTTATAAGGTTTATTGAGAAGATGATAATGGAGTGGAATGAGACTAATGGAATACCTATGCATCCATTGGGGGGGCCTAAAATGGACCCGACCAGCTAAGAATTAAAAGGTGCTAGTGACTACCCTCCTTATGACACCACGTGAGAAGGTCCAAGCAAATTCAACGATGGTTAGCCTCAATCAATGAGGTGTTAGGGAGTAGTGTGCACTATTAAGATTGTTGTTTCTGAAGTGAATGCTACCACAAGCCTCTACTACTATTTTGAGTATGCAAAAAATTCATGTTGATGTTGAGGATGACATCAAAATTAAGTGGGGGAGGATTGTGGTAGGGTGGTTGTGCCTTGACATCCTACCAACTACTCTCATGAAATAGTCATATCTTGTACCATGGGTGAAAGCATGGTGTTACAAGCTAGCTCAAGGCACACATGGAGATGGTTGAAACTCCCCTATTATGATGGGGTAAGCCACCTCTATAGGCCTTTGAGACCCACGATCGATGCTTAGAAGACATGCAATATTTTCCCTAGTAGTTGGGGAACATGCCCCTCTATGTGAGTCAATGCATGACACGTGGCCAACCAAACAAGTCGTAAGCTCAACCAAATAAGTTGTAGACTCACCAAGCACCTTCAAGTAAACAAAGCTCGAAAGCTCCATTGTAGATGGCCTCTCTCCCAAACGTTCAAGTGTTGTGTCATCATCATTCCATGAAGTAGTCACCTACGGGCCACTCAATAACCACATGTTGTATCACCAAGTAGAGTAGGAGGAATGGACGTGCTAAAAAGTCTTGTGGCCTACAAGCCCATCGAGCACCAATTTTTCCATGTCATTTGAGCATGCAAAGTGATGTCTATGGGCAAGATGTAATGACATATCGTCGATCCCTTTGAGAAATATAAAAGTAGTGGATTTGAGCATGTGTACCTTGTGTGTTCTAATGTGTGGATGTTTGCCAGAGAGTCATGTGGTGCATGCTTTTATGGATGAATTTTTGTGTGAATGAATTTTTTTGCTAACCCTAATGATGGATGAATGTATGTATATATGTTGTGCTCATGTTGTGTTGTTGTATTGTGTAGGAAACACTACATCAAGATGCCTAATGCATATCCCGTGGCATGCCAAAGCTGACTTTGACCACGTGCGATGTCGAACGGGGTGTAGGGTCACTACCCATAGGCCTACCCCATTACAATAGTTATGGGATTGGAAAACCATTAGGGTCATTTTTGGTTTATTAGTTATTCTAGTGGTGTTATATGGGAGTGAGGTGCGGGATAGCAATACATAAAATTTTAAATGGAGAATAAAAATAATTCAAAAGCAACTAATTGCAAATAATTTCATTATTAAAGAATTAGTCCCACATGCTATTTTACTTGCTAAAACTTAGACTTTTTCACTAAAAGCAAAAGATATGGAAAGACTATTAAGGTCTGTAAACAAAACATAAAGAATGGAAAATAGGTTGTCAAAATAGGTAGTCCAAGAAACACCGAATATAAGACAAGACACATGGATGGAACAAAAAAACAAATGGATGGAAAATTATATCATGAGATCCCACACTCCAACAAAGAAATTAAATAATATGTGAAGAAAAAAATTAGACTTATTATGTGGACTACAAATTTAGAAAGAAAAAAAGGGTATTACATCAACAAATTTAACCCAAACTATGAACACAAACAAAATAAGTACATAGATATAGAGATAAATGGAAGGAAAAAATGCTTATAGCTTAACTAAGATCCAATTCATACCAACTCAATGGTAAAATTGGGATGGACAACATCTCAAGAGGTATGGTCAAAATGAATATGTGGACTTTTGTATAATAAGAGGAGTGGAGATCGAAAATCATTTTTTCATGGAATGTGAAGCCTACAAGGACATAAAAATGCATATGAGGAAAATTTAAAAATTAACTCATTAATGGAACTTTTTGAATAATTGAGAATTGAAAAAAGAGGAAATTTTCATCAAAATCAACAAAAAAATACGCTTCATAGTATGATGAGAGGATGTTGAGTTTTTTTATTTTGTTGAACAATTTTTCTAATATTTTAAATAGTTATACCATATTTTGACTTTGCTAAACAAATATTGTCTTGGATGTTGGTAAGACATTAAAACTCTGAACAGGAGGTCCAAGGTTTAATCCAAAAGAGATAGGGTTCTACACAATACTCCATCTTGCATTAAAGTTCTTAGTCTCATAGAATTTTTTGATCTTTTAGATGTTATTAGAATCATTTTATTTTATTTCATTTCAAAGAATATAAATTCCATAAAAAAAAATCTTAAGCCTCTAGATAAATTTGAGTTTGTAAGATAGCTTCAAGCTTATTGCAGAGGTAAGGGCTTTGGCCTCTCTTTGAGAAGTCCAAGGTTCAAACCCCGCCCAATATGAGGGGACTGGGACCCCTCATAAAAACCTGTGCAAACTCATAGAAAAAAATTGAGTGTGTAAGAGCAACCATCCGCAACCCCTATACAATATTTATGATTTGATCTAAAAATGTTATGAATGATATGATAGTAGGGTAAAACAATGTTAATTTTAAAAAACATTAATTAAAGGTCAAATAAGTTTCCATAATATCTAGTAATTAACTCCCTCGCACGCACACATCTATATATATATATATATTTTTTTTTTTTTGGAGAACAAAGGGTTGTACTTGAGTCCCCCGCCCTTGACAAATCACAACTCTCTCCTTTAGAGCTTGAGAGTTTACAAATAGATTCAATTCTCATCTCAATTGAGTTGGTATAGCTAGATACCTACATCATATTTCATAAAATGTTTGAATTCTTAATTTTTATTGTCAAGATCTTCAATTTTTTGTGTGAATTCAAATATTCCATAATTTAACATTCTTCTTTTCGACATTTTCTTACAACATCCTTCATAAAACCAAAACTCCACCTCTATTGTCTATGCATTACATCTTAGTAGAGTAATATTTATGAAATATTGCAGTATCATGGTTCGTTTTACCAAATTCGATTGCTAGTTTCCTTCCTAAAGCATAAGTGCAACCACAAAAATTGTAATAAATAGTTTATATAAAAACACATTAATGTTATAAAATAAAGCAAATATTACCAATGGAAAACATTAAAGTAAATCTTAATCATTATTTGATTCAGGAAGTCAACATTTTTGTTAGGACCCTCCTAACACATCATTTATTAATTCATTCATGCATTAAAGGCCCAATGTGTCCTTTTATTGCAATGTTTCATAGATATTTATAACCATTATATTTTATGTCATAAAGCATAAAAATCAATATAATTCAAATATATGTATTCTATTACTTGGTCTTCCAATTAATATCCAACGTGATTCAATCAACTGTAATTTCTTTAGTTTGATCCATTAAGTTACTTGCAGGATTTCGTTAATGAAGTCGCTACCGGAGCAAGAGAAACCTTGCATCTGGTATTAGAGCCTTTTTTCCTTCTACGGATCTATCTACGACGGAAGTCAAATCCATATTATCCACGATTGAAATCGGTGCTATTAGGACTCCCCGCTCGGCTTAGCGATAGATGCTTTCATCATCTTAAAAAATGCCATGTGTACCACCCCTGTCTTAGCCATGCCCGATTTTTCCAAACCATTTTTTATTGAGAGCGATGCCTTAGGACTAGGCATAGGCACATTACTCATACAAAACGAAATACCCATAGCTTTTACAAGCAAGGCATTTTTGAAAAATAATTTGACTCGTTCTACATATGAAAAGGAAATGTTAGCCATTTTCCATGTTATTCAACATTGGAGACCTTACCTTATAGGCCAACATTTTATTATTTACACATACCACCATAGTCTAAAACCTCCTTGAAAAATGAATAACCACTCCTGAACAATAGAAATGGGTGACAAAACTACTAGGATATGATTACGAAATAATATATAATAAAGGAAAGATAACACGGCTGCCGATGCCCTTTCTCGAAAATTTGAAGCACTACCTCAATTACATGTCTTGTCCTCTCCTCTTCCTAATTGGATAGGCCAAGTCAAGGAAGAATGGTTTAATTATCCTACCACTCATGTAGTGATTCAAAAAATTCAAAAATACCCTGCTAGTAAACCCCACTATTCATGGAGCAATAACCTACTTAGGTACAAAGGGTGTATTGTCTTAGCACCCAACTCCTCATATCGTACAATACTCTTCCATGAGTTTCATGCTACACCCACCGGGGACACTTTGGATTTCTCAAAACTTATAAAATAATGACTAAATATTTTTATTGGGTTGGTATGAAGAATGATATCAAGAAGTTTGTGAATGAATGTTAGACTTGCCAAAGATACAAGGGCGAGACAGTGGCTACTCCAGGTCTTCTTCAACCTCTTCCAATCCCAACTAAAATATGGGCTGATATTTCCATGGATTTTATCAAAGGTCTTTCGAAGTTTATCGATAAAACTACCATTCTAGTTGTGGTAGATCGCTTATCCAAATACGCCCATTTTTGTATAGTAACTCATCCATATATAGCTAGTACCATTACCCAATTTTTTCTTGATAATATATTCAAATTACATGGTATGCCATCCATGATAGTTAGTGATCGCAACCCCACCTTCACTAGCAAATTTTGGAGAGAATTGCTCAAAATTCAAGGAACTCAACTCCGTATGAGTTCTACCTACTATCACCAAACTTATGGCCAAACAAAATTTGTTAATAAATGTTTGGAAAATTACCTTCATTGCTTTCCTTCTACCCAACCCCTTTACTAGGTTAAATGAATTCCTTTAACGGAATGGTGGTATAACACCACATATCATACCGCCATTAATATGACCCCATATGAAGCCTTATGTGGCAAATCACCACCCTCACTTACCTCTTATATCCCTGGAAGTACTTACGTCCTGTCGGTAGAAAGGGAACATTTTACTCGAGATAACATCCTTCACACTCTTAAGGAAAATTTACAATTTACCCAACATCGTATGAAGTAGCAAGCTGACCAACATAGAATAGAGCACAATTTTCAAGAAGGGGATATGGTATTTCTTCACCTACAACCATATCGCCAAATGTCTCTAAAAATAAAAGGCTCTTATAAGTTCATCCCCAAATTCTATGGACCATATAAAGTTCTACAACGTATTGGATCTGTTGCTTCTAAACTTGAATTGCTTGAGTCATCAAAAATTTATCCAGTATTTCATGTTTCTTGCCTTAAGCCAGTATTCGGCACACACATCACCATACAAACTCAACTCCTTGAGTTTACTAAATATGGAGCCCTCATGGTCGAACCTGAAGTTGTCCTAGATTACTGCATTCGCCACCTCCACAATCGTTCCATCACTGAAGTGCTAATCCAATGGAAAGGTCTACCTTTCGAAGATGCCACCTGGGAGACCCTTCATCATATTCAGTAGTAATTTCCTCAATTCCAGCTTTGATGACAAAGCTTCTTTTAAGAGGGGTGGCATGTTAGGACCCTCATAACACATCATTTATTAATTCATTCATTCATTAAAGGACCAATGTGTCCTTTTATTGCAATGTTTCATAGATATTTATAACCATTAGATTTGATGTCATAAAGAATCAAAATCAAATACAATTACAATATATTTAATCTATTACTTGGTCTTCCAATTAATATCCAACGTGATTCAATCAACTGTGATTTCTTTAGTTTGCTATGTTAAGTTACTTGCAGGATTCCATTAACGAAGCTGCTACCAAAGCAAGAGAAACCTTGCAATTTTCCTATCAGCTTCAATTAAACTTGTTACTTTTAACCATGGAAAGAAGAATTTAATTTCATGATCCTCAATAAAAACCTCTCTATTGGCTAGCCTTTCTTCACATTTGTTTCCTTTCCTTAATGTATGTGTAAACATGATTTCTTCAAACTCTATAGCAAGGTCTTGTATTTCTATAATTATCTCTTGTATGTTCCATGGAGCTTTTGCTTTCCTCAAAACTACATTTATTACTATTAGTGAATCACCTTCCATCTATCCTCTATTCCATTTCATTTGTTTGCATATTTTTAACCCTTCCAAAGCCACCCAAGCTTTAGCTTCATTATTTTTATTAAATCCACTATTGAAAGCATAATGAGACATATTCTTTCCTCTATTATATCTAATTATTCTCCTCCTCCTGTTGGTCCTAGAGTTCCTTTATAAGCTCCATCAAAATTCAATTTAACCCACTCCACATATGCTAGTTTCCACTTTATACTATTTGCCTTCTTTTTGTTTCTCTTGTACCCAACATCATAATTCCATTTGATGAAGTGACGCCATCTATCAAGGCTCTATGCTTCTAGATTAGGAATTGGGTGAGTTGATAGGGTTGGTTTAGACTCCTCTATGGCTAAACAAATATTCCTTTTCATTACCTCTAAACTACTTTCCTTTCCTTTAAATATTCTTCTATTCCTTTCTAGCCATACAACCCAAAGTATTTTATATTTTAATATATCATGGATTGTTTGTAAAACCTCACTTTTAAAAATGCTCTATCATTGCTTTAAACATTATTCAATTTTTTCATTCATCACCATGCATTTACCAAATATATTAAGAATCCATTGCCATAATTTCGATACTATTGAGCAATGTCCCAAGATATGGTCTATACTCTCCTCCTATTTACAAATAATACATTGTGAGGGGCCATGAAAACCCCTTTTCATGAGGTTATCCCAAGATAAAATTCTTCTATGACCTGCTAGCCAAACAAATATTTTAACTTTAAGAATGCTCGGGCTATCCCAAATATCTCTCCACATTCTTACAATATTCCTATTTTATTGGTGATTTACATTATATTCACTTCTTGTTGTATATTCTCCTGATCTATTCAACTCCAAAATCAACTTATCCTCAACTCCCCTTGAAATAATCATTGTTGTTATCTTTTTGCTTAACTGCTTCCTAACATCAATGTGTTGTATACTTGTAAAAAAAATCTTCTTTCCGTTTGTATCTTCTTTCATAATCCTTATACATAATGTTTAAAACCCTATCACCATATTTATCTTAAAAAATATTATCCATTATTTTAAAATAAAATTAAAAATAAAAATATTCATTTAAATAAATAATTAATTTAAAATATATATATATATATATATAATTTATAAATACTCACATCTGAACTAAGCCTTCCTCCCTTGCTAAGGCACCTCCAATGGAAACCACAAACCAAGTAAATAGTCTAGTCGAACTTAAATTCCAATTTGGTCTTATTTTTACCTAATTCTATTACGGCTTGCCACACTTATGACATGACAATACAAATGACAAAGCATTGGAATTCCATGCACAACTTGGCATACCTTTTTACATGACGTCGAATGTATTTTTTCATACACATTTTTTTTAGATACATAGGAAAGTTGGTTGCAGTCACACTATTTTTAGTAACTAACAAGTTAGCCTATTTCAACTTGTTTTTGACGACCCAACGTGAGGTGGAGACCACCAGTCGCTTGAGACTTGGACTATCGTCATCGATTTAGCAAGCACTCAAAGGATTTAGAGCAGACTATTACCTTTACAAAATTTACCATACACACTTTATCCAAACTACTTTTTTTTTCATACACGCTTTGTCCAAACTTTCCCAAAAGAGGGTTTCAACCTTTTAACTCAAGAATTCCAATAGCTTTCAACTCAATAATTCCAATAGCTTTGTATTGGAACGACACAGAATGACTGAGCAATAAGTCTACTTAGTGTCTAGAGCCACAGTTCTACAATTTAAAGTTTATTGTTACTCTAATTTATTTTTCTATGCTTATTTATGTTGTGTATTCGCCCTTTTAAGGGTTGGTTCTGGTTTTGATTGTATGAATGGCCTTGCACCCAAAAATGTGTGATTTTTCCAACTCCTTTATTATTGTAACCTCTTTTATTTTTATTGAATATAATTGTTGGTTCCAATTAAAAAATGAAAATATCTTAAGTTATATTTTTAAAATGTTTTAATGACTTTCTATTCTTTAATACTTTTTAAATATTCAAATGATTTTTTTTTAACTTATTTAAGTGAAGTATAATTAGAGTTGCTTTTTCATAAACATAATAAAATATTTTTCTTCTCCATTCAAATTTAGATATCTTATATTCACGCTTGTTCGTGTTAAATAATCGTCAACAAAGTATAGTGGAAATTACTGGACACAAATTACACCTGTTGAGACTATGAATTACGGGAAGGAAGGCAAGAATGAAGTAAAAGTTTATAGCAAAAATACCTTTTCGAAAATTTGAAAGACTCATGTGCTAATTTTAGGGTTTTTACCCAACTTTCAATCTGGGAGTTGATTTTTTCGGAATAGTGATGCATATTTTGAATAGGGTTTTGAAGAGCCCATTTGTGATCACTTTTGCTTTATGAATACGGTTTCGAAGAGTCCTTTCATGGTTTCTTTTGCTTTCAGGAGTGCTCACAATTTCAAATTTCAATATTTTGAGGGCATTTTCCTTCCACTAGTGAACATCCAAACATTTCAAATATTTGTAGAAAAAATATAGGACACTCCTATGTTTTTTTTAGGGTTTTTACCCATCTTTGGAGTTGCCAAAAGTTGTGCATATTTTAGGGCTTAGAGTGAAGAATTAGGACAATTGTCGCCATCCGACAACAAGTCCAACTTTGCAGTGGAGAAGCATTTGGGTATAGAAAAATAGTTTGTACAAGATGTGAGGTTTCTATGATGGACGAAACTCCATTCCTCAATGGTCTTGAATATTAGGTTCCCTTGACTCCCCTTGGGAACCTTGCAAACAATTTCATGGAGAATCCTACAAATTCAAAGTAGGGTTATGCATAAAGGATAGTACCAAAAAAGTATTTATAAATTTTGGGTGAATCAAGGTGAATCATGTATAAACTATAGGGCAAATTTTTCCAAATTTTGCAGAAAATTTATCAAAATATGAAAAATTTTCAAAAAAAATTGCATATAAATTATAAAACTTTGTGGGGTACTTTTGACGTATTAAATCATCCTAAAAATTTATAAAAACACCACCATTAGATCGGGATCATAAAGAACTTTCCAACAAGTACAAATATACCTATATTTAGATATATTTTGATGCCTAAAATTATGAAATGATTATCAATTACCATCTGCCACTCGTCTTCTACCACTTGCCATCTGCCACTCGCCATATGCCACTCGCCTTGTACCACTCCCCTTGTGCTACTCGCCTTGTGCCACTTGTTATGTGCCACTCACCTTACGTCAATCATCTTATGCCACTTGCCTTATGCCACTCGCCACATAGTGACTGGCAGAAGGCGACTGGAAGATGGTGACTAAATATTATTTCATAGTTTTATGTATCAAAATATATCCAAAAATAGGTATATTTATACTCATTGGAAAGCTCTTTTCAAGCCCGATCTAATGGTGGTATTTTTATGAAGTTTTGAGATGATTTAGTAGGTCAAAATCTACCTCAAAATGACATTACCTTCTCACCACAAACTTTGAAATAATTTTGACCTATTAAATCATCTTCAAACTTCATAAAAATACCACCATTAGATCGGGCTTGAAAAGAGATTTCCAACGAGTACAAATATGCCTATGTTTGGATATATTTTGATGCCTAAAACTATGAAATAATTATCAGTCACCATCTACCAGTCGCCATCTACCACTTGTCATCTACCACTCACCTTGTGCCACTCACCTTATACCACTCGCCATGTGCCACTCGCCTTGTGCCACTCGCCATATGTTAGTCGTCATATTCCAGTCATCTTTTGCCACTCGCCACATGGCAATTGGTAAATGGTGTCTGATAATTATTTCATAGTTTTAGGCATCAAAATATATCCAAACACAGAAATATTTGTACTCATCAAAAAAAAATTTCAAGCCCGATCTAATGGTAGTACTTTTATGAAGTTTTGAGATGATTTAGTAGGTCAAAATCTACCTCAAAATGATATTACCTCCTCACCACCATCTTTGGGACCACTTTTGACCTATTAAATCATCTTCAAACTTCATACAAATACCACCATTATATCGGGCTTGAAAAGAGCTTTCCAATGAGTAAAAATATGCCTATGTTTAGATATATTTTGATACCTAAAACTATGAAATAATTATTAGTCACCATTTGCCATTCACCATTTGTCACTCGCCTTGTGCCACTCGCCATGTGTCACTCGCCATGTGCCACTCGCCTTCTGCTGCTTGCCTTATGTCACCGTCTTATGACACTCGTCTTATGTCAATCGCATTTATGCTAGTCACCTTTTGCCACCCGCCTTTTGCCTCTCGCCATCTGCCACTCACCATCTGCCACTCGCCTTCTGCCACTCGCCATCTGCCACTCACCTAATGCCACTCATCTTATGCTAGTTGCCTTATACCAATCGCCTTATGCTAGTTGCCTTATGCCAGTCACCTTTCACCAGTCGTCTTCTATCAATCATAGACTCGTGTTTTGTTAGTTGTCTGCTTTGTATCGCTCGCTATCCAAAAAAATTAATATTGTAATTGTATGAGAGTCGTTATTATGGTTAACTATATATAATGGGGTACAAGGGGCAAATTGGGCGGGATATTTTTTATTTTTAATAAATTTAGGGCAAAAATTATGTGGGAAACCTTATGAAAACAGGGCAAATTTACCCTTAAAAAAATTGGATCCCAAAATTTTCGAGCAAACGGACTGACCTCTATGGTCCCAAAATTTGCAAAACTAACATTTTGAAAATCCGAATATTCGTGCTAAATTGCGAAATTTACCACTATGCAAAACCCTGATCCGAAGAGTGAAAGGAGTTTATGAAAGGGCTACATTATTGACTCGTCAAACCCTAATCTAGCAACTCCTCAACCATATGCAGAGCAAGGTAAGCTCCTTTTAGTTTTTCTTCTTGATTCCTTTACTGAAGTAGCTAATGACTTGTTTGAACATATTGTCATTTTATTTTATTTTACGGGAGATACCACCTGAGGTTGAATTTCTCAAATGGGTTAGGGGGATTTGGGAAAATACTATAGGTTGGGTAGTTGAGGCTATTCAAGGGTTGGGAAGGGGGTACATAGTAGTCTCCTTTGCAAATCCTGAACATGCCAAAAAAATCCTCCAATACAAAACTTGAATTATCTGCGAGTAAATTTGTTATTTGTAAGGTTGTTCTTTGGATTTTCATCCAGAGGGTCCCTTTAGGGCAAAATACCCTCTTTGGATAGAGTTATTTTTATCTCTTTCATGTCACTCATTTCTCAATAAAATTTTTGTTGTTCTTGGTAAGTTTTTGTGGTCTCACCCTATGTTAGAAAAACTATCTAATTATAGAGTGCACCCTCGTATTTATATAGAAATGGACATCCAAGCCATTGCCCCCTACCTTGACCTCAATGGTTCAGGTTTCCATGTTAGTCAACCTCTTATCTACCTAAAATTACCTAATGCATATTTTTACTGTAGAGAAGTTGAACACCTGATCAAAAACTGTTCGAAAAAATTAGCTAAAAAGGAACAAATGGAAGTGATTGCTAAAACAATTGTAGAAAAAATCCCAAGTAATGGCCCTCATATGGAAACTACAACTAAAAATTTAGTCGAGAACTTCCCTACCGATGGCCCTCAACACCCCTATTCTTGAAAAACCTTCTCCTTCTCAGGTCGTTCCTCCCAAGAAACCTCTTTCCTCTTCCATAGCTCAGACTAAATTCTCATATACTCTTGTTAATCCACAAGCCCCACCAAATTCAGTCACAATTCTTGAGTTAGTTGTCGTTCCTTCACCGCAACTCTTGAAAGACAATCTTATGATATATGGATGAAGAATGGTAGGCAAGCAAAAATGTTTGTTGACCCCTCAAAAACCACTCTATCCATACATAGGAAAAAATCCTCTATCAAATATCTTGCTAGATCCTTCTCTCAAGTTGCTCAAAATAAGGTTCTTGCTCAACAAACCCATTTGGACAACATGCAATTGTTGTCAATCAGTGAAAATATATTTTAGTCTCTAATTCATGAGGTCGAGCAAACTCTATATCACCCCTCATGAATTTAATCTTCTATCTTGGAATGTTAGGGTTCTCTCCTTCCCTTACCGTAAGTTTCAAGTTTGAAAAGTAGTTGCTAAAAATCATATTTCTATTCTTTTCCTTCAAGAACTAAAAGTCACTGGTCACATTCTCACCCATTGTATGGATAGCATTGGTGGTGGATATGCAGCCACCTTTACTAGTTCTCATATTAATGGTAAAGGAGGTGTTGCCCTTTCCATAGCCAAGTCTCTTTGTTATGCTATTCTAGACCATAGTGAAGACCCTGATCGTCGTTGTATGTGGGTTAGATTGGCCCTCAACTCTCAGGTTATTGGATTTTGTTCTATCTATTCTTCTAATGACCCTTATAGTCATATATCCCTTTGGTAATGGTTAGTTGTTTCTCTCCCTCCTGTAGAATGGATCCTTGGAGGTGACTTTAATATGATCGAAAATCCTAGTGATAAAAGTTGGACTGGTAGTAGACCATTTTCTAATGCTAAATTTGGTGGTTGGTTGTTTTGCTATAATCATTTAGGTGTGCACTCTCTTTGGTAAAGCCTCCTCTCATAGAGATAACTGGTTTACGTTGTCCAACTATCGTCAAGGTTTTTCTAGGAAGCTTGGTCATCTGGATAGATTTTATTTTAGTAATTATTTCTTAGGTAACTTCTCCATCCACGAGCAAGTTCGTGTCCTTTCTCACACAACTTTGTCTGATCACCTTCCTATCTTATCTTCTATCCAAACTTCCTCTATATCCCTTAAATTCCATGTTGCTTCCTTTCAAATTAAATGTGTTCCACCTTGACAGTCCTGTCTGCTTCCACCTCGCAGAGCATGTCTAGAATAGATTTCCCAGACCAACTGGTAATATTGGCTAGATCAAATGGTTTGAAACAACTATTTCCAATATAGTTTCATCCCTTAGATGGTATGGACACTTTGTTGCCAAGAGGAAGAAGATTCAAGAGATTCACCTTCATAAGGAGATCTCTCATCTTCGTTCCATGCTTATGAAATACTCTACTAACACTGTTATTCAATGCGATCTAGCTAATGTTGAAAATCAAGCTAGATTTTATGAGTCTTACTGTGCTAGAGGGACACATGTTAGATCTCACCTTAGTTGGATCTTCCAAGGAGACAAAGGAACAATTTTTTAACTACCTCAGACATAAGAATATTTCAAAAAGGATCACTGAGTTGGAGGACCCTTCAAGTCATTCTCTTTTCGACTTGAAAGAGATCATGAATATTTTTGTAGCACATTTCTCTCAACTTTTTACAGCGGATCCAATAGATGACATACAATGTATCTTAATGGAATATGTGCAGGAACATACTACCTCCCCAGTAGACCCCATTATTTGGGATCAAATTTAATATCCTCTTTCTGTGAACGATCTACAAACTACCTTTTTTCTATGAAGAATGACAAAGCTCATGGCTTGGATGGTCTCCCAGTGGAGTTTTATAGAATATTTTGGCATATTCTTTCCTCTGATCTTCATCATGTTTACTTGGAAGCTCTCCATAACAGTCCCCTTAGAGCTTATATCAATGCAGGTCTTATCAAGTTGATTCCTAAAGGTATGGTTCATAACCAAATATCCAATTGGAGACCTATTACCCTCCTCAATGTTTCATACAAGATCATAGCTAAAGCTATAGCTTTAAAAATTAAAATTGTTGCTCAAGTGATTGTTCGCCCAAAACAATTTTATTTTCTTAAAGGTCGTTATATTTTAGATAATATTATGATGGCCTGGGAAACTTTGCAATGGGCTATCGACTCCAATCAAGATGCCCTCTTGGTTAAGTTAGATTTAGAAAACCTTATGATAGAATCAGATGGGATTTTATTCTTAGTATACTTTTTTGGCTTGGTTTCGGTCCAAAATTTTGTAATCAAATTGGTATGCTCTTTGGTGATGATTCAACTTGTGTTCAAGTTAATTGAGCTCTTTCCCCCTCCTTCCCTCTTCAATGATCTATCAGACAAGGTTTCCCCCTTGCTCATTTTTTGTATGTTTTGGCTACCAATGCTCTTGGTTATCTTCTTCATAAGGCTCATTCTGATGGCCTCATTCAAGGTATTAAGCTTCCTAGGGATAAGCATGCTCTTAACTCTCATTTTGTTGATAATCCCCTTCTTTTTCTTCAAAATACCCAACAAGAGGTGGATATGGCTAAATAGATTGTTCAACTATTTTATGACATCTCTGGCTCTCGTATCAATGACTCTAAAACTAAAGTCTTCTATACCTCTTCCTCTCCTTGTGGATGCAACTCCTTGATTGAGTGGAAGATTATCCCTCATGGTATGATTATGTGTTATTTGGGAATTCTCTTTAGGATTAATATCTCTCCTAAAGATATGTAGAACTGGGTTATGGAAATAATTCAAATAAAAATTAATGCTTGGTCAACTCGGTTTCTTTCCTTAGTAGGAAGAATTCAAGTTGCAAATAAAATTATGGCAACATCTCATGTTTATTACTCCTCTTGCTGGATGGTCCCCAAGGTAGCCTATAACAAATTAACTCAGGCCATTCGTAAACTTTTATGGACCAAATGTTATGGGGAGGTAGGAATGACTGCCATCTCATGGAAGATTTGTACTCAACCTAAGGCTTTAGGAGGTCTAGGCATCATTGATCCTCTTACCCAGAGCAAAATTTTGGCTGCAAAATGGGTTGCTAGAGCCATCATTGGTGATTAAAATTGAAAACACCTATTTTATTACATAATCTCACTAGCTACTCACAAAGGTAAATGGAAAGAAACCCCATGGGTGGATAAGGTCCTTAGTACACCTTACTTTACGGTTAAAGGATTTATTATAGTTACCCAAAATTGGAAAGCTTGGTAATCAGTTTCTCATTTATTGGTTTGGAAGTCCGACTCCTTGAGACATGGTCTGAGCATTGGTCTAAATAGTCCTTGGTGGAATAAACTTATCCTCCATAATGATAAATCATTAGCTTTATATAATGTCATTCAAGGTCTAGCTTTTTTTAAGAAAGGTATTAATAGAATTAAAGATATCTATGATCTGAGTAGTTGCTCAATTCTTATTTGGAATCAAATATGCAATTATTTTTCTCTTCCCTCTAGGTTCAAAGAGTCTTATGGCTTAGTTGTGGCTTCCATCCCTTGTGGGGTCCTTGTAAAGTTGGGAACAACTGCCCATAATATGGAATGACTGGAGATGGCTTAATGGTCATAGAATCTCTTCCATTACTTCTAGTTGGATTTACAAAAATCTTTTGTCCTCCTTCTTTAGACTCTAAGCTCAATATCAAGTGGTAAGTGAATTTTTTCCAATGCCCAATGGTAGTTTCTTGCTACTCAAATTTGGAAAGTTCCTTTTGAATCCAAAACTCAACTTTTTGGATGGTGGATTCTGCATCAAAAACTTCCAACTTCTGAAAGTCTGGTTGTGATTTTACACATTCCTCATTAATGTAATATTTGTAATGTTTTAGAAACTCTTATTCACTTGTTTTGGTTTTGTGACATGACTAAACAGTTTTGGAATGTCTTCCACTCTTTAATTTTTCCCTCTTTCACTAGATTTTGGAAGCTTTCTCTACTTGGTTTTTCTCAGCTAGATCAGTGTCCCAAACTCTAGGATGTTTGTAGACTCATCCTTCTCAAGCACATTTGGAAGTGCAGATGCAAAATTGTGTTTACTGGATCTGCTCCTCCATGGGATATAATTTTAGCAGACTTGACCTTTGATCTTTTGTTACATATGGGACACATTCATTCCCAAGTCTATGGAACATCCAGCACACCTCAAGATGTTATTTACAAACTTCATCAACTTTCTCATATGGTTCAGGATCTTCAAAAGGTCCAATAAGAATCTAAAAAAAGACAGTTAACAATTATGAGCAAGGTCAGGTTTTGATTACTTCTATTTATTCTTTGAAGACTTCAAAAGATATCACGGAAGGCACGCCCAAAATGTCTCCTTATAAAGACTCCCACAGATGAATGTTGATATCTGGTATATTGCAACAAGATATAGCTATAGTCTTTTTGTTGGTAATAACTCCTATTCTTATGTATATTTAGTTATGGATGCTTTACTCCTTATCCACCTCAATTTGTTTTTTAAATGATGGACTATGTTAACACCATAATATTGTAATGTTACGGCTAATGAATTAATATATTCTAGTTTTTTTTTAAATAATAATAATAAAAATAAATAAATAATAGATATCTTAAACAAGAATCCAATAACATATCACTAAATTATATATAAATATAATTTTTAAAATTTATATATCTTAAATAAAAATCTAATGAAATATTGCTAAAATATACATAGAGAATATCTTTTATTTAAAATACCCTAAGGCAATCAATCTTTTTTGAAATATTGCTAAAATATACATAGAGAATATCTTTTATTTAAAATACCCTAAGGCAATCAATTTTTTTTTTTTATTCATAGGGAAATTGGTAACTCCATGAATGAGCTGCCTCTATAAACCCTAAGTTCGTTGGGTAAAACATAGTCAACGGAACCCTCAACCCTTTAAGACATTGAACTGAGGTAGCCAACCGATAATCACTTAGCCGCTACCATCCAACCTATCCCCTTTTGGGTATGCAGTGGTTTGAACCTTGAACCTTCCTAAAGAAAGGCCAAAGCCCTAAATGCTACATCCTTACGAACCAAATTTTTAGGGTAAACACTATTTTTAAAGGGACTTGGACCCCTATCAATAATGTGGATATGGGAGGAATGGAGCTCTGTCGGCCTCTACCAACATATAGAATATTCCTAACTATGCTGTATATCTACAATATAAAGGCAGAAAAAATAAAACCTAAGTCGACCCTACTAACACCCATCAATCTTCAATCTTCAAACCAATTCATAGATGGAAAAAGCACAGCAATAAGTCAAACCAAAGTCAAGGAACAACATAACATGATCCATGTGAAGAAGCGGCAATAAGTCAAGCCAATGTCAAGCAACAACATCACATGATCCATGTGACGACGAATATCCACCACATACTCTTTGGGGCTCAAGTGTCCATGGTTTCTTCCTCAACTAGCTACACCAATGAATTGGGACATTCTTTTATGAGACTTGAAGACACCCAACGCTACCATGGAAGTCCCCTCTCACCATCTCCACTCAAAGGCGGGCCATAGACACCTTGACACCTTATCCCTCTCTTTCCAACTCTTTCCTTATTAGCTCGACAAAGGGTTGACGATCCCTATTAAAAAAATCGACTTTTCGTTCAGAACATCACAACACCACAATAATAAAAAGTATTGAGTTTTTAATCTAATAAAAAAATAAACTTTTCAAATTCTCATTAATCCCTTCCACAACCCAAAGGCCCACTTAGCAACTAGAAATATCATGTATATTAGATTAAATAAAAGACTTTAATCCGTTAATTTAATTATTTTAAATTAAAATTAAGTGATGCATAAAATTTAATTTGTTAAATGTATGTATTTTAGAAGAAGATTTGAAAACAAATCTTGCAAAGTATATAATTTATTATAATAAAAGTTTTAAATTAAAGAACAACAAATCAGACCTCCCACCACTTGAAAGCGCCCAGTTACTACAACTTTAGTAGCTAAACTAATATATTATAAATCTAAGAACCAATCCTAAAAAATATTACTTAAAAAAAATTCATAATTGTTTTGAATTAAATGCCTTAGACCAAACACATTCAAAACACTAACTTTTTAGACCAAACACACCCCAAACAATAACTTTTCTTCCGTTTGGCGCAATTGCTGGACTATTGCAACGTAACGCATAAGTATTAGTACAGAGCATTCCAGAAAGTGAACTGTGTCTATAAATACCGACGGCCTGATAACGACAGTCCATCGATTCTGCGACTTAGAACTTAGTTTATGCTTCAGCATTCAGAGGAAATCTGGTTTGGCTTCTTAGAATACATTTAGCCATTCTCAGGTTTCCTTTCAGCCATTAGATTTGCATCTCTCTCCCAAAGAAAAAAAAATTATATAATGTCGGATCCGAAATACGGCTATCCATACCCGCCTCAAGGTAATCGTATGTGTAGATTTAGGGTTTTGTACTTCCGCCTTTGTTTATGTTGATTCGTGGGTTTTGGATGTGTCAACCCTGTTTTTCCCTATTCTAAAAGTGTTTGGTTTTGATATGAGAAAAACAATTGGTTCTGTAGGTTATCCTCAGCCGGTATATCACCATCAACCGCCGCATCCGCCCGCATATTACCAGCAACCGCCGCCTCAGCCGGGATATTACCAGCAAGCGCCGCCGCCTTTGATGGCGCCGCCGCAGTACGCCCAAGCTCCACCGCAGTACGCCCAAGCTCCGCCGCTGAAGCAGGGTGGGTTTATGGAAGGAGCTCCGCCGCAGTACGCCCAAGATCCGCCGCTGAAGCAGGGTGGGTTTATGGAAGGATGGTATGTATTTTGTTTTAAGTTCTACCTTAACTTTTTTGTTTTTAAAGAGATAGTTCAGTTAATAGCGATTGATAATTGTTGTGACACACAATTTTTGAATAGTTGGTTTTCAATGACTTTATTTTCATAACCAGTAGTCTATTCTCTGTTTTAAGCTTTATTCTAATATTTTTGTCTTAAAAAAATAAGTTAGTTAACAATTATCTTTGTTCTAATTTTTTAGATGGAAAGAAAAAGGTTAATTGATAGGGGTTCACAATTGCTTTTTTGTAGACTGCTTTCCCACAATTTTTGAGTAGTTGGATTTCAATGAATTTATTTTCCTAACCAGAGGTTTAGGAAAGTTTTATAAATAAATAGATAGGTATTAATGTAGAAAGTAAAATATAATTTTTTAAATCTAGGATATTATAAGATATATTAAACTATTTATCAATATAACTCTAAGATCTATGGGTTATATTAAATTATTTATCAATACAACTCTACTCTACCCAATCATTTTAGACAAGAAAAGATTTTAAAGTTTATAAAAAAATTATAAATAGATAGATAGGTATTAACCTAGAAAGTAAAAATAATTGTTAAAATCTACAATATTATGAATTATATTAAACTATTTATCAATTCAACTCTAAAATCTATGATATTATGGGTTATATTAAACTATTTACCAATACCCAATCACTGTAGACATCTGTTTTTGGATTACAACCGTGGATTTCAAAGAACTAATGGTGGAGTAGAGGATCTAGGGTTAAATTTAGGAGTATGGAATAAAGGGGCACCATAATTGATGGAAATAATGTTAGACTATTTTGAAGGGGATAATGGTTAAGATTATAATATCTGGTGCAACAAGAAAAAGGTAAGGAGATCAATGGAATCACCTTCCAATGGTTATTGATGTGAGGGAGGGATGATGTTGAATTATATATATATTTCAAAGCATTACAAAAGTGGGTCATGACGTTTAAGGGGAGTGGCAACAGGGGTGTTTATTTTGCATTCAATTTTACATCACCTGTGCGGTTCTGGATGTGTTTGTGTTTTCTTCCAAATAGCCTGGTCAACTTGACATGTTGTTTACAGTGGAAAATTGGTTCAATAGTAAATTATTGTGGGAGGAAAACTTTTAGATTGTATAAACTATTTGAATGTTTAATATATTGAAAGAATTTTTTGTTCAAGGAAATCCATTATGATTGTAAAAACTATTTGAATGTTTAATGTATATATAAAGAATTTTCTGCAGAGACATTTGGCTAATGGATATTGGAAGTCATCTGTTCAAGTCTTGAGAGATCATGGATTTGTTTATATACATGCAGAGAGAATTAGTCGTTGTCTTAAATGATTTGTTTATATAGATGCAGAGAGAATTAGTAGTTGACTTAAATGATTTGAGACAAGTGTTTAATGATGATTGTTGTTTGTTTGTTCTGCAGTTTGGCGGCGATGTGCTGCTGCTGCCTGTTGGAGGAGTGTTGCTGTGACCCTTCCGTCATATGCGTCTTTTAGCCAAAGAATCGTTGGTGGTCTTATTTATTTATGTGTTTTAGAAAATGAAAGACTATTTGAGAATAAAATTAGTTGGTTGTCTTCCTGATGTATTTTAGGAAAAAAATTGGCCCTCTATTTGTGGACGGAGAAGGATCTCATTATTTGTTCTGTTTATTGCTTTCAGCGATGGTGTAAAAATTCATTTAATCAAACTGTTAAGGTTTGATATTATATTGTATTGGGTTATATTATGTCGAAGAATGCAGGATGGTATTAATCTTATCCTATACCAGTTTTCTGTGGTAAACGCTTTCTACTGTCTTTTTTTGCAAAGCTTTATATGTTTAGTGCACTTTTCTTAGAGAAGAGGTATTAAAGTGGAACGAAACAACATGTATACTTCTGGTTGTTGTGGGTAGTATTACCAGATGGGAACATTTCACTTTCTTCACCGCCATATAGCCCTCTTGGAATAGACCTGCATCCAAAATAGTAATTTTTCCGTTTGATCGAGTTTTATTAAATTTTCATTCATAATACGTGGTTTTCTAAAATTTAAGGACAACCTATAAAGTTCATCAAGGTTTTTTTTATTAGAATAAATGTTTATAAAGATCAAAAATTTAAGGACAACCTATAAAGTTCATCAAAGTTTTTTTTATTAGAATAAATGGGTAGATAATTTTTCATACATATATATATAATTTATTAAGATCAATATTTAAAAATAATAATTAAATATTTTTAAAATTAATTAATTAATTTATATCTAAATATATATATTAATATTTAATTACATTAAAATAAAATTTTGAAGACTTTTAAATATGTTTTTTATAGGTTTAAATTTGGAAGAGTGTCATCTTCACATTGAATAAAAAAAATAGTATAAATTAATAATTATAATAAATGGATAATAATTATATAAATATAATAATATAATTTTATTTAAATTAAAATTATATTTAAATCCGTATTTTTTGGTTGTATTGTTTTCCTCATTTTTTGTGGTAGGTATGGTCGGAGAGGAACAACATAATTTTTGGCTTGATTGCAAAAGATGTCAGATCAATATTCTCCTAAGCTCTGTCGTTTGTCATTGAGAATGCTAATCTCATCTAAGTTGAAAAGCCCAAGAACCAATGGGAATTATCTATTTTCAATACTCTCAAATTTCAAATTGACACCCCTTCTCGGGGTCCTCCAAAAGCTGACAGGTCAATGGTGAAATGGATTCCCCCGCCTTGTGGATGGGTTAAGCTCAACATTGACGAAGCCTCAAAGGGAAACCCTGGTAGGGCTAGAGGAGGTGGTCTTTTCAAAAATAGTCAAGGTAAAGTCCTATGCGCGTTTGCTGAGTCCATGGGCAGTCAAACCAATAATTTTTCTGAAGCTCGTGCGTTATACCTTGGCCTCCTCATTTGCAAGCGGCTTCGGTTTGAAAGACTTATCATAGAGAGTGATTCTATGAATGTCATTTGATGCATCCAAAAATATCAGCTTCCTGCTTGAAGCATGTTCAACGTTGTCCAAGAAATCTTGAAGATAATTGAAGGCATAAGACATGTTACAATTCAACATGTTTACCGAGAAGGAAATAAAGTTGTTGACCTCCTTGCCAATCAAGGAGTTAAACAGGATAACCTTCAAGTCTGGTATGATAATTTCCCTCAATGTATTGTGGCCCACACTGATACAAATTGAAATCCTAATCTTTAACTGGTTGTTGGTGCTGATGTGGCTGATTTGGGGCCTAGTGGTTGGATATGGTTTGTCTGACATGGATGCCAACACATATCCTCTTTTCCCTTATGCGCTTTTGTGCAATCTATCTTGGGGTAATGTTGAGGAGATGTGGAGAGTTCACAAGGCAACTATCATCCATGAACCTAGGTGGCAAGGAATGTGGAAAGTTCACAAGGCAACTTTTATGAACCCAGGTGGCAAGGAATGTGGAAAGTTCACAAGGCAACTGTCACTCGTGAACCCAAGTGTCAAGGAATGGCAAATAAAACTACTAGTTTCCAGCATAGTGGAAATGGTTTCTCCAATAAGCTCACAGATTGAACCTCGCCGAGTCAAATGTTGTAATCTTAGTTGGGTTTTCGGTAGTTTATTTTGTTTCTTTTTGGGTATCATTGTTGTAGTTTGGACCTTTATTCCTTTTTGTTTTTGTTTGCGTCTTCTTTCTGGTTTAAATTTGGTTGTTTCATTCCCCTCTGGGGTTGTTTATTTTCAGTTTAGTTAGTTCTCTTCTAGCTAGCTGTCTTTGCTGCATTTGTGTAAAACGTTTTGAGAACTTTCAAAACTCTTTTTATCAACCAATCAAAAAAAAATTTATTTAAATATAATAAATTAATAGCAAATAAGATTTCGTCGAAGCAGGAGTTCATAATATCACCGAAGCAGTAAGAGTTTGTTGAAGGAGGATTTTGCAATATCGTGGAAGCAGGAGTTCACAATATCACGAAAGCAGGAGTTCGCAATATTCCAGCCTTCATCGATCGACATAAAACCCGCACAGTCAATCAACAGAGGAGCGACGACAACAACATAAACATTAGTGTGGTTTATAGTTTGCAAGGGAGGAGCATTGAGCAAGCATATTACTTCTCAGTTAAAGTCGGTAGTGCGGTTTATAGTTTGCCAAAAAAATAGGTAACATGAAAAGAAGTCATTTGTGAAAGTGCTTACTGAAAGTATGAATGGCCAAGTCGAAAGTTTGGATGCCCTACCTAGCAATAAGAAGAAGATAGAATCTATGGAAAACCCAGTACTAGTAGCAGATTCTACGCCAAAAGTGATTATCAAGGATGAGATGATTGAACATGATATAATGATTCTTAAAACCAAAGGGTTAATTTGTAAGTTTCATGGATATTGGCCAGAGATTCAAAATTGGATTAAGTGGAAATGGAGATTGAATTTAAATTACTCCATGACTTTTCTTCCAAAAGGTTTTTTTCTCATTGTTTTCTCTAGTTTAGAAATAAGGGATAAAATAATGGATGGAAGCCTAGGTTTAGGGGTAAAAATACATTATATTTAAGACCTTGGAGTGAGAATTTTTTTGTGGACACAAAAACTATTAAAAGGCTTCCAATATGGATTAGGTTTTTTGGACTTCCTTATCAACTCATCAATAAGGAGGTTTTGAAGAATATTGGTAATACCCTAGGTGAATTCATCCAGGAGGGACCAACTACTAAGGAGAGAAGGCATGCTATATACACTCGAATATGTGTTGCCATGGATATTTCTAATCCTTTACCGTAGTTGATTAGGATTAAATCTGATTCAAGAGAATGAGATCAACAAGTGGATTATGAAAATATTGCATTCTAATGTCACAAATATCATGAAACTGGGCACATGGCAAGAAACTGCAAAGGAAAAATAGAGGAAGAAATGGATTTTTTTGGGCATGAGGGTAGTTTCAATTTGAAACAAGGAGACCATATCATAGGAGAAGCTAGGTCAAATTAAGGATTTTCTACTTCTAAGAAAGTGGCTAGAAAGATCCCATCTACATCATCAAATGGCGAAGGCCATTACTGTTCACTCGAATCAGTCATTAGAAGGAAATAATGATATGAGATGAGGAAGTACAATGCACAAGTTCAAATATAAAAGGAGCTAAAGGTGCGAAGGAAGAGGGGAGGGATGAGGAGACAAAATTTAAAGCAAATGATGCGAAAGAGGTCAAGCTTAATCCAGGTAAATCACCTTTATTGTCCTCGAGTAGCTTAAAATCTTCTCCTTACAAAAAAATGAAAGTAGTATGGAGTGTATTTCTTGCACTTTAGGATTTCAAGAGTAGTATAGTAAAAAAAATCCAGTAGAGGATATCCAAGGAAATTTGGGTATTTTAGTACAACATAAGAAAGTGATGACTATGGAGGATCATCTATACAATTTAGAGTTTCAGGGCAACATAAAGAAGAAAATTTTATTGAGCCTATTTCTTGCACTTTTGACTCTTTAGGGCAACATAAATATTTAGAATATAAATCCCATTTTGAACAATATGAAAAAATGCAAGAGATTGATGAAGCTGAGAGTGGTGGTAAGAATGGAAGAGGGAGAGGAAGGATATTAGAAAAAGGAAAAAGAGAAAAATAAACTCAAAAGGATATTGATCTGGGAAGCCAAATAAAAATATCACAAGTGCTAACAAGAAGTGGGGTTAAGCCCACTAATAAAAATAAAAAGTGTTGATGATGAAAATGATATCATGGAATATTAGGGGTATGAATAAAACCCCTAAAAAAATATTTATTAAGGAATTAATAGGTTGTTATAGCCCGGAGTTTATTTTGATACAAGAAACAAAATTACACGGTGAGGAATGTAAGGATGCTTTTAATAAGATTTGGAGGACATGTGTTTGTTTAGTTGTTTCTTCTATAGGAGCGTCAGGTAGTATTGCAATAATATGGGGCAAATGCAAATGGGATGGACAACTATTAGAAGCAAAAAGTAATTGGGTTCCTCGATTATTTTGTAGGAAAGAGGAAAACATTAAAGTTGGGGTTATAAATGTATATGCTCCAACTATAGTTACTCCTCATGAAAGATGTTGGAAGGACCTTAGTATACTTTTATCAAATACAATGATGATTCATTGTGATCTATGGATTATTGGGGATGATTTTAATATTGTTATATCTCCTTTGGAAAAGAAGGGTGGCATTCCAGGATGGTCGAAATCAATGCAAGATTTTACTTCATTTTTCAATTCAAATGACCTTTTGGGATGTTAGTCCCTCAAGCTTTCAATGCACATAATATAATAGACGCATTGGGAAAAATCATCTAGCAGAAAGACTAGATAGATTTTATTATCCAATAAATGGTTGCAAACAAAATATACAATCTCTTCGGATATTTTATTGCGAGCAAGATCATATCACAAACTCATTCTTTTGACTTGTGAGTCACCTAACAATGGTCATCCAAAGCCATTTTGCTTCCAGTCTATGTGGCTCCAAGATCCTGATTTTTTCCAGATGGTTATGTTATGATGGGATGAGTCAAAATTTGAAGGATCATGTATGTACAGGTTTTTTCAAAAGTTGAAATATTTAAAGGATCAAATGAAGATATGAAATGTCAAATATTTTGGTAACATTTTTAAAGAAATAAATAAATTGAATCCAAGCTCAAAAATTTACAAAAGATAGTAGAAATTAATGAAATATACCAGGATTCTTATGTGAAATAAAAAAAAATTAATTTATGATTATCATAATGCATTGAAGAAGGAGGAGTCATATTGGTTCCAAAATTCTAGAGAGAAATGACTCAAGGAAGGAGATAGAAATACGAAAGAATGCATGCTACAGGAAAAATAATTTTTTCTGTTCGTCATATTAAAAATATTATAACTCCATATGGAAGAAATATTGAGGATGAAGAAGATATAAGGAAGGAAGCAATCAAATATTTCAAAAATATTTTGTCATATTCTAGGCAAGATAAGGAGGCACAAGAAAGTTTTTTGCAAAATATTCCATCACTTATCACTAGAGGACTAAATAAAAGCTTTATGAAGAAGATTTCTATGGAGGAGCTCCATGAAGCAATTTTCTCTTTCCATTCTAACAAGGCACCTGGTCCCGATGAATTTCTTGCAATTTTTTTCAAACATTTTGGGATTTATTGAAGAATGATATGTTAGATGCAATTGAAGAGGCTCGAAAAAGAAAGGCTATAATAAGTGAGATCAATGCTACTTTTATTACCTTGGTTCCCAAGTAAGATGACAAAATGTTTTGATAAATTTCGTCCAATAAGCCTTTGTAATATGATTTATAAGATCATTTCAAAATTTATGGCAAACAAGCTAAAGGGTATTCTAGGGTGTCTTATCTCAGAGGAATAAGGTGGCTTTGTTTAGGGTAGACAAATTCTTAATGGTATAATTATTGCACGAGAGGCCATACATTCTCTTCATTCTATGAGAAAAATAGATATGCTTTTGAAATTAGATATGAACAGGTTTCCTAGAATTTTCTACATGTTATTCTTAAAAATTTTGGCTTTGATTATAGTTGGTGTGAGTGGATTAAATATTGTTATAGCACTGCAAAATTTTCTATTTTGATCAATGGTTCTCCTGTTTTGTACTTCAAGCCATCTTTTGGACTTCATCAAGGTGATCTTCTTTCTCCTTATCTATTCATTATTTTGGTAGAAGCTAACATATCCAAAAAGCATGCACCTATCTAATAGATCAATTGGAATCAACATAAAAGCATGAAAAGAGAAACAAGATTACATATGACAATAAAATGAATGCTTATTTTATTAATATTGCAATGAATCCCGATTACAATCATGCCCCTCTTAGGGTCACCCAAATGTTGATACAATTAATACAATGCCAAAGCCCCCAACGGGGTAGGCGCAATACTATTGCTCTCCAAATAGTCACAAACTGCTCTAGGGTGGAGTTGACCCTCTTCTTCGCGTTGAGGAAGGAATTTGGTGATTGAAGCTCCTTTGAACCTATTTCCTACGATCAAGAAACAACACAAGAAAGTTATACAAATAGGCAGCCTCTCGTGATGAGGCCCTTTGAAGGATTAAAACATGAAAATGCCATGAATAACATGAAATCAAGAAAGCTTGTAAAATGTATTTAAACTATGCTAAATTGATAAAGATTCATATACATGCATAAAGGAATAATGCAACTAATTATTGAATGGCCTAATTAGATGAAATAAAGCATGGAGACATAGAAAGAAACCATTATTGCATATACTATACTAATGTAACAAAATTGCTATAAACCCTAAGTCTATCGGTCAGAAATCTCTAGTATCCTAATTGAACCGTGCAAATGTCTATTTAAACCTAATTAAGCGATCTGCAAAAGAAATGGTAAGGAGATCTTACGCCTATTGCAAACCGTAGCTCTGATGAGCGGTCTGCACTGTAAACCGTGGCTGAAAGCCACGACGAGCAACCAAGTAGGTTTGCCCTCCAATTTCAAGGGCAGTGGGCTTGATCCTCCTTGTCAAATTGATGATCAAGGGTCGCCTCAGTGTCCTCTGATAGGTTTGGTGGTTGAATTGTTGAATAGGGCCTCCGTTTTCCCGAATTAGCATTTCTTGGCTCTCCTAGGCTCCTAGGACCTCCATGGCAAATTGATCTTTTGATGGATAGCAAAGTGGCCTTCTCACATGCATGAACTCAGTATGCAATTCGATAGGGCTTCGCTGCTCGCTTGATCAATTCACTCTCTTTATCCCCATCCCATATTTGGAAGGGGTATTTATAGGATGTCCCTAGGGCTAGGGGTGGCTTCATGGAGAAGCCAAGATCAAGAAGAGGTAGTTAGGATAGTTGGGATGGAAGCCTCTGGAATATTTCATCCTTTAACCACCTTCTTCTAGACCAAATGGTCATTCAAACCAATTTGGCTCGGATGAAGGCCAACTGAACTTCAGTTAAGACCACAGGTTATAGTTGCGGTTCAGACTATAGACCGTAGGTCTCAGCTGTGGTTCAGACTATGGACCGTAGGTCTCAGCTGTGGTTCAACCTGATTAGGCTAGGGAGCCCAAATTGAGTGGTTAGAACCACTGCTCTATCTTGGAGTCTATCCAAGATCTTCCATATGGTCTTGTAGCATGTCCATATGAGTAGTCGCCATCGACATGACGTGTTTTAGGTGTCTACAGATGCCCCTTTTGAGATGCGTTGTGAGATCGAACAACGCGTGAGAAAAAATACACCACCTAAAATGATGTCAAAGGTTCTATGATGATCATTAGTCGGATCAACATTAGATGCCCTAGGTCCAGCAAAAGGATGTGCATCCTAGAATCATTGCTTCCAACTCTTTGGAGGCTTAAATTTGAAAGAGTTTGCACTCATCATCAGACATTCGGGTAGCTTTGGTGCTACAATAGGAGTTAGGCCTATATAATCGAAAGGATGAGAGTTACAAACTAATTATCATATTTGCTATTTTCCCCAAGCAAAGGGGTAAGCTTATGATAGCTGTTGACAATGATTCGCAAGGACGAACGCAATTTTGACAAGATCAAGGGATCTACGATTTCAGGGATCTTCTGCTGATTTTGATTATGATTATGATATTATGACTACCCCCTCAAGCGATGAGTCGATGAGGGTAATGACAATGTATGAAGCGACGAGGTCGCTTGACCATAATGAATGATCTGAACAAATTTAGAATTAAGCATTTAATTACTTGGCGAAGCCTAGTTCAGCTTATGATTCCAATTGTTAATAGTAATTGCACATTCCTATCCCATGGAGCAGTCAGGCTACAATAGTCATCTTAGGGAATCAAAATTATACAAATCCAATTAGTTTTGTGTTGAATCACTCTTGTCGATGATTTGCTGAAAGATGTCATAGGAGACATGTCATGAAACGCCTCGTTCCCGTGGAGCAGTCCAGCCTCGAAGGCCTTCTTCGAGATTGAAAAGAAACATGTCAAGTCAACGATGACAATTTTACCCCAAATGTCCTTATGGTTATTTACTCATCTTGTCGGATTGCATGGAGCGCAAGTCATTGCAACCGCCAAGTGTATAGGGTAAATAACTGAATACGAGGTGCATTTGGCTTTTGATTTTTATTTTTTTTGTTAATTTTGAATTTTTGAATTGATCATGGTGCTTGAACATCACCAAATTTGCAACATTGATTTTTCTTATTAACATTTGATCCATTAGGAGTCATTAATTTATCATTTTAGACCTTCCCACGATGGGATTTGAGTGCATTTAATGCTAATTACAAACCGTGGGTACGGTCTACGGTTGAAACTTTCAAAATTTGGGAATCGCAGGTCAGACCCATGGGGAAAAACCCTAATTTTGGGACCACGGGTGACATCTACGGTCCGCTAAAATTAAGAGAAACTATAAATAGTTTTCTCATTTGAAAATTTCATTATTGTCTTGAAAGTAATTGCATTTGTGAGAGCTCTGAAAGGTAGAAAACATCCCTTGATCCGGAACGCTATTGAAATTCGACCTCACATCGCACTCATACCCTGATGGCGGACTCTAGACAACCTTCCACTAGCAGAGGCCACGGTGCGGGCAAGGTAACTCGAAACCGAGTCCTCGTAATCATTACCAACTAAAATAAACCACATTAATTAATGGGTTAATGAACTTCACTAAATTGTTGGCAATGAACCACACCCTAGATTAGGCTAGTGTAGGTTTAATTTTCTGGCTTAGTTAGGCTAGGAAGTGACCCAAAATGGGTCTCGTTCCTAGACCGCAGCTAGCAATTGCGACCCCCAATTGTCAGATTGGGGACCGCAGGTATCAACTGCGGTGAGCATTCAAATTACAATGGTCAAAATTTGACCACAAGCGGACCGTAGGGTTGACCTGCGGTTCACCACTTTTGAAAAAATATTCAATGTTTTTGCATTTTTCTAATGTTTTATGGCAGTTAATGCCATTTATTGCACTTTGGAAGTACAATTTTGATTTTTGTGAAAAATTTTGATTACTTTGTGACATGTTTTTGTCTTTTTATCATTTTTTTAGATGTTTTTGATATTTTTAAGGTCATTTTTTTTAGCTATTTTTGGTTGTTTTTAGTTAGCTTTTTCCTTATGCCTTGTTTATTTCCAGAGTTTGACCTCTAGAGCCAGGGAGCTCGACATACTTTGCACCCTCCATAGACAGCTTACTGAGGGGGAGCGAGAGTGGTTTGGAGTCATCGACTTTGGCTATGTATTGGATCTACCCACTATCAAGGTAGATCAAGCTTATCTGACTGCATTGGCCCGATGCTGGAATGCGTGGACCAATACATTTCACCTTTCGATAGGTGAAATGACCATTACCTTGGAGGACATCTACCGGATCTTCTAGATCCCTATTGATGGTGAGGCCATCACCTCCTCCTCCAACAGGAGAAAGGAGGCAATTTGTGCTGCTATCTTCGATGATCGAAGCGATGAGGCTCAATGCAAGATGGACCATGGAGGCGTGCACATCGGATACTAGTAGGGGGAGCACATCTTCTCTATCAGAGAGGTAGTGTTTATGCACCTGGTGGTGCAGATTATGCTTCCAGACTCCTTAGGCATGAGGATTCCCTAGAACCTTCTAGCCTACGTCAGGAGAGTTGTTCTGAGCTCGATAGAGTGACCACTTCTCCTAGCCTAGGGGAGCACCTTGTTGTGCCAGCTATACTAGGAGCTTTACTAGATCACCAATCAAAGTCAGGTTGGGATCAGCTGTAGTCTTCTTCTATAGATCTGGGGCTGGTAGCATATCAGGATCGAGCATCCTATGGATCTACCCCTTACTATCACTATGATTGATGATGCACATCAGTGTTACGCTGCATGCTGGCCTCATGAGGAGGAGGGATTCCAGAGTAGGTCCCATGTAGGGGATATAGACCACTACATCGCTAGATTTGTAGCACTCGAACTAGATGACATTGAGTGGCATCCATATATGGATTGCCCTGCATGGGAGGAGGCTGGTGAGCGGCTACGCCAGGCTCATCGAGATAGGTGGCTACTCGACCACAAGGATGAGATCAGGGAGTATCAGTTCTACTCTCGTGTCTTGTGATAGTTTGGCCTAGTACAAGACATCCTAGAGCTACCTTTTATCTATAGGCATCTAGTACTGGAGACTCATTTGACATGGATTCTACCGACAGCACTAGGTGATGCAGCTGATGATTTCTAGGAGACTAGAGTTGCTAGGGTTGGGACCACCCCAACGTATGATACTTGGTGGTCCCTACTATAGTGGCAGGGATCAAGGCCCCTAGGTAGGATAGATGACCAGGCAGAGGTGGATCCAGAGGGGCATAATGTGCGCCAGTGGACCGAGGGTGGATGGGGCATAGAGGCCACCATAGAGGAGGCTCTGTAGGTCGAGGAGGAGGATGAGGCATCCGAGGAGGGTGAGGCACCTCCTGATAGCGAGGTAGGATAGCTCCTAGCTCGGATCACTGACTTGTAGAGTCAGGTTGGTACACTCCAGACCCAGCTACGACACAGGGATACTTCACTCGCCATGGTAGAGGTGAAGCTCCGACATGGTCAGAGCCAGTGGTGGGAGTATGAGGAGGAGAGGCCCCTCCTCAAGGCCCATATTGCCATAGTAGATATAGAGATCCAGCGGCTCACTACAGAGCATGATTTGGCATGGACTCAGCTGGATCTGATGACCAAAGAGAGAGATTCACTGAGGGACTCGAGGGCTATTCCCTCATCTTCACAGGTAGTTATGGCACCACCTGCAGCTCCATCTCAGCTATTGCCCTTAGGTCTAGACCCCATGGCAGAGGTTAGGTGGCTCACTTCCCTCTTGGAGGAGGGAAATGCATGATCGACTATGAGGGTAGCTCGCATCTCTATGCTAGAGGATCACATTCGACTAAGAGGTGGAGTGGTGCCAGAGGACACTCAGACCATAGGTACTCATAGGAGCAGCTCTCGAACCAGGACCAGAGAGACCGGATAGTCTTCTGCTAGTTCGAGCCATTGGACCCACCGGACCGAGAGGACACATAGGTCCTCTAGTACGCATGGAGCCAGCTCACACAGGAGTCAGGGGATTGGTTCTCATGTATGGAGCCTCTTTGGATTAGGTGGTACATAGGACCCTCAGTAGGGTATACAGTAGGCACCAGAGCAGACTGTAGGGCAGGCTCCAGAGTAGGCTATAGGGCAGGCTCCCAAGGATGGGGCTGAGGGAGGTGGAGAGAGCTCCATAGAGGAGGATTAGGCCAGAGCTAGGGTCTCCACTTGATACAGGCTATATCATTTTTGTATGTATCATTTTTGAGTGTGAGGTCTGAGGACCTACATGATTGTAGCCTATGGGCATTTTGATGTACCCTGATGTACTTTTTGACACACACACACACACACACACACACACATATATATATATATGAGATTTGATCATTTATGGCTCATTATGTGTACTTGTATATTTTTAATTTTATGTTTATGTTATGCACATGGATGCAATGCTTATATGTTATGTTTATTTGATGCTATATGATGTGATGTATGGATGACATGCACTAGATAGCTATTTTAATTTATGATGATGATGATATGCAGTGATCTAGATGCTTAGATGTGCTATATGATGGATGCATATGGATGCGATGTTTACTTAAATGCATATTTGATTTTGCTTTATTGCATGCATTTAATTTTATGACACTATCACGATATGCTGATGCAATGTATGTAATGCATTATTTACATGATGGTAATCTAATGTAAATGAACCTGTATGCTTTAATCACTTAAAACATAAGGAATGAATGTGATATGTGTTTATCAATCTAATGGACGACACCACAGAATGTATAAAAATCATGAATGTAATTGAAAGATCCTCATTACAAGAATTTAATCAATTAATCACCCATATATGAAATGCAATGGTATGAAGTTGTATGATGCGAATGATATAATGTGTCATTCTATTTTCTTTTGCAAGTTTGAAAAATATGCACAATATAGTCAGTGGCCATCTAGATATTATTTCTAATATCCATCCGGTATCTATCCTATATCTTGATTGTGCTTTATATAATGATGTATCATGGATTCGATACTTTGTAATTTGATGATTTTATTCTATATGGTTTGTGTTGCTATTAGAGAAACTTTTGAGGTTTTCCATGAGACTCAAACACCCTAGTAGACTTCTCAAACATCCCATACTAACTGTACAAGGCTTTTTTTGGACAAGGCTTTCATCATGAAAGACCCAACTATTCATTACCCCTGTGTGTGCACGTGAGTATATTAAGATAGACCATAGGCATACCCCAGATGTCAGTCGGGACTCTTCCAACCCATATGTGAGATCGGGTTCCTCCTATGTTCGTATCATCCTTGTTTCAGACTTGATTGGACTATAATGCTAGACAACCCCAGGCACCCAGAGCTAGCTCATCTCACAAATTGATCAGGACTACCCCTCCAAAAATAGGTGGGACTCTTTCAACCCATTGCTGCATTTGGGGATCACCCAATAAAACTACTACTCCGAAAGTAGGCGAGACTCTTTCAACCCATTGCTGCACTCGAGGTTCATTCTATGGCTTTGAATGGTGAACAATCCAGGGATTCAAGTTCTCACCCCATTTTGATTTTTGCTCATATGTAGTGATAAAAATCACTATTTTTCATGTTTTACTCTGAGTGATAAAAATCATTGTTTATTCCCATTTTTCTTGAGCAAGGGATTTGTATAGTGCTTTTAATTCACTATATCATTTTAGATTTGAACTTTGAACTTTGGGTTTGAAATAAACTGTGTATCTATGTACGAGTAGGGGAAATTCTTGTCCTTTTGCCAAGGTTCACCACTCTAGACCAAACTATTTGCAAGACAAGTAGGTAATAAAACCCATCTCTCTAAATACCCAGGACCACTTTCGCAACTTTCATCCTCCCTTGTCTTAGCAGGATTTTAAATGTTTCCATTAGTGATGGGATCCTGATATGCCAAGCACTATCACAACTAATGACCTCATCTACAAAAGCAAAGCAAGCTTTCTATGACGTCTGAGAAACCCACTAGGTATGGCTGAGTGACTGGAAAACTTTGGTATACACACATATCTCCTAGCAATAGGTGTTGTATATGAATGCAGCGGATTATGATAAATGCAAAGGTGCATGATTAAAACACAAATGTGGCATCGTTTGTAAGACTGACAAACACAATCCCTCCTACTACGGAATGCAATGGATGACGAATGCCTATATGCAATGCAATAATGAAATGAATGCATGTGTAAATGAACATGCATAATGCAAATGCACATGTTTTTGGATTTTATGCTTTACCAATTTTTTTGGATTTTATTGATTTTATAATTTTTATTGTTTTTGAGCCTTTATATTTGACCAAACGATGAGTACATGCCTTTGGAGCCTTTAAATTGACCAAGCAATTTTTAAAGAATCCTTGGAGCTTTTGGGTTGACCAAAGGGATTATGAGCACCTTTGGAGAATTTTGGGATGACCAAGCGATCTTTAAGAATCCTTGGAGCTTTTGGGTTGACCGAGCAATTTTTCAGAAACTCTTGGTGCCTTTTGATTGACCAAACTACTCATAGAAGCTTGGAGCCTTTTAGGATGACCGAGCAGTTTTGAACAAACCCTCGAGCCTTTGACCAACATGACCAAGTGGTTTTAGGAACCCTTGGAGCCTTTTGGGATTGACCGAGCGGTTTTAAGCAAACCCTCGAGGCCTTTGACTGACATGACCAAGCGGTTTCAGGAACCCTTGGAGCCTTTTGGGGAGGGCATGCTACCCTATGTACCCCTAGTGTGTGTGCCATTCGATGATGGTGAGGGAGGTGCAATACCTCTAGATTCCTCATTTTGCCTTATCAAATTTGGCATGGCTGGTGGGAAAGGTATGCTACCTTGAAGACCCCCAGTGTGCATGCTATTCACTGAAAGGTAATCAACTTGTTTAGGAAGAGTGATAGAAATCAACTCTCCCAGGTGAAGAACGGACCTCACCGGAGTGCCTATGCTTTGGCAAGGGTGAACGAGAGAACCATCCTCGTGGATCGCATCCCATTCTACTAGGTCTTGGATGACCCTCTTAAATGATTGACAATCCCGAATGTCATGTCCATGCACTCGATGATACACACAAAAGGGACCCCCATCAGGTGACCTAGTCTTGGATGCCCTATGCTTGACTTTAGGCAATATGAATGCCTTTGCCTCGTGTAACTTTTGGAACAAAGTTAGAGTAGTCATCTGAAATGAAACTACCCGTTGCACTGGCCTATTGGGCTTACGAGGTGACTGATGACTTTGGGGTCGCCCATGAGGAAGTGTGACCTCCACTTCAGCATGTTGGGGCACTATGAGAGAACCATCTACATGATAAACCCCACTATCTATCAGATGTTGCACCACACTCTTAAATTCATGATAATCTCGAATGCCATGACCCTCTATTCAGTGATAGAGACAATAGTGATGCTCCCTGTAACCCATAGGTTTAGCTCTATTTGGGTTTAAAGGGATGATATCAGGCAAGGTGATGACCTTAGCCTCTCGTAACTTCTGAAAGATGTCAGACATAGACTCTTTTAAAGGAGTCCCACTATGCTGTGACTATTTTGGGCTCTTGACCCACATTGGTTTGCTTTGAGAATCCAATGGTTGGGTTGGCCGCATGGGCTCCCACTTTTGCTGAGGTTTTTCCTGTACTTGCACAGGAAGTGATTTGGCCTCAATCAAGGGTTGCTTTTGTGATCCCAGGTTTTCAAACTGGTTCATGATAAAATGCAACGCCTTATCTTGCTCATCCATACGATGTTCCATTTGTTCTAGATGATCTAGAATGGCTCGCAAGACTGACAAAGAGTTCATATGTATTTCCAATGACTGATTCGAAATACCTTTGTCATTTGAAGGAAATAGAAAAGTGGATGCTATGGATCCATTAGGTAATTGCAAATCACCTATTTCCTTCATTTGAGTTGATGTGGAAGCTTCTTGATGACACGCTTCATTTGCGTCATCCACATGCTCATGCCTATGACTCAGTTCAAGTTGTTGTTTCACTTCGTTGTGTTGAATTGTGTCAGTTTTAGTACCCCCAATATGATGTGAGGAACCTACCTATTTGTGCTCTTGAGATGGTGCCATGAGAAATGAGTCAGGAGTGACTAATTTCAAAGGTTCTGGCCCTGGAAATGTGGAAACACCATTGGATTACCCCATCTCTGACTTTATATGATCAAGAATCACTTGATCTTCTGGCCTAATGTCAACCATTCCCACAAACTCATGAGAAGACTCCACAACTGCATGCATCATAGGTAATTCATCAACATACTAAGGCTGTCCTATTTCAGTCATGATAACTGAACCTTCCTCATACTCATACGATGTCTCCAGGATAGGATCCATAGGTAGAGACTCGATGAAAAGTTGACCTAGATCCTCAGTGGACTCTATGGTGGGCAGCATCGTAATGTTGGCCTCTATAAGCTCTTCATATTCACCATCATCCTCATGAGGACTGCCCTGTGACATGATGGATGAAGATGGTGTGATATACTCAGGTGCATCCATGACCATGCTAGGTACTTCCTCCTTGATAGGAGTATGAGGATCCTCTAATGACACCTTCGAAGTAGCTATGAGCATCTCTGTGATGGCATTCATCAATCCTTCCCTGCTAGGAGAGGCCAAATATGAAGGAGTCATAGGTGACTCCACCGATGATAGCGGTGGTGACTGTAACTCCACCACAGTCTGCAAGGCTGCGTCCAAACTTTGGATAGACTCATCCTGTTTAACTTGTAGATGCATAGGCACCTCACCAGGTTCCTATGGATGATCCTCAGGTTTATAATACTTGAAGGGATCTGGGTCTGCCTCAACTATATGGACTTCACCTCCATGGGTGTACTTAATGCATTGATGCACTATTGATGACACGCACTCCATGGCTCTTATCCACGGTCTTCCAAGAAGCAAATTATACTATCTTGATCCCTCTAAAACGTAGCACAATGTAGGAATAATATTTTGTCCCACCTCGATGGGGAGGACTATTGTGCCTACTATAGGGGATTCCACATCGTTAAAGGCTTGCAACATTAACGTTGTTTCCTTGATGTGGGATGGTGAAATTTTGAGATGTTTGAACGCTGAGGTGGTGATGATATTAATCGATGATCCTGTATCCACCAACACTCACTTATACACAATCTGATTGATCCTCACTATGATGTGCAATGGAGGATCAGATTCCTTGATAGGGACAGGTTTGACTTCCTATTTATGGAAAGTAATCACAGGTTCCTTATATGGTGGAATAGATTGTATATGCCCCAAGGATTGTGATGACTTTTGAGCATTGACATTACTCACCTGTCTAACATGACTACTTTCAATCTCATGCTTACGCATGGGATCCTTAAACATCTCTTTCTATTGTTTTTCGATAGCCCTAGGTATGTCTATCTGCCTAAAAGAATGGCTATCTACTTGCTTAAGAGGTAACTCTTGACGATGCATTGGGTGCATCGCGTTGACTTGTTGCCTAAGCACTCTAGGTATGAGCTTCTTTTTGGGAGTTACCTCACATGATTGTTCTTCACGTGATTTCTATTGGTAAATCCTCTCTTCACGTCGTTGGAGCTCATCCAACCTTTGTTGATGTGATCTCTTCTTCTCTGTGCACTCACGCTCTAGACGCTTACGCTCACTGCGCACCTCCTCCAATTGGTCTTGGAGTAGTCACCTCTTATGGGTTGCATGTGACTAAGATTCCCTATAGGACTAGTTCATATAGGGCAGATTGAAATCAGAGATCGGCTATTCCTGTAGCGCCTTTCTAATGATGTGAAAAATAAATGCAAATCTAAGACCTAATTCATTTCTTCTTTTCTCAATTTCCTAGTTGCATTGCAAATTTTAGCTCTTTGGCAAAACACAATGACAAAAAAATGACAGAGAATGAAAAATGGGATGTACCTTAGGTTCACATCCGATTTGTGCTTTGTTTTCTACCATCTGATCTGTCAGCTATGAACTGCAGGTCTAATGTGCAATCTGCACTGTAACTCGCGGGTTGCATATGTGATTCAATTGTTGGCCCATAGCTGGTAGCTAATGTTTGTACTCATAATTTCAAAAATCCAAGAAATGGTAGTTAGATAGTTTAATTTGTAGAGTTTCGCCATGATCGCATTCTGACCTTTCCAAAAAGCATGCACCTATCTAATATATCAATTGGAATCAACATAAAAGCATGAAAAGAGAAACAATATTACATATGAAAATAAAATGAATGCTTCTTTTATTAATATTGCAATGAATCCCAATTACAATCATGCCCCTCTTAGGGTCACCCAAATTTTGATACAATTAATATAATGTCAAAGCCCCCAATGGGGTAGGCACAATACTATTGCTCTCCAAATAGTCACAAACTGCTCTATGGTGGAGTTGACCCTCTTCTTCATGTTGAGGAAGGAATTTGGTGATTGAAGCTCCTCTGAATTTGCTTTCTTGCAATCAAGAAACAACACAAGAAAGTTATACAAATAGGCAGTCTCTCATGATGAGGCCCTTTGAAGGATTAAAACATGAAAATGCCATGAATAACATGAAATCAAGAAAGCTTGTAAAATGTATTTAAACTATGCTAAATTGATAAAGATTCATATACATGCACAAATGAATAATGCAACTAATTATTGAATGGTATAATTAGATGAAATAAAACATGGAGACATAGAAATAAACCATTATTGCATATACTATACTAATGTAACAAAATTTCTATAAACCCTAAGTCTATCTATCAGAAATCTCTAGTATGCTAATTGAACCATGCAAATGTCTATTTAAACCTAATTAAGCTATTTGCAAAAGAAATGAAAAGGAGATCTTATGTTTATTGCAAACCATAGCTCTGATGAGCGGTCTACACTGTAAACCATCACCGAAAGTCATGGCGAGCAACCAAGTATGTTTGCCCTCCAATTTCAAGGGAAGTGGGCTTGATCCTCCTTATCAAATTGATGATCAAGGGTCACCTCAGTGTCCTCTAATAGGTTTGGTGGTTGAATTGTTGAATAGGGCCTCTATTTTCTTGAATTAGCATTTCTTGGCTCTCCTAGGCTCCTAGGACCTCCATGGAAAATTGATCTTTTGATGGATAGAAAAGTTTTCACTCTCTCCTTATTCAACAGCACTTCGCTATCAAAAATATCTATATGTCTTGCTCTGATTGAATGGGTACTTATAGGGTGTCCTAGGTCTAGGGGTGGCTTCATGGAGAATCCAAGATCAAGAAGAGGTAGTTAGGACAGTTGGGATGGAAGCCTTTGGAATCTTTCATCCTTTAACCGCCTTCTTCTAGACCAAATGGTCATTCAAACCAATTTGGCTATATTAAGGCCAACCAAACTTTAGTTAAGACCATAGGTTACAGTTGTAGTTTAGACTGTAGACCGCAGGTCTCAGCTACAGTTCATACTGTGGACCACATGTATCAACTGCGATTCAACCTGATTAGGCTAGGGAGCCCAAATTGAGTGGTTAGAACCACTACTCTATCTTGTAGTCTATCCAAGATCTTCCATACGGTCTTGTAGCATGTCCATATAAGTAGTCGCCATCGACATGACGTGTTTTAGTTGTCTACAGAAGCATTATGGAGAGCCTTTTCAAAGGTAAAAATGGAAGGAAAAATCAAGGGTATTCAAGTTGCAAAAAATGGTCCCCTTTGAATCCCATCTCCAATTTGTTGATGATATTTTTCATTTGGACCATCCCTTAGTTAGTGAGGCCATGGATTTCAAATCAATATTATCATGTTATGAGAAGGCTATTGGACAGTTGGTAAATACTTCAAAATCTAGGATCCTTTTCATTAATGTTGCCCTAGATATACAATAAATCATTGTGAATATTTTAGGGTTCAAAATTGAAAAATTTCCATCACCCTACTTGGGTATTCATTTATCTAATAAAGGGAATAAAAATGAGCTTTGGATATCTTTTTTTGATAGAATGAAAGCTTTCTTGGCAGTTTGGAAAGGTAAGTTCTTAACCATGGCGAGAAGGCTACAATTCATAAAGACTACTTTACAATCCATTCCTATTTATATGATGTCACTTTCAAGACTACCAATAGGTATTGCAATAGAAATGGATAAAATTCAAAGAGACTTTCTATGGAAAGGTTGTGAGGAAAAATTAGGTTTCCTATTTGTAAGTGGTATAGGGTTTGCAAATGAAAGAAAATTGGAGGAGCAAGCTTGCAAAATTGTAGACTTATGAATGTGGCCTTAGGAGCAAAGCTTGGATGGAGACCATTCAGAGACCAAAAAAGAATTGGGTAAAATATTACTTCAAAAATATATAGGTTCTCTTGATGCAATGAAATTTTTTAGGAAAATAACTCTACCCAAAGGATCGTCAACATGGAACTTCATATCAAATAGTTTGCATTTGATAAAGAAACATATTAGATGATTAATCAATGAGGGGAGTTATGCAAATTTCTCCTCACTTATTCATAATCATATGGGACTTCGACTAACAACTATGCAGAGGCTAGGGCACTTCTTACAAGGATTAAAATTGCAATAGAAAAAGGATGGAAATTATTTCAATTAAGGGGAACACAAATTATCATCAATGCTATTAACAAAAATATATGTGGGGAAGAAATAGTATTATTGTTGATGTTCATTGTCTATTACTAGAGGCAATCTCCTGGCAGTGTGAGCATATTTATAGAGAAGAAAATCAAGTAGCAGATAAATTAATGAATTATGGTGTTGATATTCATCTCGGTGAATTCCAAATTTTAGAAGGCAATTAGCCAAGTGAGATTTGATATATTAATCAAAATAATTTCAAGGAATTGATTGTGGAGACAACACTATGAGGAATTTGAAGAATATATTTAAGATAAAAGAAGTCATGATAAAAATGTATGCTACATCAAATGTAATATTTTGGTATTGTTATGGGAGTGGCCCCCAATAAAAGCCACATATAACCTATTAAAAAAAAAAATAGCAAATGCGTAGTAAATAAACAAATACAATTTAATATAAAATAGGTGACAAATGGCCTATTTTTATGTATGAAGACTAAAAAATATAGTTGAGTAACATCTTTCAAAAGATATCCTTATCCTATTCAAATTATGTGGATACCTTTGCTTTGGAAGGACAACACGAAGAGTATACAATAGATAGAGGTTATCTTTCTTTTGGCCATCCAACGCCTAGTCCTCTTAAATATATTTTTAAGGAGATTTGGAATCAGAATTTATGGCCTAAGTTAGGTTTTTTATTTGGTTATTAATTCATAGGAAAGGTCTTATAGGGGAACAATTGATGAAAAGAGGTTTTAATAGGCCCTTTAGATGTGAGCTTTGTTGGGAGCAAGAAGAATCAATTTCTCATATTTTCTTCACTTGTCCTATAGTGACCAAACTATGGCATAATTTGGTTACTCTTTTGGGTATTTAGTGGTTGGAAATCACTTCTTTGGAGCAACCCTTTAAGACTCATATTTTTTAGTTTGATAATTATTGTCTTCAAATTCTTTGGACAAGGGTATCTCTTTTGCTTTGGAATGTTTGGAAAGAAAGAAATAAGAGGGTTTTCAATAAGAATTGCAAATATAGTTATTATATATGGAAAATAACTCTAGATAATTCAAGAGAATCTATTAAATATTTGTTGAAACATCCCTTTGTTTTCTCTCAAAGGTAGGATCATAATTTTACAAATATTAAATATGTCCTTGCCTTCTTTGCATTCCTTATATACTCAATGAATACGAAAATATTATCATGACCATTTGCATCCCCCCTTAAGGGTATAGTAAATATCAACACAGATGGTGCCTCTAGGGGAAATCTAGGTCTTGCTTGTATGAGTGGTATTAGCATGATTTTAGATGGTTCTATAGCCTTCATTTTTTATAAAGGTCGGGAATAACAACTAATAATAAAATTGAAGGATTGGAAAATTTGAGGGGTCTTCAGGAGGTATGTAAACTAGGTTGGAGGGCGATTCAATTAGATTTTAATTTTAGAATTTCAATTCAGCATTTGACAGAGCAAAATCATATAATTTCTATAGACTGGCGAATAGTGAAGGTTTTGGAAAAAATACAACTTCTTAAGCAAAAATGTGACCTTGTCAAATTTAGGCATGTTCCTCGACATCTCAATAAGGTGGGTGATGCTTTTTCAAACTAGGCATTGGATAAATCTGAGGTTCTTTGTTATGGCCAACCTCCAATTTGGTGGCCTTCAAATCTTAGGGAAGACATATTTTCCATTCTTTCCTTAGATGATAGTAACAATGGAAGTATCTAGGTCCTTTTGGTTTGCTTTGGTTTTCATGATTTATTGATTCTTGTAATGACCCCAAAAACTAGCTACAAGAAAACACAAGAAAGAAACGATTTTTTTTTTTAAACTACGGTGAAGGATTCATAAACCCCTAACAAATATTTAGTTTATATAATGATTTCAGTTCAATAAGTTTTCTAGATTTCCTATTGAGTTACATCTCACTCAATACCCTACACAAGCCCATATGTGTAGGAATATTATGTGTTACCACAAATAATCTTATCCATCTCATCATTCTTGATGAGCTAAACTTATCATCCTCAATACAGTCGAAGGTATACACCCATCACAATACCATACACAAGTCCATCTATGTAGATATGCTACATGTACTACAAGTTAAGCTATCCATCTCATCTTCATGATGAGCTATCTTAACTCATATGTAATCAATTAGTTTACTTAGTTTGCATTCTCCCTAAGGGGTCTTAATCCCTTAGGTCCTTTCTATGTTCACCCTAAGATCTCAGTTTCTTAGGTCATTTCCTAGGTTCTCCCTAAGGTTTCATTTTCTTAGGTTACTTTCTATGTTTAGCAAGAAGACAAGAATAACTCTATCTACTTAATCAATCAAGAACAAAATATATAAAGCATACAAGAGGTACTTAGAAAGGAGACAACATTTAAATGAAAGTAAGCATAAATATAAGAGAAAGATAAATAATGAAACATAGACAACTCATAATAATAAATCAAAGATACAACTCTCATTCATAAATCAATTTATTACATGTATCCAAGTATGGTAAAACCTCCATACTTTTAAAGAATAAAGTAATACATCAATCATCTAGGGATATCTCCCTACAATTCTAGTCTATTTGAGCATAAGTAAAACAAACCGATGTATACGTTTTGACTGCCTCTTTGGTCCTTCTTTCTTTCCATTATTCATTTGAGGGAAGTAGGGGATCAGGGCAACTCATGGTTCCATGATAGGCATGCCTCTAAATGCATCTGCTAGTTACATAAAAACTAGTACATTTATTGTTTACTTTGCCAAATTAAAACTATACAAATTTAACTAAAGCATCCAACCATTTATTGTTTTAGTTGATCTCATAAGAGTACTTTCAATTCCATTCTTATCTTTTAACTAAAGCATCCAACCACCTATTTTTTTAGTTGATGATGTAAATCAAGTTGCAAGAGGTCAAAACAAAATACCTCCCATTACATTAAAATTGTGATAAATAGAAATAATATGTAAAACCCTCCATTCACATAAAAACTATAATACATGGAAATAAACCAATAAATATTAATGGAGGGTTTTACTAATTATTTTCATTTATTGTAGTTTTTATGTAAATGGAGGGTTTTACATATTATTTCCAGTTTTTATGTAATGGAAGGTATTTGTTCTAACCTCTTGCATATGGATTTACATCATTTGATCTCATAAGAGTACTTTCAATTCCATTCTTATCTCTCACAAGCTCTAAGAGAGTCATTCAAAAATTATGAACAGATCATAAGTCTAGCTTTAATCAAATCATTGCAAAATCTATTATTTCAATTAACTAAGGTTTCATTCTTTAATCAAACAAATAATCTATGTTTCTTTTCATTTGGCTTAACTAAAGTCCCATACATTTAATTAACCAAACAAACGTAATTCATTTAATCAAGTTAATCAAAGCCCCATACCTTTAATTAACCTAATTAAACTATAAACCCTTTATTAAAATAATCAAATTCTCATACCTTTAACTACTTAAATAAACATACTTCTCTTATTTTCATTAATCAAAGCTCCGTACTTTAATTAATAAAACAACCATATTTCTTTATATTTCATTAATCAAAGATCCCTATTTTAATTAATAAAACAATGATATATCTTTATATTTCATTAATAAAAGCTTCCTACTTTAATTAATAAAACAACCATATATTTTTATATTTCATTAATAAAATCTTCCTACTTTAATTAATAAATCAACCATATATCTTTATATTTCATTAATCAAAGCTTCCTACTTTAATTAATAAAACAATCATATATCTTTATATTTCATTAATTAAAGCTTCCTAGTTTAATTAATAAAACAACCATATATCTCTTTATATTTCATTAATCAAAGCTTCCTACTTTAATTAATAAAACAACAATATATCTCTCTATATTTCACTAATCAAAGCTTCCTACTTTAATTAATAAAACAACCACATTTCTTTTTATTTCATTAATAAAAGCTTCCTACTTTAATTAATAAAACAACCATATATTTATATTTCATTAATCAAAGCTTCCTACTTTGATTAATAAAACAACCATATATCTTTATTTTCCTTCAACATCGTGCAAACCAGAAATACCAAAGAGAGAGGTCCAACAAAAAAATTCAAACCCAAAGACCCATGGTCAATCTACCAAACTAGATGACCAACAGAAGATGAATAGAAGAGACGCCAGCGACGATCTTAGTGGTCTATCTATAATGGGTACACCATGGTTATCTAACCTACTGTTCTACTAGGGGGTTAAGCTCACAAGGGAGGCACTAGAAGAAGCGAGTTGCTTCTGCACAGGTGATACCCAATGCAAAAACTAGCAATGAGGTGGCCAAAAGGATTCAAGGAGATGTCGATCAAACGTAGAGGAGGATGACATAGGGAACTTCCCAACCAAAACCACTACCATCCACTATCGCAGGGAACTCTAAACACAACACAACATTACCCAAAAGAATGGTTAAGAGATAATGCACAACTTAGATTTCTAACTTGTTGTAACAACTCTATAGGGAAAGGAGGGTGTTGTGCAAACTAAAGTCTATGGAAGACGACTTTAGCAAGGAAATACATACTAATCAAGGGCTATTACGTCCACGATGTGAGTCGACCTCCACTCAAGTTAGAGGAAAAGACTTGGTTTATTTTCAAGAAAGATTAAGCCTCAAGATATATTAACCACATCTATCAAAGCGAAGTGCAACATGTTACCCAACTATATAACTAGGTCTAAAGTAATCACCTAGTGCATTAAAGGAAGAGCCTAAAGAACCAACCTATAATATTCTTGAGATGGCTATATCTTCCCTTCTCATTCACTATCTTCAAAAAGCATCTGGTTGGTTTTTTACTCCCGTATTTATGTCTCTTTTCTCTCGTCCTCTTGTTGTGCGATACGACCCCCTTCTTTCTTGTCTCTCTATTATTTTTTTAAGGGATAGAGTCCTCTACTTTTGTGCTCCAGAAATATCTCATCAATGCTCCCATCTTTCGACCTTAACTCCAACCTCATCCAACCGGTCGTAGGGAGGTATTTTTCTATTTTATAAAATTTAATCCCTATTTAGCATGAACGAAGCTCTCCTCCTTTTGTCGGTGCAAAGATTCCATTCAAACAACTCGGCCTTGCCTTGCTAAAAGGGTTCTTTATATTATTTAAAAATTATGATATTTTATTTTCCTTTGATAAAGTGAGATCTTTTCACTTAAAGAACAATACCCACTTAAAATCTACTATCACTTAGGTTGGATTCTATTGTTCCTTTTAAATAAAAAATTTGTTGTTTATTTAAAACAAATCCTCATTATTTATTCAAAATAAATGAATCCAAACCATCTATTAAAAGAAATTTCTCTTGTCAATTACTATAAATTCAAACTATCTACTTTAAAAACAAATTTCTTTTATTATGTAAAATAGATTCAAATTATCTATTAAATAATAAATTTCATTTATTATTTAAAAATAGATTCAAATTATCTATTTAATAGTAAATATCTCTTATTATTTAAATATATACATTTTATATATTCTTATATATAACATAAGCCTTAGCAACATGCTACACTTGTAACATTTTCTCTTATAGTAGTTCACAAAATTCAAAGGCAATCACACTTACGCACATTTTTACCAAATCAAGATGCAACAAAGTGATGAAGTAAAAGACAACAAATTATTCCATAACCGATAATGCATGCCTAAATTAAGGTAATCATCAACCCAAGCACCCATATCAGTTAAAGGATTTATGATAGCTACTAGGATATCAACTACGGCTCTAGGTGGCTAGTTTTGACGATTATTCCATAACCGATAATGCATGCCTAAATGAAGGTAATCATCAATGTTATCCTCGAGTTGCCTTAATCATAACTTACCCAACCTCAAGTACCCTATTTCTGGTGGATGATTCTTCCTCTTCCACCCATGAGTGTACTTGATCCTGCATATGAACAATATATCAACAGTATCATGCTCTTCCAAAAATCAAACTAAACATCACACAACTGTTCATTTGCATAAAACTAAGCATCAAATAATATTTAATTAATATTTTCCATGTCAAAAAGACCTACCAGGGAGGGTCATGACATCCTACCCCTTGGGGATAAACACCATCTCGGGTGTTTCTAGTTTCATAAAATAAAATTTATTACATTATATTTTCAAACAAAAAGGAAAAATGTTTTTGCATGTCCTTCACTTTCTCCCAAGAGTCATTTCTTTCAGATAAACTGTCCTATTGGATCTTACATTGTTCAATAGTTTGGCTTTACATAGAATTAGAATAAAAATCAAGGATCTTTACTTGTATCACTTCAATAGTTTTCGGGTTTGCCATCTGCAATTTAGAAACATCCCACACATGTTTAGAGTCAGCAACATATTTCCTAAGTAGGAATATGTGGAAGGTGTCATGGATCTTTGATAAGTTATATGGTAAAGCAAGTCAGTATGCAACCAAGATAATCTTCTCAGTGATCTCAAAGGTTCCCACATACCGAGGATACAACTTTGTGGATTTGATAGCACTCTTCTTCGGCTTAACCCTTAAGAACACGTTATCTCCTACGGAGTACTCTCTTGGAGTCCTTTCTAGATCAACATAACTTTTATGTCGATCAAAAGCGTCTTTCAACATTTGCCTAATTACCTTTAATTGATCCTCCATTTATCTAACCATATATGGCCCAATTATGACCCTATATTCTAGGTTGTCCCACGACAATGGCATTCTACACTTTCATCCATACAAGGCATCGAAAGGAGCCATTCCTTGAGAGGAGTGATGTCCATTATTGTAGGCAAACTCCATAAGGTGAAGATAGTTTTTCCAACAAGATTTTTGATCCATGTGAATCATATATTCTAGTACTTGGTTTACCCATTTTGTTTGACCATTTGTCTTAGGGTGGTATGCTAAACTCATATTTAGTTTCATGCCTGCAACATGATGAAGGGCTTTCTGAAATTCAAAAGTGAATCTGGAATTCATGTTTGAAATGATTAGTCCAAAAGATCCATACAATCAAAATATCTCTTTGGAAAATTTGTTATCCACTACCTGAGCATCATCCTTGATGTTCCTTGGTATGAAATGTGTAACCTTAGTCAATCGGTTGACTATTACAATTATTACATCATTTTGATACCTGATCTTGGGTAAACCTACTATAAAATCCATAGATATAATCTACCATTTCTGCGTAGGTACATTATGTGGATACAATGTTCCTACAGTATGCCTATGTCCAACCTTAACCTTCTAACTTTCAAGGCACCGAGTGATAAAATCAGTGATATCCTTCTTCATTGCTATCAAGAAGAAGGTTCTTTTCATGTTTTCCCTCATTTTGGTCCCTTTAGGATGAGCAAAATAAGGATATCTATGGGCTTCTTGCATTATTAATTTCTTTAAATCACCCATTTTTGGTATGATGACTCTACCTTTGTAGCACAAAATTTCATCATTCATGCTAAATTCCTTATTACCCTTAAGATCTCTGCTCAACTTAGACCAAATTTCCTTGTAATACTGCCTATGTGCTTCCTTCTGCTTAGGGCATCAACAATATTATTCTCTTTCCACTTTATATACTCTGTTTCAAAGTCGTATTCAGCGAGAAACTCGACCCATCTTCTCTATCTCACATTGAGTATAGGTTGGGTGAATATATACCTCAAACTTTGATGGTCAATTTTCAACTCAAAGGGTCTTCCTACCAAGTAGTGGCACCAGACTTTTAGAGCATGCACCACTGCAGCTAGCTATAAATCATGTGTAGCATAATTAACTTCATGCTTCCTAAGCTTCCTTGAAGTATATGCTATTATTGAGTCATCTTGAGAGAGTACTCCTCCTAACCCTTCTAGTGATGAGTCCATTCATAATAAAAAATTCCCTTGAAGGTCCAAAATTTTCAATATTGGTGTTGTAGTGAGTTTATGTTTTAGCAATGCAAAGGTAGCTTCACACTTTTCTAACCACTTAAATTCCTTTCCCTTCTTCTATAGGTTAGTTATTGTTGCTACAATCTTAGAATAATCCTTTATATAACGTCTATAGTAGCATGTCATCCCCATGAAGCTTCGTGCTTCTGTCACATTGGTAGGGGGTGGCCAATTCAGAATGGCTTGAATCATCTCTGGATCTACAACAATTTCTTCTGCTGATATAATATGTCCAAGATACCGTACCTCTGAGATATAGAAATTATGTTTTGCTATATTTTAATAGAGTTTGTTCTACCTTAGAAACTCTAATATGATCCTAAGATGTTTATTGTACTCCTTGTCTCAAGAGTATATTAAGATATCATCTAAAAATATGAGGATAAACTGATATAGATACCTCCTGAACACACTATTCATTAGATTCATGAATAAACTAGGGCATTATTTAGTCCAAATGGTAGGACCGTAAACTCATAATACCCAGACTATTATAAATATCCTATATTACATCATTTGGATCATGTAAATGTACCTTTCTTGGTACATACTCAGGACATTAGATTACTTTAGGGGAAATTTATCTAGTTACTTCATGCAATGTAATAAATGCACAAGTGTCAAAATACATGTTTTATATGTACAAGTTGTCCCTTCCACAGCTAGGTAGAGTGTTGACCAAGGAAAATATTTTCTATATAAAGGGCCATAGGTATAGAGCAAGATATAGTAGTAGGAAGTAGTGTAGACCAAAGTGGTGTGATGTAGCAGTGTGATGTAATATGATGGAGTGTGATATGCTCAATATCCATTCTTGAGCAGTAGCTCTATTTATGGAGTGTTCAATTTATTTAGAGCTATTTTGTAAATATCTCCATAATTTCTATTTATATTATTTTCAATCATCTCATAGATTTACTTAATTTCATATTATTTTACATTTTGTGATTGCTATCTCCTATTACATGTTGCATCAAAAGCTAACACATACCTAGTTTTGAATGTTATTTTATGAGTATCCTCCTTATGTATTATTAATTGATGATACCCTGATCTCAAATCAATATTTGTGAATACTATGGCATCCCTTAATTGGTCAAAAAAATCTTTGATTTTAGGTAAAGAGTATCTATTCTTGATTGTAGCCTTATTAAGAATCATGTAATCAGTATACAACCTTAATGAACTGTCTTTATTTTTCATAAATAAAACTGGTGCACCCTAAGGTGACACACTTGGTTTTATTAATCCCTTTTCCATTAGTCCTTGTAGTTGCACCTTTAATTCCTGCATCTCAATAGGATCCTGTATGGATATCTATGGATTGGTTCTGCTCCTCGAATAAGATTAATGGTAAAATAAAATTCCCGCACAGGAGGAAGTCTAGGTAAATTCTCAAGAAACACATCCTTAAAATCCTACAAAATTGGGTGTTTCTCCAACACCTCTCTTTTTTATCTTCTCCAACTTCATTGAGTTTTATGACATAGACTATCTCTCCCTTCTTTAGGGCTTTCTTCAAATTCATATCCGAAAAAATCTGGGGTTTGAATGCCCCTTGCTTGCTATGAATTCTTAATATTTTTGTCTTTTTCTAAATTCTTGATCCATCTATCTTTGAAATTGATCAAGGCTTTATGAGCCTGTAACCAATCCATCCCTAATATCACATCAAAATCTTGAAGTGGAGCTACATACAAACAACCTTCAGTGGTACCACTAGCTAAAGTAATCTCTACCATTAAAAAACATTGGTGTACTAAGTATGTTTACCAAGAACCATACTTGACCTTCCATTCATGGGCCAAATATCCTAGCCTTTCTAACATATCCCTTGCTAAACTAGAAGAAATAAATCTTTATGTGGCACCACTATAATTTAAAATATTTACTTGCTTATTACAAAACTTACCTTTCACAAGAAATGGAGTAACTTGCCCATCTAGCTTTTGATTCCCGATTGTAGCATAAATCTGGTGTGCGGGTTCCTTTCCCTTGGCACTAGATGTACTCAGCCCTGGTTGATGCGAGCACTGACTAGAAAAGTGAGGGCCTTTGCAATTATAACACCCATCCTTGGGTCCCTACTGCTTTTTAGGTTTTTGTTCCCCTGCCTTATTTGTTGGGACTAAAATTTACGATTTTTGAGGTTGAGGTTTTGCATTGTTGGGATTGTTGCTAGTTTTCTTTTGGAAGTTATTGAACTTCCCTTGTTTCCCATTGTTTCTCTCCTCAAATTTTTGAGGGTTTTTGCTTGTTACTCTTCCCGATTTAAGAATCCCTAACTATCCTTATTCCTAAGTGCTTGTTGATATTTTCTTAAACAAGATAAAATAGTTGAATTGTAAGTGAGACTCTACTTTCCTTGCCAGGTCATATACCTTTTGCAATGACTTGGGTTTATTGATGTTTACATCATCCCTAACTCTTATTCTAACCCAAGAATGAACTTATGAACCCTCATCTTCTCATCATAAACAGGTACATACTTTACTAATCGTACCAACTTTTTATAGTGTATATCTATAATTTTGGTTCCTTGCAAAATATTGGCAAACTCCTCAAAATTTAATGCATAAAAGTGTTTTATTAGGAACCTCTTTTTAAATATTTCAACGAAATATTTCATATGATATCATCAGATTCGATATTATTCTTATCATAGTGAGTTTCCCACCAATCTAAAGTAGTCCCTTCTAGGTATATTATGGCCCAAACTATTGGGGAATATCTCTTCACTATAAAATAAACTTCTAATTCCCTTAACCAGGCTTTAGTTGCATCCCCATCCCCTTCTCCATTAAACTTATTGATACGAATATTTTTCAAATCTCTAGCCAATTATTTTTCCAACAGAGCTTTGAATTCCAATTGTTCTGCGGTTAGCCCATCAGCTTGGCTCACCTCTAAAATTCTAGCTTGCAAATTTTGATTCACAATAGTTTCCAACACTTGTTTCATCTGATCCTACATGGCAGCAATCGTAGCAGTGAGGTCTTCTACCTCTCTGTTGGAATTTTTGGTATCATCTTCCCAAATCTCTTCTTTGACATTATTCTATCAAGTCCACCTAGTTGAAGGTATAAACCTCTCTTTTATAACCTTAGATTCTATTTATCCTTATGACAAATTATAATAGAAGGTTAGGTTACAGTTCCACCTTTGAACTGAATTACTAATACAAGTCAAACACATATTTTTCTTGCTAAAACATGAATGATCTGATCATGGTAGTGTTCTAAGGTTATAAGGCAACTTCAATTCCAAAGTCCATACTTACTTATAAGTAAGGCATCATAACATTCCAATAACCCTTGGTATTATTCCCCATATCTAGCAAGAAAGGAATTCTATGTCTTCCTAACTTTACCTTAAACTTAAGCAAGCCTTCATAGAAATATATCCAAATCCTTGAAACACATTAAGAAGCTCTATACCCTCGTACCTAGAGCTTTGATATCAAATGTAATAACCCCAAAAACTAGCTACAAGAAAACACAAGAAAAAAAAATATATTTTTTAAACTACAATGAGGGATTCATAAACCCCTAACCAATATTTAGTTTGTTTAATGATTTCAGTTGACTAATTTTTCTAGCTTTCCTATTGACTTACATCTCACTCAATACCCTACACAAGCTCATCTATGTAGGTATATTATGTGTTACCGTAAATAAGCTTATCCATCTCATCATTTTTGATGAGCTAAACTGATCACCCTCAGTACAGTCAAAGGTTACACCCATCACCATACCATACACAAGTCCATGTGTGTCAGTATTTTATGCGTACTACGAGTTAAGCTATCCTTCTCATCTTTATGATGAGCTATATTAACTCAAATATAATCAATTAGTTTACTTAGTTTGCATTCTCTCTAAGGGGTCTTAATCCCTTAGGTCCTTTCTATGTTCACCCTAAGATCTTCTTCTCTTAAGTAATTTCATAGGTTCTTTCTGAGGTTTTATTTTCTTAGGTTACTTTCTATGTTTAGCAAGAAGAGAAAGATAAATCTATCTACCTAATCAATCAAGAACAAAATCTATAAAGCATACAAGAGGTACTTAGGAAGGAGACAACATTAAATGAAAGTAAGCGTTAAATAGAAGATAAAGCTAAATAATGAAACATAGACAACTCATAATAATAAATCAAAGATACAACTCTCATTCATTCAACAATTTATTACATGTATCCTGTTGAACAAGATGCAGTGACAATATTGTCATTGTTGTCAACACAGTCAGATAGATCAGTTGATGCAGTGGACAGGAGTTTAGAGGTTATTCAGAGTATGTACGAGTGATGTTAAATGCTTATGAGGATGTTTTTGATGTTTGGGTGAAGTTGTTACAGGTTTTCCAAGAAGACCGAAGTGGCCCATATGCTAAAGATCAAAGAAAGAGAAGCAAAAAAGCAAAGAGAAAAAGTGTCGCGATATCGTGACATGTTGCATTTTCGCGGCCAAAAGAGAAGCGAAAAAGCAAGGAGAAAAAAGTGTCGCGATATCGCGACATGTTGCATTTTCACGGCCAAAAGAGAAGCGAAAAAGCAAAGAGAAAAAAGTGTCGCGATATCGCGACATGTTGCATTTTCGTGGCCAAAAGAGAAGCGAAAAAGCAAGGAGAAAAAAGTGTCGCGATATCGCGACATGTTGCATTTTCGCGGCCAAAAGAGAAGCGAAAAAGCAAGGAGAAAAAAGTGTCACGATATCGCGACATGTTGCATTTTCACGGCCAAAAGAGAAGAGAAAAAGCAAGGAGAAAAAAGTGTCATGATATCGCGACATGTTGCATTTTCGCGGTCAAAAGAGAAGAGAAAATGCAAGGAGAAAAAGTGTCGCGATATCGTGACATGTTGCATTTTCATGGTCCAAAGCAAAGAGAAAATGCAAGGAGAAAAAGTGTCGCGATATCGCGACATGTTGCATTTTGGTCGAAAGAGAAGAAAAAGTTTGTTCGATATCGTGACATGTCATTTTCATGGTCCAAAGCAAAGAGAAAGAGCAAGGAGGAAAAAGTGTCACGATATCGTGACATGTAGCATTTTTGCGGTCCGAAGCAAAGAGAAAGAGCAAGAAGGAAAAAGTGTCACGATATCGCGACATGTAGCATTTTTGTGGGCCAAAGCAAAGAGAAAGAGCAAGAAGGAAAAAGTGTCTGATATCGCGACATGTCGCATTTTTGTGACTCAAAAAGGGAAGGCAGGAAGAGAAACAAAAGTGTCATGATATCGCGACATGTCGCATTTTGACTCAAAAGGGCAGGCAGAGAAACAAAAGTGTCACGATATCATGACATGTCGCATTTTTGTGACTCAAAAGGAAGGCAGAGAAACAAAAGTGTCACGATATCGTGACATGTTGCATTTTTGCCAAAGGAACAGAGTAGTTGACAGTGTGTCTGATATTAGTGATGAACACCAGGATGGTGAAACTGAAGACTGCATAGTGACGTGGACCCATAAGGAATATTTAATGATTTGAAATCATTTAAGATGGTCGTTACACATGGAAAGAAGCGGATGCATGCCCATGTGGAGAAAAGGAAACGAAGGGCCTCAAAATAGAAACAAAAAGCCTTTTCGAAAACCAAAACAAATGCATGCACAAGGGAAAAGAAAACGAATAGTCATGAAGGAGAAAACGAACAGTCATCGAAGGAGAAAACAATAAGGGAAAATAAAACAAACAGTCATCGAAGGAGAAAACGAACAGTCATCGAAGGAGAAAACGAATAGTCATCGAAGGAGAAAATGAACGATCATAAAAGGAGAAAATGAATGAAAACAAATGCATACAAGGAAGGAGAAAACGAATAGTCATTGAAGGAGAAAATGAACAGTCATGAACGAGAAAATGAACAGTCATGGTAGGAGAATATGGTGTCAATTATTTGCATGTGACGTGTTTGATGAAATGCCTTCTCAATATATACAAAAGGAGTTACATAAAGAAGGAGTTACAATTGACAAGTGGCATATGAGAATATGAAAGAAGGTGTTACAATTGACAAGTGGCGTATGAGAATATGAAAGGAGTTACAATTGGAGTTACAAAGAGAAAGGATAGTTATAAAAGGAGTGTTGCTTGGAGAATTTTAGTAGGGGATTTTATTTTGTGCGGGCGATAAGTGTGTGTGTTTTGTGAATTGTGGTAGACGTTGGGTAAGCAATAGACCAGTCAGGGTCTTGTAAAAGTGAAGGCATTTTTATGTCAATCTTCTAGTTTCAAAATGGAAGTCCAAGTTGGTGCTTGGCATTAGGGGTTGGTGCTCCTTCCAGTTGGTGCTGGTAAATCAGGGGTTGGTGCTCCTTCCAGTTGGTGCTGGTAAATCAGGGGTTGATGCTCCTTCCAGTGGGTGCTGGTAAATTGATTGTAAAGTTGGTGCTTTGCAAAGGCTGGATTTGGATGGGAGTCCAAACAGTCATTTTGAGGAGTAGCCAAATCGGTGAACCTCGGTACATCTTGTGTTGTGTGATGTTCTCTTGTTATATTTGCTTTATTTGGTTTTAAGTTTTCATTGTTTTGGCTTTAAGAGTTGAAGATTTAAGTTAAAAGAGATACACTGATTCACCCCCCCTCTTAGTGTCATTGTGATACTAACAATTGGTATCAGAGCCAGTTTCCCTTGTCAGGCTAAATCAGCTAGGGTTGATCTTGGATTAGTACGCAATGGGTAAGAAGAATAGATCCTCCTCCAATAAGGCATCTCAGTCAGTTTCAGTTCCTGTGGAAGAGAAAATTGAACTAGAAAAGATAGGAGTGAATTCTGAAGTATGTGATGAAAACCTTGAGGTTGAAGTAGATCTAGAAGGTGAGTTGATCGCTGCACTTGAAGAGTTGAATATAGAAAGGAAAAAGAACAAAATACTGTCCAAGAAGTTGGAAGAATATGGGGATAAGATTGAAGATCTCTTCTTACAAATTCATAAAGCCAAGAAAATAGAAGAAGCCTTGAAGTCACACCTGGATGATAAAGTCGATGTATGTAGCAAACGTGAAGAGGAATCTAACAAAGTTATTAGTGATCTAAAGCTGCAAGTAGAAGAGTCCAAAAGGATTGAAGAAACTCTCAGGTCACAGATCAATGAGAAAGAGATTGTTTGCTGCAAACAAGAAGAAGAGATTGTTTTTTTGAAGAAACAACTAGAAGAGGCCAATACAAATCTCAAATTTGAGAAGAGCACAGAGTTGCTAGATGAAATGATAAGGCAACAAAGAAGCTCCATGGCTAAGCTTGGTCTTGGATATGAAGCTGAACAACCTTCATCTTCCAAATATGCGGAGAAGAAGAAGTTCACTGTTGAAGGATCGAAGCAAGAAAAGTTTGAAGTTGAATCTTCAAAAGGAAGAAAATATCAAAGGAGATCTACAGACAAAGCAACCACAACAAAAGAGGTTCTATCACTCTCACTCTATTCATAATAATGCTTTTAATGGCTATTGTTTTAGATGCAACCATTATGGTCACAAGGCAATTTATTGTGGATTGAATAATAGATCAAAGAGTTATGATGGTAGAAATACATCTACTTTTCTGATTGAACACCATATGCAATGTTTTAAATGTAATGGTCATGGGCACATAGCAAGGTTTTGTCCAAGCACTTTTGTATCTAATCTAAGGCAAGACAGTAGATTTCATCAGACACAAAGAATGCAACACAGACAGGGAATAAATCATGTGCATAAAAGAAAGGAAAATAATCATCCATCAAGGATGCACAAGAGACAACCACCCAAGAGAAATGTTCAAGTTCACGAAAAGGTTCAAAATAGGGATGTAGTTGAAAAACTCAAGCCCAAGTTCAAGAAAGTTTGGAGAAAGAAAGAAGAGAGGAAATCATGTCTCCTTGGACTGAAGGAGACTACTCCTCTATTGCACTAAGCAACTCCAGGTAGCACATCCTCAGGGGGAGCAATCTTAAAGTTTTATTTTAATGCTCCTATGTATTTGTTTGGTTATCTGAGGATGAAAGGCAAGTAGTCAGGGGGAGTTGTCGTATAGTTGTCAAAGTGTGTTTCAGTTCATGTAGTTGTTTGTGGAGGTACCATGAAGGGTGGTGATTAAATTGAGAGTTGTCACCATTGGTAGTATTGCTATATGTCAGTGTTGTACTTTTGATGGTTCTTACTGCCATTGTTCAAAGTTATGGATTATAATAGTTTAGATAATTTGGTTTAGTGAAAGAATGTTGCCCTAGCTGCATATATGTGTTTCGATAAAAGCAGTGTGTATTTGTACTACACATTGATGTGAAGATTGTTAGATCTATTATGATGCTTTGGTGAAAATATTTAATTTGCATGCAAAATCAGAAAGCTCACATTTTATTATTGCATTCAAAGTGGCTACATGAGTAGGAAGTTACATCAATACAAATTGAGTACAAATAATTCGGAGACAAATTTAAATAAAAATATAATCGATACTAAATGGGTCTTTCAAAACAAATTGAATGAAGACGGACAGGTAGTCAGGAATAAAGCAAGATTGGTATGTAAAGGCTATGCACAAGTTGAAGGTATTGACTTTGAGGAAACCTTTGCACCTGTGGCTAGACTAGAGGCAATTAGAATGTTTTTAGCTTTAGCAGTTTACAAGAATTTCAAAGTTTATCAAATGGATGTGAAATCAGCATTTTTGAATGGGAAACTTGAAGAAGAGGTTTATATTGAGCAACTAGATGGTTTCCAACTTGGTGATGATCCCAACTTGGTTTGCAAGTTGAAGAAAGCATTATATGGCTTAAAACAGGCACCCCGAGCATGGTATGCAAGGCTAGACAACTATCTTACTCAACAAGGGTTCAAGAAAGGTATGGTGGATAGTAATTTGTATGTCAAAATAAAAAATGGCCATCTTATTGTTCTTGTTGTATACGTAGATGATATCATATTTGGCAGCAACAAAGATGAGTCGTGTAAAGATTTAGCAAATAAGATGCAGAAAGAATTTGAAATGTCAATGATTGGTGAACTTTCGTATTTCCTCGGGTTGCAAGTTAATCAAAATGAGAAGGGCATATTTATTTCTCAAATTAAATATGTGAAAGAGATGCTAAAAAAAGTTCACAATGGAGGATTGTAAGCCAGTTAGCACTCCCATGACGACAGGTTGCAAGTTGAGCAAGGATGACAAATCTCCACATGTTGATCAAACCATGTACAGATCTATGATTGGGAGCTTACTGTACTTGACAGCTACCAGACCAGATATTTTGCAGGCAGTATGCATGGTAGCATGATTTTAGGCTAGTCCCAAGGAGACTCATGTGACAACAATGAAGAGGATTCTTCGGTACCTCAAGGGTACTATGGAGTATGGGTTATGGTATCCGAAAGGTAAGGACTTCACCCTTATTGTGTATTCAGATGCAGATTGGGCAGGATGTGTAGATGACAGAAAGAGTACCAGTGGAGGTGCATTCTATCTTGGAGACAGGTTGGTCACGTGGCACAATAAGAAACAAGAGTCAGTCTCCTTATCCACAAGTAGAGGCAGAATATATTACAACGACAACGTGTTGTACGTAGGTATTATGGATGAAACAAACCCTGAAAGATCTTGGTATTAACTTCAGTGAGCCAATTTTAGTTAAGTGTGATAACACCAGTGCCATTAACATCTCAAAGAATCCGGTTATGCATTCTCGCACAAAACATATTGCTATCCGATATCACTTTTTGAAGGAGAAAGTTGCGGAAGGTGAGGTTAAGTTGGATTTTGTTCCAACAACAGAGCAAGTAGCGGATATCTTCACAAAACCGTTGCCCAAGGAAGTCTTTGAGTACCTTCGCAATAAATTGGGAGTGGTCACGCTTCCCAAGAATTGACTAGCTATCGGGACCACATTCTCAGGGGGAGCATTTGTGTATTTGTTTATCTTTTTGCTCATGTTTGTGATTTTTGCTAAGTGTAATAATTTTTGCTTGAGAATGTTGTGCATGGACTCAGGGGGAGTTTGCAGCAGCCCTTTGGTATTGTTGTCAAAGGGGGAGAAGAGTTACAGGAAATTGCACGTGTGTTGCCAACAATTCCAAAGGGGGAGATTGTTGAGCAAGGTGCAACGATAGTATTGTCATTGTTGTCAACACAATCAGATAGATCGGTTGATGCGAGTGGATAGGAGTTCGGAGGTTATTCAGAGTATGTACAATGATGTTAAATGCTTATGAGGATGTTTTTGATGTTTGGGTGAAGTTGTTACAGGTTTTCCAAGAAGACCGAAGTGGCCCATATGCTAAAGATCAAAGAAAAGAAAAAGCAAAGAAAAAAGTGTCGCGATATCGTGACATGTTGCATTTTCGTGGCCAAAAGAGAAGCAAAAAAGCAAAGAGAAAAAGTGTCATGATATCGTGACATGTTGCATTTTCATGGCCAAAAGAGAAGCAAAAAAGCAAGAGAAAAAGTGTCGTGATATCATGACATGTTGCATTTTCGTGGCCAAAAGAGAAGCGAAAAAGCAAGGAGAAAAAGTGTCGCGATATCGCGACATGTTGCATTTTCGGGCCAAGAGAAGAAAAACAAGGAGAAAAAAGTGTCATGATATCGTGACATGTTGCATTTTCGCGGCCAAAAGAGAAGCGAAAAAGCAAAGAAAAAAAGTGTCGCGATATCGCGACATGTTGCATTTTCGCGGCCAAAGCAAAGAGAAAATGCAAGGAGAAAAAGTGTCGCGATATCGTGACATGTTGCATTTTCATGGTCCAAAGCAAAGAGAAAATGCAAGGAGAAAAAAGTGTCACGATATCGCGACATGTAGCATTTTCACGGTCCAAAGCAAAGAGAAAATGCAAGGAGAAAAAGTGTCATGATATCGCGACATGTTGCATTTTTGTGGTCCAAAGCAAAGAGAAAGAGCAAGGAGGAAAAAGTGTCGCGATATCGTGACATGTTGCATTTTCATGGTCCAAAGCAAAGAGAAAGAGCAAGAAGGAAAAAGTGTCACGATATCGTGACATGTAGCATTTTCACGGGCCAAAGCAAAGAGAAAGAGCAAGAAGGAAAAAGTGTCGTGATATCGTGACATGTCGCATTTTTGTGACTCAAAAGGGTAGGAAAACAGAGAAACAAAAGTGTCATGATATCGCGACATGTCGCATTTTCTCGACTCAAAAAGGGTAGGCAGAGAGAAACAAAAGTGTCACGATATCGTGACATGTCGCATTTTCATGACTCAAAAATGGTAGACAGAGAGAAACAAAAGTGTCATGATATCGTGACATGTTGCATTTTTGCCAAAGGAACAGAGTAGTTGAATGCGTCTGATATTAGTGATGAACACCAGGATGGTGAAACTGAAGACTGCATAGTGACGTGGACCCATAAGGAATCTTTAATGATTTGAAATCATTTAAGATGGTCGTTACACATGGAAAGAAGTGGATGCATGCCCATGTGGAGAAAAGGAAACGAAGGGCCTCAAAATAGAAATGAAAAGCCTTTTTTGGAAACCAAAACACATGCATGCACAAGGGAAAGAAAACAAACATCATGAAGGAGAAAATGAACAATCATCGAAGGAGAAAACAACTACATGCATAAGGAAGAAAATGAATAGTCATCAAGGAGAAAACAGAACGTCATCGAAGGAGAAAACAAACAGACATGAAGGAGAAAATGAACAGTCATCGAAGGAGAAAATGAAGAACAATTGAAGGAGAAAACGACCGAAGGAGAAATCATCGAAGGAGAAAATGAATAGTCATGACCGAGAAAATGAATAGTCATGGTAGGAGAATATGGTGTCAATTATTTGCATGTGACGTGTTTGACGAAATGCCTTCTCAATATATACAAAAGGAGTTACATAAAGAAGGAGTTACAATTGACAAGTGGCATATGAGAATATGAAAGAAGGTGTTACAATTGACAAGTGGCGTATGAGAATATGAAAGAAGGAGTTACAATTGGAGTTACAAAGAGAAAGGATAGTTATAAAAGGAGTGTTGCTTGGAGAATTTTAGTTGAGGGATTTTAGTGCGGGCGATAAGCGTGTGTGTTTTGTGAATTGTGGTAGACGTTGGGTAAGCAATAGACCAGTCAGGGTCTTGTAAAAGTGAAGGCATTTTTATGTCAATCTTCTAGTTTCAAAATGGAAGTCCAAGTTGGTGCTTGGCATTAGGGGTTGGTGCTCCTTCCAGTTGGTGCTGGTAAATCAGGGGTTGGTGCTCCTTCTAGTTGGTGCTGGTAAATCAGGGGTTGATGCTCCTTCCAGTGGGTGCTGGTAAATTGATTGTAAAGTTGGTGCTTTGCAAAGGCTGGATTTGGATGGGAGTCCAAACAGTCATTTTGAGGAGTAGCCAAATCGGTGAACCTCGGTACATCTTGTGTTGTGTGATGTTCTCTTGTTATATTTGCTTTATTTGGTTTTAAGTTTTCATTGTTTCGGCTTTAAGAGTTGAAGATTTAAGTATAAAAGAGCTACACTGATTCACCCCCCCTATCAGTGTCATTGTGATACTAACATATCCAAGTATGGTAAAACCTCCATACTTTTAAAATAATAACGTAATACATCAATCATCTAGGGATATCTCCCTACAATTCTAGTCTATTTGATCATAAGTAAAACAAACCAATGCATAGGTTCCAACTGCCTCTTTGGTCCTCCTTTCTTTCCATTGTTCATTTGAGAGTAGTAGGGGATCAAGGCAACTCATGGTTCCATGATATACATACCTCTAAATGCATCTACTAGTTACATGAAAACTAGTGCATTTACTATTTACTTTGCCAAATTGCAACTATACAAATTTAACTAAAGCATCCAACCATCTATTGTTTTAGTTGATCTCATAAGAGTAATTTTAATTCCATTCTCATCTCTCACCAGCTCTAAGAGATTCATTCAACAATTATGAATAGATCATAAGTCCAACTTTAATCAAATCATTGCAAAAGCCATTATTTCAATTAACTAAGATTTAATTCCTTAATTAAAAAAAATCTACATTTCTTTTCATTTGGCTTAACTAAAGTCCCATATCTTTAATTAACCAAACAAACATCATTCATTTAATCAAGTTAATAAAAGCTTTAATTAACCTAATTAAACTACATACTCTTTGTTCAAATAATCAAAATCCCATACCTTTAACTATTTAAATAAACAGACTTCTCTTATTTTCATTAATCAAAGCTCCCTACTTTAATTAATAAAACAACCATATTTCTTTATATTTCATTAATTAAAGCTTCCTACTTTAATAAAAAAACAAAATATATCTCTTTATATTTCATTAATCAAAGCTTCCTACTTTAATTAATAAAACAACTATATTTATTTATTTTTTATTATTCAAAGCTTCCTACTTTAATCAATAAAACAACCATATATCTTTATATTTCATTAATCAAAGATTCCTACTTTAATTAATAAAACAACCATATATCTTTATATTTCATTAATCAAAGCTTCCTACTTTAATTAATAAAACAACCATATATCTTTATTTTCCTTCAATGTCGTGCAAACCTAAAATTCCAAAGAGAGAGGTCCAACAACAAAACCCAAACCCGAAGACCCATGGTCAATTTTCCAAACCAGATGACCAACATAATATGGATAGGAGAGATGTCAATGATGATCTCAATGGTCCATCCATAATGGGTCCATTGTGGTTATCTGACCTACTGTTCTACTAGGGGGATTAAGCTCACAAGGCAGGCACTGGAAGAAGCGAATCACTTCTGCACAGGTGACACCCGATGCACAAACCAGCAATAAGGTAGTCAAAAGGATTCATGGAGATGTTGATCAAACGCAGAGGGGGATGACTTAGGGAGCTTCCCAACCAAAACCACTACCACCCACTATTGCAGGGAACTCTAAACATAATACAATACTACCCAAAATAATAGTTAAGAGATAAGGCACAACTTGGATTTCCAACTCGTCGTAACAATGCTAAAGGGAAAGGAAGGTGCTACGCAAACCAAAGTCTTTAGAATATGAATTTAGCAAAGAAAGACATACTGGAAAGGGGCTCTTACATCCACAATGTGAGTCGACCTTAGCGCAGGTGAAAGGAAAAGAGTTGGTTTATTTTCAAGAAAGGTTAAACCCCAGGATGTCTTAACCACATCTATCAAAGCAAAGCTCATCTTGTTACTCGACTAGATAACCAAGTATAAAGTAATCACCTAACATAGTAAAGTAAGAGGTTAAATAACCAACCTACAATCTTCTTGAGCTAGCTATATCTTCCCTTCTGGTTTGTTGTCTTTGAAAATGTTCATCTGGTTTTTTATTCTAGTCTTTATGCCTCCTTTCTCTCTTCCCCTTGTTGTGCGATATGATCCCCTTATTTCTTGTCTCTATGTTCTTTTTTTAAGGTATCAAGTCCTCTACTTTTGTGCTCTTGATAGATAACATAAATTCTCCCATTTGTCGGCCTTAACTCCACCTCATCCAACTGGTCATAGGGAGATATTTTTCTATTTTTAAAAATTTAATCCCTATTTAGCACGAATGAAGCTCTCATCCTTTCGTTGGTGCGAAGCTTCCATTCAAACAGCTTGGCCTTGCCTTGCTAAAAGGGTTCTTTATATTAATTAAAAATTAGGATATTTTCTTTTCCTTTGATAAAGTGAGATCTTTTCATTTAAGGAACAATACCCACTTAAAATCTAATATCACTTAGGTTGGATTCTATTGTTCCTTTTAAATAATTTTTTTTTGTTTATTTAAAACAAATCCTCATTATTTATTCAAAACAAATGAATCCAAATCATCTATTAAAATAAATTTCTCTTTTCAATTACTAAAGATTCAAACTATCTACTTTAGAAATAAATTTCTTTTATTATGTAAAATAGATTCACATTATCTATTAAATAATAATTTTCTTTTATTATTTAAAAATAGATTCAAATTATCTATTTAATAGTAAATCTCTCTTATTATTAAAATAGATACATTCTATATATTCTTATATATAACATAAGCCTTAGCAACATGCTACACTTATAATATTTTTCTCTTATAGTAGTTCAAAGAATTCAAAGGCAATCACACTTATGCACATTTTTACCAAATCAAGATGCAACAAAGTGATGAAGTAAAAGACAACAAATTATATGCAACAAGCAAAGTGGGAATCTTTCTATCAACCCAAGCACCCATCTCAACTAAAGGATTTATGATAGCTAATAGGCTATCAACTACGACTCTAGGTGGTTGGTTTTGATGATTATCCCATAACCAATAATGCATACCTAAATGAAGGTAATCATCCATGTTACCTCCAAGTTGATTTAATCATCACTTCCCCAACCTCAAGTACCCCATTTTTTATGGATGATTCTACCTCTTCCACCCATGAGTGTACCTAATCATGCATATTAACAATATGTCAGTTGTACCATATTCTTCCAAAAATTAAACTAAACATCATACAACTGTTCATTTGCACAAAACTAAGCATCAAAACATCTTTAATTAATACATAGTTTCCATGTCAAAAAGATCTACCAGGGAGGGTCATGACATCCTACCCCAACAGAGCTAAACATCGTCCCAAGTGTTTCTAGTTTCATAAAATAAAAATTATTACATTATATTTTCAAACAAAAAGGAAAAATATTTTTGCATGTCCTCCACTTTCTCCCAAGTGGTATTTCTTTTAGAGAAATAGTCCCACTGGACCTTACATTGTTCAAGAGTTTGATTTCGCATAGACTTGGAATGGAACTCAAGGATATTTACTGCCATCACTTCAATAGTTTTCAGGTTTACCATCTGCCATTTAGAAATATCCCACACATGTTCATGGTTAGCAATATATTTCCTAAGCAGGGGTGTGTGGAAGGTGTCATAGATCTTTGATAAGTTAGGTGGTAAAGCAAGTCGGTATGCAATCGGGATAATCTTCATAGTGATCTCAAAGGGTCCCACATACCAAGGATCCAACTTTGTGGATTTGATAGCACTCTTCTTTGGCTTAACCCTTAAGAACACTTTATCTCCTATAGAGTACTCTCTTGGAGTCCTTTTAGATCAACATAATTTTTTTATCGATCAACAACTTCTTTCAGCCTTTGTCGGATTACCTTCAATTGATCCTCCATTTCTTTGAAAATATCTGACCCAATTACAACTCGATCTTCTAGGTTATCCCAAGATAGTGGTGTTCTACACTTTCACCCATACAAGGCATCAAAAGGAATAATTCGTAGAGATGAGTAATGTCCATTATTGTAGGTGAACTCCACAAGATGAAGATAGTCTTCCCAACGATACTTTTAATCCATGCAATACATGTAAAGCATATCTTCTAGTACTCTGGTTTACCCATTCTGTTTGACCATTTTTCTTAGGGTGGTATGCCAAACTCATATTTAGTTTCATGTCTACTGCACAATGAAGGGATTTTTGGAATTCATAAGTGAATTTGGAATCCTTGTTTGAAATGATTATTTTAGGAAATCCATGCAATCAAAATATCTCTTTGACAAATTTGTTAGCCACTGCCTGAGCATCATCTTTTATGTTTCCTAGTATGAAATTTGCAACCTTAGTCAATATTTTGACTATTACAAGGATTCCATCATGTTGATACCTGGTCTTGAGTAAAAATACTATAAAATCCATAGATATAACCTACCATTTTTATGTAGGTACATTATGTGGATACAATTATCCTATAGGATGCCTACGTTCAACCTTAACCTTCTAACATTCTAGGCATCGAGTGATAAAATCGATGATATCCTTCTTCATTCCTATCCAAAAAAAAGGTTATTTTCATGTTTTCCCTCATTTTGCCCCTCCAGGGTGAGCAGAATAAGGAGATTTATGGGCTTCTTGCATTATTAATTTCCTTAAATCACCCATTTTTTGTATGATGACTTTACCTTTGTAGCACAAAAGGTCACCGTTCATGCTAAATTCCTTATTACCCTTAGGGTCTCTTCTCAACTTAGATCGAATTTCTTTACAATATTCATCTTGAGATTGCTCTTCCTTCACTTGATCTATTAGATCCATGTGACTCCTAGTTATGGTTGCTATGTGCTTCCTTCTACTTAGGGCAACAACAACCTTATTCTCTTTCCCCTTTATATACTCAATTTTGAAGTCATATTTAGCGTAAAACTTGACCCATATTGTCTATCTCGCATTGAGTATAGGTTGGGTGAATATATACCTTAGACTCTAGTGGTCAGTTTTCAATTCAAAGGGTCTTCCTACCAACTAGTGGCACAAGAATTTTAGAGTGTACAACACTGTAGCTATCTCTAAATCATGTGTAGCATAATTAACTTCATGCTTCTTAAGCTTCTTTGAAGTATATGCTACTACTGACTTATATTGAGAGACTACTCCTAACCCTTCCAGTGATGTGTCCGTGCATATTAAAAAATTTTGTTGAGGGTTCAGAATTTTCAATATTGGTGTTGTAGTGAGTTTATGTTTTAGTAATACAAAGGTAGCTTCACACTTTTTTGACCACTTAAATTCCTTTCCCTTCTTCTGGAGGTTAGTTATTGTTGCTGCAAACTTAGAATAATTCTTTATATAATTTCTATAGTAGCTCGTCATCCCCATGAATCTTCATGCTTCTGTCACATTGGTAGAGGGTGGCCAATTCAAAATGGCTTCCATTTTCTCTGGATATACATCAATTCCTTTTTTTGATATAATATGTCCAAGATATCGTACCTCTGAGACATAAAAATCACTTTTTGCTAGATTTCCATAGAGTTGGTTCTCCCTTAGAAACTCTAAAACAATCTTGAGATATTTATCATTCTCCTCCTTGTCTCGAGAGTATATTAAGATATCATATAAAAATACGATAACAAACTGATCTAGATACCTCATGAACACATTGTTCATTAGATTCATGAATGCATTTGGGGCATTAGTAAGTCCAAAGGATATGACTGTAAACTCATAATTCTCATAACTATTTTGAATACCATTTTGTGAGTGTCCTTCTCATGTATTATTAATTGATGATACCATGACCTCAAATCAATATGTGTGGATACTATGGCTCTCTTAGTTGGTCAAACAAATCTTTGATTCTAGGTAAAGGGTATTGGTTCTTGATTATAGCCTTATTAAGCATCCTGTAATCAATACACAACCTTAATGAATTGTCTTTCTTTTTCATAAATAAAATAGGTGCACCCTAAGGTGACACACTTGTTTTTATCAATTCCTTTTCTAATAGCCCTTGTAGTTGCACATTTAATTCTTGCACCTCAATAGGATTCATCTTATAATGAGATCTATGTATTGGTTCTTCTCCTGGCATAAGGTCAATAGTAAAATCAAATTCTCGCACAGGAGAAAGTTTAGGTAAATTCTCAGGAAAAACATCCTTAAAATCTTGCAAAATTAGGTGTTTCTCCAACACCTTTTTTTTGATCTTCTCCAACTTCATTGAGTTTTACGACATAGACTATCCCTCCCTTCTTGAGAGCTTTCTTCAACTGCATATTTGACAACATTTGGAATTTTAATACCCCCTGCTCACTATGAATTCTCAATCCATCTATCCTAAAAATTGATTAAGGCTTTGTGAGCCTGTAACCAATCCATCCCTAGTATCACATCAAAATCTTGAACTGGAGATACATACAAACAACCTTGAAGAAAATAAGATATTATCACAATCCAACATATATAAAAATCCAAATGCAAGAAAATAAGATATATGACCTAGATCTTGAGGATCCATATATGGCATTGGTAAAAAGCATCATAAAATATAGTAGGCTTGGAGAGATTGTTTTTGTGGATGACTTTAATGCCAACCAAAAAATAGACATGCAAGACCTTTAAATATTAATGAAGACATGTATGATAATCCAATGTGGCTGGAAGAAGATGTGGATCACCATTGGTTAATGTCCTTGGATGACAGTCAAGGACCCATCACACATTATAAAGAATAATTGCTTAAACTATGTAGCATAAAGGGACTGATAATCTACAATGGCATAAAAATTTGGAAAAAATATGGAAAATATACTTGTAAAACAAATAATGGACAAAGTATAGTTGATTATTTTCTCACCAAAAATCATTTCAATGATAGATCTAGAAATTGAAGCAGTTCTTATGGAGCTAAATTATTATCACAATCCAACGTATATAAAAATCCAAAAATATGAAAGTGGGAAAGAAGAACATATTCCAATAACTAGAAGAAAAAAAACAAGAAACATCCATATGACAAAGTAAAATAGGAAAACTTTTAAGACATAACTCAAGTAAATTATGCAAAGAGAGGAAAGAAAGAGGGTAAATGTTTTTAAACATATACTTTTGATAATAATAAATTGATGGATATAATCAAATAATCCTTAAAATCATGGATAAGGTTAAAACTTAGGAAAATAAAACATGAAAGCTCCCTTATAAAACTATGGTATGATGAAGAATGCAAAGTAGTAAGGAGAGTTTTGAAAGAACTAAACAAAGAGAAAACAAATAACAAGATATATATATATATAGCTAGCAAAAACAAGAAAAGAATAATACATAAGATCAAGGTAAAAAGAATTGATATATCTTAAAAATCATAGCCAATTCTAGAAATAGCTACAACAAAGCAAATGTACACAAGAAAAAATATCACAAGAGATCAATGATTGCAATATTCTAAGCAATTACATGAGAGAAACCAAAAAAAAAATGACCTTTTTGTAATTAACACAACTAAGAAACTTATTTTATGAAAGATGTGAAGGAGGGCATTGACAAATTAGCAATAGGTGAAGTTCATGATATACATGGTTTGCAAGTTGAACATCTCAAGTGTGGGGTTAACATATTAGCACCACAATTCTAAAATATTTTTAGTGGCATCATTAAAGCAGGCTTTGCATTGGAATAGACAACCAACCTAGACATACCATTACATAAATTTGGAGACACCAACAATCCTTCAAATTACCACACCATCATGATTAATTCTCTTTTTGCAAAATTGTTTGGTAGTATAGTAGAAAGCATAATGAATCAATAGATAGAAAATAAAGAAAAGAGGGAGTAGGGAAAGAAGGGTTTAGACAAAAGTACTCAATAATAGATCACTACATTAGTTTAAGGCACTAAATAGAGAGAATATGGAATGAAAGAAGAGAATTTTGTTGTGGATGTTAAAAAAAATTTTGACAAAGTATCTAGAGGTAAATTATGAAAAAGAAAATAATTTGTCATACCAACCAACTATGGAGTAGTTGTATATAAACATTATGAGCAAGTGATAGCAAAAATTAGAATCCCAAAAGGATTGTTAGAGTGTTTGTGAGTGATATCAGGCTGAAATAAGGTTGTCCATTATCACCTATTTTATTTGATCTTTATATTAACAAATTGGAGGAATGGGTGGAAAAGATAGAAGAAAAGGGAATACAATTGGCTAGTTATGTGGTTATACTTCTCTATGTTGATGACTTCAACTTGATTGGAAAGACACTTTAAAGTTTAAAAGAACATCTAAAGGTTTTAAAGCATTTTTGTAAAGAATATAAGACACAAATAAAAACTAATAAGACTCAAACTATGGTATTCTCTACTCAAAGAAAGCAAAAGCAACCATATATTTTGCTTGAAGGAAATCCTTTAGAGGTAGTAATAGAATACAAATACCTTAGGTTAGATTTTCAAAGCAAACTCAATTGGAGAATATGCAAGATGAAATAGATACATGCAAGATGGAGGGTACTCTACTCATTTTAAAATAAGGGTAAAAATGCATAGTTATGGGATTGAAAAATCATTAGGGTCCTTTTTGGATTATTAGTTATTCTAATTGTGTTATATAAGAGTGAGGTGTGGGCTAGCAATACATCATGTTTTAAATGGAGACAAATAGAAAGAATTCAAAAGCAACAGATTGCAAATAATTTCATAATTAAAGCATTAATCCCATATGAGATTTTACTTGCTAAAACATAGTATTTTTCACTAGAAGCAAAAGCTATGGTAAGACTATTAATGTATTGAGATTACATAGGATATTTTGTCACAACCACACTATTTAAGCCCTCGAGGGCTAGATGGATTGGTAGGTGCTTGTCTGGCCAGACATTTATCAAGAAGACACCCAGGTTCAAACCTCGGGGGTAGCTTGTTTGCAAAGGTAGTATTTTGATATGAATTTTTTGAGTGCGCACGAGACCGATGATGATGGTACAAATCTCGAACGATCGGTGGTCCCCTTCACATCGGGTCAAAAATAACAAAGAAGAATAGGTTTGGTGGAAGTAACCCCTGTGGTTTGAACCTTACACTTATCAATTACTAAAAATAGTGTGGTTGTGACCAACTCTCCTATGTAATCGAAAAAAAAAAAAAGTCTATTAAGGTACTTAAAGAAAACAAAAAGAATGGAAAGTAGGTTGTCAAAATAGGTAGTCAAAGAAACACTAAATAGAAGAAAAGACACATGGATGGAACAAAACAATAAATGGATGGAAAAATAGATCATGAGGTCCCACACTCCAACAAAGAAATTAAATAGTATGTGAAGGAAAAATTTAGACTTATTATGTGGACTAAAATTTTAAAAAAACAAAAATAGTATTACATCAATGAATTTAACCCAAACTATGAACACAACTAAAATAAGTACATAGATGTAGAGATAAATGGAAGGAAAAAATGCTTATAGCCTAGCTAAGATCTAATCCATACCAACTCAAATACGAAATTAGGATGGACAATATCTCAAAAGGTATGGTCAAAACAAATATATGTTTTTTGTAGAATAAGAACAGTGGAGATCAAAAAGCATTTTGTCATGAAATGTGAAGCCTACAAGGACATCAAAATGCATATGAGGACACTTTAAAAGTTAACTTATTAATAAAAAAATTGAAATTTTGAAAATAGAAAAAAAAATATCAACAAAAAAAAAATACACTTCACAAGACGATAAAAAAATGTCAATTTGCCTTTATTGCCTTTATTGATAATAGCACATAAGGATCCAGTTTGTAGGGCTTCCAAATATACTTTATGCAAGTCATAATTAAAAAAATCCCATCAAGTTTTGTAAAATTCGTATAGGAATCCATCAAGCCCTAGGGCCTTAGCATTTGCCATTTGAAATAGGGCATCCGCAAGATCCTGCTCTGATAAGGGTCATTCATAATCATTTTGTTGCATTGGGGAGAGGCAAGTTGGGATAATTTTGTTTTAAAATTGAAGGGTTAATTCTCTTTCAGGGGTGTACAGCTCAGCAACAAAAACATGAGAATAATGTCATGTAAATTTAGCTATTATGTCAAGAAAAGAGGTGGTGCAAACCCCATTAACCAATAAAGCTTTAAATTGAATGGAGTGATGCAAAGACCAGAGCCTTTAGAAAAACTCTTTATAAACACGGTCGCCCACTTTGAGCTAATGCAGTCTGGCTTTAATCTGAGCCCCTTTGACCTCATACACTTTAGTCACATTGAGCTCATATCAGAGCTTAGAGACATGGGCTTGAATGGCGAAGTCAAATGAGGCCTCAATTCGGATGTAGACCTGTGCAAGCTCATTATGCAGAGCAGTATTAAAGCGACAACGTAGTTGTGCCACCTTATTCCCCAAGATTTTGAGTAGAGCAGTGGTACAAAAAATGGCATTCCACCACTTAATCCAACCTGAATCTCCATTGGGTCTGGGTACATTGTTCTAGATCATTTGGATGTGACAAACAGTGGTATCATGTTGCAATAAAGAAGTGTTAAGAAAAAATTGAGCATGAATGGGCCATTGATAAGTGGAGGAAACATGAACAAAGAATATTATGGGGGAATGATCAGACGAGACCATACCAGGAATGGTTTCAACAAAAGGGGCTAAATGGAGCCGATGAGAAAAATAAAACTCGTGTTGGTCTGACAACTTAGCCCTGTACAACCTTTTTAAAACTCTTGCAGGGTCTGACTAAAAATTAGACCACGTGAACCACAAATAATCAGGAAACTAACCCACAGAGAAAAAAACAATGGGATCAAAGACCCCCAGTTTATTTTTCATAAAATACCATGCATGTTGCTCTCACGAGGCCCGTCTATTGGGGATTTGGCCCATTTTATCATAAGGCTTCTTGACCATATTGAAATCACCGCATATTAGCCAGACCGTGGTAGGTAAGAAAAAAGCACACCATTTCCATAAGGTGTTGGCAATTTGAGTTATTTTATGTTGTCATTGATGTCACATGAATCATTGATGTCATATGGATCACATTGAGTTTTGATGGGCAAATGATATTTTGGAAAGCATGGATAAAATCAGGGTTTTTGTGAAAACCAAGGCAGGAAAAATAAAAGGTTTTATTTAAAACCATGGATGGCAGATTTGAAATGGGTTTTTCTTAAAACCTAGGTTGGCCTTTCGTTTCGTCGAAAAAGGTGCCCCGATGATGGAGATATTTAATTTTAAATATTTAGTTTAAATTTTAATTATTTAAAATTTTAATTTTAATTTTAAAATTAAAATTAAAGTTAGCGCCGACGTCTAAAGAAAGAGGGAAAATCAATAATGCATCGATGTCATCGAAAATGAGGAGAAGACTATATAAAGGGGGATCCTAAGGTTCATTTGAAATTAATCCTTGCTCGTGTTAATCGTTGGCTAAGCATCCGAAGAGAGCTCATGCGAAAATCATTTTGAAAAGGGAGACAACGAATAAATCCAAGGTTGGTCGAAAGCCCAAGACATTGTGGGCAGAGTGGCGCATTGGCAATTGGATTTTTGTTAAGGTGTGTGGCAGCGCTTTACGTCAAGGTTCGAATCTCCTTGACTGCATTCGAAGGCATTGGAAGGAAAGTGCTCGAAGCGCTTTTGGTTTGCATGGAAGGGAGGAAGGACTTAAGGCACGTCGTGCCTTTTCCTTTCGAATGAGTGGCTAGCTCGTGTGGCAACCTTAGCCATGGCTAAGGCGCTCATGATGTGTGCAAGTTGGGGGTTCGAATCCCCTTGAGGAGGTAATTACGTTTTGCTCTAATTAATTTCGTTGATGCCCTAGGATAGGAGTTATAAGGTGGTTAAGGAATAATTAAAGTTTTTAATTAAACTTTATTTTTATAAGGGTTGTGATTATTATTTCAGAGGTGGATGAGTTGTTGATTTATTTTGATATTCATGAAATTGAAAATTAAGATTTAGGAGAAATAAGGAGTTGTTATAAAATATTTTTGAGAGCCTTATTGATTATTATTTTTGATAAGGGTTTTTATTAAAAAGGACTTTGGTGGATGTGTTTATTAAGTTGGAGTAAAAAGGTGTAAATTGAGTTATGCTTATCTTGTGATTATTATTTGAAGTCCACTAACCCTTATTGAGATTGGAAAGGAAAGTTGTGTTTAGTGTGGCAGATTTTGTGGATAACTTCTTGGCATCAAAAAGGTATGGGCACATTCTCCTATTGATTGTTTATGGTGGTTGATTTCTGAAATATCATTGGAGTGAAAAGGATTGATTGTGGTTTCCTTTTCGAAAGTGGTTGGTTGAATGCTTCAAGGTTTTCTGGTTTGAGAGTTGTGTTTAAACCTTGTTTTATAAGCATAGTTGTTGAAGCCCATTGGTTGTGAAAGAACTTGAAAAGAACATGAGTATCATTGTTATGTGAGATTTGTGGTTGAGCATTGTTGGAAACATTTGAGTTGGTTGATACATGCTTGGACTAGGGTTTTTGTGAGAAAGAGTAGTCCCTTGTGGTGATTGGTTGAGTTGAGTTGATTGAGCCTAGTCAAGTGATTGTGTGAGGTGATTGGTCAAGTTCCATGAAACAAACTATTCCATAATTCTGATTTGAGTTGAGAGTGAGATTAGAACATATTGAGTCTCTAACAATTCTCTTTATGCTTCTATGAGTTGACTTGAGTTGAGTTGAGATTGATTTGAGTTGAGTTGAGTTGAGATTGATATTAGAACATATTGAGTCTCTAACAATTCTCTTTATGCTTCTATGAGTTGATTTGAGTTGAGTTGAGTTGAGATCATTGTGGATCATTGTTGTCATCCATTGAAGAGTACATTGCCATTCATTGTTGAGTTCATATTTGAGCTTTGCCTTGATAGATTTGTGGATGAGATTTGAGTGCTACTTGAGCATGATTGATTGAGCCTTTGAGAAGGCCTTTGTGGATAGTTTTGGAAACACTTTGGACATTTTGGAACTTTGTGGATAGTTTTGGGACAGATTTGTGGATAGTTTTGGGATAACTTTGTGGACATTTGGAAATTTTAGATTTGAAATTTTTGTTAGTTGGAGAAGATTTGGGCAAGTTCTTGGTGAGCTTGCTAGAGCAGATTTGGACAAGTTCTTGGTGAGCTTGTTAGAGCAGATTTGAGCAAGTTCTTGGTGAGCTTGCTAGAGCAGATTTGGACAAGTTCTTGGTGAGCTTGTTAGAGCAGATTTTGGGACAAGTTCTTGTGAGCTTGTTATTGAGTTTTGGACTATTTTTATTGTGAACTTGTTATTCAATTTTGGACAAGTTCTATGTGAGCTTGTTATTCATATTTGGACAAGTTCTATGTGAACTTGTTATTGCCTAGCTTTGAGCAGATCAAAGAAATCATTGTATTGGATAAGGATCCTTATTTCTATGTGAAATATTATAAGGAGATTATCTGGTGGAGTACCCCACATTGGGGGAACCATGTTAAATCTTGTGTCTCAATTGTGTGTGGTGACTTGTGCTCTTGCTTACTACTACTATCTGAGTTATTAATGCACACTGCTATATTTGGTTATTGTAATTAAGGACATTAATTGATATTGATTTGGAAAGAAAGTAAAAAGTGGTCTTATACTATTCACCCCCTCTCAGTATAAGCTTGTGTTCTTCAATTGGTATCAGAGTGGGTTCCTTCAAAAAAGCTAACAACTTGAGGGCAGATTCTACAAGAACATAGATGGCTTCACAGAATGGATCATCTACAAATAAGGCTCCATTGTTTGATGGTAACAATTATGCTTTCTAGAGCATGAGGATGAAGAACTACTTGATATCACAAGGATATGAGGTATGGCAAATGGTTGAAAAAGAGTATAGGGTTGAAGGTGATCCCGAGGTAGATAAGACTATCAAGAAATTGGTTGAGATCAATGCAAGAGCAATGAATTGTATTTTGAGTGGGCTTCATGAGATAGATTTTGCAAAGGTCATGGTATGTAATTCAGCTAATGAGATGTGGACCAAGTTGTGGAATACTTATGAAGGAGATTCCAAGGTAAAGTTGGCAAAACTACAAACTCATAGAAAAATATTTGAGGAATTGAAAATGGAAGATTCTGAAGATATTGCAAAGTTTTTACTTCATGTTGATGAGATTACTAACACCATGAGAGGCCTAGGTTTTGAGATGAAAGAATCAGAAGTTACTCAAAAGGTTTTGAGATCACTTCCCATGAAATATGATTCTAAGGTTTCAGCAATAGAAGAGACAATGGATATCAACAAGCTAACAATGGAAGAATTGCAAGGTACTCTCACAACTTATGAGATGAGGGTAAGTAAGCATCAGTTTCCAATAAAAGAGATTGCATTCAAGGCTTCAGAGAAAGAGAAAGGGAAAGTTTCAGAAATAAGTAGAGGTTTAGATAATGATGAGGAAGCTAACTTCATCAAAAGGAATAAGGACTCAAAGAATTTTAGGGATATAAGGAAAGTCAGATGCTACAAGTGTGGTGATCTTGGTCACTATGCATACAAGTGTCCACATGAAGAAAATAGTGATGATGAAAAATAGGGTCAAAGAAGAAAAGAAGATGGAAAGCATAAGCATGACAAAGATGACAGATACAAGCAAAACAGGTATGAGAAGAAGAAAATTTTTCATAAGGCAAAGAAATCTTACTACATTGTAGATGCAAGTGATAGTTCAGATTACAGTGATAGAAACCAATCAGATGAAGAAGAATGTACATTCTTTGGAATAAATGAAGAAAGGCAAGAACATCTATTCCTAGGTATTGAAGTTAAAGAAGAGGATATATCTATTGAAGAAAGACATGAAGAGCTTGCCATAGCCATTGAGCAAGAAAATAGGTACAAGAAAGGTCTAAGGATATTAAAATGCTTCATATGCGGAGATTTTGGGCATATAGATGATGATTGCACGTACTACAACAATTGCAACAAGGAAAGTTTATTTGTTGAAAAAGAAAGCAACAGTTCTAGTGACAATTCTAGCAGCAATGATGATGAAGAAGAGGATTCCACAAAATAGGAAAATAAAATAAAAATATTGGAAAAGAAAATCAAGAGGCTTGAAAATAAGGTTCATGAAAATGAAAAGGTCAATATGATGCTCAATCAACACATTCAAGATTTGGAAAAAGAGCTTCAAGAAACAAAAGAGCTTGGCATCACTATTTCTGAGAAATTGAAGGCAAGAAAAGAAAGATGTAATCAGTTAGAAGAAGAAGATCAGAAAATTTTGGGGACCTACATAAATGAGTTAGCACGATTTCAAAGAAATTCAAAAACTCTGGATAATTTTTTGGATTCACAACGAGATCCATTTATAAAAATAGGGCTTGGTTATGAAGAAGGGAAATAAAAAATAAGTACACAAGGACCTATATTTGTATCAGGAGGTTTTGTTTCAGAAATCTATAAGGAAGAACCAGTTTCCAAAGAAAAAGAAGCAGTAGAAATGGATACTTGCATTTCAGAGGCTATAGAGATGTGTGCCAATTTGCTACTTGACACAAATAAAGAGAAAGAAGAGGAAAATTCCAAAGCACCAAAGGTCTCATATTTCAGGTTTGGGGAATCACACTCAAAAGGAAAGGAAGTTCTAAAATATGAAAGCAAGGAAGCACCTAAGATTTGTGAGGAAAGTTCCAAAGTTCCTATGGCTCCAAATATTCAGTTTGGTTCTTGTTTTGAGATAGGTGAATCAAGTTCAAAAGGAAAAGAAATACTTGAAGAGAAAAGCAAGGAAGAAACTAAGGAAGAGGATTTAGATACTACAAAGAAGGTTCAAGGATGCAATGCACAAGTTGAAAATGATCATAAGGATAATGGTCAAGAAAGGTATGAAGAACCAAGGCATGAACAAAGGGCTTTTCAAGGACATTGTTTTTCTTGTAATGGATTTGGACACAGGGCTATACACTGCAGGGTCTATGGATCAAAGAAGTTTGATTTTGCTAGAAGAAACCTCAAAGGAAGAAGGTATGGTTTTCAGGGGCATTGCTTCTCATGTAACAGGATTGGTCATAGAGATTTTCAATGCAAAGGAAATGAGCAACATGGTTTTGGTTTTAGAGCTTCACAATTCAGAAGTCATGGTCATAATGGTCATGAAAACAGAGCTTCACAATACAAGGTTCAAGAAAGGAATGGATATGGAAATTATTTTAAGAATGAATTCAGGACATGGGCACCATCCAAAGGCTACAATATCAAGTGTTTTAATTGCAATAACTTTGGGCATATTGCAAAATGGTGTAGGACTCAATTCCAAATAGGTTCAAGGCAAGAAGGTCAAACAGGTTCAAGGCAAGAAGGTCAAACAAGTTCTAGACAAGAAGATCAAGTAATTCATCAAGAGAAGGATATCATCAAAAACATGGAAGGAAGTTGATAGAGGAAAGAAACAATGTGATATGGGAGTAAAAGTACTCCCACCCCAAAATTAATCACCTCAAGAGAGAAGGTGGTGAGGGGGCTAAGTTTAAGAGTCATATCTTTTAGCCCCATAGGTGTCCCTTTTGCCATTGATGTCAAAGGGGGAGAGATTTGAGTAAGGGGAGAGCATTGAGTTAGGGGGAGCAGCCTCCAAAGAGAGCATTGAGTTAGGGGAGCAGCCTCCAAAGAGAGCATTGAGTTAGGGGAGCAGCCTCCATAGAGAGTATTGAGTCAGGGGAGCAACTTTGATTCTCAGAGATGGTTTTTGCAATGATTGTGGTTTTTGCTTTAGAGGTGTTGCCATCAATGACAAAGGGGGAGATTGTTGGCAATTTGAGTTATTTTATGTTGTCATTGATGTCACATGAATCATTGATGTCATATGGATCACATTGAGTTTTGATGGGCAAATGATATTTTGGAAAGCATGGATAAAATCAGGGTTTTTGTGAAAACCAAGGTAGGCAAAATAAAAGGTTTTATTTAAAACCATGGATGGCAGATTTGAAATGGGTTTTTCTTAAAACCCAGGTTGGCCTTTCGTTTCATCGAAAAAGGTGCCCCGATGATGGAGATATTTAATTTTAAATATTTAGTTTAAATTTTAATTATTTAAAATTAAAATTTTAAAATTAAAATTAAAGTTAGCGTCGACGTCTAAAGAAAGAGGGAAAATCAATAATGCGCCGACGTCATCGAAAATGAGGAGAAGACTATATAAAGGGGGATCCTAAGGTTCATTTGAAATTAATCCTTGCTCGTGTTAATCGTTGGCTAAGCATCCGAAGAGAGCTCATGTCGAAAATCATTTTGAAAAGGGAGACAACGAATAAATCCAAGGTTGGTCGAAAGCCCAAGACATTGTGGGCAGAGTGGCGCATTGGCAATTGGATTTTTGTTAAGGTGTGTGGCAGCGCTTTACGTCAAGGTTCGAATCTCCTTGACTGCATTCGAAGGCATTGGAAGGAAAGCGCTCGAAGCGCTTTTGGTTTGCGTGGAAGGGAGGAAGGACTTAAGGCACGTCGTGCCTTTTCCTTTCGAACGAGCGGCTAGCTCATGTGGCAACCTTAGCCATGGCTAAGGCGCTCGCGGTGTGTGCAAGTTGGGGGTTCGAATCCCCTTGAGGAGGTAATTACGTTTTGCTCTAATTAATTTCGTTGATGCCCTAGGATAGGAGTTATAAGGTGGTTAAGGAATAATTAAAGTTTTTAATTAAACTTTATTTTTATAAGGGCTGTGATTATTATTTCAGAGGTGGATGAGTTGTTGATTTATTTTGATATTCATGAAATTGAAAATTAAGATTTAGGAGAAATAAGGAGTTGTTATAAAATATTTTTGAGAGCCTTATTGATTATTATTTTTGATAAGGGTTTTTATTAAAAAGGACTTTGGTGGATGTGTTTATTAAGTTGGAGTAAAAAGGTGTAAATTGAGTTATGCTTATCTTGTGATTATTATTTGAAGTCCACTAACCCTTATTGAGATTGGAAAGGAAAGTTGTGTTTAGTGTGGCAGATTTTGTGGACAACTTCTTGGCATCAAAAAGGTATGGGCACATTCTCCTATTGATTGTTTATGGTGGTTGATTTCTGAAATATCATTGGAGTGAAAAGGATTGATTGTGGTTTCCTTTTCGAAAGTGGTTGGTTGAATGCTTCAAGGTTTTCTGGTTTGAGAGTTGTGTTTAAACCTTGTTTTATAAGCATAGTTGTTGAAGCCCATTGGTTGTGAAAGAACTTGAAAAGAACATGAGTATCATTGTTATGTGAGATTTGTGGTTGAGCATTGTTGGAAACATTTGAGTTGGTTGATACATGCTTGGACTAGGGTTTTTGTGAGAAAGAGTAGTCCCTTGTGGTGATTGGTTGAGTTGAGTTGATTGAGCCTAGTCAAGTGATTGTGTGAGGTGATTGGTCAAGTTCCATGAAACAAACTATTCCATAATTCTGATTTGAGTTGAGAGTGAGATTAGAACATATTGAGTCTCTAACAATTCTCTTTATGCTTCTATGAGTTGACTTGAGTTGAGTTGAGTTGAGTTGAGTTGAGATTAGAACATATTGAGTCTCTAACAATTCTCTTTATGCTTCTATGAGTTGATTTGAGTTGAGTTGAGTTGAGATCATTGTGGATCATTGTTGTCATCCATTGAAGAGTACATTGCCATTCATTGTTGAGTTCATATTTGAGCTTTGCCTTGATAGATTTGTGGATGAGATTTGAGTGCTACTTGAGCATGATTGATTGAGCCTTTGAGAAGGCCTTTGTGGACAGTTTTGGGACAGCTTTGTGGATAGTTTTGGGACAGCTTTGTGGACAGTTTTGGGATAGCTTTGTGGACAATTTTGGGACAGATTTGAGCAAGTTCTTGGTGAGCTTGCTAGAGCATATTTGGCAAGTTCTTGGTGAGATTGCTAGAGCATATTTGGACAAGTTCTTGGTGAGCTTGTTAGAGCATATTTGAGCAAGTTCTTGGTGAGCTTGCTAGAGCATATTTGGACAAGTTCTTGGTGAGCTTGTTGAGCAGATTTGGACAAGTTCTGTGTGAGCTTGTTATTCAGTTTTGGACAAGTTCTGTGTGAGCTTGTTATTCAATTTTGGACAAGTTCTGTGTGAGCTTGTTATTCAGTTTTGGACAAGTTCTGTGTGAGCTTGTTATTCAGATTTGGACAAGTTCTGTGTGAACTTGTTATTGCCTAGCTTTGAGCAGATCAAAGAAATCATTGTATTGGATAAGGATCCTTATTTCTGTGTGAAATATTATAAGGATATTATCTGGTGGAGTACCCCACATTGGGGGAACCACGTTAAATCTTGTGTCTCAATTGTGTGTGGTGACTTGTGCTCTTGCTTACTACTGCTATCTGAGTTATTAATGCACACTGCTATATTTGGTTATTGCAATTAAGGACATTAATTGATATTGATTTGGAAAGAAAGTAAAAAGTGGTCTTATACTGTTCACCCCCCTCTCAGTATAAGCTTGTGTTCTTCACAAGGCACATCTATCTCGGACCTCATTAGAGGCATAAATATTAATAATCCTAAAGGAAAGACCTCCAACTTCAAGTAAAATCCAAACCGCGTGGTGAGAGGGGTCAGAACCCCAAGTGATAAAATTGCTCACCCACCTATTATTAAGCAAAATGATAGCACCTCCGTTGTCATGATTGTAGTTGATAGTATACATCTGACTGCCAGGCCATAACATAGAAAAAGCAGATTGCAAATTGAAACCTGCCACTTTGACTTATTATAAACACATAAAATCTAGACGACCATAGAGATTGGAACAGGTAGACAGTTCATCTTGAACCATGTAACGATGAACAGGGTCTATCAACCCACACACATTCCAAGAGAGAAACAGCATTATTAATAATTGAGTTGCATACTCCCACTGGTATTAGTCGTATTATCCGTCAACAAGTGATAGGGGTTATTCTTGAAGGCGTTTATGGTGGCAGAGGAGGAAGAAGTTTACCGTCGCTTGTCCAAATGAGTAAGCCGCTCACCTCACAGATGGATACGAGACCGTTGTACTAAGTTCTGAGAGAAACTTCCTTCAGCCCTTACCTCGTCTGGAGAACCCAAGGGCATAGTGGACCGAATCCTTTCATCGTGGTCTACAGACTCGATGACCAAAGGAGGAGAGTGGACAAAGGTCGACTCCATAACTAGTGGCTGCATAGGAGGCTTAGGCACTAGGGCCTGAGCATATGTGGCCACTTTGTGCCCCGCTTGAGAAGCCTTGCCACCTTTCCTTTTCTTGTGTGAAACCTCAGGCCACTTGCCATCCTTTGATGGAGGGTATGGGGTAGTGGGAGATAAAACAACACCACCTGTCAGGGTAGACGTCTTGGCCTTAAATTTTTTAGCCATCAAGGGGTAATCCTTAATGCGGTGGGATGCTAACTGGCAACGGTAACATGTATTAGAGAGGTTGATATACACAACCCGTTGATGAATACAGGTAGAACCAACCTGAATGTCAATATTCTCCTTTAGGGTTTAGCTAGGTCAACCTTGATACACATTCTCCTGCTAGGGCAGACCAACATGAACTGCGAGGGTTCATCACAGACAAATTCGCCAAGGGCGGACACCAATTTTTTAGAAAGGGCCAGCATGCAGTGGGGATGTTCGAGACTTCTACCCAAACAAGCATGACCAGGGAAACAGAATTATAAATCGTGAAATCCCGACTTCACGACTGAAAGATGAGCAGTGAACTATTAATGTAACTAGGACCCTTATTGAGGACCTTCTAGGCTTGGTCGGGGCTACCAAAATGGAAATGAAAAAAAACTTTAGAGATATTTTGGATATGGTCGACCTGAATCCCATACGGATGCCAATACTGCTCAATCATGTTTCTAAGGACATGCTCAAGGGGAATATGACCCAAAAAATACCCTATAAGAGTATTGCTTTCAAACCAAGAACATGCCTGATTGAATTCATGCGAAAGAATCACAAAATCAGGTTCAGAAATACCTCGTGGTACACCTTGGGAATGAATTTTATGGGTCATTTTTTCACCTCTAGAGCCATTTCTCTTACCGCCAGCTTCAGACGAAGTCGGGGGAGGAGAAGCCGATATAATAACACCCACAGAGCAAGCACAGCATGGAGGCCGACACAACTCCCAGAGAATGAACAGAAACTTCCATAAACCCTAGGACAACACACAGACCGACATGCACACATCAGAGCAACCACTCTTTCTAGAGGCTTAAAATTTGAAAATATGTTTTGTTTTATTTTTCATGCAGGTTTTCGAGGTAAGCAACATATTCGAAGCATGGTCAACATACTCAACATCCTAGCACGATTATCAAGGAGATCAAGCAAGGCACCTAATGGCCCGTTTTATTTGAATAGTGTGAGAAACCCCTACAACCAATGTTTAAGATTAAGCATTTTCATTTCAGCCATAATTTTTCATAATAAATATATTTTATTTAAAAATATTATATATTTATTTGATAGTGTGAGAAATCCCTACAACCAATGCTTAAGATTAAGCATTTTCATTCTAACCATAACTCCTCGTAAAGTCAAGAGCTAAGCTTATCGATAGGGGATTAACACACACCCACACAGATGACACGGTTTAAACCTTGGACCTTGCAAAGAAAAGCTCATTGCATTGTATTTGGAACTGCCTAGTGCTCAACCTTATGTATCAACCGTAAGAGTTTATCACACTACCTGAATAAATAAATACTCATAATTAAACAAATACTAAATATAACGCATAGAATAACTAAAACAATACTTTCGAAAGTATAACGAAGGCCTCCTAAATAACATTCCATCGTGACATTATAAATTATGATTTGTCATTTTTTATTATATAGGAAAGCTGGTTACAGCCACAATTTTTAGTAACGAGTTACAACCACTAGTTTTAGTAACGGGCTAGCAGAGGCTCCCAACAGCCTATTCATTTCGTTGTTGATCCGACGTAAGATGGAGACGGCCTATTCATTTCGTTTTTGATCCGACGTGAGATGGAGACCATCGGTCACTCTGAGTTCGTACCATTATCATCAGTCTTGCGACCATTCAGCAAGGCTACTACTTTTGCTAAAGTTGGCAACGTGCCCCCAAAATTTAAACCTAAATCTCTTCTTGACAAATACTTAACCAATCAAACTTATACCAATCCACCTAGCCTTTGAAAACTATAAATTATAATTTATCCCCATCCCATTTATATCAACGATTACAAACATCATAGACCAAATCCACGCACCCAATTATCCTAAACATTTGACTAAGTCTGCCTTCCTTTGTAAGGCATGTCCAACGCAAACTACAAACCAAGTCAATAGTCCAATCGAACTTTAAGAACAATTTGATCTTATTGTGTTACGGCTTGCCACACGTGTCTGACATGACGATACAAATGACGAAGCCTTGGAATTCAATATCCTTAAAACTTGGCATGCCTTCTACGCAAACGTCCAAAAATAATTTGCTTTCTTGCACACTTTATTCCAAACTTTTTCCATTTGAATGGTATTATAAATCAAATAATATTGTTTTTAAGTATTAAAACAAAGAAAAAATAACTTGTTAATTAGAATTTTTTTTAATTTTAAAAATAAAAATAACTTATTTAATATATTTTTTTAAATATCTAATTTTAATATTTTAAAAAAAAAAAAAATTTCTTTTCAAAAAAATTATTTATTTATTTTATATTAATTTTTTTTTAGACTTTTAAATAAAAACAAAAATTAACAACATCATTAAAAAATCCGTTATAAAGTAGTTTTGAAGGCAATCAATCTTCAAGTCTATTTAGAGAAGAGAAAGCAAGGCAATAAGTGTCCATGGTTTCTTCCTCAACTAGTTACACCAATGAATTGGACATTCTTTCTTGGGCCTTGAAGAGACTTAAAGACACCATGGAATGCTTCTTCGAACTTTCCTCTCACCTAAAAGTGGCAGGAAGTCGCCTCTCACCATCTCCACTAGAAGGGGGCCGTGGACACCATATCCAACTCCTTCCTTATTCAAGGATAAGATGCCACGTGGATAAATGGGTAACTGTCCGCATTTTAAAAAAATGTACTTTACAAACATCATTAATCTCTTCCCCGCAACCGAGAGGGCCCACTTAGGGACTTAGAAATTCCAATCATTGACCTAACACATGTGTATACGTTAAATTAATTTAAAGACATTAATATTTTAATTTAAATGTTTTAAATTTAAATTAAATTATATATATAATTTGTTATTTTTTTTAAGATTTGTTTTTAAATTTCATTAAATAATATATAAAATTATTAAATTAATATAATATAAGTTTTAAATAAAAGATAACAATTCATACCTGCCCGAGCATTATAAGAGCCTAGTTAGGAACTACAACTTTCATCATTATCCACAATTTTAAGTAAAAAACAAAACTTCAGACCTGCCCGAGCATTATAAGAGCCTAGTTAGGAACTACAACTTTCATCATTATCCACAATTTTAAGTAAAAAACAAAACTTCAGACCTGCCCGAGCATTATAAGAGCGGTTAGAAACTAAATTTGCGATTTAATTTTTTAATATGTTTACGTAGGTTTTTAAGAAGAGTTTTGGTCCTTTCATATTGACTGGAGTTTGATTCTTAGACTTCTCAAAGAGAGGCCAAAACTTTTTAAGAAGAGTTTTGGTCCTTTTATATTGAGTGGGGTTTGACTCTTAGACTTCTCAAAGAGAGGCCAAAACTCTTATCACTATAGTAAGCTTAAGCTTACGAACTTATTCATTTTTATAATACAAGTTTTAAATAAAAAATAACATTTTTTCCTTTTTTTTATATACAAGTTATTTTTGGGTTACATTGAAGAGTTGGTTAGAGCTATACTATTTTTAGTAACTGACAAGCATAAGGTTTAAACCATAGGAGTTGCTCCCATCGAACCTATTTTGTCTTGCTATTGTTCACCTGACATGAAGGGACCATCGATCATTCGGGATTCGTATTGTCATCGTTGATCTGACACACACGTAGAGAATTTAGATCAAACTACTACCTTTGCAAATAGGCTACCCCCGAGGTTTGAACTTGGGTGTCTTCTTGGTACGTGCCTAGCCCGACAAGCACTACCAATCCACATAGCCTTCGGGGGCCTTTTTATATACAAGTTCACTCATGCACACACATCACACCCCACCATGATTTAAACCTCGGTTTTTAAAAAGAGAGTTTAAAGTCCTAACCACTAGGATGCCCTATGAGGACAAAATAACAAATTTTTATGTAAACATATGGGCATTCTTTATATAAGCTTATGAATATATTCTATGTAAGCTTATGGGTAATCTTGATGTACTTTTGTGGGCATTCTTTACGTAAACCTATGGGCAATATTAATGTACTCACCTCTAGTGAGATTGGTTAATCCACTTGTATAATTAACCTTAACTAAACCTTCATTTAAGTATTAGTAATTTATGGTTTTTTTTGTGTGTAAAACACCCCTTTTAAGGTGTCATTGAGTAAGACCCAAGGAGACATGGGTATCTATTCTACCAAAAGATGCCCAAGGTTCGCACCTGGTCTACCCTCCTTGACACACTCAAAAAGCATGCCTACAACAAGAAAAACACAAACGACAAACAACAACAATAACACAAAAAAATGGCTCCTTCTCCCTGCTCCCCTTCCCCTGGTTCTTGCCTAGTCCCTGGCTCATCCTAGGTCATCTCGCTCTGGAAATGCTTTGTAGCAAATGATCTCCTTGGGGGAGATCCTTCTCCACTTTCTGCTCTTTTCCCAGCAGTTTCAGGGTTTCCCTGCCCGAGCCTAGGGTCTGTGCATCCCAGGGGTCTCCTAGGGTTCCCTACATGCTTTAGGGATCCCTTCCCCGATCTCCCTCAAGATTCCTCCTGGGGTTTTTTGCAAATTTTTGCTTGGATCCAGTTCCCAGGGCTTCCTCGATCGGTGGTGGTGGCAGGTTGGGTTTTCGATTGCTTCTTGGTGCATCCCGTGAGGTCCTCTCTGCTTCGGGGTTGGTCTAGGGGGGCCAGTTTCCTCTTCTGCTAGTGACTCCTCTCTGGGATGCCCGTGGTTGTTGCTAGTCTCATCCCTTTGGGTAGGGCCCTTTTCGATTTCCTGTTTGAAGGCTTCTTCTTATTGGATCTACTTTTTGGTGGACACCCAGGGCATTGGTTGGCCATCGGGGTGGGCCTCTTCCTCTGCCTAGGTTTTTTCCAACCCCAGTCCCAGTTCCCAGCCCTAGTCCTAGTTCCTTGAAGCTTCCATGAGCAAGTATGGGGTGCTCTTCGTCCCTTCTTCTGGGTTTCCTAGGGTTTCTATTGCATGTATAGATCTTGGGGGGGGCATGATCAGTGCATGCAGACCCTGGTTCCCCTAGGTTAGGCTTTTGAGGATCCCATCTTTGTTCCTATTGCCGCTCCTCGCCTGGGATCCTTAGGTTGTTCATTTCAGTTCCTACTCAGGGGCTTCTGGTCCTAGTTCCTTGGATCTGTTCGTGAGCAAGGATGGTGGTTCCTGGGCCTTTTTTCTAGAGTGGTGGGGGCTTCCTTCTATATTATCTGGTCTGGGGGGAAGATCAGTGAGTTTTCAGTTGTGGTCCTTCCTTCCTCCTTCAATTTTGGCTTTCAGGATCCTATCTTTGCACCTGTTGTTGTTTTACCTGGCTCCTTTTGGCTTCCTCGTATTTCTCCTTATTGTGCATAGGGATATCTTGGCCTTTAGATATCCCCAATAGTGTTGTTCCTCTTTTCAGGCTCAAGCAGAGGCATCCCATTTTTTTCTGAGGATCCTAATGCCATCTCCTAGGTTGTCCCGTTGCTGATCCCTAACCTGTATCCTAGTGCTGCTTGCTTCTTTGCTCATGTAGTTGCTTGCAGCCCCACTACACCCTGGATTGCATCCCGTGGCATCCCTAGGTGAGGATCCTCTCCAATTTTCTAAATTTCCCTGCTTCAGGTTTTTGGGCAGGATTTTTGGTTGTAGGCTATCCTTGGCCTTCTCGCTCTCCCTACGTAGGTCTGGGCAGATGTTCTATTTCCACCCCTGGGAGGATCCCGGACTGCTATATCCACCCCCGGGTTGATCCCAGACTACTGTATCCACCCTTGGGAGGATCCCAATCTACCAGCAATTGGACGATATCACCTTGGCGAATAGGGTCTCACTAATGGTTTCTAAAATCTGATCTTTCTGCTAGATCAAGGGTTGTTTCTGGCCCTTTCCCTTTCAGTTTGTGTTTATTTTCATGTACTTAGGAATTGCTTTAAATCTTGGTGCTACGACCCTTTTTGTTATAAGGTTTTGGGATCCTCTTAAAAAACCCAATTTATATATAAAATTCTAGTTACTTATCTAAAAAAATAACACAAAATAATAATAATAATAATAAATAACAAAAATACACAAAAAAAATAAAACACAACAAAAACAACACGAAAACACAAAACACAAAAAACACAACACAAACACACACACACCAAAGAAAGAAAGTAAAAACATATTACATCTAAGGCCAAACCAAACCAACAAGCCTTTTAGCCAAGATTCAATAGAAGAAACAAAAGAAAGATCTATCTGAGCTGGGAATTGAAAAACCCTGATTGAACCAGAGAGAAGCTAATACAAAGAAAAAAGGAACAAGGTAACTTTATAATTGGAGCCATCCAAAGAAAGGATAGAAAGAAGAACATCCTTGATTTGCAAAGCCCACCAGTCTTTTCATCCCTGATTTGCATTTTCTCCCAATCTTTTCATCCAAAGGCCTATTGAAACCAACTTTTCCCCTTCTTTTTGAATTTGAACCACATTTGTTTTCCTTCTTGCCTTCTAGTTTGTATCCAACTTCATTTTTTTACTAGAGGTTTGACTAACTCCTAATGGCTCTAGATTTAAATCTATTTTTGTTGATTGAGAATACATGACTAAAGCTTGATTCATAGATCCTTGGGATCCTCCTTGAGAACTAAAGCCTTGTTTGACCTTCTCCTCCATTTTGTGTTTTTGTTGGTGAGTTTTCCCTTGTTGAGGATAAATCTCAGAATTATTGTTAACTAGACTAGTGGCTTTCTCTGAGGAGTCTTTGACTATTTTTGGGTGGGGAATATATGAGCTATTCGAAAACTGGTTTCCAAAATCTTTGTCTTCGTAGAATTTTCTTTAGTAATTTGTGGTTGAAATTAAATTAAAATGAAGCATTCATTTAAATAGCATTTTAATTGTAATAAACGTATGATTTCCAAAGGAATAATAATATAATTTTATAAAAATGATGAGGATTTGAGTTAGATCTATGATAGGCACAATCCCCATGACTATGTGATTAATGAAAAAGAAACTAGTTTAGGTTTTTAGAAAAATGATGAGGATTTGAGTTAGATATATGATAGGCAGTTTTCTAAAAACGTAAACTAGTTTTTGATTCACTAGATCACATATGTGCAAGTGAAGAGCATACTCCTAGTGTTGCAAGATTTCTGATTCACTAGACCACAATACATGCAAGTGAAGAGCATAATACAGGCAATAAAAACGTATTAGAAAACAAAAGGAAAAAATGAGAGATTATAAACTTAAAGAAAGAGACAAGTTAGGAAAGGAACAAAAAATATTTGATTGAATTTTTATTTTATCAAAAAGAAGTGATACATCTACAAAAATTTGAACGTGTTTTGACCTACAGGTATCCTAAATGAATTTTGGTGAAAGAAAATTCCCTTGGTATTATGGTTTACTCATCCCAAGGAATTTATGAGGTGAAATGAGGTGATATTTTTCAATGAATTTACACATGTTTTATGAGGGGTAACAATCCCCTCGTGAAATGAGGTGATATTGTGTGAATCCTAAATGAATTTTGATGAAATAAAATATCCTTGGTATTATGGTTTACTCATCCTAAGGAATTTAGATAAATATGTGCTTGCCACTTGGTTGTATGTCATTTCGATTTCTTCTAATTTACTTTGGTTGATGTAAAAATTATCAATTCTATTTATCGTTATTTTGTTTCTTCATTGTAGCTTATAAAATATCATGAATGGTGTTACCAATCCTTATTTAATAATATTTTTATAATTTTATAATAAATGTATTTTCTTATATTAATAATACTTGTCGATGAACATTATATGTACCAAAAAAATTATTAATTTAAAAATTAAAATAAGATCTTAAAGTTAATTTGTTTTTCAATGAGTTTACACAAGTTTTTATAAGGGATCCTGGTCCCCTCATACTTAGTGGGGTTTGAACCTTAAACCTTTTAAAGAGAGGCCAAAGACCATACCATTGTAGTAAGCTTGTAACTTCTTTTAAAATTGATTTATTAATGTATTCTTTAAAATTATTTAAAAGGTAAATTTCAGAGGTACAGATAGAAGTAGGTAGCCAAGGTAGAATCAAGTAGTGGAAGTAGATTCTAAAGGTAGAGGTAGAGGTAGAGGTAGATCTAATTGTGGAGGAAAATTCAAGTAGTAGAGGTAAATTCTAGTATAGATTTGGGTGTATGTGTAAAGGTTCTTCTTGATAAGATCATAGTGCAAACAAAGGCAAGTGTACATAAAATACAAAGACAAAATTAGGAAAACCTTCAAACCCAAATACTTTATTTTTCTTTCTTCTCTTGTTATTTTTATTTTGTGGTCTGAAAGTTTTAAATTCCAATAAATACGTTTGTTGGGGCCAAAGGTAGGGCATGAAAAACTTAGATCCCAAACCTTTTAGTGCATGTTGGTTAATAAAGGTTGAGTTAGGTAATGGAAAACCCATAGCCCAAATGGAAAAAGTGAATATAGGTGAGATTAACTTAAATATATTAGTTGATGCCATGGCTAACCCATATTTTGAGAGACTAATAGTTTTGAAGAATACATAGGGTACATGCAACATGATATGTTGGAATTGACCACAATCATAAGGGAACAACAAAGTCTCATCGTGTGATAGAAAAAGATCTCGAAATAAGTTGATCAAATTAATTTGTTGGAGACATCATGGGTAGAATTGAAATACTCCACTACCATGGTGTAGTAATAATAAATCTATAAACAAATTTCATCTTCAAACTGAGTTGCAAGCTAGCAAAGGAAAAGAAAATGAAGAAAATCTATTACAAATAAAATAAATTCAAGCGATAATCGTAAACATGATGAGAAAATAACAAGTACTATGAAGCAAATTATAGAGGACTAGGTCACGAGCACAAAGTGGTAAGAGATCCAACAATCAAATCAAAGGAACAAGGGGGTTTAATAGAGAAACAAATTAGCATACAACTATTAGAAGAAAAGGAAACAAATATAGGTTATTAAACATAAATATTAAGGGAATAAAAGAGCATAGAGAGAAATAAAACACAACCAAATTAATAAGATATTTTCTTTTTTTATAAACTTCATTGAAGTGAAAAAATTCATAAGGCATGTAGATTGAGAAAAGTAAGGTAAAACATGGGAGTTGGAGGTATCTGAGTCATGATGTTTATTGCAAAAGATAAAATATAGGTTTTGTGAAATAGAGGATTGCTATAAGTATAATATTTGCACCTAGATGATGATCTTACACCTATGTAACAAGAAGAGAAAAGGTTAGAATGAGAAAAGGAAAATATAAAGTATAGGTAACGAGGCATGGTTGAAAAATGAAAAAGCATATATTAAAAAAAGAGAAGGCCAAAATAAATAGGAAATTGGGGCCTATTGGAAACACTCAACATTGGTGAGTTGGAATTATCATGGATATCCTTGGAGAAGAGGTCTTGGTCTAGATCCCATAGCTAAAGCAAATGATTTAATTGTACTAACAAAAACACATGAACATGATGGATGTAAGATACCAGATTGTGAAGGATACAAAAAACTATTATAATGGAATAACGTAGTAGAAAATAGAAAAGGACATGGACAATTAACAATACTAATAAAAAAGTCTTGGGGTAGACTCATACAGGTTGAGAAATAAGACCCAAACAAATAGGTATAACCAGATCAAAATCATAGATAATGATAGATTGATTAGCATTGTACCTTGTTAATTTGCTTCGCAACAATAATATCTTATAAGAAACATGGTCTAGATCATAAGGATCCATATATGGTATTGACAAAAGACATAACAAAATATGTTAGTCTTAGAGAGGTGGTTTTAGTGGGTGAATTTAATGCCAACCAATAAATAGATATGAAATCTCTTTAAATGTCAATGAAGACATGGATGATAATCCACTATAGCTAGAAGAAGACATGGATAATCATTGGTTAAGGTCTTTGGATAATAGTCAAGGGTCTATCACACATTATAGAGAAAAACTTATTAAACTATGTAGCATAAAGAGATTGATCGTCACAATGACATAAACATGTGACAAAAATATATAAAATATACTTGTCAAACACATAACGAATAAAGTGTCATTGATAATGCTATTTTCTCACCAAACTTCATTTCAAGGATATAATATCTAGAAATTGAAGCAGTTCCTACGGAGCTAAAATATGATCACAATCTAACATATATAAAGATCCAAATATAGAAAAGTGGGAAAGAAGAACATATTTAAATATTTAAAATAAAGACAACTAGAAACATCTCTATGAAAAATAAAACTTAGAAAATTTTTAAGACATCACTCAAACAGATTACGCAAAGAAAGAAAAGAAAAAGGGTAAATATTTTTCAAACCTATACTTTTGATAATAGTAAATTGATGTATATAATCAAAAAGTCCTTGTAATAATGAAAAAAATTAAAACCTAGGAAAAGAAAACATGAAAGCTTCCCTATAAATCCGTGGTATGATGAAGAATGCGAAGCAATAACGAGAACCTTGAAAAAACTAGACAACAAGAAAAAACAACAAGATATATAAATAACTAGTAAAAAAAAAGAGAAAAATTCATAAGATCAAGACAAAAATAATTGATACATCTTTCAAAGCATATCCCAAGATTGTTTTAGAAAGAGCTACAGTAAAACAAAGACACACAAGAAACAATATCACAAGTGAACAATTGTTGCAATATGCTAAGAAATTACATGAGAGAAACCAAGAAAAAATACTCCTATAATTAACACAACTTAGAAACTAATTTTGTTAAAGATGTGTAGGAGGGCATTGAGAAATTAGCAATAGGTAAAGTTCAATATATAGATGGTATGCAAGTTGAACATATCAAGTGTGGGGTTGACATCTTAGCACCACACATCCAAAATATTTTTAGTGGCATCATTAGAGGCTTTGCATTGGAATAGACAACCAACCTAGTCATACCATTACATAAAATTGGAGATACCAATAATATTTCAAATTACCACACCATTATGATTAATCCTCTTTTTGCAAAATTGTTTGGTAGCATAGTAGAAAGCTTAATGAATCAATTGATAGAAAATCAAGGAAACAGGGCAATAGGGCAATAAGGGTTTAGACCAAAGTACTCAACAATAGATCACTACATTAATTTAAGGCACCTAATAGAGAGAATATGGAATGAAAAAGGAGAATTTTATTGTACCTTTGTGGACTTTGAAAAGGCTTTTGACAGAGTTCATAGAGGTAACTTATGGAAAATAATGGAATAACTTGTCATACCAACCATGGATCATTTGTATATAAACCTTATGAGCAAGTAATAAAAAAAATTAGAACTCCAAAACGATTGTCAGAGTGTTTTATGAGTGATATCAAGGTGAAATAGGATTACCCATTATCACCTACTTTATTTTGTATTTGTATTGAAAAATTAGAGGAATGGGTAGAAAAGATAGAACAAATGGGAATATAATTGGCTAGTTATGTAGTGAAACTTCTCTATGTTGATCACCTTATCTTAATTGGCAAGACAATTGAAAGTTTAAAAGAACACTAGAGGTTTCAGAGCATTTTTATAAAGAAGATAGGATGTAAGTAAAAACTAATAAGACTATGGTCTTATCTACTCAAAGAGAGCAAAAGGAACCATATATTTTGTTTGAAGGAAATCCTTTAGAGGTAGTAATATAGTACAAATACCTTAGATTATATTTTCAAAGTAAACTTAATTGGGGAATATACATGATGAAACAGATACATGCAAGATGGAGGGCACTCTACTTATTTTAAAATAAGGGTAAAAATGCATAGTTATGGGATTGGAAAACCATTAGGGTCCTTTTTGGGTTATTAGTTATTCTAGTGGTGTTATATGGGTGTGAGGTGTGGGCTAGCAATACATCAAAATTCAAATGGAGACAAATAGAAAGAATTAAAAAGCAATTGATTGCAAATAATTTCATAATTAAAGTATTATTCCCATATGATATTTTACTTGCTAAAACATAGACTTTTTCACTAGAAGTGAAATATATGGTAAGACTATTAAGGTACCTAAATAAAAAAAAAAAAAAAATGGAAAGCAGATTATCAAAATAGGTAGCCTAAAAAACATTGAATATAAGAAAATACACATGGATAGAACAAAACAAAAAATGGATGGAAAAATAGATCACGAGATCCCACACTCCAACAAAGAAATTAAATAGTATGTGAAGGAAGAATTTAGACTTATTATGTGGACTAAAAATTTAAAAAGAAAAAAAGGGGTATTACATCAAAAAATTCAACCGAAACTATGAACACAACCAAAATAAGTACATAGATATAGAGATAAATGGAAGGAAAAAATGCTTATAGCCTAACTAAGATCCATTTCATACCAACTCAATTATGAAATTGGGATGAACAACATCTCAAGAGGTATGGTCAAACTAAATATGTGGCTTTTGTACAATATGAGCAATGGAGATCAAAAATAATTTTATCATGGAATGTGAAGCCTACAAGGATATCAAAATGCATATGAGGACAATTTAAAAGTGAACTCACTAATGGAACTTTTTGAATAATTAAGAATAGAAAAAAAGAGGAACATCTCATCAAAATCAACAACAAAAATACACTTCACAAAATAAGAGGATATCAAGTTTTTTGACTTTGTTGAATAATTGTTTTTCATATTGTAAATAGTTATACAATTTTTTAACTTTGTTGAACAACTTTTTTCTTGGATGTTGGTAAGACATTGAAACTCTAAATAAGAGGTCCAAGGTTTGAATCCAAAAGAGGTAGGGTTATACACAATATTCCGTCTTGTATTAAAGTTCTTAGTTCCATAGACTATTTTGATCTTATAGATGTAATTAAAATCATTTTATTTTATTTCATTTCAAACAGTATAAATTCCATAAAAATACTTATTAACCCTCTTGACCAATTTGAGTGTGTAAGACCAACCATCCCCAACCCCTATACAATATTTATGATTTGATCTAAAAAATGTTATAAATGATATGATAGTAGAGCAAAACAATGTTAATTTATAAAACATTAATTAAAGGTTAATTAAGTTTTCATAATATCTAGTAATAATTTTATATATATATATATATAGAGAGAGAGAGAGAGAGGTTGTACTTGAATCTCCCACCCTTGACAAATCACAACTCTCTCCTTTAGAGCTTGAGAGTTTATAATAGATTCAATTCTCATCTCAATTGAGTTTCTATAGCTAGATATCTACGTCATATTTCATAAATTTTTTGAATACTTAATTTTTATTTTCAGGATCTTCTTCAATTTTTTGTGTGAATACAAATATTCCAGAATTTAGCATCCTTCTTCTTGACATTTTCTTATAACATCCTTCACAAAACAAAAACTCCAACTCCATTGTCTATGCATTGCATCTTAGTAGAGTGGTATTTTTGAAACATTGCACTATCATAGTCCTTTTTACCAAATCTAGATTGCTAGTTTCCTTCTTGAAGCAAAAGTGCAACCACAAAAATTTTAATAAATAGTTTATACCAAAATACATTTATGCTATAAAACAAAGCAAATATTACCAATAAAAAATATTAAAGTAAATCTTAATCATTATTTGATTTATCTAGACATTATTTTCCTAGTAGCTTCAGCTAAATTTACTACTTCTAACAATGAAAAAGAGAATTTAATTTCATGATCCTCAATAAAAACCCCTCTCCTCTATTGGCTAGCTTATCTGCACATTTGTTTCCTTCCATTAATTTATGTGTAAAAATAATTTCTTCAAACTCTATAGCAAGGTCTTGTATTTCCATAATTATCTCTTGTATGTTCCATGGAGCTTTTGATTTCCTCATAATTGTATTTATTACTATTAGTGAATCACCTCCCATCCATACTCTATTCCATTTCATTTGTTTGCATATTTTTAACCCTTCCAAAGGCACCCAAGCTTCAACTTCATTATTTGTCTTAAATCCACTATTGAAAGCATAATGAGATAGTCTCTCTGTTATTATTTTTATTATTCTTCCTCCTCCTGTTGTCTTGGATTTCCTTTAGATGCTCTATCAAAATTCAATTTGACCAACTCCACATCTGGTGGTTTCCACTTTATACTATTTGCCTTATTTTTGTTTCTTTTGTACCCAACATTATAATTACATTTGATGACTTGACTCCATCTATCAAGGCTCTATGCTTCTAGATTAGGGATTGGGTGAGTTGATAGGGTTGGTTTAGACTCCTCTATGCTAAACAAATATTCTTTTTCATTACCTCTAAACTACTTTCCTTTCCTTTAAATATTCTTCTATTCCTTTTCAGCCATACAATCTAAAGTATTATATCTTTTGATATATCCTAGATTTTTTGTAAAGCCTCACTTTTAAAAGTGTTATGCCATTGCTTTAACCATTCTTCAATTTTGCCATTCATCACCATGCATTTACCAAACATATTAAGAATCCATTACCATAGTTTCTAGACTATTGAGTAATGTCCCAAGAGATGGTTTATACTCTCCTCCTTTTTATAAAGAACACATTATGAGGGGCCACGAAAACCCTTTTTTATGAGATTATCCCAGAATAAAAATTATATATGACGTACTAGTCAAACAAACATTTTGACTTTAGGAATGTTCAAGCTATCTCAAATATCTTTCCACATTCTTACAATATTCCTATTTTGTTGGTGATTTACATTATATCCACTTCTTGTTGTGTATTCTACTGAGCTATTCAACTACCAAATCAACTTATCCTCAAATCCCTTTAAAATAATCATTATTATTATCTTTTTGCTCAATTACTTTCTAACATCAATATCTTATATACTTTTTTTTTTAAATAAAGGGGTAAAAATTTATTGATAAAAAGTCTGGATTACAAAGTACAGCTGAGCCCCCACCCAGGACTCAAAAAAGCAACAAGACAGGCTAAATCACCAGACAAGGTCAACTCCCAAAGAAAACCTAAAAAAACAAACCACATTAAGTCCGAACATCCTTATGGATCAACTCCCGTAGGTGTTGAGAATCCCTAGACGGGAGACTCTCCCAGTTATCAATACTCTGAGTATCCAATAGCTTAGAAGCCCTTTTTGCCATGTAATCAACAACCCCATTCCATTCCCTTGGAATGTGCACAAAGGATATAAATTCGAACTCTTCACTCATTCTGAGAATCTGAATGGTCACAGAGGCCAACCGCCAATTAACATCCTCCACTCTTTTGTCGTTTAAAAGATTAACCAAAATTTGAGAGTCAGACTCACAAAGAATCCTGCGCCAGCCAAGAGAAAACCCCCTTTGCAAGGCCTCAAGTATCGCCATAGCTTCCATAAGATTGTTGGAGTGAACACCTTTATAAATAGAAAAGAAAAAATTGACCACGCTAGCAGAATCTCTCCCAACACCACCAATTCCAGCATGTCCAGGATTGCCCCTGGACGACCCATCAGTATTAATTTTTAAAACTCCTCTAGGGGGCAGTCTCCATCTACCCTCTCTCCTAACCTTCTTGCTAAGCTGAGGAATCCTACTAGGGCTAGAAGAATTCACACCAACCCCAAACAAACTAAGGGCCTGTCGTACCTTCTCCTCCTTAGAGTCCAAATGAGGGTCCACATCACATTTACTATGGATAGTTTCTTGAACCATACACAGGATCCTTTGCCAGATCTGTTGAACAACCAAATGACTTCCCTCAAAAATGCGTCGGTTTCGTTCAAGCCAAATCTACCAGATGATGCAAGAAGGGCCCAAATTCCAAGCCACTTGGAGGAAGGGGGCCTTGGTCGGAGGTCTGCCCAGACTACTCCAAAACTCCACTAGGGAGAGCACATGAAAACAAGGATGGTTCCATGCACTCCACCAACGATGCCAAATGTCTCTGGCAAGGGAGCATTGGAAAAATAAATGAGAAGAGTCATCCTCATTCTTACCACAAAGGACACATAAAGAGGGACCCTGAAATCCCCTCTTCCTCAAGTTATCCCAAGTGAGGCATTTATTACGAGCTACCAACCAGAGAAAAAAGTTACATTTCGGCCAAGCAAATCTATTCCACACCTTTTTCCACCATGTGACAGGGAGACTCCCGAACTTTTGCTTATCAAGAACTTGATAACCATAGGCTACAAAGTAGGTTCCCTTGGGATTAGGGTTCCAAGCCAGAATGTCTTTATCCCTCAATGAAGAACAGTACCTCCCTGCACGAATAAGAGCAAGCACCTCTCTATCCTTGGCCAATCCCCCTTGGGGCCATTCCTGCGGATCTTTCCATTTGTACATCTCTATATTTCCAAAATACTGGATTTTTTTAAAGTCCTCCACATGAGACCAACTCGCTTCCAAGAAACAAATGCTTAGGGAATGTAACCTAGGATATTGAGTCAAGCTAGGAGGGTGGCCATCCCAAGAATCCTCCCAGAAAATAACATTTGATCCTTGATTGCAAATCCAGAACAAACCCTGCTTAATTAGATTAGCTCCTCTTTTCAGAGTGTCCCAGATAACAGAACCTTTCCCAACCAAACTGGCTCTAGGGATATCTGCCTTAGAAATACCTCTCAAGTATTTATAAGATAATTTTTTAGCCCAAATCTAATCTTGAGAGGTACACCATCTCCAATAAAGTTTCGCAGCCAAAGCCTGCCCAGAAAGAGTTGTCTGTCGCAACCCAAGGCCTCCCTCTTGAACTGGCCTACAAATGGAATCCCATCTAACCAAACTCCATTTAGATTGATCAAGTTTTCCAGACCACAAAAACTGTCTTGACAGAGCATCCATGTCCTTGATGAAACGAGAAGGAGTTGTTTGCAAAAAACATCTGTAAATGGGTAAAGCTTGAATAACAAATTTTAAAAGCAATACTCTACCTGCAGAGGATAGCCATCTGACTATCCAATGATTTACCTTCCTTCTAAACTTATCAAGTATAGACTGCCAAGAAGATCTAGGCAGAGGATGAGATGAAATCGGGATCCCAAGATAAATGAAGAGGGGAGTCCCGACCTGGAATCTTAGAATGCCAGACAATCCCGGCTTGAATAAGAGGGGGGTATTGAAGAAGAAAATAAAGGACTTGTCCTCATTAATCACCTGTCCAGAAGCACCAAGATATATGTCAAGAGACTGTCTAATTTTTCCAACTTCCTTGATAGTGGCAACTCCCAACAAAGCAGTATCATCAACAAATTAAATGTGGGAAAGAGGTGGCAAACTGTTATCCCACTTCCACCCCTGAATGAGACCATGCCTGACCTGAGACTTGAGTAATCTACCCAACCCTTCTCCATTGTGATAAACAAATAAAGAGATAGAGGATCTCCTTGCCTCAATCCCCTCGAGGCCTCAAACAGCTTCGTAGTCTCGTTATTAACAAGAACAGAGAATGAGGAAGAAGAAATACAGCTCATCACCCATCTAATCCATTCCTCCTCAAATCCAAAATCAACAAGAACTTTTTGAAGAAAGGACCATCTAACTCTGTCATAGGCTTTTGCCATGTCCAACTTAATGAACATAGTTTTCTTCTTAGAAGTTTCCATTGAGTGAATAGCTTCTGTAGCAATAACAACCCCATCCATGATTTGTCGGCCAGCAACAAACCCACCTTGCTCCTCAGAGATGATTTTGCTCAACCATATCTTCGACTCTCTCAAGCAATAATTTTTGTGATGATCTTATACACAACATTACAGAGAGCAATAGGCCTGAACATATCCAAGGAATTCGCTCCCTCTTTCTTGGGAATAAGCACCCCAAAGGTAGCATTTAGGGCCCTTAGCATCTTTTTGTTCTTTTGGGACTCACAGACCACTTCCAAAAGGTCAAATTTTATTAACTCCCAAAACTCTTAATAAAACTCAATCGAGAATCCATCCGGACCCGGGGCTTTCCCCTTTTTCATCTTGAATACAACACTTTTCAGCTTCTCAAGGGAAATTGGATCCATCAAGTGCTCATTCATCTCTCTAGAAACAATCGAGGGAATACAGTTTAGAATAAGTTTTTCTTCCTCATCATCTGAGAGGGCATCCTCCTTGAAGAGAGAGGAAAAATACCTCTTAGTCTCTTCGAAATATCACTGAAAGAAGAAAGCAGGGCACCCTGAGAATTAACAAGAGAGGTAATCAGGTTACCATTACGACAAGCCTTAACAGAGTTATAAAAGAAGGTTGTGTTCCTATCCCCTTCTTGAAGCCAATCTACTAGAGCTTTTTGTTTCCAAAAAATTTCTTCCCTCAGTTCCCATTCAGCAAGGTCTTTTACAGCTTCAGATTCCTTAATAAGAAGCTCCTCTGTGAGTCCCTGATCTCTAATCTTCCTTGAGGCTTCTTCCACCCTCCTAAGAGCTGCCATCTTAGCCAAGGAAAGGTTCCCAAAATTTAGTCTATTCCATCTCTTCAATTTATGCTTAACAAATTGAAGCCGCGTCATAAAGGAGTACATAGCAGTGCCATGAGGAGGTTTGCCATTAGTCCACCAGCCTCGCATGAAATCATGAAGCTTAGGATCTCGCAACCACATAAGTTGAAACTTAAATGAGGGATTCTTTTTTAGCCCTAACTCTAGAGCAGAGAGTTTGATAGGCCAATGATCAGATCCTCTACCCTCCAGAATCACAGAACTAGTGCTTCTATTATTGCCAATCCAAAAACTAGAGATCAGAAACCTATCCAGTCTCTCTGAAATGGAATATTCCCCACATCTTCTATTATGCTAGGTAAATATCCCATTATTCGGCTTGATATCAACCAAGTTCAAGGCCCGGATATGAGCATTGAAGACAGAAGAAAAAGGCTCAAGACGATCAATCCCACCACGTTTTTCCTCCAGACAAGTGATAGAATTGAAGTCTCCAACCAAAATCCATGGGTACAGGGGAGCCAGACTTCTCACAAAGCCAATGTGCTCCCATAAATTCACTTTACCATTGTAATCAATAGGAGCATACACGTTTGTAAGTAGGATGGTCTCACCGGATTCATTATCATGCCCGATCATCGAAATAGACCACTAGCTGGAAATCCAGGTAAGAGGAGAGATCTTAACCGGATCCCATAAACAAGCCAGGCCACCAGCATATCCACATGCACCAATACACTGACATTGCCCCTTTCTCCACAACTTGGGAGCAATATTGAACAAACTATCAATAGCTAATTTAGTCTCCTTAATAAAAACCACATCCGGAGAATGAACACGAATCAAATCACGAACAACTTTTTGTCTGGGGATGCTGTTCAACCCCCTTACATTCCATGAAAGTACAATCATTTTTGGGGGTTATAAAAATGGGAGTCCAATGTTCTCACCAAACCTGACTCTACGAAAGTCTCCCCCATTAACTTAATTTTATCCCTGGTCTTTCTTCCGACCCACCTTCATATTCTTATATGAAGCATTTTTTTAATTATTTTATGCTGCAATCCCAAGACCGTAGGAGTTTTACAGTCCATGGATGACTGCATCAGTGCCTGGGTAGGAGAGGGCATGTCTAAATCTGTGCCATTTTCTAAGATAACTTCACTTCCAGGGCTAGGGCCAACCATATCACCTATACTCGGAACCAAAGCCCTCTGTTCTTCATTTAAACCCCCTTATATTTGGTTCCCTTGGTTCCACCTCATGAAGAGACAACTGATTTGGTCCTATTATATCTATAACAGGTAGCGATGTTTCAGGTATCTCCACGCACTGATCAAGATTCTCTAGAATTTCAAAACGGTTGAGTCGAGCATCCGGTCAGGTTATCCTTAATGTCTCTTTTTGCCTTTCTTCCTTTGTTTCGAGGTTTTACCGTAACAAAGCCTTCCTTATCCCGATCCCCCTCCTTTATCGGGGCTTTTCCTTTATCCATATTTTGTACAGCTCGAGAGGGCCCAGGATTTGAAGCCACAGGCAGGACAAACTTAGGGCATTTTCTTTGTAAGTGGCCATATTCATGGCAAATCCGGCAACGAAATGGGAGAGCTTCATAGTCAAGTTTTTGAACCCATTTGGTTGATCCGAACTGTATTTCAATAGAATCTAGAATAGGATTGTTTAAATCAATTTCAACACAGATACGGGCAATAGAGATTACCTTTTTATCCAGCGTTTGTCGTGACGGCCCAACCAGCTTCCCGAGTAGAAGGGCAATCATATGCAAGATGTCATTTCTCCAAAATTCCAATGGGAGCCACGGAAGCCGAACCCACACCAAAACCCGTGACGGCCGCTCCTCTGATGGGTTGAAACCCACATGCCGGGGTTTAAGAAAGAGTCCCGCTTGGTTACGTAAATAGGGACCTCCTTCAAATGCTTTGTTACGATCCGCAAGACAAGAAAAAACCACCATAAAATAGTTGTTTGCACTCAACATCACCTCCACATCACCTTCAAGGTTCCAAGTCTTCCTAACCCAAGCCTCCACAAAGGGAAGAGAAATTCGGATGCCCATAAATTTACCAATAAGCGCATGTTTGGTTAAATACTCCACATCTTCTCGCCACCGAGTCCGGTTGAACCACTAGAACCGGCCCGGCTTCACATCGTTCCAAACATCCATTGTTCTTTAACAAGCGATTCCCAGCATGCAATGGGAAATCTTGTTCCTTCCAATCATTTTTAAAAGAAATACCAGCCCTAGCATGCACGCCTCGTGACGGACCTGATGCCATCACAACATTCCTCCAGTTGTTCATACGTCCTCCAGAAACTGCTGCCATCCCCGCAGAGCCCACCAGATAGATCTCAAAAAAATTCCAACAAAGCAGCTTTCCTCATCAAACCCTCATATCTTATATACTTACTTAATTTAAAATTAAATAATTTTTATCGCAACAAATATCTATTGAAATAAATAATCATATATATTCTTACATACAAATAATAATTTATAAATACTCACATTTGGACTAAGCCTACCTTCCTTGCTAAGGCACCTGGAAACCACACACCAAGTCAATAGTCCAATCGAACTTAAATTCCAATGGAAACCACACACCAAGTCAATAATCCAATCGAACTTAAATTCCAATTTGGTCTTATTGTTACCTAATTCTCTTACGGCTTTGCCACACGTTTGACATGACAATACAAATGACGAAGCCTTGGAATGGCTTAAGTTTAAAAATGTTTGCCAAACTTTTTCATTTCAAACGGGAATATGTTTTAATGGCCCGAAGGTCTACCGTTCGAAACCTCTGCGATGTAAAGGGAACACAAATGTTGTGTGTTAAATTTTCTGTTGATAAGCATAGCTTTCGGTTTTACCAGGGATCATGGTTGGGAGGAGATTGCTCAACCCTATACGTTGGTCACAGGGGTTTTGGGTTTTTCACACTAACCTAATTTTTTTTTGTGAAAAAGGTTCAAACCGCGGCGTAGGCAAGTGTGTGAGGGGGGTGGATGTACGGTGGTTGTGTGTATGAAGGGTTGGGTGTATGATGGCTTTGTGTTAAATTCTCTATTAATAAGTATAGCTCTCGGCTTTATGAGGGGTCATGATTGGGAGGAGATCATGGTTGGAAGGAGACTGCTCAACCCTATGCGTTGGTCATAGGGGTTTTGGGTTTTTCACACTAACCTAATTTTTTGTTGTGAAAAAGGTTTAAACTGCAGCGTAGGCGAGTGTTTGAGGGGGTGGGTGTACGGTGGTTGTGTGTATGAGGGGGTGGGTGTATGACGACTTTGTATTAAATTCTCTATTGATAAGTATAGCTCTCGGCTTTACGAGGGATCATGATTGGGAGGAGACTGCTCAGCGTTGTGCATCGGTCATAGAAGTTTCTCACAATAACCAAACAAAAAAATGTTTTAATGACTTTCTATTCTTAAATACTTTTTAAAAATTAAATGTTTTTTTTTTATAAAATTTATTTTTTTTAAGCGAAGTATAATTAGAGTTGGTTTTTTATAAAGATAATAAAAAATATTTGTTCTAATTTAAATTTAGATATCTTAAATAAAAATCTAATATTATATATAATTTCTTTTTCAAATTTAAGTATTTTAAATAAAAATTTAATGACATCATTACATTTTTTTTTAATTTAACGAAATTTTTTTTGCGGAACCACTTTGGTTCGAGAAATCATGACCAAGGGGTTCTACATCGTCAAAATCACTCAAGAGTCGCACCCGACCCTGACCACACCAGTATAATCAACTAGATTTTGGGTACCGATGTGCGTTTGGTAGGATGGAGATTGGAATCACCCTGACCTGATATCTTAAATAAAAATCTAATAACATATCACTACATTATATATATATATTTTTTCAAATTTAAGTATCTTAAATAAAAATTTAATGACATATCTTAAATAAAAATCTAATAACATATCACTACATTATATATAATTTTTTTTCAAATTTAAGTATCTTAAATAAAAATCTAATAATATATCACTACATTATATATAATTTTTTTTCAAATTTAAGTATCTTAAATAAAAATTTAATGACATATCGCTACATTTTTTTTTTAATTTAGCGAAAAACTCCTTATAGGGCCGCCTTGGTTCGAGAAATCATGATTAAGAGATTTCAAATCATCAAAATCATCCGAGAGTCGCACCCGACCCTAACCACACCAGTATAATCAACTAGATTTTGGGTACCCGATGTATGTTTGGTAGGATAGAAATTCGAACTAGGGACCTCCCTTGAAAGATTGCCCTACCCTCTCCAACTTACCTATAACATATAAGTATGACATATCGCTATATTATATAAATAATATTTTTTTATTTTAAATACCTAAGGCAATCAATCTTCAAGCCTATTCATAGATGGGAAAGCAAGGCACTAAGTCAAACCAAAGTCCACTGATTATGAAATGAAACATCACATGATCCACCACACACTCTTATTTGGGACTCAAGTTCCATGGTTTCTTCCTCAACTAGCATGTGACTAATAAATTGGGACATTCTTTCCAGGAACATCCAAAGCCACCATGGAACAATCCTCTCACCTAAAAATGGCCTCTCACCATCTCCAGTGGAAGGGGGGCCATAGACACCTTATCCAACTCCTTCCTGTTTTCAATTATAAGATGTCAGGTGGACAAATGGTTGACGATCCACATTTCAAAAAAATCGACTTTTCAAACCTCGTTAATCCCTTCCACACCCAAAGGCTCACTTAGCAACTAGAATATCATAAACTTTAAATTAAATAAAAAGACTTTAATCCGTTAATTTAGGTAATTTAAATTCAAATTAAATCCTGCATGGTATTTAATCTGTTAAATTTAAGTATCTTTAGAAGAAGATTTGTTTTCAAATCTTACAAAGTATATAATTTATTATAACAAGAGTTTTAAATAAAGAACAACAAATCAGACCTCCCCACCATTGAAAGAGCGCAGTTAGGAACTTTCATTATTAAACTAATATATTATAATTAGTTCTAATTAGTTTACAAGTTATATCTGCAAGTAATGAAAATATTTTATAGGATTATAATATATAAATATCAAATTTAAATATTATAAAGAAGGATAAAAGTTTGAGACATAAAGATTTAAAAGTTAATAAAAATTGTTTGGAACAAAAGTTTAAAAGTTGATTGGGATAAAGGTTTACAAGTTTATAAAAGTTGCTTGGGACAAAGGTTTAAATATTACAAGAGAAGGCCAAAGGTTTTAAAAGTATAAGGTTTGGCACCAACGTCTTTGGAGAGCATAAATTAAATCAAAAGTAAAATCGTGAGCCGACTTCCCAAGGTACAAAGGAAGGCATATAAATATGAAGGTAGATATTTCATTATTTACCACCGTGTAATGCAATAATTGAAAATTTCTAATGCGACCAATGATGTGAAAAATTCCAATTTGTGTGCGAAATTTGAATACTTCCAGCACGAAAAAATTGACGAATAAGAGAAGAGGAAGTTGTGCACTGCATGGTAGAAATCCAAAGCAAAAATATAGAAGAGCGAATCCCCAATAGGTTCCATCCATTGGGGTATCCCATCCGGACGTCTAATCCTGTGTTAGGGTGTTGCGGTGTAAAGTTTGAAACCATGTGGCACCGTTTTGCTTTGTGACGAAATTGTGAAAGTGTGAAGGTTATAGGTCAGTTGATCCTCTTTTGTTCTCGAGCTGTGGTGTAACCTATTCGGTTGGCTAGGTTGCGGTGAGATGTTGTGCATGAGGACCGAGGGTCGAATTCCGTCGGATGTGGTTTTTGCTTGGAAATCGTGGTGGCAGTTGAGGTAAGAGAAAAATATTTTATTTTTATTAAAGTAGGGAGTCATAAGGTGCAACGTTAATATTTTATATTCTGCATTGTTATAAGAAGGTGATATAAGGTGTGTTAGGATTGTTTGAAAGATTGTATTTTGTATAGTGTGTGAAGGAGTTATTTTTGTATATTAAGGAGGAGTTATAAGGTGTAATTTTGATTGTTATAAAATTGTATTATGTATAAGTTTGTGATAAATAACTAAAACTCAAGACAAGAATTAATTCCTCGATGTATTTACATTACAAAATAGGTGCTTAAATAAGCACAAATTACAATGAATTATCCTTCCAAATAGCAACCAAATGCCAAATGTGGAAGATACGATGTTATCCCTAAAACAAGGAGGATAAGATAGGCTCTAACCCTATCTACGTGAGCAACAAAGTCTCACAATAATTATTAAAAATAAGACTTATGACTAAGTCCTAACCTAAGGTTTTAAGGTTTTATTGAACCTTAAAATATAACCTATGCCTATTATATATATATATATATATATATATATATAAGTGCCTAAAAATGAAATCCTCCAAAGTGGTTCAGAAAAGAAGAGAGATAGATGATGTACAAGAGCCCCAAAGAGATCACCACAACTCCATCAAAGGGAGCAACAATGAGCAAAACACATGCTCAATGCTGAAAGGGTCCATATAGGAAACCCAATGGAATCTCGAGGTCTGTTGCCACTGGGGTCAGCCTCAAGCATGTAGGAATGAACACTACTATGCTGAAAAAGGGCCTTGTCAAAATATCGTTCAATCTTCAAGGAGTAACTCTTCACACCAATCATGTTGAACCATAAGCATGCACCCAAAACTAAGTACAAACAATCCTACCAAGCAAGTATCTTGTAACCATAGTCGGTGGAGGAAGAGTGGAGGAAAAAGGCACAAGTAGGCATGTTCTGAAGTGTCGAATCTCTGGTAGTTGTCACCTCATGGAAGGCATGAAGTAAAGTGAATGCCTTCAAAATTGCCCAAGTGGGATATAGAAGGATGAAGTGTCGAGTACCACCGAGATGCACTTCATTATAAATCCAAGAATCCTAAAGGGGAGGAGTAATGTGACTCCTCAAAGATCCACAAATGCAAGTGGATAATAGCTATCAAAAGCTAACAAGTGGCGTGTAGCCCAATAAAGTCCACAATAGGACATGATGCACCAAATTATGAATGCACCAAGTAAGAGGAGTAAAATGGATCTCCTCATATGCTTCAATCAATCCTGAATAGCTCAAGCAGAAACTGATACGGAAGCTTGATGTAATGTTGCCCGAAGAAATGTTGCTAGTCTTGTTGATGAAGACATGAACGAAGATGAAAAGTTGAAATCCACTAAGAGACACAAGCCACAAAAGGCTAAGACAACTCCAATGTGTGTGGAGTACCCATGTGAGGGCCTTGGTCAAAAGAAGAGACAATGACAACTCCAAAATGGAGTACTCGAATTCCCATGATTGAAAAACAACACCTCCTAGAGTAGGAGTACCCAAAATCATGATGGAATCTCAAGAGGGCCATGGTCATAAGAAAGTCTACTTCCAAAAGTCTCGAAGGATGAAAGTGGATTTAAGGAGTGTCGAGTTCAACCAAAAATGCACTCCATTTTACAACACTGTGTTTTTGAAAAAGGATTCAATGATCCAAAATTCGTAGCAACATATGTCAAAATAGACCTTACAAAACATCAAAATAATAGTTCAGTTGGAACCGGCTCGAAAAGAGCTTTCCAACGACTATATGCAAGCCTATACTTGCAAAAATATTGAGCCTCTAAAACTGTGAAAAACAATAGGCCTCTCTGAAAGCAAAAATAAAAGGTAAGGTCTATTACAAATTTATAACTCGTCGCTCGCAAGCTCATGACGGTTTGGAAACCAGATGAAACCAAGTGATTCATAAAATGAACAAATGATCTTCGTGGAGGCATGACTGAAGCCAAACACTCAATAGAGAGTGCATACCATTCCTCCCAACAATAGAGGATGGAACAATCGCCAACACATAGGATAGATGGAATCAAAGGTCATTGTTCAAGCTTGGACACTGCTCCAAGTGCAAATTGTGATGCATCTGGAACCACATCAATAGGATGACTGATAGCTGGAGAATATTCCAAGGTAGAATCATAGTCTACCTTGGAATCTTCTTCGCAAAATACTGTTTATCCAGATAAAACCATACTTTGTCACCAACATGAAAGTGATGAGGAGTACGATGTATGTCCATCTGTTGTCTTTGTTTCTGCTGAGTCTTCTTAAGGTTCAATAAAACCTTAAAACCTTAGGTTAGGACTTAGTCAAAACATAAGGCTTTAAGGTTTTATTGAACCTTAAAATATAACCTATGCATATTATATCTATATCAGTTTGAGTTATAAGGTGTAACCTTGGAATTTTAATGTTGTATTTTTACATGACATAAAAGGATAAAATAAGAAGTGACTTTATTGGTTCAAAAGCTTCATTGTTTTTTTTTGGTAATATTAATATATGGGGGTTTTAACCAGGAATTACCCAACCTGTTACAACAAATCCACTAGGGAGACCCACACCCACCCCTCATACAGTCACCCACACCACGGTTTAAACCTTGGACCTCCCGAAGAAGAGCCAAAGCCCAAACCGTTGCGTTGCACCCCTAGGTGCTTTTTTTTTGGTAATATTAAGAGATGGGGGTTTCGACCAAGAATCCCCCAACCTATTACAACAAATCCACCAGGGAGACACACACCCACCCCCTCATACACTCACCCACGCCACGGTTTGAACCTTGGACCTCCCTAAGAAGAGCCAAAGCCCAAACCGTTGCGCTGCACCCCCAGGTGCTTAAAAGCTTCATTGTTTATATTTTGATAAGGGTATAGTTATTATTAAAAGCTTTATTTTGTGAGATTAAAAAGGAGATATAAGGTATTATTTTCAAGCTTTATTGTGCACATTTTTTAGAAGGGTTTTTAATGTGGATGATTTTAAAAAGAGATTTTCTAACCCAGTTTTTGAAGTGGCAAAAGAAAGGAAAATTATTATTTGTCAAGACAGGTTTGGGAAGCTCATCATTATTGAGGCAGATTTAGAGGTATGGTGATTTAATTCCTTTCTCAAGGTGGTTTTGTTTGAGGAAAATAATTTTGTTGTCATAAGGTTGGAGGTATAAGAAATTATTGGATGTATATTGGTTTTTGTTTGAAATTGAAAATAAATTGATGAGAGTTATAGATCAGTTTTGAGAGCAAAGTTGTGCATTGTTTTGATTGAATTTGGAAGAAAATTTGCAAGGAGTTATAGATCATATTTGAAAGCAAATGTGTGCATTGTTCATGATTGATTTTGGGAGTAGATAAGTAGGGCAGATTTGTGCATTATGATTGATTTTGAAGTGAGTATGGAAACAAGCAAAATAGTATAAGTCTCACACAAATAGAAGAGTAGTTTTAAAGCAAGTCAAAGTGTCACATAGTGCAAGGATAGAGTGAAAGAATTTAATTGAGAAGAACATATTGGGTACATGTAATGCATATCATTTTCTATATGTTCATGAAGATAAAAGAATTATGGGTAGAATATATCTGAATTACTTTAAGTTGAAGAAAGCACTTTTGGAAAGGATACAAGCATTGTTAGTATGCAAGATTTGGAAAAGATATGAGCATTGTTAGTATGCGAGGTTTAGAAAATATATGAGCATTGTTAGTATGTGAGATTTGGGAAATATATGAGCATTGTTTGTATGCAATATTTGGGAAAGATTGAGCAGGTTTTGTGAGCAGATTTGAGCAGAATTATGAGTAGGTTTGTGAGCATGTAGCACCCTAAAATTGGCGCAGTTAAACCCTTAGTAAAAAGATAAAAATTTGAATTTTAACCCCGAAACCGCCCGTTAACCGCTCGCCTCATTTTTTGCACCATTTTTAGAATTTGTTTTGACCGTTGGACGATATCGTCGTCGATCAGACGAAATCGTCCCAGATCGGACGAATTCGTCTGGAACAAAACGTCCAGATGATTTCGTCCCAAAACTAAATTTTCATAATTAGTTTCTGTTTCAACAGCCTCTCTAACTTGGGCAGAAGCATGTCTGCATAGTTAGAGACTCCTCCGTTGGAGATCTCCCAGATTGGGATGATCCCCAACCTCCTAACCTCTCCCTAATCCTATATAAACTTGGGATTTTCCTAGTTTATCCCCCTGGCTGATTTTCCCTGCAACTCTAGTTTTTTTATGCATTAGAACATCTTCGCCTCCATCATTTGCATTGTGTATTTTCAGGTTTTCTTGCAGGATTTTATTGTGTTTTAGCTGGAGGAAGCTCGGATCGTCGTAGGCGATTCCACATGATTTCGGACGATCCTGTCGAGATCGGCGACGATCTCGTACGATTGCAGGCGATTTCGACTGCAGTCCAGATTGGGGGCAATCAGAGCCCTGAGTTTGCATTTCTCATCTTTCTTTCTTATTTTGTTCTGCATTAGTTTGATTTATTTTTATTTTGCATCCTGGAGTTCACCTCATTTAGCATAAATGCATGATAAAGTTTAAAATAAGTTATTAAAATAATGCATTTCCTTTAAATTGTTATCTGGAGTTATCATTCAAGCATATTTACTATCATTTCTATCATTTAGCATTATTCTTGTAGTTGCATTTTTGGTTTTTGGTGTCTGTTTCTGTGATTGTAGGTTTCTGACGAATTCGTCAGATCGACGATGATCTTGTCTGATCTCAGATGATCGCCTATGATCTGGGATGATTCTGTACAATTACAGATGATCCTATCATATCCGGGATGATCTAGACTTCTACAAGCTTTAGAATCTTCATCAGACATCCGAAATCAGGTATATTCTTCTCTATCTCATATTCTCTGTATTTAGGATTCATTCATGCTTTTTGTATTCATATAAATTGGCATTTGCATATAGAATAATTTAGATTCATTTTGGCCAACCTAGGAATATGAATGATTGAGTATAAAAATGAACACATCAAACCCATTCTCAACCTAGGCATGGAAACTGCCACTCAAAGTTTCCTGGTGAACCCCACCATCCGTCAAAAATTCACCCTGATACCCCTCCCCCGAGAGGCGCGACCTTCAAAGGGCCTCTCAATCCGAGGTATCGTCCCATCCTTCTCGCATCCCCCTTCCGGGCACGGATCCTTTAGCCTGAAGGTAAGGGTGTGAAAAATTTGGGTCGATACATTTTGGTGAACCCGACGTGAAACTAAAAACCTTTTGAAAACAAAACAAAAAATATATATAAATATATAAATGCATTATTAAAGAACATCTAGAATCATTAGAAAACTGTTAAGTTTGCACATCATACTTAGATGGTAGATTATAATAAAAGATGAGCTATGATCATAAATGTTGAAAATCAATTAACAGCCATAGAGATTACTTATGTGCTTAGAGTACCTCAAACAAATAGAGTCCAACCTTTGTGGGACGAACTTGATAGGAGATTGGGTATTATTTCATCTAGATCAACAGAACTTAGGCAAATTAAGAGGTTTGTCCTAGATAGAATCTTGGATCCTGATCAGGTGACTTTGTACCATGAACTTCAGAGAGCTTGCCATAGGTGGTTAGCCGATAAAAGAGCACTTGTGTCTTCCAAATTATACACCTTTGAGGAATACCTCGAGAACGCAGTTGTAGTACATAAATTTCTATCTCGTATAGAGGATCAAGAAGTCATTCTTATGGATAGAAAGAGATGGAATAGAGTTCCTAGAGCTGTGTTATATCGAGAGTATTGCCATGAAATTTATTTCTACAGGTCAGAGTCTGAAACAGATCATATCACCATAGCACACTTTATCAAATTCTTGAAAAACCACTTCCAATTTGAAGAGGAGCATTTCATGACTCCTGATGAACTTGATCCTATTAATGATATTCATAAACTATTTATAGAAAACTAAGTCATTCTTTTTATTGTTATTTCTTGCAACTAGTATGTTGTTTGTTATCTTTATAATATTATAAAAACAATCATAAAACAAAAACAAAACAAAAAAAAAACAAAAATCAAAACATTTCCTTTTAAGTATTATAGTAGGTATATAATTAAAATATATACCTCTCAACCCTATTGCATATATATATATATATATAAGTATATATATTTGCTAAAATTCTAAGTTTAAGCACAATGCCTAGACTTAGGAATGGAAAACAGACTGAAGTAGAAGAAGATTGGTTAGGAAAACCATTAAATAACCCAGATGTCCTTCCTGAAGACCCAATTCAGGAAGAAGGAACTCTAGATCAGCAAGAAGAAGAGTTTGTTGTAGGAAATGAACAAGAAGAAACTGTTAGAGAGGAAGGATCCTCATCCCCTAAAATGTCTCCAGGAGGAGCTATTACTTTTGAGAACATGGAACAATTCTGGAAGTTCATCAATACTAATATTGGTGTTCTTAATAGAGTAGTCCATATGGACAAGGATCAAATTAGTGACACTCAAGCAACCCTAGAAGAAGTATATCACACACGCACTAATCCCTTGTCCTTTGTTGATCAAGAAAGTGATCAAGCTGGACCATCCAATTTGGATATGGCCGCTATAATCCAGAACATGCAACAACAACAGGTTACCCAACCACCTAAAGTGCATGTTAGCAAGCCTAGAGTCATTCCCGCACAAAAGAAACCATCATTCACTGCTCTATTTCGCCAAGCTATTGATCAACATACCTTAAATCAACAAAAGCCCAAAACAAAACCAAACACCAATTACCAACAATTTGGGATACAACATAATACTACTACAAATCTTCTTCATAATACTCTTCCTACCAACACTTTACATAATAGCAATATAGCATCTAATCCTTATGTCACGCCATCATACGCTCACAAATCCCATACTCATGTGCCACCAAACCAATATGGTGGACAAACTAGTAATCTTGAAGCCATGGTGAAACAATTAGTTTCCCGCATGGACCAGATAGATCCCTACCATCCCTCGTACAATTATCGAGAGATGTGTAGTCAACCTTTAGATCCTATAGTCGTAGCACAACCATATCCTAAACACTTTCCTATGCCTGTCCTGCCCATATACAAAGGAACCGAAGATCCCATAGAGCATCTTCGTATGTTTAGGATAGCATGTCATGATATATCACATGATGACTTGTTATTACTAAAAATGTTCCTAAAAAGTTTAGGAGGAATGGCATTAGAGTGGTATTATCAATTACCCACTAATTCTTTGAGGAATTTCGAAGAAACAGACGAGTCTTTTGTTCATCAATTTAGTGCCTACATCGAAAGGCATGTGACCATTAAAGATTTGTACAACTTAAAACAAGACAAAGATGAATGTTTTGCTGATTTCCTAGCTCGGTGGAGACAGTTGATAGGAAAATTGCACTTTGTGTTACCTTATAGGGAGATGTTGGACATCTTTATTAATAATTTACAAGAACAAATATCCTACGAGTTATCAATTGCTATCTTGACCACCTTCGATCAGGCTATAGACTTAGCTCGAAGAGTGGAAGATGCTCTCATTAGGAGAGGTCAGCTTAAAAAGAAATACGATGAGAAAACATCCAGAAATCAATATAAGAATAAACAAGTTGTGGGTGATGGAGTCACCGATAGCAAAAATATTGCTAATGTCAATGCTACGAAGACAACGGAGAAGTTTATACTGAAACCTCCTGATAAACCTCCTCGAGAATTTACTAGGTTAAATCAACCTTTATCAACTATTCTACCGCAATTATTAGAATGAGGTTTGATTCAATTACCAAATATTCGAGAACTTGATCCAACTATACCCGGATACAGAGCTGATTTACATTGTGATTTCCATAGAGGACCTGGACACACTACCAACTCTTGTAAAATATTAAAACATAAAATACAGGACTTAATTGATAATAATGAGATGGAGGTGCAAGCCTTTCAACCTAAACAAAATCCTCCTAATAATGCTCAAAAGAACATCCCCCAAAATCAAAATTAGAATGCCAATCAGTCATTGGACATATTTCAACATCCTTTACCAAAACATGGCAAGGAGGTGGCTAATCAAATTGAACATCATAATGTTCCCCCTCCTACCCGATATGTAGGAACTATTAGTGGGCATTTACCTGCTCATGATCTGCAAATATTTGACACAACTTTATCCATGGTTACGACCAGGCCTCTACATAATATTCGGACACCTGATCTTAGTGATACAGAATATGAGACTGAAAGTGATATGGAAATCACATCAAATCAATCGAATAGTTCTGAAGATGAATCGGATACTATTCACCCTATCACAAATTCTATGGTTCCGGAAGAACCATTTCCAAGAAGAGTCACTACTAGACCATCCTCTCACCAATTACTTTCTAATGAGCAAGCCATAAACGCTAGACCAAGACCCATTCATCATCCGCAAAATAATATTGTGGGTACCATCGGAGCTGTTACTAGACAACAGGCTCAAAACTCTCAACAAGATCAAATTCAGAATGATGGATCAGCTCCATTTGTTTTGAAAGTTCCTAATAAAGGGAATCATGCACCTAATGTTCAACCTAAACCTCCTTATAATATTAATGAACAATTATCAAATACTACAGCTAGAATTTCCCTTTTGGACCTTTTAAGATCTTCTCCTACACATAGAGATGAACTAATGCTCACATTAAGCCAAATGATGGTACCACAAGACATTCAACCTGAAGCCATGACCAATACTATAATAACTCGAGAAGTCGATTGTATTGACTTTCGGGATAGAGACATACCGCAACATAGTTTACATAAGGATAACCCCTTATATATTACTGCCCTAATTGGAGATGTAGCAATCAAAAGAGTCTTGATTGATAATGGTTCATCTTTAAACATCTGCACTTTTGACTTCTACCAAATATTTGGGTTTAGAAGTGATGAAATGAAAAGAACTGATATGATCATAAAAGCCTTCAATGACGAAACACAAGAAACGTGTGGAGTTATTACTATCCCATTGCAAGTTGGTCCGAGAACCTTAGATACGACCGTGTTTATTGTACATTGCCCTGCATCATACAATATACTCTTGGGTCACCCTTGGATCAACGCGATGCGAGCTATTCCCTCAACTTTACATCAATGTGTTAAATTTGAATTTAAGAATCAGTTGGTTACCATTCATGGTGATCCTAGACCCTTTGATATGTGTGCTTTGGCAGAACCTGTTGGAGTTCAATTTTCCCCTGCTCTATCATCCACACATCCTAATTCTCATTATCCATCTAAACATGTGAAACACACACCCATAACATCATCTACTTCTTCTCCATCAGTTCCACCTCTACATATAGCTCAACCATCCTTTGAACAAACCACATTAGGACCTCAGAAAGATCCTAAACCCACAACCAATGCTTCTTGTTCTACTCCTATAACTTCTATACCTATAATAGACCCATCTATCGACACCTCTACATTGTCTACATCCACCAAAGGCATATTTTCTGCATCAGAAGATGTAGGAAATGTTCCTTCTACCTCTTACGCTCTTACTGACGAGATCTTACCCAATTTATCTAAAATTCTTATATCGGAAAAAACAAATGCTTCTATGCAAGATTCCCTTATTTTAAATAATTTGCCACCATCTCCTCATACCTTGGGCCTCCCACAACCTATGGGAAGTATTTACCAAGTCGGGAGTTGTGCCTTTATTTATAAGGGATATGACTGGGGAAAAATACCCAGAAACATCAAGACTCATTATGATGGATATGCTCGATGTTATTTTACTAATGAGTATATTAAAGCTAAACCTATAATGCTTAAATTGGGATATAAAGGGAAAGGTTTGGGACCTTTCCAGAATGGTATGAAAGAACCTTTTGAGGTAGAGTCGTGGCCCGCCCGATGTGGTGTGGGCCTATTTCCTAGTAAGGGTCAGCCCTTCCCATTTGAGGATGATGACCAACTCATATGTTACCAAGATTATTTGGATGAACGTGATGCTTTGTGTCTAACAAATAAGCCATCTACATGTAATATGCTATCCATAGCTTACCCTGAGATGATTGTTGAATCCGACGATGAGTTGGAGGGAGATATCTTCCATGATGTCTCCGTTGAAGAATTATTACACAACGAATTTTATTTTGATGGCTCTATACCTAGTATAGCCCAGCTTGAGGCCACGACTCCTCAAGATGAATTATCCAAGCTAACCTTGGAAGAATTACAAGAATTGGGCGTTTCACCCGCCCCACCTAATTTTGAGAGAGATCTACACATGGAAGTAGAAAATGTCATAAAAATTAACATTGGAACCGAGGATAATCCTCACATAATCAACATTGGATCAGAATTGAGTCAAGAAAAACAAGATAAATACATTGCATTTCTTAAAGAATATGAAGATGTCTTTGCTTGGACATATGAAGATATGCCAGGTTTAGACCCTTCTGTAGTCATGCATCACCTAGTAGTCCATCCGGATGCTAAACCTGTTAAACAAAAACTTAGAAAAATGCATCCTAAAGTGGCCTTACTAGTCAAAGGGGAGTTAGAAAAACTCCTGAATGTTATTTTTATACAAGCCATTGATTATGCTGAATGGATCTCGAATGTAGTTCCAATAACTAAGAAAGAAGCTACCAAGGTTAGGGTTTGCACAGACTTTAGAGATATTAATGTTGCATGCCCTAAAGATGATTTTCCTCTTCCCAATATGGATCAGATCATTGATTTTACTACTGGGAGTGGAATGATATCCTTAATGGATGGATTTTTTGGTTATAATCATATCAGGATAGCTCCTGAAGATCAGGCTAAAACAACCTTTATTACCCCTTGGGGGACCTTTTGTTGGAAAGTGATGCCATTCGGTTTGAAGAATGCAGGTGCAACATATCAATGAGCCATGACTTATATCTTTCATGATATGATGCATGATATACTACATGATTATGTAGATGATATTATAGCTCATTCTATTAAAGAAGATGATCATTTAGATGACTTGAGAAAAGTATTTGATCGGTTAAGGGAATATCTTATCCGATTGAATCCAACCAAATGTATATTCGGAGTTAAGTCCGGTAAATTATTGGGGGTTATAGTTTCTTTACGTGGCATCGAAATTGACCCTCTCAAGATTGTGGCTATCATTGATATGCCCGCACCCACAAATATATCTGAATTACGGAGCCTACAAGGTAAGCTTCAAGCTATCCGTCGCTTCATCGATAAGCTGGCGGATAAAATAGGACCCTTTCTTAAGCTTCTTAAGAAGGATGTCTCTTTCCATTGGGACAACGAATGTCAGGAAGCATTTGAACTCCTCAAACAATATCTCCTTAACCCACCTGTACTTTCACCACCTAGACCTGATCGCCCATTTATCTTGTATATTTTTGCTTCAGATTTTGCTTTAGGAGCTATGTTAGCTCAACTTGATGATGAGAAAAGAGAGCGTGCTAATTATTATATTAGCATAACCTTAATCAGTTATGAAACCCGCTACACAACATTAGAGAAACTATGTCTAGCAGTCATATTTTCTACACAAAAACTATGCCATTATATGCTCAGTCAAAAAATGTATGTTATTGCTAAATCCGATCCCTTGCGGTATCTCATGAGTCGACCTTATTTATCTGGTCGCACAACGAAGTGGGTTCTTGCGCTAAGCGAGTTTGAACTCACGTTTATAGGACAAAAGTCTATTAAGGGTCAAATCATAGCAGATCAATTAGTTGCTGCACCCTTAGAGTCTACCCATCCCCTCATCATTGAGTTTCCTGATGAATGCCTTAAACTAGAGGCAGACCATCCAGAGCAATGGTCCCTATACTTTGACGGAGCCCGATGCATGAGTGGGGCTGGTGCAGGTATTATTTTAATATCTCCACAAAAACATATTATACCTCTGTCCTTTAAATTAATGTTTGCTTGTACTAATAACACTACTGAATATGAGGCTCTAATCCTTGGATTACGAGCTGCCTTGGCACTAAAAATTAAAAATCTATTAGTTTTTGATGATTCTCAACTTGTTATAAATCAAATTAATGATGTTTATCAGACCAGAGATGATAAATTGCGTCCATACAAAGCATATGTATTACAATTAATATCTTTATTTGAGCAAGTTACCTTGGAAGCTATTCCTAGAACTAGCAACCGTGCGGTTGACGCTATGGCTGTAGTTGCATCTCTTTTACCCTTGGAGTTAGATGATGAATATGCTACCATCATTATTCGTCGACTCCAGGAACCCGCTTCAAATAAATCATGCTTAGAACCTTTGGATGTGTTTCTAATCAACGAAACTACTCCTAAACTTTGGTACACTGATATATTCAATTTTCTTCAAAATGGGACCTTCCCTGAAGGTTTTAATAGAAACCAGCATCGGTTATTACGTAGACGAGCAAGTCGCTTCGTAATAATTGGCAATACATTATATAGGAGATCTTTTGAAGGTATCCTATTGAGATGTTTGAATCTAGAAGAATCTAGATCAGCTTTGAGTGAAGCCCATGATGGATCTTGTGGGGGACACTTCAGTGGTAGCGCCATTGCTAAGAAGCTCCTTAGGATAGGATATTTTTGGCCCACCATGGAGAATGATGCACATGATTATGTGCGCCATTGCGACAAGTGCCAGAAACACGCTGACCTTGTCCATGCGCCTGCACAAGAACTGCAGGCTATTTCATCTCCTTGGCCCTTTTCAAAATGGGGCTTAGACATCATTGGAAAAATCAATCCTGTGTCATCTGATGGACACAAATTCATCATAACCGCCATCGAGTATTTTACGAAGTGGGTTGAAGCTATGCCCTTAGCTTCCTGCACTGGAACCCAAGTTTCCAAATTTATTTTTAATCAAATTATTTGTAGGTTCGGAATTCTTGCAAATCTCATCTCGGATAATGGAACTTGTTTCAAAAATAAAGATGTCAAGAAATTATGTCAAAAATATAAAATTCAACATCGTTGGTCCACTCCCTATTATCCTCAGGGTAATGGCCAAGTAGAAGCATCTAATAAAACATTAATTAAAATCCTCAAAAGACTGGTCAATAAATTTGGCCGAGATTGGCACATCCAATTATATCCTGCTTTGTGGGCTTATCGAACTAGCGTTCACACTCCCACGGGCACTTCACCTTTTGTTTTGGTTTATGGCGCTGAAGCTATTTTTCCCTTTGAATTAGAAGTTCCTTCTTTGGCTCTACTACTTCAAGATACTGAAGTAGGAGATGAATATCATGTTGGAAGATTTAGTCAACTGGAACTCCTAGATGAGAAGCGCATTAATGCTTTGGAGCATCTTCGTGCCTACCAAAACAAGCTTAAACGAGCATACCTCAAGAAAGTTCATCATCGATCCTTTGAGATCGGTGACCTTGTCTTAAAAGAAAATCAAAAAAATACTAATGCAACTAAAGACCTTAAAGGTAAATTTGAGCCCAATTGGCTTGGACCATATATTATCACTGCTAAATTTGGATCGGGAGCATACAAATTAGCTACCTTAGATGGTAAAGATCTTAAAGAACCTATGAACATTATGCATCTTAAACGCTATTATGCATAAATCGGTCATTTCATCATTTGTATATATTTTTATTTTGCATATTGTTTCATTTTAGTAATACATTAATTTCAATTATCTATTCTTTCAATTCATAAATTAAAACCAAAATATAAAAAAAATCAAAATCATCAAAATCTTCAAAAACATTTTCTATTTTTCTTGCACCTGTCAATTCTTGAAGTATTGCACTTATATTTTCAGTTATTTTGGATAAATTAGCATTTATTTGGAATCCCTCACTTTCACACTCACATGAATAAATATCTTGATTTTATTTGGTATGATTATTAATCTCTCTTATATCAAAGTCCATAGTTGAATTAAATAAAGTTTTGAGCATAGAGAACTGATCTTGTTATTTACTTAAACCAAGTATATCTTTTCACATTAAAATGATTTCATTGCAAATTCAATACGATGCTACATAGTAGAAGTGGTTTCTTGAGCGAAAAGTTTCCCCTGCTATCCTATCATGCACATGGTCTAGAATCTTTGAGAATTGACAAAAGGACAAGCTCACCCCTACCCAGAATAAAAATCCCTTGCTCTACAGCCAATCCGAGCAAGTATCCCTAGTATAGGAAGAAAAAGAAAAAGAAAATCAAGAAAAATTATGAGAAAAAGAAGCATTATTTTAGTATCATTTTGTACCATTTCAGCAATATTTCAGCATTATCTCAGTGTCAAGCAAAAAGAGAAAAAAAAAAGAGAAAAGAAAAATCAAAAGCAATAAAATCCCTTTTCCCTACCCCTTGAAAAGAAAAGAAGGGTGAATGAGCTTGAATCCCTGGAATTCTCAATTATTCGAAAACTATGAGGTAAGCCCCATAACAGGCGGTTTGTGCCCAACCCGCTTGGCCTTGGGTAACTCCTAGCATGGTGATATGTCTGTTACATTAGCGACCTTCTTTTGTACAGACCTATGTCTGCTTATGGATCAGCTAGCTCTTGAAGACCCGACTTACATAGTAGTCTAGTACGGTTACATGCATATAAATCATGGTCAATGAACACTTATTTGGTTAATTCAAATTACTTGTATCAAATTATCTTGCTCAAAATTGGTGAATGAACAATACAATTGCACACACATTTGTATTTGAGAGATTTTGTATCATTATGATAGATCAAGATCGGCAATGAACTCACATATGCACATGGGGTTCCTTATAAATCTACATTTTGTCTTTGAGATAATTTAAAATATTTATGCAAATCTTCTGGAATGATTTCATCTATTTAGTGTTACAACAATTACATACATTTCTTTTCAAAAATCCAAAACTTCTTTCAAAACATGCAATAAAGTCACATTTATATATATATTTTCGACTTTCGCAACGATGGTATAGTTCCTAAAACCTAAAACGGGAATTTTATGCCTAGCGTAAGTCCTCATCTTATATTTTTTGTTTATTTCAAAATAAAAAATCAATCATGCAATAAAACTATTATATCAATTTCTTCTTTGGATTTCGCGATGATGGTATAAGTCTATACCTATAATTCTATGCCTAGCGCAAACCATTGTTCTAATTTTATTTCCCATTTATTTAATTCATAAAAACATATGGCTTAAATCATTATGTTACACAATTATGCTTTAAAAAGAATGAACACTGTTTCTATTTCATTTCATTATGTCAACATTCAGTTTTGCGACGATGGTATAATTCCTAGGCAATTATTCAAATTTCTATCCTACTTAGGAATTTATGCCTAGCAAAAATCATATTTTTAATATATTTCATGCATAATATTTTCATGAAAATCTGAAAACAAATCATCACCATCATCATTTTTCATCATCACAACACAAAGCCTTAAGACAGTCTCTTAAGCACTCTTTTACTTTTAGCAATATTTCTATATTGGGATTAGCTTGACGACCTAGCGAGCGGCGACTCCATGAAATGGTCATATAACAACGACAATGTCCTTTGAAATTATTGTTAGAAGTCCCTTTATTTTTCATCAAATCACACCACAAACAACCAATTTGTTTACATCAGATTATTTCATTTAAATTTTACAGCATGACATAAAATTATAATATTTCCAATGACATAATTACATGAATCATCAATCAACAATTCAAACATTAAAGCATCATACAACATATGCACAAGTCATATCGCAAAAATATCATATATATATATATATATATATATATATCAAAAAATTATGTACATCATATCAACACTGGACTGGTATGCCACAATCTATACCCTGGCATACTGAATCCTCTCAAAAATAATATAATACAATCTCTAGTCGATGAGAAGCTAGCCTCAAGAAGCCCTCAAGCTCTCGACCTCATCTCCTCTCCCGCCCTAAGGTGGAGGAGGTGGCCCCATCGAAGTTTGTGCTGTGTCGCGAGTCCTCGATGCCGATCATGATGATGTCCTCGACGACCCCATCATGATAGGCTCCATAATGGGGGCTGGCAGCGGTACCCTCTGCTCCTCTGGAACCACATGGTAGTATAATCCCTGGTAGAACATGGTCTGAGCAATAGCCCATGCTAGATCCTAAGTGCTCGCCCCTCCGCTTCGAGCCCTGAGCCATGTAGCCTCATCCTGTAGAGTCTGCACCTGAGCTCGGAGGTGGGCATTCTCTGCTCGGAGAGCCGCCATATCATTGCTCTCCCCTACCTCGACACCCTTGCCCTTATCGGGCGATGGTGGCCTCTCCCTCTACTGAGAAGGGAGTCCCTCCTCCCTCCTCTCTGCCTGTTGCGGTCTCTTTGGAGCTTGTGGCATCCTCCAACGTCTCTCCTGTAGAGACCGTCACTGCTCCCTCCCTTCGTGACCCTATGCTGCATCAATGGCAGCCTGGCGTCGCCTCCCCATCCATCGCACCACAATGTGCATCGGACCCTGTGCCCTCATCATCCGAGGAGGGCGGATGCCTGCGTACTAGGCATCATATCCGTCAGTGACCCCAACGTCGTCCCCATCCACTAGCTGAATGGGGGCATCATCCGTGTCCTGGCTCTAGAATCACTGCATATCCGGAGCCCCTCTCAGTGTGGTATTATCCTGGATAGTCCGGGAGTACTCATAATCCCTGAGAGATGGGATCCCCTGTTGTAGACCGAACTATCACAAAACTCGATCATAGCGGTGGAGCTCTACCTCTCCCCACTCCATCCTCATCCAGCAGACTCGCCTGATGCGAGCCAACTCCTGTCCATCCTCTCCCCACCCTGGATGCTCTCTCCATGGCCTCTAGGTGATCTGGTATGGGATGAGGTCATCTAGTAACCTCCGAGACATCGACAGATCTATCCACCGCTGTGACCCTCTCTGGAGCCACCAATAGAAAACCCCAGGGCCTCTCTCGGTCAACCCCTATCAGTGGAAGCCCTACCGGCCTCCGCATCGCAATGTGCTCCCAGCACCAAAACTGTAGTAGCGATGTCAAAACCAGACATTGACCTCCCTTGTATACGACCCCATGCAGGATCCTATACAATTGGTACATAATACAAAGCTGCCCCATGCAAATCTGTACCCGTGGTCTCTCATGTCGCAGACCACATCTGAGAGGAGCCATGGTAATCTGCACCCGCTCTGGTGGCACAGCAGAAGACCACCCACTACCCCTTCCAAAACTTGAGTCAACCGAGACACCCCAGGCATCTGCCTCAGTGCCTCGATGTTCACTCTGCCCTTCTCCAAGGCGAAGCTAGGGTCTCCGCACAACCGCATCATAGCTTGGCCTTGATTGGCCGTAGGAGTCATAAACCGCCCATGTATGGGGATCCTCAAGATCCTCCATACATCCTCCAAAGTGGGAGCCATCTCCCTTGTCGATAATCGGAAGTAAGACGACCTTGGGTACCATCTCTCTGCTAGGGCTGTCAGTAGCCCCATGTCTATAGGTATTTGTGGCATCTCTGCCACATGCTGTAGTCCGACCTCTGATAGTCGGTCTCGCTTCGCCTGATCGAGCGCGGCCACATCATCTCTTAGACCCTCGTATTTCCATTCCTAACTTTTTAGCAATCCCCTCTACAAAATAAACAATAAAACAATAAAATTCATTAATAGACAGTTATTAAAATCAATTAAATGCAATTAAAACAAGTTTAATTTCATAAAAAAAATGATATCATCCATTATTGGATGATATCGTCCTAAATTTAGTCATTTCGTCCTTAGTAGGATGAAATCGTCTCCGATTTCGCAATTTGGGGATCGTCCCTTATTGGACGGGATCGCCCCTATTTCGTCGATTTCGCCCCCAGATGAAATCGGCGATCTAGGGATGATTTCAACGAAATTGGGACGATTTCGTCCCGACGTCGTCGACGGCCTAAAAACGGTCGCGATGCCCCAAAAATAGTTAAAATTCAAGTAAAAAATCAAATAAATCAAATTAAAAACATGCTACATTAAGTTTAGATCCTTACCCGTAGCCCGCGCCGGACCTCTGTCGATTTGTGCGTCGTTTCAACCATTTCGCCTGCAGAGCTCTAAAACAGCTAAAGATGAACAGTAAAAATGAATTAGGGTTTTACCCTATTTTTCTTAATTTTATTTAAAAACAATAAACAATTTTTTTTATTTTATTTTTTGCTTTTTCGCGCTTTTACCTCAAACGTTTGATTTGGGTAAAAACACGGAGGGGGCACCATAGTAAGCAGTCGTACGATTCGACCTAGAATCATCGTCTAAAAAATGGAATAAATTTTTGCTTTCTCATAAAGCGTGAAGGACTCGTCTTTAACGCATTTTCTTCGAAAAATTTGCTAAAGAGGGGGCAAAATGTAGCACCCTAAAATTGGCGCAGTTAAACCCTTAGTAAAAAGATAAAAATTTGAATTTTAACCCCGAAACCGCCCGTTAACCGCTCTCCTCGTTTTTCATGCCATTTTTAGAATTTGTTTTGACCGTTGGACGATATCGTCGCCGATCAGACGAAATCGTCCTAGATCGGACGAATTCGTCTGGAACAGAACATCCAGACAATTTCATCCCAAAACTAAATTTTTATAATTAGTTTATATTTCAACAGCCTCTCTAACTTGGGTAGAAGTGTGTCTGCACAGTTAGAGATTCCTCCGTTGGAGATCTCCCAGATTGGGATGATCCCCAACCTCCTAACCTCTCCCTAATCCTATATAAACTTGGGATTTTCCCGCCTTATCCCCCTGGCTGATTTCCCTACAACTCTAGGTTTTTTTATGCATTAGAACATCTTCACCTCGACCATTTGCATTGTGTATTTTCAGGTTTTCTTGCAGGATTTTGTTGTATTTCAGCTGGAGCAAGCTCGAATTATCGCAGATGATTCCATACGATTTCAGACGATCTTGTCGAGATCGGCGATGATATCGTATGATTGTAGGTGATTTTGACTGTAGTCCAAATTGGGGGCAATCAGAGCCTTGAGTTTGCATTTCTCGTCTTCCCTTCCTTATTTTGTTCTGCATTAGTTTGATTTATTTTTATTCTGCATCCTAGAGTTCACCTCATTTAGTATAAATGCATGATAAAGTTTAAAATAAGCTATTAAACAATGCATTTCCTTTAAATTGTTATCTGGATTTATCATTTAAGCATATTTACTGTTATTTCTATCATTTTGCATTTCTCTTGTAGTTGCATTTTTTGTTTTTGGTGTCTGTTTCTGTGATTGCAGGTTTTTGACGAATTCGAATTCGTCAGGTCGACGATGATCTTGTCTGATCTCAGATGATCGCCTATGATTTGGGATGATTCTGTACAATTGCAGATGATCCTGTCATATTCGGGATGATCTGGACTTCTACAAGCTTCAGAATCTTCATCAGACATCCGAAATCAGGTACATTCTTCTCTATCTCACATATATTTAGGATTCATTCATGCTTTTTGTATTCATATAAATTAGCATTTGCATATAGAATAATTTAGATTCATTTTGGCCAACCTAGGAATATGAATGATTGAGTATAAAAATGAACACATCAAACCCATTCTCAACCTAGGCGTGGAAACTACCACTCAAAGTTTTCCTGGTGAACCCCACCATCCGTAAAAAATTCACCCCCGATACCCCCTCCCCCGAGAGGCGCGACCTTCAAAGGGCCTCTCTGTCCGAGGTATTGTCCCATCCTTCTCGCATCCCCCTTTCGGGCATGAATCCTTTAGCCTGAAGGTAAGGGTGTGAAAAATTTGGGTCGATACAGAGCACGATTGAGTAAAATTATGAGTAGATTTGAGCAGGTTTTATGAGCAGATTTGAGTAGAGTCGTGAGCAGAGTTGAGTAGGATTTGTAAGCAGATGTGAGCAGGTTTGAATCAAGTTTGGAGCATATTTGAGCAGAGTTGTGAGTAGGCTTAGGAGCAAACTAGAGCAAAGGAGATTGGTGTCTCTTGTGGATTGAGGTCCACGAACCAGAGTAGAGGAGATTGGTGTCTCCTATGGATTGATGTCCACGAACTTGTGAGAGGGAACATGTGTCTCCTGTGGATAAGTGTCCATGAACATTGTAATAGGGGTTGGATCCCATGAAATTTATAAAAAATATTTCTCCATGGATGTAGCCCACATTGGGTGAACCACGTTAAATTTGTGTCTCTTATGTGTGTGGTGATTTGTGTATTGTTTCATTATTGCAATTGATAATAATTATAGTTATTGCCTTGGAAAGAAAAGTAAAAGTTTTATCTTATATTGTTCACCCCCCTCTTAGTATAAGCTTGTGTTCTTCATCAACTTCATTATTTGTCTTAAATCCACTATTAAAAGCATAATGAGACAAAGTCTCTCCTCTGTTATTTCTAATTATTCTCCTCCTCCTCTTGTTGGTCCTAGATTTCCTTTAGATGCTCCATAAAAATTCAATTTGACCAACTCCACATTTTGTGGTTTCCATTTTATATTATTTGCCTTATTTTTGTTTCTCTTGTACCCAACATCATAATTCTATTTGATAACTTGACTTCATCTATCAAGGCTCTCTGCTTCCAAAGTAGGGATTGGGTGAGTTGATAGGGTTGGTTTAGACTTCTCTATGGCTAAACAAATATTCATTTTTATTACCTATAAACTACTTTTCTTTTCTTTAAATTTTCTTCTATTTCTTTCTAGCCACATAGTCCAAAGTATTATATCTTTTGATATATGTCAAATTGTTTGTAAAGCCTCACTTTTAAAAGTGCTTTACCATTGTTCAATTATGTCATTCATCACCACGCATTTACCAAACATATTAAGAATCCATTGCCATAGTTTTTAGACTATTGAACAATGTCCCAAGAGATGGTTTATACCCTCTTCATTTTTACAAAGAACACATTGTGAGGGGCCATGAAAACCCCTTTTTATGAGGTTATGCCATAATAAAATTCTTCTATGACCTACTAGCCAAACAAACATTTTGACTTTAGGAATGCTCGTGCTATCTTAAATATCTCTCCACATTCTTACAATATTCCTATTTTGTTGGTAATTTGGGTTATATCCACTTCTTGTTGTGTATTCTCCTAAGCTATTCAACTCCCAAATCAACTTATCTTCAGCTCTCCTTGGAATAATCATTGATGTTATCTTTTTGTTCAATTACTTCCTAGCATCAATGTCTTGTATACATGTAAAAAATCTTCGTTCCACCTGTATCTTCTTTCATGATCCTTGTATATAACATTTAAAACTCTATCATCATATTTTTTTAAGTAATATTAAATTTAAAAATGAGTAATTTTTTACACATCGAATATTCGTTCAAATAAATAATCATATATATATATAATAATTTATAAATACTCACATTTGGACAAAGCGTGCCTCCCTTGCTAAGGCACCTCCAATGGAAACCACAAACCAAGTCAATAGTCATAATTTATAAATACTCACATTTGGACAAAGCGTGCCTCCCTTGCTAAGGCACCTCCAATGGAAACCACAAACCAAGTCAATAGTCCAATCGAACTTAAATTCCAATTTGGTCTTATTGTCACCTAATTCTGTTACGGCTTGCCACACGTATGACATGACAATTCAAATTCCATGCACAACTTGGCATGCCATTTACACAACGTCCAAAATGTTTTTGTTTTCACACACACTTTGTCCAAACTTTTCCATTTCAAATGAGAATGTCTTAAGTTTAAGTTTAAAAATGTTTTAATAACTTTCTGTTCTTAAATGCTTTTAAAATATGACAATAATTAAAAGTATATATTTAATTAAGTATAATTAAAATATAATTAGAACTGTTTTTATAAACTTCATAAAAATTATTTTTTATGATTTAAATTTAAATATCTTAAATAAAAATTTAATAACATATCATTAAATTATATATAAATAATGTTTTTATAAATATTTTAAATAAAAATCTAATAATATATCACCATATTATATATAAATAATATATTTTATTTAAAATATCCTGGGGCAATCAATCTTCAAGCCTATTCATAGATGGGAAAGCAAGGCAATAAGTCAAGCCAAAGTCCATTGATTATGAAATGCACCAACATCACATGTCCGTGGGTCTAGGTGGATTGGTAAGTTGGGACGCTTACCGAGAGGAGACCTAGGTTCCAATCCCACGGGCTTGCCCATGCACAGACAGTAGCCCAGATCCAATTCTTTTGAGTGGTGCATCAGATTGATGACGACGGTGCAACCCCTATGCGTCCGGCGGTCCCCATCTCGCGTCGGGTTACCATATATCGAGACGGTGGAAGTCCTGGAGACCTAGGTTCCAATCCCACGGGCTTGCCCATGCACAAACAGTAGCCCAGATCCAATTCTTCTGAGTAGTGCGCCAGATTGATGACGACGGTGCAACCCCTGTGCCTTCGGCGGTCCCCATCTCATGCCGGGTTACCATGTATCGAGACGGTGGAAGTCCTGGGAGCCTTCGCAGATAGTTTGAACCCTAGTACTGATAGTTACTAAAAATCATGATTGATGACGACGGTGCAACCCCTGTGCATCCGGCGGTCCCCATCTCATGTCGGGTTACCATGTATCGAGACGGTAGAAGTCCTGGAAGCCTTCGCAAATAGTTTGAACCTTAATACTGATAGTTACTAAAAATCGTGATTGTAACCATTGCTTCTATATATATATATATAAAAGAAATGCACCAACATCACATTATCCACCACACACTCAAGTTTCCATGGTTTCTTCCTCAACTATCATGTGAGCAATAAATTGGGACATTCTTTCCGGGGACTCGAAGAGACCCAAAGCCACCATGGAACTCTCCTCTCACCTAAAAATGGCGTCTCACCATCTCCACTGGAAGGGGAGCCATACACACCTTGACACCTTTATCCAACTCCTTCCTTATTTCAATTATAAGGTGCTAGGTGGACAAATGGTTGACGATCCACATTTTAAAAAATTCGACTTTTCAAACCTCACTAATCCCTTCCCCACATCCAAAGGCCTACTTAGCAACTACAATATCATAAACATTAAATTAAATAAAAGACTTTAATCCGTTAATTTAGGTATTTTAAATTAAAACTAAATCCTGCATGATATTTAATTTGTTAAATCTAGAAGATTTGTTTTCAAATTTATTATAATAAGAGTTTTATATAAACAAGAACAAATCAGACCTCGCAGTTAGGCACTACAACTTCCGTTATTAAACTAATGTATTTTAAAAATTAAATTAACGACATTAATTGTTTGACTTAAATACGTTAGACCAAAGACGCAAAATAATAACTTTTCTTCTGTTTAACACAATTGCTGACGTGGAATCCGCGTTGCAACGTAACGCATGACCACTACTACAGAGCCTTCCAGAAAGTGAATTGTGTCTATAAATACCGACGGCCTGACAGCGACAGTCCATCGATTCTGCGACTTAGAACTTAGTTTATGTTCCAGCATTCACAGGAAATCTGGTTTGGCTTTTTTTTTTTTTTTAGTAACTGGTTTGGCTTTTTTTTTTTTTTTTTTTTTGTAACTGGTTTGGCTTCTTAGAATACATTCAGCCATTCTCAGGTTTCCTGTCAGCCATTAAAGTTGCATTTCTCTCTTAGAAAAAAAAAACATAATGGATCCGAAATACGGCTATCCGGCTCAAGGTAATTAAGTAATTATATGTTTAGATGTAGAGTTTTGTACTTAAACCTTTTGTTTATGTTGATTTGTGGGTTTTGGATGTGTCAAACCCCTTTTTTTTTCTTTTTATAAAAGGTTTTTATAAAAGGGTTTGATTTTGATATGTGAAAAAAACTGATTCTATAGGTTATCCTCAGCCGGCATATTATCAGCAACCGCCGCCGCCTCAGCCGGGATATTACCAGCAACCGCCGCCTGTGATGGCGCCCCCGCAGTACGCCCAAGCTCCGCCGCAGAGGCAGGGTGGGTGTATGGAAGGATGGTATGTATTCTCAGTTTTAAGCTTTAAATTATTTTGTGTTGAAAGAAATAGTGTGATTGGTAGTTGTAGATAATTTTTTATTGTAAAAACTAATGAAATAATTTTTCTGTTCAAGGAAATCCATTAAAATTGTAAAAACTATTTGAATGTCTAATATATAGAAAGAATTTTCTTCAGACATTTGGCTTATGGACTTTGGAAGTCATCTATTCAAGTCTTGAGAGATCATGGATTTGTTTATATACATGCAGAGATAATTAGTTCTGCAGTTTAATGATGATTGTTGTTTGTTTGTTCTGCAGTTTGGCGGCGATGTGCTGCTGCTGCCTGTTGGATGAGTGTTGCTGTGACCCCTCCGTCATATGCGTCTTTTAGACAAAGAATATAATTCGTTGGTGGTCTTATTTATTTATTTATGTGTTTTAGAAAATAAATTTGAAGTCCCAAGTGTTGGCCCTGTATTTGTGGCCAGGAAAAGGATATCTCATTATATCATCCTGTTTGTTCTGTTTATTGCTTTCAGTGATGGTGTAAAAATTCATTTAATCAAACTGTTATATTTGTATTGGGTTATATTATGTGGAAGAATGCAGGTTGGTATTAATATTATGCTATAGCATTGTTTTGTGGTAAATGCATTCTACTGTCTTTTTGCAAAGCTTTATATGTTTACTGTAAAAGTTCAAGTATTTGAGTATCTTCGTTCCCTGTACTTTTTTTTTAGAGAGAAGCAACATGTATTCTTCTGGTTGTTGTGGGTAGTATTCAAAGATGGGAACATTTCCCATTCTTCACCGCCATATAGCCCTCTTCGAATAGACCTGCATCCAAATTGTGGAGTAATTTCTCCCATTTATTAAATTTTATTGTAAGGGTCAGTAGATTGGTAGACCTGCATTCAAATTGTGGAGTAATTTCAACCATTTATTAAATTTTATTTTAAGGGTTAGTGGATTGGTAAGTTGTAGTTATTGTGGTTAGTGGATTGGTAAGTTGTAGTTATTGTTGGGAAGAGATTTAGAGTCAAATTTTGGATGCAAGCTTATTTAAAATAAAGATAGTGAACTGTCCTAACTCCATAGAATGTGTGCTAAGCCCAAGAAAGTGATTCACTGGTGATCTTCTTAATGTAGGACTGATCTCCTTCATGTTGAATCACTGGGATCCCTAAAATGAAGGAATGATACTAATTCTCATATAAAGGAATGGTACTGATTCTCAGGTAACCAAAAAAAACCAATCATTTAAAAAATAATTAAATAATTTAAAAATAAATAAATTGATCTATGTTTGAAAAATATATAATATTGTGTTTTATTATTTAGAAATAAATAAGTATTTTAAAAATAAATATATTGATTTATGTTTGAAAAGTATATAATATTGTGTTATATTATTTAATTATATTAAAACAATTGAACTTTTAAATTGTTTTTAATTTTAAAAGAGTTTAACTTGTTTTAATAATTCATTTTAATAATTAATAAAAATTTGATATAACTTGGATTCAATCCCTATGATAAATATGTATAAAAAATATTAATCACAAACAAAAAAAATTATAAATATAATAATATAATATTATTTAAATTAGATATTAAATTAAAATTATATCTTAATATCTCGTCCATGTGGGGGAGTTGGAGAGAAGTGGGTAGTTAAAACTCTTGTGTTGGAGAGGTCCCAGGTTCAAATCTCTTCCTCTCATATGTTGAAGATATGCTATCTAATAGATACTAGGGACCCTAAATATTATCAAAAAAAAAAAAAAAATTATAAATATAATAATATAATATTATTTAAATTAGATATTAAATTAAAATTATATCTTAATATTCATAGATATGGGGGAGTTGGAGAGAAGTAGGTAGTTAAAACTCTCGTGTTGGAGAGGTCCCAAGTTCAAATCTCTCCTTTTCTTATGTTGAGGATATGTTATGTAATAGATACTAGGGACCCTACTGGAGATGTGTATATTCACCCCTTTAATGTAATATTATACCTTAATGAAAAATCAACATTTATAAAAAAATTATATCTTAATATTATAAATAGATTATTAATTGTAAATGAATAGCAAATACACGTATACAATTAATACAAAAGAGGTTACGATTACATGAATGCAATTTAACGCAATCAATTCTATCTCTGCTATTGATACGTATAATTTAAATAGCAATGATTCAGGATAATTTTAATAAAATAGCCAATTTTAATTTATATATTAATAGTAAATGAATAGCAAATACACGAATACAATTAATACAAAACAGGTGACTATTACATTAATGCAATTTACCGCAATCAAATCTAACTCTGCTATGGATAATTTTAATAAAAGAATATATTTTAATTTATATAATAAAATAGCATATGCAATTATATTATAATATATATAGTAAAAAAATAATACACATTATTTGCATTTTTAAACTTCTACAATAATTATTATTATTTTTAAAGTTTATTTTTTTTTCAAATTTAATTTTAAAGTATTAGTATTTGTATTTAAAAAAATGATTTTTATTTTGTGTGGATAGTTTTAAATTATAAATACATAAAAAATACATGGGGTAAAGATAAATGAAAGAAAAAGTATATATATTTTAATTAAGATTTAGTCTATACCAATTCAAATGTGAATATGAGACAAACAATATCAAAAAGCATGATTAAAATGAATATGTGGCTTTCGCACAATAGGAGCAATGGAGACCTCAAAAAAATATTTTTTGTCGTGGAATGTGAAGCCTATAAAAACATCAAGAATGCAAGGACATTTTAAAAGAAAACTTATTAATGGAACTCAAGAATGCTAAGAAATTTTAAAAGTAAACTCATTGATGGAATTTAAAAAAAAAAAAAAAAAAAACTTTTCGTTAAAATCTTAAAATCAACAACAAAAATACACTTCAAAAGATTATAAGAGGATATAGATTTTTTTTTTTTTTATGAGGAACCTTTTATATAAAACATATCCGCAACATGTGAGGGGAGAGATTTGAACCTGGTCCTCTCCATAACTAAAGAGTTTTGACTACCCACTTGCTCTCCAACTCCTCTACATGAGCGGATGATGTAGATCTTTTTGACTATGGAACTTATTGAAGAATTGAGAATAGGAAAAAAAAAACTTTCATTGAAATCAACAATAAAATACACTTCAAGAGATGGTAAGAGGATGTTAAACTTTATTAAACATTTTTAATATTAGATCATGGTATGAATTTCAAGTGATCTGTCAACAATAATAGACCAAATAATTTTAGTGAAAGCAGCCCCATGGTTAAAAAAAAAAAAAATTGAAACTTTAATAAGAAATCTAAAATTTACATATACAATACTCCATCTTAATCTTATAATTTATTTTGATCTTATAAATATAATTAAAAAAAAAAAAAACGAAAAACCTCTTGAGGAGCCGCCTTGGTCTGAGAGACCACGAACAGGGGGTTCTACACCGTCAAAGTCACCCGGGGGTTGCACCCGACCCTGCCCGCACCAACATTATCAATTGGATTTTGGATACCCAATTCAGCTTTTTGGTAGGGTGAAGATTTGAACCTGAGACCTCCCTTGAAGGATTGCCCTCTCCTCTCCAACTCACCTACAACACTTGAGTATCTTATAAATATAATTAAAATCATTTTATTGCAACTATAAATTTCATAAAAAGTCTTTCTTTAACCTCTTATCAATCTAACTATATATTAAACCACCAACCCCAACTCCTATACAATCTATATAATTTAATCTAAAAATGTTGTGAATGACATATCTCTTATGGGTAATAATAGGCTAAAGGCTAAAACACTGGCAATTTTTAAAAAAATCAAACATTTAAGTTTTTCTAATAATAATTATATATATAATTTTATATAAAAATAATAATTTATATATTTTTTTGGTTTATAAGATGATGATGTAGTTTATATCTGAGGGTGTAACACAACGGTTAAAGTTTTAGCTATCTATCATATAGATTTCTCACAATAACCAAATTAAAAAATAATAATTTGGTTTTTCTTTCTTTTCCTATTTAACTCTTTTAAATTTCAAAACCGAAAAAGTCCATTCCTTAAAATTTTCTAAAAAGAAACACAGACCAAATCCACATACCCAATTATTCTAACATTTAAGCCTGCCTTGCGTGATAAGGAGGTATTTGGTCTTATTGTTACCGAATTCTAAAGAAACACAGACCAAATCCCCATACCCAATTATTCTAACATTTAAGCCTGCCTTGCGTGATATGGAGGTATTTGGTCTTATTGTTACCGAATTCTATCCCGGCATGCCACACGTATGACATGCCAATAGAAACGACGAAGCCTTGGAATTCCATGCAACTTTGGTGCAATCGATATCCTCCCACATGCCATGCCTTTCTCACAAACGTCCAAAAGAAATTTGTTTTCATGCACACCTTATCGAAGCTTTTACATTTAAAATGGATACTCGTAAAAAGGTCAAGGTTTAAGGCTAAAATATAGTTAATGATTTTTTACTTTTATATTTTTTAACATTATAAAAAAACAACTGTCAATTTAAAAAATAAAAAATAATTTAAAATTTTATAAAATAAATTTTATATAAATAATAATTCTGGCAATCAATCTTCGAGCCTATTCATTGACAGGAAAGCAAGGCAATAAGTCAAGCTAAAGTCCATTGATTGTAAATGCGAGATCACAAAATCCACGTGAAACAACATCACAAAATCCATGTGAAGGCAATAAATTGGACTCAGATTCCACGGTTTCTTCCTCAACTACCATTTGAGCACTAAATTGGAACATTCTTTCCATAAGTATTTGTAGGTTAATTATTTAATTTAATATTTTTGTTTTATTAATTTCAATTTTATATTATTAATTAATTATTTAAATTAATATTTTGAAGGGTCGCGTTTTATTAATTTCAACTTACCGTTTATAGAAACATGTAAGTCATCAGTGGGGCCCTAAACACATTGACACCTAATACAACTTCTTCCTTATTCAATTATAGGATGCCAGGTGAACAAGTGGCCAACGACCCACACTAAAAAAATCGGACATTTTAAAACCTCATTAATCCCTTCCCCACAACCCAAAGGGCCCACTTCGCAACTAGAAATTCGGAGCATTAAACCAACATATCATACACATTAAATTAAATTTTTTAATATTTGAATTTAAAAATTAAAATTAAATTATATATTTAATTTATTAAATTTTTATATTTCAAAAATATTTTTAAATTTTAGAACTACAACTTTCATCGTTATCAAGAGTTTTAAATAAAATCAACAATTCAGATCTGCCCCAGTATGACACCACCCTAATTAGGAACTACGACTTTCATCGTTATCTAATTACTATAATACGAGTTTTAAATATAAAAAAAACAAGTCAGACCTGCCCCAACCTCATTAATCCCTTCCCCACAACCCAAAGGCCCACTTAGCAACTATACATTAAATTAAATAAAATACTTTAATCCGTTAATTTAGGTATTTTAAATTAAAATTAGATCATGCATGATATTTAATTTGTTAAATTTATGTATTTTTAAAAGAACAAATCAGACCTCCCCCTGTTGAAAGAGCCAGTTAGGTTAGGTACTGCAACTTTCGTCATTAAACATTAAATTAATATATTATAAATATTAAATTAACGAATTATTTGTTTGACTTAAATAAATTAGATCAGAGACACGCAAAACAATAACTTTTCTTCCGTTTGACGCGATTGCTGACGTGGAATCCGCGTTGCAACCGAACGCATGACCATTATTTCACAGCTTTTAAGAAAGTGAACTGTCTATAAATATCGACGGCCTGAGTGCCACGACTCATCGTTCGTGCGATTTAAACTTGATTTTTATTTTACTCGGGCATCCACGAGTAATCTGGTTTGGCTTCTTAGAATACATTCAGCCATTCTCAGGTTTTTCTTTCAGTCATTAAAGTTGCATATCTCTCTCTCAAAAAAAGAAAAAATATAATGTCGGATCCGAAATACGGCAATCCATACCCGCCTCAAGGTAATCATATGTTTAGTATGGTCTGTAGTGCTTTGTAGTTAAAACTTTGTTTAATTTGATTTGTGGGCTTTGGATGTGTCAAACCCTCTTTTTTTCATTTTCTAAAAGGGTTTGGTTTTGATATGAGAAAAAAATGATTCTGTAGGTTATCCTCAGCCTGGATATAACCAGCAACCGCCGCCTCAGCCGGGATATTACCAGCAACCGCCACCTCAGCCGGGATATTACCAGCAAGCACCCCCTGTGGTGGCGCCGCCGCAGTACGCCCAAGCTCAGCCCAAGAAGGAGGTTGGGTTTTTGGAAGGATGGTATGTGTTCTTTGTTTTAAGCTTTATCTTATTGTTTTTTTTTTGGGTTTTGAAAGAGATAACAGGTTGGTAGAAAAAAAAAAAAAAAGTGATTTTTAAGGTCTACGATATTATAAGTTATATTGAACTGTTTATGCAATACATCTCTACCTAATCACTTTTAAATTTCACTTTAGACATCCGTTTTTGGATTTCAAAGAACTACAGTGGATTCCAAAGAACTAATGGTGGAGTAGAGGATCTAGGGTTAAATTTAGGAGTATAGGGACATGGGACACCATAATTGGTGGAGATAATATTAGATTACTTTGAAGGGGATGATAGTTCAGATTATTATGCATTGTGCAACAAGAAAAAGGTAAGGACATTAATGGAATCACCTGATGATGTATATTGATGTGAGGGAGGGACGATATTGAATTATATATATATATTTCAAAACATTAGAAAAGTGGTTCACGACGTTTAAGGGGAGTAGCAACAGGGGTGTTTTTTGTGCATTCAATTTTACATCAGGTGTGCAGATCTGGATATGTTTGTGTGTTCTTCCAAATAGGCTGGTCATCTTTGCTGTAACAGACATGTTGTTTACAGTGGAAAATTGGTTCAATAGTAAATTATTGTGGGAGGAAAACTTTTAGATTGTAAAAACTATTTGAATGTTTAATATATAGAAAGAATTTTCTGCAGAGACATTTGGCCTAATGGACTTTGGAAGTCATCTCTTCAAGTCTTCACAGACAATGGATTTGCTTATATACATGCAGAGAGAATTACTAGTTGTCTTAAATGATTTGAGACAAGTGTTTAATGATGATGATTGTTGTTTGTTTGTTCTGCAGTTTGGCGGCGATGTGCTGCTGCTGCCTGTTGGATGAGTGTTGCTGTGACCCCTCCATCCTATGCATCTGTTAGCCAAAGAACAAAATTCGTTGGTTGTCTTATTTATGTATTGTAGAAGAAAATCAAACTCTGTTTGAGAATAAAATTCGTTGGTTGTCTTATTTATTATTTATGTATTTTAGAAGAAAATCAAACTCTGTTTGAGAATAAAATTCGTTGGTTGTCTTAAAATTCTTTTTAAATTACTTTATACTCAATTTTATTAAGAATATTCTTTTTAAATTTCTATCATGATGCATATTTGTTGGTACCTTTTACTCAAATCTAGTTTAAAGAAAAAATGGGTACCATGCAGCTTGTCATTAGATTTGAAAAATTGTATTTAAGAGTGATTTTGTTCAATGCTAAAAAAAATTCACATACAATCTTTATAATTTTTTTTTTTTTTTTAATACCAAGAAGTGTGGGTGATGAATAAGGATTGGTGCTTGAACAAATTATCCTTGCTTTGAGCATTCATTGAACCAAATTTTTTTTTTTGTGACTCATGTGCATAAGGATATTTATAAGGGTGTATGTTGGGTGGTGGATTGGATCTATTGGATGGCAGGACCATGTGTACTATGGGGAAGTCCATGAGGTTTATCAAATACGTAAGAATACTTGTTAAGGAGTATTTGTAATTCTAGGAATTGATCAATTTTGTCAACTTCTACTCTATGGACTACATTGTGAAAAGTTGAAGCATAAATCCATGAGGTCCCTTTTTAAGTAATTTTCTCATGCGATGAGAATTCATTACCCTTGCCAATCTAGTTGTCAACCATGTGAGAGTGCATTTTTTATTTTCTATTGTGAATTGCATTCACATTTCTCAAAAGTCCCATAAGATAGGGCCCAAGGTGTGCATTTACTAAGCTTCTAAAACTATGTGACATCCTCCTAATGAAAATGACAAACATATCATTTTTTAGATTATAGTCTCACACAACAATCTTACATTGCAACATTTGTGTTTACAAGGAAGAGTACCTTTGTTGGCTATCATGACTTTAAAGCTATTGTATAGGCATAAGTAGTAGTTTGCTTATTCTACCACCTTGGGATAAATAAAGCTAGAGTGCTACCTATGTCGATGAGAATGGTTAGAAGACATTTGTTGAAATACCCTAACATCCTCAGAGTTTGAGATCAACTAGTAAGGATATCTCAGGTGTGTGCTCTTCCACAATATCAATGTCCTCTTGTTGTTCACCACTGGACTTGTCATTGGTCACATTACACCCAAGAGAGGTAGTGGTTGACTTTGCATCCAATAGGTATAATTTTTGTTTAGCTCATTTATGCCTTGAATTGCATTTTTCATCATAATTGTAGTAAAGGCCTTTATCTTAGCAAGTTTTTATCTCTTCCTTACTTAGTTGTTTGATGAGGTTTGTTTTGTTTTCTTGTGCCAAGGGACATAAAAATAATAGACATAGAGATAACTGGAAGGAAAAAATGCATATACCCATAACTATGATCCAAACCATACCAACTTAAATGTGAACATGGGATATACAACATCTCAAGAGGCATGGTCAAAACAAATGTGGCTTTTTCACAATAGGAGCAACAAAGATCGAAAAGCATTTTATCATGGAATGTGAAGCCTATAAGGACATCGAGAATGCATATGAGGACACTATGAAAGAGAAATCATTAATGGAACTTTTTGAAGAATTGAGAATAGAAAAAAAAAAATTCTGATCAAAATCAACAACAAAAATATACTTCAAAAGACGATTAAGACTATGTCAATTTTTTTGATTTTGTTCAACATTAAAACATTGAAACTTTAAATAGAAGGTCCAAGGTTTGAATCCAAAAGAGGTAGGGTTGTACATAATACTCCATCTTGTATTAAAACTCTTGGTCCTATAGACTATTTTGGTCTTGTAGTTATTATTTAAAATCATTTTATTTCAAACAATATAAATTCCATAAAAATCCTTTTTAAGCCTCCTCACCAATCTGAGTGTATGTAGTACCACTCGACCCCAAAAATTTATACAATATTTTATAGTTTGATCTAAAAAATGTTATGAATGGCATATTCTCTCATAATAATAGCATGCTAAAACAATGTAAATTAAAAAAAAAAAACATTAATTAAAGGTCAAACATTTAATTTCCCATAATTTTCAATAATAACCTTTTATATAATACTTGATACAAAAATAATAATTGGGAAAAATAGTTGATGTAGCCCGCACCAAGGCTTAAATCTCAACACCAAATAGCTCAATGTGACTAATTCATATAAAAAATAAAGGACAACCCTTTCGAAACCTTACATTTTTTGAAAAAGAAATTGAAAAAATTATATTAAAACAAAGATCATTTACAAGTTGGGATGAAACTCCTCCCAACCTTAGCCGAGGACACATGTTTACAATAGTAAAAAAATATTTGCATTGGATACAAATCTCCTAAACCATATATCGACAATGTCTATCCAAATTAGCTAAACACTGGATTTGGTCACCAACCTACCTAATCCTCTCATCCTCAATAGCCTTGCCACTGTGCCACTAAACCCCTACCTCATCGGTACCCATTTTAGCCAGGAAGTCTGCCACTTTATTTAGATCTCTATCCACATAAACTAGAATGACATCATCAAATTCCCTCCACAATTACTTAATTTAAGTGACAAGAATCATCAACCTCCATGTATTAAAAGCAAAGTTCCTCATGAAATATAGAGTTCCTACCAATATTTGAGAATCTGATTCTATGATTATCCTCATATAACCTTGTCTTACTGCCTAGATAGAAGTAGATTTGATAGCTAAGGCTTTTGCTTCATTGTTTGTGGCCTTGCCCAAGCCTTGCAGTTCCCAATAGAGTATTGTCCCAACATGATTCTTGCAGACCACTCCAATTCCAGCTCTACCTAGATTGCATTTTGTAATCCCATTAGTATTAATTTTAATCCAACCTTCTGGGGGTTGTTTTCAACTAGCTCTATGTTGTCCCTCTTGCACTTTTGACTTTATTCTCCATCATCCCTATATTAGATTGAGTTTCCTCATTAGCATACATAGCCAAAGTTTCTATGACTTTGCTCCAAATGATCTACCAAACCCCATTAAAGGATGAAAAGGTTTCAATAAAATTTATGTCATTTCTCTTCAACCACACTTGCCACCAAATGAAGTTTAATCCAAGCTTCCAACTATACAAGGAGCTTTAGATTTAAATCTACCCCTCTTCCATATTTCCCAAAGATTAATCTGATTTAAATCACCATTGGCTTGATTTTTATAAGATAAAAACCATAGCTTCCAGATCTGGCTCATGAACGAGCATTCAAACATCAAGTGGTCAGATGTTTCCTTGCTCTTGTAGCATAAAACACATTGATATGGACCAATGATTCCCCTACGTCTCATATTATCAAAAGTAAGAATTTCATTGTGCATAAACTACCAAGCAAAAAAGTTTACTTTTGGCTAACCATTGGATTACCAAATCTTTCTCCAATCCTCAACTTGATATACATGAGGAGGTTCTTGAAGGATCTTATCATATCCATCTTTCACTGTGTACACTCCAAGGCTCCTATAAACCCAAGCTTATTCATCCTTCTCATCTCTACCTCTGAGAAATATATTTGCCAATATTTTACTCATGATGGGTGCCAATTCTAGAGGAATTGGAATTGGCCACTCATCCAACTTCTTAAACTTATAATCCCCCAACTAACTAGTGTTGAAATAACTTTCAATCTTAGATCCAATCCTTGCTTTCTATGGATGTTTTAATTGGTTGTAGTTCTAGGGATTCAACAATTATAGGTGGATATTGATCCCATGAATCTATCCAAAAACCGTGCCTTCTCACCTCTCCCCGCTTTCCAAAATAATTCATCTTTCACTACCTGAGATCCTAACTTTAGAGCTTGCCACACTAAGGACCCATTACCATCCAAAGAGAAATGACTCACCTCATTTGGGTTTACTTATCCCAAATATTTACTAGTTAAAACTCTACTAAATAAAGAAGTTGGTTGGAAGATCCACCTCTAGTAAAGCTTTCCAACCAAAGATTTATTATTTAACTTTGATCTCCTCATTCCCAAACCTCCCTTTACCTTGGGTTGGCTTACTTTCTCCCAACTTACTAAGGATCATTTCCTCTTTCTTTTTACATCTCCCCATAAAATATTTCTAACCATCTTGTCCAACTCTTTCCATATGTTATGTGGGGAAGCAAGGATAGAAAGTTTAATCGTTTTTGAGACCAATGATTAATTCTTTCTTTGATACAATACAAAAGATTACTCCATATTTCTATCTTCAATTTTTCTAAATGAAAAGGGACCCCAAATATACCATTGGGAGAGAAGTCCTTGTGAATCCCAATATCTCTAAAATTTTATCCTGAAGCCTTCAATTAAGTTAAAATAATACCACTTTGGATTTTTTATCATCGATGACTTGGTTTGGGGCCCTAAGGTAAACATTTAAGAGTATCTCTATTCATTCTTGTTTCCTAAAGTTGGTCACTCCTACCAATTATGTATCATCTACAAACTATATATGAGTCAAAACCTCCTTACCTACCTTGATACATATTAGCAAACCCTATTGTCTTCTTCTCAATATGAGTCAACCCAAGCCTTCAGCCAATATGAGAAAAATATAAAGGGAACAAGGATCTCCCTGATGAAGGCCTTGAGTGGCTCCAAACGGTTGTGAGGGAAGACCTTTGATTAACACTAAGTATGTTGGAGTAGAAACACAACTCATGATCTATTATATCCAATTCTTGATAGAAATTGAAGGTTGCCATCATCCTTAACAAGAAGCTCACTCCACTCAATCATAAACCTTTGACATATCCAATATTATGAACATTCCCCTATTACTTGATATTTGCATTAAGCAGATTACCTCGTGAACTAGAACCATAACATCTAATATTTATCTACGCTCCATAAAACCTCCTTACTTCAATGAGATAATGCTACGTAGGAGAGGTTTTAGCCTCTCAACCATTACCTTTGTGATTATTTTATATATGACATTGCATAAGGTAATAGGTCTATAATTTGAAATATGCACCCCCTCCCCCCTTTCAAAATTAAGGTAATGAATGTATGATTTAATACTTTAAGCATTCTTTTACTACCTATGGATTCCACTATAATAGCCATTGCATCCTCCTCCAAGTTGTCCTAGAAGGTCTGAAGATATTTAATTTGTTAAATTTCTCTATTTCTAAAAGAAGTTTTGTTTTCAATCTCACAAAGTATATATTTATTATAATAAGAGTTTTAAATAAAGAACAACAAATCATACCTCCACCACCATTGAAAGAGCCCATTTAGGAATTGCGACTTTTATCATTAAACATTAAATTAATATATTATAAATATTAAATTAACGAATTAATTGTTTGACTTACAATACCTTAGATCAAAGAAAGGAAAAACAATATTTTTTTTTTCATTTGACGCAATTTTTGACATGGAATTTGCATTGCAATCAAATTCATGACTATTACTATAGAGCTTTCTAGAAAGTAAACTATGTCTATAAATATCGACGACTCCATGTGATGACTCATTGTTTGTACAATTTAAACTTGATTTTTTCTTAGGCATCCACCAGTAATATGGTTTTGCTTCTTAGAATATTATATACTTGTTATTAAGTTAATTACTTTATACTTTTTTTTTATAAGATGGACGAAGGGGTTTTGAAAGGTGCCCCAAACCTTTTACAAGAGTGGATCAACCAACCATATGGAAACAAGGAGTAAAGATATCAACATAACAAACCAAAAAGGATCCACAAAACAGACAAACAACAAAGATACATAATAATTGAGCAAGACAAACTGTAAATTTTCCCAAGGGAACCCTACCATCACAGACCGGAGCCATTTGAAAACACAAATTATCTCCTTCAGACTTCATTACCTATTTGATTTTATCCATCTGGAAAATCCTCCTACCAAATTGTGCATCTTTCTTGCAAAAGTCCCAAGTTTACTACAAAAAAAATTGATCTATTTCCCTCCCTTTAAACATGCTTAATCTCAACCGCTTCGAGGGTTAAAATTATGTTTGGGTTTCAGCAAGTTTGTTTGTGATCGTCCAAGAAGGGACCTGAAAACCTTTGAGGATATTAATGATATTGAGAGAATCCCCTTCAATAATTACCTTCCTACCATTCAAATTTTTTAGTTGATAAACCATTTGAAAGAGAGCTCGTGCCCCCGCAAAATGATTAGTTTGATGATCTAAATTTTCAGCGAAAGCCAAAAAAATCCTCTCGTCAGAGTCTCTAATAAATCCCCCTGCACCAGCTGGTCTCAAATTCCCTTTAGAAGCTCCATCAAAATTTAGCTTCAACCAACTAGGAGGAGGAGGTTCCCAAATAGTAGTATGTATGGTAGGAGCTTCAAGGTGATGTTTGGGAGAATAATCTATAAATCCAAGAGTCGACTCCACCGTCAACTCCCCAATGGAAGTGACTTTATCTAAATAAATTGCATCAATATTCTCAATAATGGCACCAACAACACAAAGTACCACGAACTCAATCGGATGGGAGATATTTTTAAAGGCCCTAGAATTCCTCTCCTTCCAAATACACCACCAAACATGAGGTAAACCAAAGGACCAAAGAGCTTGAAGATGCAATATAGAAATGGAGACCTCCATTGAACAATCAAGTTAGACAGTAACTTTGAGAAAACCCAAACCACACTAACGATCCTCAAGAACTGGGAGAAGACAAACTGATAAAAGGGATGGTCAAACAACAGGTGCATAGGTGATTCTTCAGCACTACCACATAGGTAGAATCTGTTTGGGATAACCAATATCCTTTTCTACGTATTAGCCAAATATTACTACTAGGAAACCATGGATCAAAGGGAACATCTAACATTAGGTAGGCTGACTTAACAGAAAAGCAATCACCTTCTCAGCCCCCCACAATTTGTCTTGTCTATCTTGGTTAGGAATAACCATCCACTTTAGGATTTCCATCAGAGCTTTTAATGTAATTTCTTCTTTCTACGAAATCCCTAGAAAACAAATAATTTCTAGCATTTTCTATCATTAATAGAGACAATGAAGTCACATACCTTCAGCTCGAAAGCTTGGCTTGTGATTGGTTCCACCATACTCAGGTGAGGATATGATTATAAAGTTCTATTAGTTGCCCATGTGTCTTTCCAAAAAATAATACTTTACGCATTACCTAACACACATCTTCCACCCTTTATGATATTAGAGTGACTGTTAACAATGCTACGACCAAATGTTTAGCCAAGGGCGGGACTTGGGTCTATGAGAAAATTACCAATATTACCTAAATATTTTGCTGCCAATATTTTAACCCAATTAACATTATATTTTTGAACCAATCTCTAGTCCTCTTTAACAATTAGTGCTATCTTTAAAATTTTTATTCTTCTTAAGCCCATACCTACCAACTCTTTCCTAATGCACACCTGATCCCATGCCACAAGCAAGAACTTCTTCTTATCCTCAGAACTAGACTAGAGAAAGGATCGTTGAATTCAGATAAATTTTTAAGAATATTTCTTGGAATTCGAAAGAGAGAAAGGAATTACACTAGTATGCTCTACATGGTAGACTTAACTAGCATACCTTTACCTGCTTGGCTCAAAAGTATCCCTTTCCATATTGTCAATTTTCTCTGAACTCTTTCTACAACTTGTTCCCATAGAAAAGTCTTAATCCCCTTTTTGAACATTGGTAGTCCCAAATAAACTGAAGGAAGAGAGTCGATCTCACATTCCAAGATCTCAACAATTTTCCTTTGCCTATTGATAGGAGTATTCAGGAAGAACACCTTACTTTTCCTCAAACTCATTTTCTGCCCAATCGCTCTTTCATAGTCCTAGAGGATCTCTTTGACAGCTCTAGCCTAATGGATTGAAGCTAAAAAGGATAATAATGTATCATCAACAAATTGGTGGTGTGAGATCGGGTCAATGGCAGCTACAAGTTTGATTCCCACTACTATGGGATTTGCCTTCAAAGCTCTTCCCAAATACTCATCTAATAAAATAAATAGATACAGATACATAGGATCCCCTGACGAATGCCTCTACAACTACTAATGTAACCAATTGGTGATCCATTAACTAAGATTGATAATTTTTCTGATGATATATAAGCTTTGAATAATCTAATCCAACAAGGCTTGAAACCAAATTTCCCTAGATTTCTAAGCATAAAGCTTCACAAGACCTGGTCGTATGCTTTATTCATATCATGTTTGAGGAAAGTTACTAGCATTCTACTTTATTCTATATAGTGAATCAACTCATGCACTGCAATAACACCATCCAAAATTTGTTAGCTTGCTACAAATCCACTTTAAGGATGGTCAATAATTATTGGAAGACATACTTTGACCCTGTTCGCCATAGTTTTAGTGAGAATTTTAAAAAGTGTATTGCAGAGGCTAATGGGCCTAAAATCAAAGAAATATTTATCACCCAATGACTTCGGGATAAGAACTAAAAATATTGAGTTTACATAAGGTGGAATTAAATTAAACTCTTGAATTTCCCTCATAGTTGAATAGATGTCACCACCTACGATGTACCAGAACCTTTGAAATAAAATAGGAGGAAATTCATCCAACCCTAGAGCTTTCAGCCCACCCATAGAGAAGACAATGGCCCTAATTTCCTCATCCCAAAATGGAGCATAGAGGTCTTCGTTCATATCATTTGAAACCAAGGGGGATGTGCTGCAACAACCTTTCTTTAGCTTGAAGATCCCTCTCATCCCTAGAGCAAAAGAGGGTTTTGAAAAGCTCAATCTCTTCTTCCCTGATTTCTATAATATCCTTTGAGATAACACCATCTAATTTCATAATTTATCTAACTCTATTATTGCTCCTATGCCTTAAGGTGGATGTGTGAAATAATTTTGTGTTCCTATCACCTTCACGGAGTGAGGAATCTTGATTTTAGATACCACAAAATTTCTTCATCTGCTAGCACACTATGGAAATTTGCTAACAGTTTTCTTTCCCTATGTTTATCCCCTTTAGTCAACTCTCCTGAATCCAAATTTAATTCAACTTCCTTTAATTGTTCAACCAACTCCTTTTTCCTCCAGGACACATTCCAAAAAATGTACTTGTTCCAAATCTTAACATTAGCTTTAACAAATTTGAGCTTTAAAGCCACTTGATAAATAAGAGGGTTTGAAAAACCTTGAGACCACCATTCCAAAAGTTTATATTCTAAGACTTTATGTTGCAACCACATTGCCTCAAACCTGAACGTTTTGGGAAAAAAACTAGGGTTTGGGACTTTTTCAAATACCATAGGATTATGATCAGATCCTACTTTGGGGAGAGAGCAAAGGGATGCATCTTAGAACACTAGAAGACCTTCCTTGGAGACTAACATCCTATCCAACCTAATCTGAATATTTTTATTGCCTAGATGATTGTTACTCCAAGTGTATTTAGACCCCTTCAAATCCACAACCATCAACTCTTGATTATTAATAAATGCAACTAAATCCTCTATCCTTTTAGAACCAAAATTACTACAACCCTTTTTATTCAAAGGGTATAAGGGGTATTGAAATCCCCAGCAAGAATCCAAGCTTCCCCCTTGAAAAATTCTCTCATAAAGGTTAGAGACTCCCATAGAAGATTCTTATTAGGGGTTGTATTAGGGGCATAAATACTAGACATAATCCATCTTTGTCTAGAGTCCTTACGACAAAATAAAATATTAATCACTCTATCATAAATAAATAGGATGGATCCATCCAATTTCTCAGGGTTCCATAGACAAAGAAGACCCCTAGAAGCTCCATTGGTAGAATTTTTTGTAAAACCTACTTCCTTCTAAACTAAATTTTTAACTACCTCTGCATTAGAACTATCCATCTTTATTTCTTGAATAAATATAACATCAGGTTTTACCTCTCCCCCGAGTGTTGCCAAAATTCATTGCTTGGAGGACCCATTCAGATCTCTAATATTTCATTATAACAACTTCATCTTCGATATTTGGAGCCATTATTCCCACTCAAAGAATCGAAGGAGCTACAAAATGTGTTAAGTTTTAGTTGTTTACCTTTTCTATCCTTCTCTTTCTCAAACTTTCATTGGGAGTGGTGTTCATCAGTAATTTATGACTTTGCCTCACAGATCCTCAATGCTTTGTTAGAGGGTTTCCCTGCCTTACGATTACCTTCGACATCCATCTGACCTTTTTGGATGCTTTTGGTTTTGGGTTTGGAATTGGCTATGCTTGAAGAGCCCACCCTTAGGAATGATGACCGTTTCAACTTGAGCAAGGTTGACAACTCTTGATCAGAAGCCTCACTAGGCTTCTGGGGGAGCAAACTTTTTCTATGACTAGCTCCTTAGAGAGTAAACTTTGATAGGAGTTATGAAAAAATTGTGAAGGGATTAAAGTCTCCGTCACCAAGTCTTTTGGGAGAACTTGGTCTAGGATTTTACCTCTAGATGGGTTCATATTCTAGATCACCACTTTTCCAGACTCATTAACATCCACCACAGGGACTTGTTCCATTATCCTTCCTTTGTTTCAAGCTCATTCGAAATCAATTTATGATAGACTGGCTCATAAGGGGCCCCTATTCTTAGATTAAAAATTGGTCTTTTGGTCTCATTCTTCCTTTGGATACCCCCATCTGGGGTCTTACGAAAGCATGACCCAAATGAGTGACCATACCTCTTATAGGTAGAACATCTCATGGGTTTGTTCTCATAAATAATCGACTTAATACAAGGACCTTATCTGGACACAAGCTCAATTTAGCTAGGTAAATCAGCCTTCGAGTCTGCCATGATGCACATTCTGATGAAAATCATCCTGGTCTTGGATCTGGTAGTTGATTTAATCAAGACCAGGCCCCCAATAGCTTTAGCTATGTCCCACAAAATATCTTCATGCCAAAGATGAAAGGTAAATCTGGGAGTCACACCTAGAGAGGGGTCAAGTTCACCTTTTGCATCTTGGGGTTGAATTTTGGATACCATTTTTTGTAGAAAGAGACCCCTCTTTCAAAAGAACTAGGGGCCTTCACCTAAAAAGCAGTTCACATCCTCCTCATAGTTCAATTTAATGAGGAAGAAAGCATTAGATATTGCAAAAATATCAAGCGATCCCAGTGCCTTCCATTTGAGAATTGTCCAACACCAGATAAAGTCAATATTTGATTTGCCACCATCGAACTTGCTGACCAGATTCCATGACCCTTTCTCCATAGTCATATCCAAGAGTTTTTTCGGCACCACCAACTTATTACAAACTGGAGAAATTTCAAAGAGGGATTTTGAGAGATGAGGTTGCAAGCCTTTAGTGATAACCGTAGCAAAGGAGGACACCCTAGGGTTAGAGATGTGGCCAAGCCTTGGGGACCCACTCACGAGTGCCCTAGAGGACACCCCACTACAACCAAGCACACATTTTTCCCTTTCCTTCCTAACCAGCCCCTTGAGGGTCGCACCTTCCTCCTATCCACCCAACCCTCCAACTCCCTATAGAGCACCAATGCATCCATCTTCCTACCAACCACCAGACCTTTCAGATTCACGTTGATCATTAGTGCTTTCTTCTATTGCTACCCTAACACTGTTGTGATTGCCTTCGATGCCCTAGCACTACTGCGACACTATTAAAATATTTTACTATTTTTCTTTCTACCTTTTCTACCCTAGCATTGCTACACTTGCCTTCGTTGCCCTAGCACTATTGCACTACTTCGCTTCCCTAGCACTGCTATGACACTATTAAAATATTTTTACTTTGTTACCCTAGAACTACTGCACTCGCCTTCGATACCCTAGCACTATTGTGTCATTGTTAAAAAAAAGTTTACTTTATTGCCCTAGCATTACTACAACATTGTTAAAATATTTTTACTTCATTGCCCTAGCACTGTTGCGACACTTATAAAATATTTTTACTTCGTTGCCTTCCATGCTCCTTCAGCCTTTCAATTAGCATCCCAACCTTTCGTTGTAGCTCCTTTAGTCGACCCAGCCTTCCACTCTCCTTCAGCCTTATCAGCCTTCCACGTTCCTTGAACCATCCAAGCCTTCCACCCAACATCCCATCCTTTCATTATAGCTCCTTCAACGAAGTGTTTCGAAACTCGCAACTCGCTATAAACTTGGGAGCCAAATTTTTGCGAGTTCTCGGCAACTCGCAATAAACTCGAGAAAACTTGAAATAAAAACATCCAAAAATTTTAAAAAAGAAATAGACAAACAAATAATTTTTTAACCTAAGGTCACAACATTAGGCTCTCAATCTCATGTCGATCCTGTGTCCTTGGCATTGGAAGGAGATACATAAAGCTTGCGAAACATTCAAAAATGATATAAGGAAATAAATCATCGAGAATGCCCATTGGCATGTCAGACGATTAGGGCCTCGATAGAAATTAGCATTTATGCTAATGTCGCACCTTTCTAATCTTAGTCCCTCGATAAAAAATAGCATTTACGCATAATGTCGCACATTTCTAATCTCAGCCCCTCATACCCCGCCTCGGCCCTTCGAATCCTTTGACTTAGAAAACGGATTCGTCTTCCCATCCCAATGCATTAAATGCACCCCCAACTACTTGATCGTAAAGCAAGGCCCATGACATTTGACACGTTATATGTAACATTAACAAACGAGCCTAACATATGTAGAGGCGAAGATAAGCATCGTGTATGAGTCGTTGCATAGCTGCACACAAGTGTGTCCAATTGGTGTCTCATTAAGGATAATGTCTTAAGGATATCAAGCACTACACGGTCCAATCAATTATGGCTTTAACAAAGTTTTTGTTTCTGGGTGTGAAGAAATCTGCTTTTTGTTTTTGTGTGAACCATGAAGTGGAGACTTGAGTTTATGACGTATTAATGAGCTTTGTCTAGGGTTTGTGCTTTTTTTTCATGTTGATTTTGAGTGAGTCTGAGTATAAATCATGGTTGTAGTTTTTGCAAGGCCTTTGTATTTGAGTACTTGGAGTTCATATTTATCAGTTTACGTGTTGGTAGAATTGTGGCAGTGGAAGACTCGAAATATTTATCCCTTCCTTACCTTGACCCCTGCCTCCCCTATCTCAGCCTCAGCCTCCCCTGCCTTTCCCTTGCTTCCCCTGTTTGTCTCCTGCCTCGGCCCTTGCTTCTCTCCGTACAAGTCTCGGTGAGTAATCATCTAGTACTCAACAAATAATGGGTAACTCGTTGCGAGTTACTTGACCTGAGTTTTTTATTAGAAAAACTCGTAGGCCTCCCTGACCCACAAGTTTCGCGGGTACTCGCGAGTAACCTACGAGTTTCGAAACACTGCTTTAGCCAACCCAACTTCCATGCTTCTTCAACCAACTTAGCCTTTCACGCTTCTTCATCCTTGATACTCCAAATATCAACTCGTCTTTCAGCCTTCCATGCTCTTTCAGCCTCCAGCCTTCCACGCTCCTTTAACCTTCATATTTGGTGATCATTAAAGCACCAAACCATTTGCCAGATCCCTTAAGGGGCAACCCCCTAGTTGCTTTCCATGTCCTACCTTAAAAGAGTTGACCTTATTATAATTATATAAATATAATAATATAATTTAATTTAAATTAAATATTAAATTAAAACTAGATCTAAACATTAATAGTAAATGAATAGCAAATACATGAATACAATTTAATAGAAGAGAGGTGATGATTACATGAATGAAATTTAACACAATCAATGCTAGCCTTGCTATTGATACATGTAATTTACAATGCTAATGATTCATAATAATTTTAGTAAAAGAATCAATTTTAATTTATATACTAAAAGAATATTATGTAGTTATACTATGATACATTTATTAATTTAATATAATAAAATAATAATAAATAATGTTTATATTTTTAAATTTTTGTAATTATTATTATTTTTTAAGTTCGCTTATTTTTTAAATATAATTTTTTAAGTATATATATATATATATATATATATATATATATATATATATATATATATATATATATATATATATATATAGTTTTAAAGGAATGATATTTATTTGGTTTGAAAAATTTTAAATTTAGAAAGAAACAAATTTAATCTAAATTATGAACACAACCAAAAGAAATATATAGAGGTGCAGATAAATGAAAGGAAAAAGTTTATATATACTAACTAAGATCTAGTTCGTACCAATTCAAATGTGAAGATGCGACAAACAACATCTCAAAACAAATATGTGACTTTTGCACAATAGGAACAATGGAGATGGAATAGCATTTTTTTTGTTATGGAATGTGACCTATAAGGACATCAAGAATGAATAAGAAGACGCTTTAAAAACGAACTCATTAATGGAATTTTTTAAAGAATTGAGAAGAGAACAAAAAAATGGAAATTTTCATTAAAATCAACAACAATAATACACTTCAAAAGATGATAAGAGGATTCAAGTTTTTTAACTTTGGAATTTTTTGAAGAACTGAGAATAGGAAAAAAAAAACTTCTCATTCAAATCAACAATAAAAATACACTTCAAAAGATGATAAGAGAATGTCAAGTTTTTTAACTTTGTTAAACAATTTTATTGTTGAATGTTGTTAAGACATTGAAACTTTGAATAAGATGTCTAAGGTTTGAATCTAAAAAAATAGGATTGTATACAATACTCCATCTTGTATTAAAGCTCTTAGTTCCCAGTGTAATTAAAATTATTTTATTTCAACAATATAAATTTTATAAAAATCCTTTTTCGACCTTTGATCAATCTAAATGTGTATATAAAACCACCAAATATTTATAATTAAATATAAAAATGTTATAAGTGACGTATTCTCTCATCAATGTTAATTGTTAAAAAACTTTAATTAAAGGTCAAACGTTTAAGTTCTATAATATCCAATAATTATTATTTTTTTATCAAGATGGATGTGGGATTTTTGTTCTTCCTTCAAAATTTTTCCATAAATGTAACAACCTACCTAATACAATTATTATTTTCAAATAGATTAATAAGCTATACTTGCTTTTGCTCTTAGAATATAGTATTGTTGATAGCATTTGTAATCGCAAGAATAAGTACCCTTTTTCAAGCGGATAAATAAGGGTTGACCGTAAGAAATAAGGAAAAATATGATGAAGGCATGAAAAATTACCACGGCTCATGAGTACATGGAAGCTCACACAGTTGCATTCATATAACTGCATCCATATAAATGCATTTTAAATGTTTGACTCGTATTGCGTGTATATCTTGTTTGTTGATTGCATGCCTCTGAAAAAAGAATATTTTAAACCTCTAATGGCAAGGAAAGTGCCAAAGTATGGAACCTATTCTCCACTAGCAATTTTTTCCTTCTTCCTTCATACTTTTTCTCTAAAATGACATTATAAATATCATAGGTCATTCTCAACGACAACTTAATATTCTGAGCTTTGGTTCTTTTTCGAAAGGTCAAAGGTCTAAAGTTCAAACCACGACTTTGGCTCTTTTTCAAAAGGTCAAATATCGAAGGTTCAAGCTGCTTCATGTGTATATTATTGTGTGTTAAATCTCTTATTGATAAGCTCAACTCTCTTACCCCTAATACCTATTATATATTAAATCCCTTATCGATAAACTCAACTCTCCTACCTTAAACATAAATAATAATAAAAATTCACATTAACTAAACCTTAAAAAAAACATCAAAAACCAAATCCACGTACCCAATTATCCTAACATTGGGACTAAGCCTGCCTTCCGTGATGAGGCACCTCCAATGCAATCTATAAACCAAGTCAACGTTTCTATTTGCATTGTCACCTCAATCGAACTTAAATTTTAATTTGGTCCAAGTCAACGTTTCTAATTGCATTGTCACCTCAATAACTTAAATTTTAATTTGGTATTATTGTTTTTTATTAAAATTAGTGTGATTCTGATGTTTAATGTTGGATATCTTTACTTTAATTATAATTTTGATAAAGATGGAAGCTAAATTTATTAATAAGGATTAAACATAGATACACCACACCTTAAATTAAGGCTTAAATTTTTTAAAACCAAACTTCAAAACATTACATTATTTTCTTACAACAATTTAATTTTATTATTACTTAATTCTATCTCATGGCACACGTATGACATGCCAATAGAAATGACGAAGCCTTGGAATTACATGCCACTTTGGTGCAATCAATATCCTTCAACTTAACATACCTTTCTCACATACGTCCAAAAAAAATTGTTTTCATGTATGCGTTATCCAAAGCTTTAACATGCCTTTCACACAGACGTCCAAAAAAATTTTGTTTTCGTGCATGCCTTGAATGGATGCTAGCTAAAAATATCGTTAATGATTTTTAATTTATATATATTTTTAATATTAAAAAATAAAAAAATTAATATTAAATTAAAAACAAAATTTATTTAATAAAATAAATTATATAAATAACAATTCTCTTTAACATATCCAATGCATTTTTTTTAATACGTGGTTTTACTAGATTTAAAGGCAACCAATCTTCAAACTTATTCAAAGACAGGAAATCAAGGCAATAAGTCAAGCCAAAGTCCATTGATTGTAAATGCGAGATCACAAAATTCATGTGAAACAACATCACAAAGTCCATGTGAAGACAATATATTGGGACTGAGTTTCTTCCTCAACTACCATGTGAGCAATAAATTGGATATTGAGAGATTTTTTCTTTTAGTATTTATTGGTTGGTTAAATAATTTAATATTTTAAAAGGTAAAGTTTTATTAATTTTATTTTATTTAATAATTTTAAAATTTATAGAAATAATTGATTCGTTAGATTTTTTTGGTATAATATTACAAATGGATTGGGGAAGCTAGGGTTTCAACTGCAACAAGTGATGGAGATTGGGTTAGGGTTTTGAGTATCATTATGATCCTCAACCTTAACATACCAATGCACAATATTGGGATTGTAGAAGAGAATGAATACGATAATAGCTCCTTTCAACCGACTGTGCAAGTTAATGTTGAGAATGGTCCACAAGGTAACCCTCGTTTTGTTGATGTAATTCTTTCATTACCTGAAGTTGATTATGCATGTCATAGTTTAGAATCACTCATCCTTATCAAGTATTTCGTTGGACGCATCCCTAATGGGTCTTCCCTTAGGGCCTGGGTTAATGAAGCTTGGACTCCTCATGAAGTTAAGCTAACGATGGTTCAAAAACCTTACAAAGGTTTTTTTTTTGTTTCGCTTAATGGAAACAATCCATGTTAAGGTGATTTATGAACATGACCTTTGGTACATGAGAAGCTTTGTGCTTGTTTTTGCTCCTTGGACACGTGATTTTTCTATTTCTAAGGAAAGATCTACCAAAGTCCCTATGTGGGTGGAATTTCAAGGACTCCCTCTACCTTTGTGGCCCTTTCTCAGTGGCATAGCAATCCCTTTAAGGCGTGTCGTTTTGGTGGAGGCGGACAAATTTTTTCATGCATGCCCTCAAAAACATGTTTCCATCGAGATTGGTATTTCTCGAGATCTCAAGGATTCTATTGACATACAAGTTGGTGAAACTATGCTATCCCAACAGGTCCTCTACATTAACTTGTCCAACACATGTTTTCAATGTTAGTCCTCAGCACACAAGATCAAAGATTATCCCTTGATCTCTCATAACAAGAACAAGTAGAGCCCCACCACACCGAATGCGCCCACTCCTCAATCTTAGGAGGATGGTTGGATGATTGTGGGAGGGCGTAAAAATCCACATTTGGTTGCTTCTAAAGGTACACAACCCAAGTCAACACATATCTCACAACCGGTAAAAAAGGGTATGAAAAGGAAAAAGTTGATCCCCTAGTTGAAACTACCAACAATGAGGCTCCTCAGTGTCAATAAATTTATCCCAAGGGATGCAATAGAGGTTTCTTCATAGTCTGCCCAACCGACCACTCCTCTAGTACATTTCCCCTTGGTTAATGCAAGGTACTCTTGCAGCTCGAGAAGAGGATCTGTAGAGGATGTCGCTCCAGAGAAACGACTTCATATGACTAGTGTTCGATTAGGCAGTTATGTTCCTGATTCATCCAACAACTACAGTGTGTTGGATTATCTTAACGGTGGTGAGAATATGTCATTGGATGCAGAGCCATCATCGATGGAATTGGTGGTTCCTATGGAGGAAGCAAAATCTAAAGTTCCTTCTCCTTCTGTGCGGTTTCAACGTTCTCGTAGTCCTCGATAAGGGAAAGAAGATGGAGACAATCTACCCAAAAAAAAGTTTCAACCTTTCAACTCAAGAATTCCAATAGCTTTGCGGTATTGGACAAACACAGAATGATGGAGCAATAAGTCTACTTAGTGCCTAGAGATACAGTTCTACAATTTAAGGTTTTTTGTTACTCTAATTTATTTTTCTATGCTTATTTATGTTGTGTATTCACCCTTTTAGAGATTGGTTTTTTCTATTCTAGGGTTTTGAGTATCATTATAATCCCCAACTCTGGTAGACCAATGCATAATATTGATATCGCATAAGGGAATGCATGCAATAATAGCTCCTCTCAATTGAGTGTGCAAGTTTGTGCTAAAAATGATCCACAAGGCAACCCTTGTTTTGTTAATATAATTCTTCCAACTAACTATACAAGTTTGTGTTGAGAATGGTCCATAAGGTAACCCTCGTTCTGTTTATGTAATTCTTTCATTGCCTGAAGTTGATTCTACATGTCATAGTTTAGAATCACTCATCCTTTTCAAGTAGACGCATCCCTAATGGGTCTTCCCTTAGAGCCTGGGCTAATGAAGCTTGGACTCCTCATGGAGTCAAGCTAACGATGGTTCAAAACCTTATAAAGGTTTTTTTTTTTTGCTTTGTGGAAACAACCCATGTTAAGGCGATTTATGAACATGGCCACTGGTACATGAGAAGCTCTCTGCTTGTTTTTTCTCCTTGGACCCATGATTTTTTTGTTTCTAAGGAAAGATCTACCAAAGTCCCTATGTGGATGGAATTCCAAGGACTTCCTCTACCTTTGTGGTCCTTTCTCAATCGCATAGCAACCCCTTTAGGGCGTGTCATTTTGGTGGAGGCGGATAAATTTTTCCATGCACGCCCTCAAAAACATGTTTGCGTCGAGATTGATATTTCTCGAGATCTCAAGGAGTCTATTGACATACAAGTTGGTGACACTATGCTATCCCAGTGGTTCCTCTACATTAATTTATCCAACACATGTTTTCGGTGCTAGTCCTCAGCACACAAGATCAAAGATTATCCCTTGATACCGCATAATAGGGACAAGCAGAGCCCCACCACACCAAATGCGTCCAATCCTCAACCTTAGGAGAATGGTTGGATGATTATCGGAGTGCCTAAAAATCCATATTTTGCTGCTTCTAAAGGTACACAGTCCAAGTCGGCACATGTCTCACAACCGATAAAAAAAGGTATGAAAAGGAAAAAGTTGATCCCCTAGTTGAAACTGCCAACAATGAGGCTCCTTAATCTCAACAGATTCATACCCCAAGGGATGAAATAGAGGTTGCTTCACAGTTTGCCCAACCGATCAATCCTCTAGTACATTTCCCCTTGGCTAATGCAAGGCGCTACTACAACTCGAGAAGGAGATTTGCAAAAGAAGATGTCACTCCGGAGAAGCGACTTCATATGACCAGTGTTCAGTTATAGAGTTATGTTCCTGATTCATTCAACATCTATAGTATGTTGGAGTATCTTAACGATGGCAATAATATATCGTTGGATGTAGAGCCATCATCGATGGAATTGGCGATTCCTATGGAGGAAGCAAAATCTAAAGTTCCTTCCCCTTCTATGCGGTTTCGACGTTCTCGTAGTCCTCGATAAAGGAAAGAAGATCGAGATAATCTACCCGAAAAATAGTTTCAACGTTTCAACTCAAGAATTCCAATAGCTTTGCGGTATTGGACAGACACAGAATAACAGAGCCATAAGTCTACTTAGTTCCTAGAGGTATAGTTCTACATTTTTAGGTTTTTTGTTACTTTAGTTTATTTTTCTATGCTTATTCATGTTGTGTATTCGTCCTTTTAGGGGTTGGTTTCGGTTTTGTATAAATGACCTTGTGCCTCGAGTTGTGATCTTTCTAGCTTCCTTTTTATTAAATATAATTATTGGTTCCACTAAAAATTTATAGAAACATCTAATTATATAAGCTAATTCCTTATATAAGGAAAAAACAAAAACATGGAAGTCACCTCTCACCATTTTCACTAAAAGGGGAGGCATAGACAAATTGACACCTAATCCAACTCCTTCCTTATTCAATTATAAGATGCCGGGTGTACAAATGACCAACAACACACTAAAAAAAAATTGGACTTTTTAAAACCTCATTAATCCCTTCCCCACAACCCAAAGGACCCACTTAGCAACTAGAAATTCATCGAACCAACATATCATACACATTAAAATTAAATTCATTAATTTTTAATTTAAAAGTTAAAATTAAAATTAAATAATATATTTAATTTGTTAAATTTTTATATTTTTTAAAAATATTTTTAATTTTTTTTTGTTGGATAATAAAGGGTTGTATTCGGGTCATCCATCCTTGACAAATTACATCTCTATTCTTTAGATCTTGAAAGTTTACAAATAGATACACTTCTCATCTCAATTGAGATGCTATAGCTAAAAACATACATCATTTTACATAAAAAGTATGATTTCTTGATTTTCATTTTTTGGATCTTTTCAAATTTTTGTATGAATACAATTACTTCAGAATTTAGCATCTTTCTTGACATTTTCTTATAGCATCCTTCACAATGCCAAAACTTCACCTCTACTATCTATGCCTTGTGTCTTAGTAGAGTAATATTTCCAAAACATCGCACTATCATAGTCCGCTTTACCAAATCTGAATTGCTAGTTTCCTTCCTCGTTGAAGTCATAGCCCTTCATTGCTCTTCCCATCATTCGAACCCTAGTTGGCAAATATTTGCAATTTCATTTTTCGTGACTTGAAAAATCATCACTACCTTTGTTTTGAATGGTTGACTTCACAATGTCGTATCTCCCTCAATATTGCTCAGATTTTTGCATATGACCACTCATTTTTAAGGTATTCAAATTCTACACAAATTTATCCAAGAATCAGCTAAATCGGATAACTCTTTGTGAAGATATGACTCCTAAACGATGAGACATTTTTTAGAAAAAAACCCTAATCTTTCGCACTTCACAATTTCGTTTTTCGCGACTTGAAAAATCGTCAGTGCCCTTGTTTCGAATGTTTGACTTCATAAGATCATATCTCCCTCAATATTGCTTGAATGTTTGCATAAGACCACTCATTTTAAAGCTATTCAAATTCTACACAAGTTGGTCCAAGAATCGATTGAATTGGATAACGTTTCGCGAAGATATGTCTCCTAAAAAAGTAGACATTTTTTAGAAAACACCCTAATCCTTCGCACTTTGCAATTTTGTTTTTCTCATTGTAAACAACCTTCCATGCTTCTTCAGTCTTCCCAACCTTCCACTTACCATCCTAGCCTTTCGTTGCAACTCCTTCAACTAGACCAACCTTCTACGCTCCTTCAGCTTTATAAGTCTTCCACGTTTCTTTAATCTTATCAGCCTTCCACGTTCCTTCAACCATCCCAGCCTTCCATCTAACATCCTAGACTTTCGATGTAGCTCCTTTAGCCAATCCAACCTTCCATGCTCCTTCAACCAACCTAGCCTTCCACGCTCTTTTAGCCTTGACACTCCAAAAATCAACTCAATATTCAACCTTCCACACTCTTTCAACGTCTAGCCTTCCACACTCCTTCAATCTTTAAATTTATTGATCATTAAAACATGAGACCATTTACCAAACCCCTTAAAAAGCAACCCCTAAAACAAAGTGTTTATCACATAAAATTAAAATGTTTTTAAATTTCATACAATAGAACTACAACTTTCGTCGTTATCAAGAGTTTTAAATAAAAGCAACAATCAAGATCTGCCCCAGTATTACAACATCCTAGTTAGGAACTAGGACTTTCATTGTTTTCTAATTACTATAATACGAGTTTTAAATATTAAAAAAAGTTAGACCCCTCGTTAATCCCTTCTCCACAACCCAAAGGCCCACGTAGCAACTATACATTAAATTAAATAAAAGACTTTAATCCGTTAATTTATACATATTAAATTAATGTATGATATTTAAAATTGTTAAATTTATGTATTTTTAAAACAAGATTTGTTTAAGAGTTTTAAATAAAGAACAACAAATCAGACCTCCCCCACCATTGAAAGACCCAGTTAGGAACTGCAACTTTCGTCTTTAAACATTAAATTAATATATTATAAACATTAAATTAACGAATTAATTGTTTGACTTAAATAGCTTAGATCAAAGACACGCAAAACAATAAATTTTCTTCCATTTGACGCCATTGCTGACGTGGAATCCGCGTTGGAACCGAACGCATGACTATTACTACACAGCTTTTCAGAAAGTGAACTGTGTCTAGTAATCTGGTTTGGCTTCTTAGAATACATTTAGCCATTCTCAGGTTTCCTTTCAGCCATTAAATTTGCATCTCTCCCAAAGAAAAAAAAAAAAAAAACCTGTAATATCGGATCCGAAATACGGCTATCCATACTCGCCTCAAGGTAATGATATATGTTTAGTATGGTCTGTAGTGCTTTGTAGTTAAAACTTTGTTTAATTTGATTTGTGGGCTTTGTTTAATACGGCTATACAGACAGAGAATTAGTAGTTGACTTAAATGACCCCTCCATGTTAACGTGGCTCAATTATTATTATTATTTTTAAAGGCAGTTATTTTTTAAATTTAATTTTAAAATGTATCAAGGAAATGGTTTTCATTTGGTTTGGTGTATACTTTTTCACACTCGTCTATATGAAAGGTGGTGGAACATCGCCGCCGAATCCCCTTTTATAAGATCTGGCCCACTCTTTAGCCAACTAATTTGTTGGAAAATAAAAGTTGTGTTTCATATAATATTTTGTTTTTAATTAATTAAATAATATTTAATATATTGTTTTGCTAATGGTTTTTTAAGTTTATTTATTTAAATATTTGAATTAAAAAGAGAGTTTAAAGTCTAAATTATTACGGTAAGTCTTGAAATATTTTATATATATTATTTTTGTTGAGATTATTTTTCTTAAAATAATAAAATATTATATACTTATTATTAAGTTAATTATTTTATATATTTTTTTTAAAGATGGACAAAAGGGTTTTGAAAGGTATCTCAAACCTTTTACAAGAGTGGATCAACCAACCAACAAAATAGACAAACAACAAAGCTACATAATAGTCGAGCAAGATAAACAACAAAGTTTCTCAAGGGATCCTTATTTTCGCAGATCAGAGCCATTTGAAAGCATAAATTATCTCCTTGAGATTTCATTGTCTATTTGATTTAATCCATCTGGGAAATCCTCTTGCTAAATTGTGCATCTTTCTTGCAAAAGTTCCAAGTTTGATAAAAACTCTGTCAATCTATTTCTCTCCTTGTAAACATGCTTAATCTCAACTACTTAAAGGGTTAAAATTTGTCTTTGGGTTTTAGCAAGTTTGTTTGTGATCGTCCAAGAAGGGATCTGAACACCTTTGAGCATATTAATGATATTAAGGGAATCCCCTTCAATAATTACCTTCCTGCCATTCAAAATTTTCAGTTGACAAACCCCTTGAAAGAGAACTCGTGCCTTAGCAAAATGACTAGTCTAACGATCTAAATTTTTAGCGAAAGCAAACAATTACCTCTCGTTAGAGTCTCTAACCAATCTCCCTGTACCAGCTGGTCTCAGATTCCCTTTAGAAGTTTCATCAAAATTTAGCTTCAACCAGCCAAGAGGAGGAAGTTTCCAAATAGTAGTATGTCTAGCAAGAGCTTTAGGGTGATATTTGGGAGAATAATCTCTAAATCCAAGAGCCACCTCCACCGTAAAATCTCCAATGAAAGTGACTTTCTCTAAAGAAATTGCATCCACATTCTTAGCAATGGCAACAACACAAACTGCTACGAACTTAGTCGAATGGGAGATATTTTTGAAGGCTCTAGAATTGCTCTCCTTCCAAATATGCCACTAAACATGAGGTAAACCAAAGGACCAAAAAGCCCAAAGATGCAAAGAAAAAAAGGGAGACCTCCATTGAACAATCAAGTTAGACAACAACTTTAAGAAAACCCAAACCACACTAACGGTCCTTAAGAACTAGGAGAAGACAGACTGAGATAAGGGATAGTCATATAACAGGTGCACAGGTGATTCTTTAGCACTACCACACATGTAGCATCTATTCGGGATAACCAATCTCCTTTTTTGCAAATTATCCAATGTGAGGAGCTTCCCTTGAGCCACCAACCAAAAGAAAATATTAAATTTGGAGGTAAGACCTGTTAGCGTAAAAATTGGCACCAAATGAGTGGGAGGCACACCCGAAGGTTTTCAACCAACATTGAACAGTCGTCCAACTCGAAAGAGGTAGAGGCGATCGATCTCCGAAGAAGATTGGCTCCTTTAGTTCCAGCTAACTATGCTACAATGGGAAAAAGGAGGAAAAGGGAATGAGAAAGAAAGGGAAGTTGTAGCCAAAAATGACAAGGACGGTGTATGGTTGCATCAAGACACACTCCTTAACGTCACTAGTACAAATAGCAATGAACCACCTAACAGATCAATCTACCATGTTTATTACTTCTTATTCGGCTCAACATGTAGGGGTAAATTCCAAAACCAACAAGAAGGTGCATGAAATCTAGGTAGCAAAATTGGAGCGCTCCCACCCAATTGGCCTTAATAAAAATAAACCCTAATGCCCAGTGGTGAATGTGAATTCCAAAATCACACAGTTAGATCCACAAAATCTAGATAGCATAATTAAGCGAATCAACTCAAACAACCATCGCTAAATAAACATTCACACAAAGGCAAAAACAATTTCAAAGACAGATTGAGAGACCAAACAATAATTCACTATTATTTACAAGTGACAAAGAATTACATATGAATTGTAAAGGCCATTGAGCTACCCTTTGGAATGCCAAGCATATCGCTATTTATAGAGGATTTTACATTAAATTCAAATTACAACATTGATGGCATCAGACAGGGGAATCTTATTGAAACAGTCAAGAGATCAGCTAATGTTTTGTTCTTCAGAAGAATGACAGTTGTCCGAAGGAAGTTAGGTTTTTTTGCATAGATCTAGGTCATTGATCGCTCTTGCTGAACCTGTTCGAGCAATAAATTTCATCTACTCCACCCCTTCGAACACCTGAAAAGTTTGACTGATCATCGCAAGCCCTGAGTACTTCCATTTACTCCTTGTTAGCTCGTACCAGGGTAGCTAAATAATTAATGACACAGCTTGAAACCTTCTTCCCCTTGAAGTCAATTTTGGTCAGGGACATACCATATTCTTGATCTCCCACTCATTGCATTTCAAGGATAGAATATTTGGCTCAGACTCTTCATACTACTTTCCCAAAGTTTCATCCAGCTTTGGGGACGGGAACTTGGGACTTGTGACCTTTGAGCCATAGTCTGATTCTTTCGTCCAAGGATTTGGGATCTCATTCTTTCGTCTAATGGTCAAGGCAGGGATTTAAAGTCTTCTCTTGAGCATGCCCCTACCCATTCTTTCATTCGATCCCAGTATTGAAGATATGTTTTGTTGCTTATCCACTTGGTTTCAAAAATTCGTCTTTCCATCAATGCTTCAAAATTGGGCACTCTACCTTGCTAACATCTCACCCTAAAAATAAAGGTGGGTGAAGGGGTGCCAAAATTCACCCACACTCTTGGCGACTCATAGGGGATTTCCACTTGCTAGAAATAAGAACCTGGATAACATTCTTCTTTTGAAAAAGTACAATAGAAAAGGGGAGGGACAAAGATTAGAATAGAAAGAATAAACTACGAATATGGGTAGCCACAAGAAAGATACCAGATGAAATATAGGAAGAGGAAGGACACAACACGATAGGATACAGTGGAGAACAATAGCAAAAGGGAAACACAATAGAAGAAAAAAAGTGTAGGGAAAGAAGAGTTAAGGGAATAGAGAGAGAGAGAGAGAGAGAGAGAGAGAGAGAGAGAGAGAGAGAGAGAGAGAGAGAGAGAGAGAGTGGGAATGAAATGAAAGAGGAAGTAGCCTTGGAGAAAACCTCTCAAAGTAGGCCTTAATTGATATACTCCTTTATGGCTCAAGGTATTTTCAAGAATAGACAGAATTCCAGAGACATTTTTCTATGCTAATATAGTCATTATTTCTTATGTAATTTAATAGGAATCTTCTCAACTTATTAGAACCCATATTTGAACATTTGATAATGGTCCTGGATTGGTGAATGAATCATCAAAGGTACCCACAAGACCTTTTATAGAACAATTTTGTTGGTTTCTGCATTTGCTTTGAAAGATTTAGCCTGATGCGTATCTTTGCCATACGAGTCAAGGTGTACCTGCTATATCATTTTACGAGCTTTTAAGAGAGTTATCCATTGGGCTACGAAGTCACAAGATAAATAATGGAATAAAGAACACTGAAGGAAGAGATGCCATATGAAATTATCTTACTTATCAGAAGTAGATCTTCCAAAGTGATGTCAACAATCATTTGGTCTTACGATCTGCACCCTTTATTTATTTGATGGCCTATTTACACAAAATTTGTGGTGTTGCTAGCATGCAGTAGCCATTAACTCACTCTGGAGTTCATCCAGTGAATCTACAATGCCCGAACCAAATTATGTTGAACATGAATCACCTTCTGTAGTTTGGTTGACATTGCACAAATATCTTCCAAACTACTAAGAGGTCATAGATTGGTAGATCATCATGCATAATGGTACTTATGTGGTTTATGATTGCAGTGGTAGTGAATTTTTCCACGTGGTAGCCTTTCTCAGGTACCAGCAATAGGCTCCAGCGTTATCATTCCTCGGGATCCATTTGTTGTGAAATTTTGATTTCACACACCTTTGAAATCCTTGTACATTCCTCCTTGAGACCTTATTGTTTGAGCCTATAAAGGATGGGATCCCCATATTCTGGGTAAATGTGCAAGAAATAACATTGTTTATGGAAGAATTTGTGCTTGTGTCTCCATTACATGATCTCGAGAAGAGATCTGCTTCTTGTGTCCCGTAGGACTGTAGCCCTAGCTCCTACACAGCTTGAGATGGCATCCATGGAAAATTTTGTGTAGTAGGTCAAAAAATAGTAACAGTTGAAAAAAGGGATGGGAGGGCAGAGTCGTCTGAGATGTCTTTCCTGCTTGAAGCAGAAGTCGCTCCACACATATAGTCTCCTTAAAAATTTTAGGGAATCTTCTTTCCCTATATTGTAGCAATAGGAGGCCTATATTCAATCCTAAAGCTTAGATGTAGTACAGGTGAGCCTAGGTGGGTGATGATTGGTATTCAAAGGGGATACTTCCCCAAATCCTTCTAAATCGAATGTTGAAATATATTATAGACTCAAAAGGGGCCCTCTTGATGAATGTGAGGTGCATCAAGAGTTGGAAGGGATCCAAGGAGCCATCAAATGCATCAAATAGAGCTCTCACTAAGTTTGTCCACGAGTAGATGGTTCTCTACCCAAGGATATGGTACCACCATAACACCCTTTCTTCTATAGATAATACTAGGAGCTTGATCATAACATCTTCATGTGCTATGCTATGGAGGGGTGCTAATGCAGCAACATCTTCGAGATGTTCTCGAGCAATTCCTAAGGTACAACTATATTTGGTTAGATATTTTAGGGCACCCTTGGGAATTTAATGTCAATATTAGAGGTCTAGAGGATTAGGATCATTCCACTACAGGAAGCTCAGATAAGCCATTGAAGCACTGGTTTTTAGGAGTCTCGATTCACACATCAAAAATAGAGTCACCATATGAACATACTATCATCGCTTGCAAGTTCAGGGTTGCTCATCAAACCCTAGGTATTTCAAGAGATGAAAACTTTCAACACAAAAGGTAACTGATCTCATGATGTGGAGATGTAGCATGGCTCAGAGTCATCAAGTGATTTGTCAAGATATGGGTAAACCAGAGTATCACCAAAATCTGATTTTCTTAAACACAAAAACTCATTGAGCTCCCCAATAGAGTGGCCAAAAACTGTTGGTATGAAAACTGACTCCAGATGAGCGGGAGGTAGGCTCAAATGTTTTTGACCAGCATTGAATGATCGCTCAACCTGGGAGAGGTAGATGTGATCGATCTCCAGAGAAGGTCGGTTCCTTTGGTTCCAGCTAACTACACCGCAAAGGAGAAAAGGAGGAAAAGGGAATGAGAAAGAAAGCAAGGGAGACCGTAGTAAAAAATAACAAGGACAATGTATGGTCGCATCAAGACACACTCCTTCAATTTCGCTGGTGCAAACAATAGCGAACCACCTAACAGATCATCCTGGATGCTTATCACTTCTCCTTTGGCATGTAGGGGTGAATTTCATAACCAGTGGGAAGGTGCATGAATTCCAGGCAATAAAATTAGACCACTCCCACCCGATTGACCATAATAGATTTAAACCTCGATGCCTAGTGGTGAATGCGAATTCGAGAACCATCCAGTTAGACCCATGAAATCCAGATAGCAGAATTAAGTGAATCAACTCAAATGACCATTGCAAAAATAAACATTCACACAAAGGTAAAATTAAAATGAAAGACAGATTGAGAGACCAAATAATGATTCACTATTATTTACAAGTGATGAAGAATTACATATGAATTGTAAAGGCCATAGAGCCACCCTTTGGAATGCCAAGCATCCCACTATTTATAGAGGATTTTACATTGAATTCAAATTACAACATTGATGGCATCGAGTGGGAGGATATTATCGGAACAATCAGGAGATCGACTGATGTTTTATTCTTCAAAATAATGGCAGTTGTTCAAAGGAAGTTAAGTTTTTTTACATATATTTGAGTCCTTGATCACTCTTGTCAGACCTGTTCAAGCAATAAATTTTATCTACTCCACCCCTTAGAACACCGAGAAGTTTGGATGATCACCGTAGGCCCTACATACTTCCATTTACTCCTTATCAACTCATACCAGGGCATCTGTGATTAAAAATGACACAACTTGAAATCTTCTTCCCCTTGACGTCAAATCTAGTCAAGGACTCACCATCTTCTTGGTCTTCTACTCATTGCATTTCAGGGATGGAAGATTTAGCTCAGACTTTTGATACTATTTTTCCAAAGTTTCATCCATATTTGGGGATGGGAACTTGGGACTTGTGACCTTTGAGCCATAGTCTTATTATTTCGTCTAGGGATTTGGGATCCCATTCTTTCGTCCAATGGTTAGGGTGGGGATTTTGGATTTTCCTTTGAGCATGCCCCTACCCATTCTTTCGTCCACTTCCAGTCTTGGAGATATGTTATGTTGCTCGTCCACCTTGTTTAAAAAATTTATCTTTCCATCAATGCTTCAAAATTGGGCACTCTACCCTACTAACATCTCACCCCAAAAAGAAATGTGGGTGAAAGGGTACCAAAACTTACCCACAAGACCCTTCAACCAGATATTACTAACATGATACTAGGGATCAAAGGGAACATCTAACATCAGGTAGGCTGACTTAAAAGAAAAGCAACCGTCCTTCTCAACCCCCCACACCAATCTGTATGGCCTATCTTGGTTAAGAATAACCATCCACTTTATGATGTCCATCATATATTTTAACACAATTACTTATTCCTGCAAAATCCCCATAAAAACAAACGGTTTCCAACATTTTTTATCATTAATAAATATAATGAAGTCACATACCTTTGACCCGAAATCTTGGCTTATGATTGGTTCTGTCAAACTCATGTTAGGATATGATTCTAACGGTATATCAACTATGCATGTGTCTTTCAAAAAATCAATGCTCTGCCCATTACCTAACATCCATATTTCACCCTTTATGATATTAAAATGATTGTTAACAATACTGCATTGAAATGCTGAGCCAAGGGTAGGACTTGGGTCTATGAGAAAATTATCAATGTTACCTAAATATTTGGTTGCCAATATTTTAACCCAATTAACATTATATTTTTGAACCAATCTCCAGCCCTGTTTAGCAATTAATGCTCTATTTAACGTTTTCATTCTTCTTAATCCTAGACCTCCCAACTCTTTCCTACTGCACATGATACCATACCACAAGCAAGCACTTCTTCTTCTCCTCAGAACCATACCAGAGAAAGGATCATTGAATTTGTTCAATTATTTGAAGAATATTTCCTAGAATCCATAAGAGAGAAATAAAGTACACTAGCATACTCTACAAAGTAGACTTAACTAACATAATTTAACCTGCTTGGCTTAAAAGTGTCCCTTTCCATCCTATCATTTGTATTGAACTCTTTCTACAACTGGTTCCCATAGAGAGGTCTTAATACCTCATTTGAACATTGGTAGTCTCAGATAAACTAAAGGAAGGGATTCAATCTCACATCTCAAGATCTCAATAATTTTTCTTTACTTGTCGAGAGGAGTATTCAAGAAGAACACCTTAATTTTCCTCAAACTCACTTTTTGCCTAGTCGTTCTTTCATAGTCCTAGAGGATCTCTTTGATAGCTTTTTCCTGAGGAATTGAAGCTAAAAGGGATAATAATGTATCATTAGAAAAATGGTGGTGTGAGATCGGGTCAATGGCATCTACAAGTTTGATTTCCACTACCATGGGATTTGCCTTCAGATCTCTTCCCAAAGACTCAACCAGTAAAATAAACAGATATGGAGACATAGGATCCCCTTGACGAATGCCTCTACAATTTCCAAAGTAACCTATTGGTGATCCATTAACTAGGATTGAGAATTTTGTTGATGTTATACAAGCTCTGACCAATCTAATCTAGCAAGGCTTGAAACCAAATTTCCCCAAAACTCTAAGCAAAAATCTCCACAAGACCCAGTCATATGCTTTATGCATATCAAGTTTGAGGAAAGTTCTTGACCTTCTACTTTTATCTACAGAATGAATCAACTCATGCACGACAATAGCACCATCCAAAATTTGTTTGCCTACTAAAAATTCACTTTGAGGATGGTCAATAATTTTGGAAGGTATACTTTGAGCCTGTTCACCATATTTTTAGTGAGAATTTAAAAAAGTGTATTACAAAGGCTAATGGGCCTAAAATTAGAGAAATATTTAGCACCCACCGACTTTGAGATAAGAACTAAAAATGTTGAGTTACATTAGGCAAAATTAAATTAGACTCTTGAATTTCCCTCATAGTTGAACAAATGTCACCACCTACGATGTGTCAGAAGCTTTAAAAGAAAATAGGAGGAAAGTCATCTGACCCTAGAGTTTTAAGACTATCCATATAGAAGACATCGACCCTAATTTCCTCATCCTAGAAGGAAGCACATAGGTATTCATCCATATCATTTGAAACCAGGGTAGGGATGTGGTGCAACAACCTCTCTTCAGCTTGAAGATTCGTATCATCCTTAGAGCAAAGGAGGGTTTTGAAAAAACTCAATCGCTTCTTCCTTGATTTCTATAATATCCTTCGAGATAACACCATCTAATTTCATAATTTCTCTAACTTTATTATTGTTCCTATGCCTTAAGGTGGATGTATGAAATAATTTTGTGTTCCTATCACCTTCATGAAGCTAGAGGGATCTTGATTTATGATACCACAAAATTTCTTCATCCGCTAGCACATTATGGAAATATGCTAACAATTTTCTTTCCCTATGTCTGTCCCCTTCAGTCACCTCTCCTGACTCCAAATTTAATTCAACTTTCTTTAATTGTTCAACCAACTATTTTTTCCTCTAGAACACATTCCCAAAAATGTACTTGTTCCAAAACTTAATATTAGCTTTAACAAATTTGAGCTTTGAAAACACTTGAGAAATAAGAGGGCTCAAAAAACCTTGAGACCACCATTCCAAAATTTTGGATTCTAAGCTCTGACGTTGTAGCCACATTGCCTCAAACCTGAAGTGTTTGGGAAAAAAACTAGAGTTTAGAACTTTTTTAAATACCAGAGGATTATGATCAGACCCCATTTTGGAGAGAGATTAAAGGGATGGATATTCAAACACTAGAAGACCTTCCTTGGAGACTAACATCCTATCCAACCTAATCTGAATATTTTAATTGCCTAGACATCTATTAATCCAAGTGTATTTAGACCCTTCAAATCCACATCCATCAGCTCTTGATTATTAATAAATGCAAAAAAATCCTCCATACATTTCAAACTAAAATTACTACCATCCTTTTTATCTGAAGGGCATAGGGGTATTGAAATCCCCAACAATAATCCAAGCTTCCCCCTTGAAAAATTCTCTCATAGAGCTTAGAGACTCCCACAAAATATTCCTATTAGGGGTTGTATTAGGGGCATAAATATTAGATATAATCCATCTCTATCCAGAGTCCTTACTACAAAATAAAATATTAATCACTCTATCAAAAATAAATAGAATGGATCCATCCAGTTTCTTAGGGTCCCATAGACAAAGAAGACCCCTAGAAGCTCCATTGATAGAATTTGTTGCAAAACCTACCTCCTTCCAAACTAATTTTTTAACTGCCTCTGCATTAGAACTATCCATCTTAGTTTCTTGAATAAATATAACATTAGGTCTTACCTATCTCTCGAGTGTCACCAAAATTTGTTGCTTGGAGGGCCCATTAAAACCTCTGATATTCCATAATAACAACTTCATCTTCGAGATTTGGAGCCAGTATTCCCTTTCAAAGAACCAATGGAGCTACAAAATATGTCAAGTTTTAGTTGTTTACCTTTGTTATCCTTCATTTTTCTCAAACTTCAATTGGGATTGGCATTCATCAGTAATTTTTGACTCTACCTCATGGATCCTCAATGCTTTGTTAGAGGGTTTCCCTACCTTACGATTACCTTCGACATCCATATGACCTTTCCAGATACTTTTTATTTTGGTCTAGAATTGGCTATGCTCAAAGAGCTCACCCTTGGGAACGATGACCATTTCACCTTGAGCAGGGTTGATAACTCCTGACCAGGAGCCTGACTAGGCTTCTGAAGGGAGCATAGTTATTCTATTATTAGCTCCTTAGAGAGTAAGCTCTGATAGGAGTTATGAAGGAACTTTGAAGGGATTAAAGTCTTCATCACCAAATATGGGAGAACCTGGTCCAAAATTTTATCGTTAGATGGGTTCATATTCTCGACCACTGCTTTGCCAGACTCATTAACATCCACCACAAGGACTCGTTCCATTATCCTTTCCTCTGGTTTAGGCTCATTCAAAATCAATTCATGTTGGACTAGCTCATAAGGGGCCCCTTGTTCTTGGTTTACAATAACTGGCATGTTGGTCTCATTCTTCCTTTGGATACCCCCACCTAGGGCCTTATGAGAGCATAACCTAGATGAGTGACCATACCTCTTACAAGAAGAACATCTAATGGGTCTATTATCATAAATAATTGACTGAATCCAAGGACACTATCTAGACACAAGCTCAATTTGGCCAGGTAAATTAGCCTTTGAGTCTGCCATGATGCAGATTCTGGTGATAATCATCCTGGTCTTGATCTAGTAGCAGAGTCAATCAAGACTAGGTCCTTGTTAGACATATTGAGTTGTCATTGATGTCAAAGGACAATATTGTGAGTTTTCAATATTATCAAAAGGAGATTGAGCAAATAAAATGGTGATTATGTATACTTTAATATTTAAATTAATATTAAATATTAGAGTAATGATTTAAAAAGTGGGATATATTTAAATCAAAGGATTTATTATATGTTTAAAATGTAGGATGTATTTAATTCAAAGGATTTAAATTAATATTTAAAGAGTGGGATGTATATAAATCAAAGGATTTAAATATATTAAAATATTGAAAGGGTCAACCCTAATGTTGAGATTAAATATTATGTTTTATATATATGTTTCTAACATTATGGTTGAGGTCATTTTTAGATATGCCTTCGTGTTGCTCTGGAGAAAGTGTAAGAACAGATGTTCACATTCAAAGTGTGTGCCTTCGATTAAGAGAGAGCTTTTGTTCATCTTCGTCTACATTTTGAAAATGATAGAATTCGGAGAATGTGCCTTTGCTTGAGAGAGCTTTCGTTTGTCTTAGTCTGCATTTGAAGAATGAGATAATTCAGAGAATGTGGCTTCGCTTGAGAGAGCTTTCGTTTATCTTCATCTATGTTTGGATAATAAGAGAGTTCGAATAAGTATGATTTCATTTGAGAGAGAGAACTTTTGTTCACAATGAGCGTCTTCACTCGCATTGAAAGGATAAGAGTATTCATTTACGTTCGAAGGAGAAACCATGTCCAAAAGAGGCGATTGAAGATCTACCAAATTAAATCAAACAAGAGCATCATAATACACGACATTGAAGTGGTAGTGTACGTTTTTCATGGTAGAGTGATGTCATAAGAATAAAAAAGATGAGTTCAGTTGGTACTATGTGACTAAGATAGGAAGACATCAAGCTTGAGAATAAAGAACCACAATAATATTTTGATCGTAGAAAGGAGGGAGAGCCACCCAAGAAGTAAAAAATTGAAACGTTTCATGCAGTGTGATTGAGCTTTCCTAAAAATGACATAAGAGTGCAGTGTGCTAGGATTTTCTTACAAATAGAGTAAAAGTACAATATGTTTGGGATTCGACACAAAAAGTGTAAGAGTGCATTGTGCTAGGGTTTCCACATAGACAGTGCAAAGAGTGCAGTGTGTTTGAGCTTCCACATGGAAAGCGTAAGAGTGCAGTGTGATAGGGTTTCTATACATATGGTGCAAAGAGTGCAATGTATTTGGGCTGCCACGTGGAAAGTGTAAGAGTATAGTGTACTATGGTTTCACATAGATGGTGTAAAGAGTGCAAGGTGCTCGAGATTACATGCAGACAACATAAGAGAGCAGTGTGATCTCCTCATGAAAAGCGTAGAAGTGGACTCAGATATTTTTGTGTGTGCCACCCCAACAATATAGGAGTACATATGGCAAAGACTTAGTGTCAGAGCAACAAGGGAGTGATCTATTGTTCTATGGAGTTGTAAAGCCTTCAAATTCAACAAGAAGACAATCAAACAAAAAACAAACAAATAAAAACATAAGAAATGATTTTTGCCTTCATAAGTATTATTACGTGTGTCTCAAAAGGAGAAATGAGGATTTGAAATGTTTTGATTTAATACTTAAATCAAAAACGAAAATATAGAGTTGAGATGCATTATATTTGTTGAGATAAATTTGAAATGCATTATCTTGTTTGAGATAGATTGGGAATACATTGAGGCACATCATTATCATTGAAGATATATTTTGAGATGCATTATTATTGAAGATATATTTTGAGATGCATGAATATCGTTGAAGATAGAGATGCATCATGATTGTTTTTTTTTGTAAAAATGAAAAAAACTTGTATTAAGACAAAAGACAGTTACAAGAGGGAGAAAGGGCATCCCAACCAGGTGCAAAGAGACCAGAAGTACAAAGGGCGCGAAAACGTGACATGTCGCGAAATCGCGACACCAAACCAAACAACCGTCGCGCCACAACAACCAGTCGCGAAAACGCGACAAGTCGCGAAATCGCGACAAAAAGCGCCGGAACCACAACACACGAAAAAAGTCGCGAAATCGCGACAAGACACAGACCAAATCACCCAAACGCCAAAAGCGTCGCGAAATCGCGATGAGAAAGCTCGAAGGCACCTGCTCCCCAAAACTGTCGCGAAATCGCGACGAGGACCCCTTTGATCAGCAACTTAGAGAAAGTGTCGCGACATCGCGACGGATTTTCCTTGGAGCCCCACTTGGCCGGAAGTGTAGCGAAATCGCGACAAGAAAACCAATGGACGCCCCATCCGCAAAAGTGTCGCGAAATCGCGACATGTTCACCCCCGAGGTACCCATTACCAAAACTAGTCGCGAAATCGCGACGTTAAACCTGCAAGCTGATTTTCTCCAGAACTGTAGCGAAATCGCTACAGGTTTGCCCCTGTGCTTCCTTTCCATAAACATGTCGCGAAATCGCGACAGGTTATCCATTGGGAGGCTTTTCTCAAAAAGGTCGCGATATCGCGACGGTTTTTCCCCTTAACTAAATTTTGCTCAAAACATCTCAAAATCGCAACAAGTATGCCCCTTTGTGTCCTATCCTCAAAAAAGGCACGAAATCGCGACGAATTTTCCTTAGAGTAGCTTTTCACACAAATTGTCGCGATATCGCGACGGTTTTTCCCTTTCATGCAATTTTTCTCAAAGCGTCGCGATATCGCGACACTTTTCCTCCAACAGCAAAACCAACCAAAAAGGTCGCGACATCGCGACACCTTCTCATCAACGACCGCGACGGCGCAACATGTCGCGAAATCGCTACAATTTTCCTCCCAAAGCCGCAGCAACCAAAAGGGTAGCGAAATCGCTACAGTTATCCAGGATAGGTCGCGACTGAGCAACATGTCGCAACAGAGCAACATGTCGCGACAGAGCAACATGTCGCGAAGTCGTGACAGAAAACCAAACAGGGTCGCGACGGTGCAATATGTCGCGATATCGCGACAGAAACTAACCTTAGTCATTTTTGAGCTCATGGATGCAGGGATCGTTCCAGACCACTCCGAATCTCTTCATCTATCATAGGCATATCATCGTGCAGCTGAACACCTACCTCTTTCTCACGCACCCATCTTCGCAAGGAAGTCGACTACCGTGTTCGATTTCTACTCACATACACAGGGGATGACATCATCTAACTCCCTCCATAACTCCTTGATTTGAGATATCAACATCCGCGAGTCTCCGGGCTTTTAAAGAGAAATTCCGCAAGCAATCTAGAGCGCCGATCGGGACTTGAGAATCGGATTCAAGAATTATCCTCCGGTAACCCCGCTAACGTACCCGGATAGACGCGGACTTAATGGCCAAGGCTTCGGCTTCATTGTTCGTGGCTCTGCCCAATCCCTGCAATTCCCAGTAAAGAACCGCACTCGAGTGATCCCGACAAACAACACCAATTCCTGCGTTGCCCGGGTTGCCTTTTGCAGCCCCATCAGTATTGATCTTGATCCAGCCTTCAGGGGGAGGTTTCCAGCATGATCTGACTTGCCTCTCATGACCCTCAACCCCCTCTTCAGGATGCCCAAGAGTAGCCTGATTCTTTTCATTGACAAAAGTAGCAACAGTTTCTGTGACTTTGCTCCAGATGACCTGCCAAACGCCGTCAATCGAGGAGAAAGTGTTTCTAAAGATCCGGGCATTTCTCTCCAACCAAACTTGCCACCAAATGAAGAGAAAGCCTAATTGCCAGCCAGTTCGGAGAGCTATGGAATTGAACCTGCCCCATTTCCATTTTTCCCAAATATTGGTACGGTTGAGAACACCATTAGCCTGGAGTTTAAATTGAGAGAACCAGCGTTCCCAAATCTGATGAGTAAAAGGACACTCAAAAAACAAATGGTCTGCAGTTTCCTCATGTTGGAGGCATAAAGCACATTGAGAGGGGCCATTGAAACCCCTACGTCTGAGATTGTCAAAGGTGAGAAGGCCATTATGCATAAGTTGCCAAGCGAAGAAATTCACTTTCGGCCAACCCTTTGAATGCCAAATTCTTCTCCAATGCTGAACCGGAAAAGAGTGTGGGGGAGGCTCAGGGAGGATCTCTTCATATCCAGCCTTAACTGAGTAGACCCCAAGGCTTCCATAGCCCCAGGCTAATTCATCTTCCTCATCCTTCCCCGTGAGGAACCTTTATGACAAGATTTTTTGCAGGATAGGCGCCAACTCCGGAGAGACGGTAATTGGCCACTCCTCCCATCGCTTAAACTTTTTAAAAGTATACCCCCCCCAAATGACTGGTAAGAAGATAATTATCAATAAGGATCCAACCCCGGGCTTCTAAGGCGGTCATGATAGGTTGTAGCTCGGGGAACATAACAATAATGGGCGGATGCTTGGTCCCAAGAGTCGATCCGGAAATGAGCCTTGTCTCCTTTCCCCACTTTCCAGAATAATTGATCTTTGATAATCTGGGACCCAAGCTTGAGAGTCTGCCACACTAAGGAACCAGGACCTTCCAAGGGAAAGCGACCCACCTCATTGGGATGAACATGCCCCAAATATTTACTGGAAAGAATTCTGGCTGAAGAGAGAGGATGGTCGAGAAATCCACCTCCAATACAGTTTTCCAGCCAAAGCTCTGTTATTAAGCATAGAACTTCTCAAGCCCAACCCTCCTTTATCCTTAGGCTGGGTAACTTTGTCCCACCCAACCAAGGCCCATTTTTTCTTCCCTTTTGCGCCTTCCCATAAAAATCTTCTAGCCATTTTGTCCAGCTCTTTCCAGATGGTATGAGGGGCAACCAGTATTGAGAATTTATAGATCGGCAAAGCCTGAATAACTGATTTCAAGAAGGTTAATCTACCCCCGTAGCTTAGCCATTTATGGGCCCAATGATTCATTCTGTCTTTGATGCCTGCTAACAGGTTCTTCCAAATATCAATATTTAACTTTTTGAAATGAAGGGGAACGCCCAGGTAAACAATTGGAAGAGAAGTCCTTGTGAAGCCCAGGATCTCAATAACGCGCTCCTGAAGCCGTTGGTCGAGATTGAAAAAGACCACTTTGGACTTCCTGACGTTTAGAACCTGATTAGAAGCCCTTAGGTAGAAATTCAAAGTATCTCTGATTCCTCTAGCTTCCCGAAGAGTGGCCGCGCCAACCAGACCCGTATCATCCACAAATTGCAAGTGAGTCAGAGTTTCCTCCCCAACCTTGATACCGAAAAGCAGACCTTGTTGCCTTCTCCTCAAAAACAGTCTGCCCAAACCTTCAGCCAAGAGAAGGAAGAGATAGGGAGAACAAGGGTCTCCCTGGCGGAGCCCACGGGAGGCGCCGAAAGGAAGCGAGGGAAGGCCCTTAATGAGAACAGAAAAAGAGGGAGAAGAAACACAACTCATAACCCAATCAATCCATTCCTGAGAGAAGCCAAAGGCAGCCGACATTTTCGACAAGAAGCACCACTCCACCCGGTCATAAGCCTTGGACATATCCAGTTTAATGAACATGCCTTTGTTGCCCGAAGTTTGCATTGAATGGATGGCCTCCTGGGCCAAAACCACCCCATCCAATATTTGTCTTCCCTCAACAAAGCCCCCCTGTTCAGGAGAAATGATGCTATGAAGAAGGGGTTTAAGCCTCTCGACCATTATCTTAGTGATGATTTTGTAAATCACATTGCATAAAGCAATAGGCCTGAAATCAGAGATATGAGTCCCCGCTTCCCCTTTCGAAATTAAAGCAATGAAGGTGTGATTGATCGCCCTGAGCATTCTTCGATTGGATCTGGATTCCTCAGTAACAGCCAGAACATCCTCCTCCAAGGTATCCCAGAAAGCCTGAAAAAATTCAATAGGAAAGCCATCTGGACCAGGAGATTTTCCAGTACTCATACCAAAGACCACATTTCTCAGTTCATCCCTTTCAATGGGTCTAAGCAGGGTCTGATTGTCCTCTTCAGAGATAATAGGAGGAATAACATTAAGAACTTCGTTCTGAGCCTCAATATCTTGCTGCATACTTTCCTTAAAAAGTTTAGAAAAGTAATCGATAGCATGGGAGTGCATACCAGGAATAGTATCGAAGACATTTCCCTGTTCATCTTTGAGAACTTCCATATTGTTCATCTGTCTCCTAGCACAAGCTGACCGATGAAAAAATTTGGTATTTCTATCCCCCTCTAATAACCAAGTATTTCTAGCCCTCTGTTTCCAGTATAACTCCTCTTGGTTGTCAATGTCCTCAACCGCTTTACGCAGTTCGTCATCTTCAGATTTGAGTTGCTCAGTAATTGATCCTTCCCTAAAAAGTTTCTGAACCTCCTCCCATCTAGCCACCAAGGGGGCCCTTTGGGACTGGAAATCCGACTTGTTTCCTTTCCTCCACTGTTTCAATTGAAATTTGACAAATTGAAGCTGTTTATGAAATTTGAACATTGCTGTCCCAAAAGGTGGACGGCCTTCTGTCCACCAATGAGAAATTTTCTGTCGAAGGTCCTCCTTTTGTAACCAAAAATTCTCAAATTTAAAAGGCCTATGATGCTGTCCTCTCGAAGTCCCTCCCTCAAGCAAAATGGGAAAATGATCTGAAATAGGGCCCTCCAAAATCTGGAACTTAAAAGTCCATTTAACAAAAGCCTCCTCCGAGACCAAAAAGCGATCTAACTTGACCTTCCTGCTATGTGGCTCCTTTCTCTTGTTTGTCCAAGTGAAAAAAACACTAGGGCCTTGAACATCCACTAGATTAAAGGCCTGAACTTGGGCAATCAGAAGCCGATCCCCTGGATCCAAAATAGGGGAGCCACCTTCCTGGTCCCGAACAGATAATTTTGCATTAAAATCCCCTGCAATAATCCAGTCATAACACTCCCTGTATGCTCTCATGTTGTGAACAACGTCCCATTGGAGCCTCTGGCCATCAAGATCTTGGGCCCCATAAAAGTTGGTTATAAGGACCAGCTCAGAATTGAAGTTATTTCTGAAGAGAGAAGTAAGAACACCCCTACAAGCTACATGTTCTAAAGCAGTCCAGACCAGAGGGTTCCAAAGGGTAACAATTCCCCCTGAAGCTCCTTGGGCAGCCACGTCCATATACCCAGCTCCCCGCCAGATTTTAGTAGCAGTTTTACTCATAATATCTAAAGACATTTTGGTCTCCTGAAGAAGCAAAAAATCTGTTTTACGGTTTTCTAAGAGTCTTTGAACAGCAGATTGATGGGTTCTACTGTTTAAACCCCTAATATTCCAAGATTGAATAATCATTGAAAACCTTGAGAGCAGTAAGAATCAATGGTCCTCACCAATCCTCCATTGATTAACTTATCTCCTTGGGTCGTTAGTAGTTCCTTATTGGATTTTCTTCCCGCTCCTTGAGAGTTATTGTTTCTTGATCTCTTTTCCACCGGGAAATCCCTAAAGCAGGCCTTTCTCTATTTTTATCTGCATTTCCCATGGTAACATCTTTTATAGCCGGCTGTGCTGGGGAGTGTATAACCAAAGCCCCTGGATTTTCTGACTGCGGGTACTCAGCTGGCACAGTCACCTGTTCTACTACGGGAGTGAAGGAAGGAGAAACAAGAGGTGGAGTGTTGACATTCTCACCATTCCCAACCACTCCTTCCATAGATTGGTCCTCCAGATCCACTAATGACTTAAAAATTTCATACCGATTGTTTGGCTTGAGCTGTACCTGCTCCTTGCCATTTTTCTTTTTGTTTCTCTTTCGTTTCACCTGTTCAAAGCCATCCTGCTGAGCATCAGGACCTGGAGAATTGCTAGAGGGTTCATTGACCGGACTGGACTTACCCTCTCTAGGGCGGTTTGACATTCCACTCGGAGCCTCCGTTTTTGTGCTCACTACGTTTGGGCAGAACCTTGCCAAATGTCCATGCTTATGGCATACTCGGCACCTAAAAGGTAGGGCCTCATAGTCTAACTGCTGGATCCAGGGTACTCCTGCAAGCTCAAGTTCCACCTCAGCTGGTAGAGGCTGACTAATGTCCATCTCTACACATATTCTAGCAAAGACAGCAGAATTGCCCTCTATGGTATCTTTGGAGACTCCCAGAAATCTGCCTAGGGAATTACCTATTAATTCCAACACCTGCTCACCCCAAAAATCCATCGGGAGAGCATACAGCCGGATCCAGACCGGGACAGCCGTGGGTTCGATGCGGGGGTCGAAACCCACTCTCCAGGGTTGGACAAATAACCCTGCTGGTCCATGGTTTCTCTTTTCTGATTCAAATGCTCTGTTTCTATCTGCTAAAGAAGAGAAACTTATGATGAAATACCCATTGCTTATAGGCCATAGAGAGTACTCACCGTGTGGCTCCCAGTTCTGACGAACCCAGGTATGCAGAAAATTCAGTGTGGGCCGGATGCCCATGAATTTGCAGATCAAGTCGTGATTAGCTCGGTAGACGATTGTATCTTCGACCAGCATTGGTTCTATTACAATCTTAGGCCTGGAGGAAGATTGTGGGAGGCATCCATTAACGCGGTGAGCATTTGGGCCATTGGCAACAGTCTTGAGTATCGATTGAAAAGCATTCCGCTAAGCTCCGTCCGTGGAAGGCGAGGGAAAATCTTTCAACTTCTCGGCATATGAGGTCTTTCTCCCAGCAGGAGAAACAGGAGGAGACCCCATCGGGCCCTCCCGGGACCACTAAAGAACCTTCAGGCGAAAGCAGAAACAACCCCCCAAATCCCTAGGCAGGATCTTCGGACCAGAGTCCCTCGAGCAACACCAGACGCCGTCACAAAAATTTCCCGCCAAAATCCAAAGCGCCAGAGCCGAGCCGTCCCGATGCATCATGATTGTTGAAAATCGATTTGGAGTGCATTATATTGAGGTGTATTTGGAAGTTTTATTTAATAAAGGGATTAATGCACATAAAATAAAAAGGGAGAAAAGTGCATTGGATATAATAGCAAGGTATTAATGTCTCAAATTTATATGCAAGTGAGTGCTAGAGCTAGGCTACCTTTAAAATGTAATAAGTGTGATATATGTGGAAGGAACCAATGTATTGAATGTAAAAGGTAGCATGTTTATTTGAAGTTTTCGACATAAATATATCATCATCTAGATGTGCAAGAGTTGAATGAATTCTAGATAGAATATGTTTGAATTGTTTTAGTTGAAGAAAGCACATTGAAAAATTGGTAAATAATTTGATGACATCATTATGCAAGATTTGGGAAAGGTATGAGCATTGGTTGTATGTAAGATTTGGGAAATATTTGAGCAGGTTTTTGAGCAGAGTTGAGCTGGTTTTGTGAGCAACTTTGAGTAGAGTAGTGAGCAGGTTTGTGAGTAAATTTGAGCAGGTTTTGTGAGCAGCTTTGAGCATAGTAGTGAGTAGGTTTATGAGCATATTTGAGCAGGTTCTGTGAGTAAATTTGAGTAGGTTTTGTGAGAGGATTTGAGTAGGCTTTAGAGTAAACTAGAGAAGAGGGGATTAGTGTCTCGTATGAATAGAGGTCCATGAACTAGAGCAGAGGGGATTAGTATCTCCTATGGATAGAGGTCTATGAATCATATCAAAGGGGATCGATGTCTCCTGTGGATAGAGGTCCATAAACTAGAGCATAGGGAATTAGTGTCTCCTATGGATAGATGTCCATGAACTAGAGTAGAGGGTATTGGTGTCTTCTATGGATAGAGGTCCACAAACCAGAGAAGAGGGGATTGGTGTCTCCTATGGATAGAGTTCCACGAACTAAAGCAGACGAGATTGGTGTCTCCTGTGGATAGAGGTCCATGAACTAGAGCAGAGGGGATAGATATCTCCTATGGATAGAGGTCCACAAACCAGATTTGAGGGGATTGGTATATCCTATGGATAGAGGTCTACAAGCATTGTAAAATGGAATTGGTTCCTAAGAAATTATTGAGAAAATTTATAAGAAATATTTCTCTATGTATGTAGCCCACATTGGGTGAACCATGTTAAATCTATGTCTCTTACGTGTGTGATGATTTGTGCATTGTTTCATTATTGCAATTGATAATATTGGATGATATTGCTTTGGAAAGAAAAGTAAAAGTTTTATCTTATATTGTTCACCCCCCTCTCAGTATAACATTGTATTCTTCAATTGGTATCAGAGCGGATTCCTTTGTGAAAGCCTAACAACTTGAAGAAAGATATTACAAGAACACACATGGCACATCAGGAAGGGTTTTCATCAAATAAGGCATCATTGTTTTATGGGACTAACTATGCTTTCTTGAGCATGGATGAGCTACATGGGATTCTCACAACCTATAAGATGAGGACAGAAAAAGATCAAACATAAAAAAGAGAGGTATATTTCAAAGCTTCAAAGGAGGTAAAGAATAAATAACTAGAATCAAGTAAAGAATCAAGCAATGGAGAAGAGACTAAATTTGAGAGAAGAAATAAGAAGGATCCAAGAAAAAATATGTTTTAGTTGTGGTAACATTGGTCACTATGCAGCTAATTGTCCACAAGATGGAAGTAGTAGCAGTGAAGAAGAAGTTGAATTTGTGAGAAGAAATAAGAAGGATCTAAGAAAACACAAATGTTTTAATTGTGGTAACCTTGGTCACTATGCAACTAATTATCTATAATATGGAAGTAGTAGCAGTGAAGAAGAAAATGAATACAAGAAAAAGAAAGAAAGAAAATTCTATCATGAAAATAAAAATAGGCATGGTCAAGGCAAGCATGAGAAGAAGATCTTTTAAAGACACAAGAAGAGATTTTATGTTGAATAAGTAAGCAGTGCTTCCATTAGCAGTGATGAATCCTCTTAGATAGTGAAAAGAAGAAATCCTAATTTTTACCATAGAAGAGAATTAAGATGCTCCTGTTGTCAAAGACCAAGAAGAAGAGAAAGAAGATGATCCTGTAGTTGAAGACCAAGAAAAAGAGAAATATTTATAAAAGGAAGAGGAAGCCATAAATGATAAGGAAAAGGAATTTGATGAGTTGAAAAGAGAGAACTTAAAATTGAAGGCTCAAGTACAAGAGGATGAGAAAAAAAAGGCAAATCCTCTACAAGATATCACTGGATTAAAAGATAAAGTTGAAGAGGTAAGAAAAATTGAAGAAGGTATGGTTGAGTAGTTAAAAGTAAAAGAGTTGGAATGTGAAAGACTGAAACATGAGGTTGTTTCTCTAAAGAAGGAATTTGAAAAGCTACAACAAAATATTATATTTGAGAAAAGCATAGAAATCCTAAATGATATTATCAAAGCATAGAGATCCTTTTAGAGATCTAAAAGGAATCAAGGAATCAAAGAAAGGAATTGAAGAAGAGCATAAGACCTATGATGATGTGTTGAGAGGTGATAGTATCAAAGATGAAGCAAACAAAAAATCATAAAGGAATAGGGACCGTCACAAGAAAAGCAAATAAAGAACCATAAGATCAAGGCAAGATGAATATCTCTTCCAAGGTTGTTGCTACTCATGTAATATTTTTGGTTATAAAGCTATAGATTGCAGGGTTCATGGTAAGAATTATTATGGCTTCACCAAGAGAAATTTCAAGTCATTTTCACCTTCCAAGAACTACAACATCATGTTTTACAATTGCAATAATTTTGGGCATAGAGCAAAGTGGTGTAGAAAAGTATTTCCAGAACTTTGAAAGACAAGCAAGAAAAAGGATGCTCAAACTATTCAAAAAGGTATGATTTCAAGAGTGTGGAAAAATAAAATTGAAAAATAATAAGAGCATTGAAATTTGGGAGTAGTCTTACTCCCATCTCAAAATTGATCACCTCAAAGAAAAGAGGTGGTGAGGGGGTTGAGTTAAGTGTCTTATTTTTAGCCCCAAGGAGACCTTTTGCCATTGATGTCAAAGGGAGAGAGAATATAGTGAGGGGGAGCAGCTTGTCAAGGGGAGCAGTTTGTGACCATGTTGAGATAAAGAGGAAAGTTTTTGTTGTAGGGTTGCCATAAATGACAAAGGGGGAGATTGTTAGACATATTGAGTTGTCATTGATGTCAAAGGAAGATATTGTGAGTTGTCAATATTATCAAAAGGAGTTTGAGCAAATAAAATGGTGATGATGATGTATACTTTAATATTTAAATATTAGAGTAATGATTTAAAAAGTGGGATATATTTAAATCAAAGGATTTAAATATATGTTTAAAAAGTAGGATGTATTTAAGTCAAAGGATTTAAATTAATATTTTAAGAGTGGGATGTATTTAAATCAAAGGATTTAAATATATTGAAATATTGAAAGGGCCGACCCTAATGTTGAGATTAAATATTATTCTTCATATATATGGTTCTAACATTATGGTTGAGGTGATTTTTAGGTGTGCCTTCGTGTTGCTTCGGAGAAAGTGTGAGAACAGATGTTCGCATTCGAAGTGTGTGCCTTCGATTGAGAGAGAGCTTTTGTTTGTCTTCGTCTACGTTTGGAGAAAGAGAGAATTCAGAGAATGTGCCTTCATTTGAGAGAGATTTCATTCGTCTTCGTCTACATTTGGAGAATGAGAGAATTCAGAGAATGTGCCTTCACTTGAGAGAGCTTTTGTTCATCTTCATCTGCATTTGGAGAATAAGAGAGTTCGAAGAAGTGTGATTTCAATTCAGAGAGAAATTTCATTCATATTGAGCATCTTCACTTGCATTGAAAGGATAAGAGTATTCATTTACGTTCAAAGGAGAAACCATGTCCAGTAGAGGTGATTGAATATCTACCAAATTAAATCAAACAAGAGCATCATAATACATGATATTGAAGTGGCAATGTACGTTTTTCATGGTAGAGTATTGTCATCAGAATTAAAAATATGAGTTCAGCTGGTACTATGTGACTAAGATAGGAAGCCGTCAAGCTTGAGAATAAAGAACCACAAAAATATTTTGATCATAGAAATGAGGGAGAGCCACCCAGGAAGTAAAGAATTGAAATGTTTCATGTAGTGTGATTAAACTTCCCTACGAACAATGTAAGAGTGTAGTGTGCTAGGGTTTTCTCATGAATGGAGTAAGAGTATAGTGTGTTTGGGCTTCCACATAGAAAGCATAAGAGTGTAGTGTGCTAGGGTTTCCACATAGATGGTGCAAAGAGTGCAGTGTGTTTGGGCTTCCACACAGAAAGTGTAAGAGTGCAATGTGCTAGGGTTTCCACACAGATGGTGCAAAGAGTGCAGTGTGTTTGGGCTTCCACATGGAAAGCGTAAGAGTGCAGTGTGCTAGGGTTTCACATAGATGGTGCAAAGAGTGCAGTGTGCTCAAGATTGCACATGGACAACATAAGAGAGCAGTGTGGTCTCCTCACAAAAAGTGCAGAAGTGGACTCAAACATTTTTGTGTGCGCTACCCCAACAAGATAGGAGTACATGTGGCAAAGAGTTAGCGCTAGGGTAGCAAGCGAGTGATCTATAGCTGCGTGGAGTTGGAAAGCCTTCAACTTCAACAGGAAGACAGTCAAACAAAGAGCAAACAAATAAAAACATAAGAAATCATTTTTTCCTTCATAAGTATTATTACGTTTGTCTCAAAAGGAGAAATAAGGGTTTGAAATGTTTTGATTTAATATTTAAATCAAAAAGAAAAATATAGAGTTGAGATGCATTATCTTTGTTGAGATAAATTTGAAATGCATTATCTTGTTTGAGATAGATTGGGAATACATTGAGGCACATCATTATCATTGAAGATAGATTTTGAGATGCATTATTATTGAAGATATATTTTGAGATGCATGAATATTGTTGAAGATAGAGATGCATCATCATTGTTGAAAATAGATTTGGAGTGCATTATATTGAGGCAGATTTGGAAGTTTTATTTAATAAAGGGATTAATGCACGTAAAATAAAAAGGGGGAAAAGTGCATTGGATAGTAAAAGAATAGCAAGGTATTAATGTCTCAAATTCTATATGCAAGTGAGTGCTAGACCTGGGCTACCTTTAAAATGTAATAAGTGTGATATATGTGGAAGGAACCAATGTATTGAATGTAAAAGGTAGCATGTTTATTTGAAGTTTTCAACACAAATATATCATCATCTAGATGTGCAAGAGTTGAATGAATTCTGGGTAGAATATGTCTGAATTATTTTAGTTGAAGAAAGCACATTGAAAAATTGGTAAAGAATTTGATGACATCATTATGCAAGATTTGGGAAAGGTATGAGCATTGGTTGTATGCAAGATTTGGGAAATATTTGAGCAGGTTTGTGAGTAGAGTTGAGCAGGTTTTGTGAGCAACTTTGAGCAGAGTAGTGAGCAGGTTTGTGAGCAGATTTGAGCAAGTTTTATGAGCAGATTTGAGCAAGTTTTATGAGCAGATTTGAGTAGAGTAGTGAGCAAGTTCTATGAGTAAATTTGAGCAAGTTTTGTGAGAGGATTTGAGCAGGACTTGGATTGAACTACAACAGAGAGAATTGGTGTCTCCTATGGATAGAGGTCCACAAACTAGAGTTGAGGGGATTGGTGTCTCCTATGGATAGAGGTCCATGAACCAAAGTAGAGGGGATTGGTGTCTCCTGTGGATAGAGATCCAAAAACTAGAGTAGAGGGGATTGGTGTCTCCTATGGATAGAGGTCCACAAAATAGAGCAGAGGGGATTGGTGTCTCCTATGGATAGAGGTCCATGAACCAGAGTAGAGGGGATTGGTATCTCCTATGGATAGAGATCCATGAACAAGAGTAGAGGGGATTGGTGTCTCTTGTAGATAGAGGTCCATGAACCAGAGTAGAGGGGATAGATATCTCCTATGGATAGAGGTCCACAAACTAGAGCTAAGGGGATTGGTATCTCCTATGGATAGAGGTCCACGAACATTATAATAGGGAATTGGTTCCCAAGAAATTATTGAGAAAATTTATAAGAAATATTTCTCCGTGGATGTAGCCCACATTGGGTGAACCACATTAAATTTGTGTCTCTCATGTGTGTGATGATTTGTGCATTATTTCATTATTACAATTGATAATATTGGATGATATTGCTTTGGAAAGAAAATTAAAAGTTTTATCTTATACTATTCACCCCCTCTCAGTATAAGCTTGTGTTCTTCAATTGGTATCAGAGCGGGTTCCTTTGTGAAAGCCTAACAACTTGAAGGAAGATCTTACAAGAACACACATGGCACATCAGGAAGGGTTTTCATAAAATAGGGCATCATTATTTGATGGGACTAACTATGATTTCTTGAGCATGGATGAGCTACATGGGATGCTCACAACCTATAATATGAGGACAAAAAAAGATCAAACATCAAAAAGAGAGGCATATTTCAAAGCTTCAAAGGAGGCAAAGAATAAAGAACCAAAATCAAGTAAAGAATCAAGTAGTGGAGAAGAGACTAACTTTGAGAGAAGAAATAAGAAGGATCCAAGAAAAAACAAATGTTTTAGTTGTGGTAATATTGGTCACTATGCAACTAATTTTCCACAAGATGAAAGTAGTAGCAGTGAAGAAGAAGTTGACTTTGTGAGAAGAAATAAGAAGGATCTAAGAAAACACAAATGTTTTAACTATGGTAACCTTGGTCACTATGCAACTAATTATCTACAATATGGAAGTAGTAGTAGTGAAGAAGAAAATGAATACAAGAAAAAGAAAGAAAGAAAATTCTATCATGAAAAGAAAAATAGGTATGGTCAAGGCAAGCATGAGAAGAAGATATTTCAAAGACACAAGAAGAGCTTTTATGTTGAAGAAGCAAGTAGTGCTTCCAGTAGTAGTGATGAAAGCCTCTCAGATAGTGAAAAAGAAGAAATCCTAATTTTTGCCATAGAAGAGAATGAATATGCTCCTGTTGTCAAAGACCAAGAAGAAGAGAAAGAAGATGATCTTGTAGTTGAAGACCAAGAAAAAGAGAAACATTTAGAAAAGGAAGAGGAAGCCACAAATGATATGGAAAAGGAACTTGATGAGTTGAAAAGGGAGAACTTAAAATTGAAGGCTCAAGTACAAGAGGATGAGAAAACAAAGGCAAAGCTTCTACAAGATCTCACTGACTTAAAAGTTAAAGTTGAAGAGGCAAGAAAAATTGAAGAAGGTATGGCTGAGCAGTTAAAAGCAAAAGAGTTGGAATGTGAAAGACTAGAACATGAGGTTGTTTCTCTAAAGAAGGAAGTTGAAAAGCTACAACAAAATATCAGGTTTGAGAAAAGCACAAAAATCCTGAATGATATTATCAAAGCACAGAGATCTCCATTTATAAAAATAGGACTTGGTTTTGAAGAAGGTCAAGAGAAACAAAAAGAGGAGTCAAGCTCAAAAGGAATAAAGGAATCAAAGAAAGGAATTGAAGAAGAGCCTAAGACCTATGCTGATGTGTTGAGAGGTGATAGTATCAAAGAGGAAGCAAACAAAGAATCATCAAGGAACATGGACCATCACAAGAAAAGCAAAGAAAGAACCATGAGATCAAGGCAAGATGAATATTTCTTCCAAGGTTATTGCTACTCATGTAATCATTTTGGTCATAAAGCTATACATTGTAGGGTTCATGGTAAAAATTATTATGGCTTCACCAAGAGAAATTTCAAGTCATTTGCACCTTCCAAGAACTACAACATCATGTGTTACAATTGCAATAATTTTGGGCATAGAGCAAAGTGGTGTAGAACAATGTTTATGAAACTTCCAAAGATAAGCAAGAAAAATGATGCTCAAAATATTCAAAAAGGTATGATTTCAAGAGTGTGGAAAAAGAAAATTGAAAAAGAAGAAGAGCATTGTAAGTTGGGAGTAGTCTTACTCCCATATCAAAATTGATCACCTCAAAGAAAGGAGGTGGTGAGAGGGCTGAGTTAAGTATCTTATTTTTAGCCCCAAGGAGCCCTTTTGCCATTGATGTCAAAGGAGGAGAGAATATAGTGAGGGGGAGCAGCTTGTCAGGGGGAGCAATTTGTGACCATGTTGAGATAAAGAGGATAATTTTTGTTGTAGGATTGCCATCAATGAGAAATGGGAATATTGTTAGACATATTGAGTTGTCATTGATGTCAACGAGAATATTTTTAGACATATTGAGTTGTCATTGATGTCAAAGGAAGATATTGTGAGTTGTCAATATTATCAAAAGGAGTTTGAGAAAATAAAATGGTGATGATGATGTATACTTTAATATTTAAATATTAGAGTAATGATTTAAAAAGTGGGATATATTTAAATCAAAGGATTTAAATATATGTTTAAAAGGTGGGATGTATTTAAGTCAAAGGATTTAAATTAATATTTTAAGAGTGGGATGTATTTAAATCAAAGGATTTAAATATATTGAAATATTGAAAGGGTCGACCCTAATGTTGAGATTAAATATTATTCTTCATATATATATGGTTCTAACATTATGGTTGAGGTGATTTTTAGGTGTGCCTTCGTGTTGCTTCGAAGAAAGTGTGAGAAATGATTTTTGCATTCAAAGTGTGTACCTTTGATTGAGAGAGAGCTTTCGTTCGTCTTCATCTACGTTTGGAGAATGAGAGAATTCATAGAATATGCCTTCAGAGAGAATTCATTCGTCTTCGTATGTGTTTGAAGAATGAGAGAATTCAGAGAATGTGCCTTCACTTGAGAGAGCTTTCGTTCATCTTCATATGCGTATGGATAATAAGAGAGTTTGGAGAAGTGTGATTTCTTTTGAGAGAGAACATTTGTTCATAGTGAGTGTCTTCACTTGCATTGAAAGGATAAGAGTATTCATTTACGTTCAAAGGAGAAACCATGTCTAGTAGAGGTGATTGAAGATCTACCAAGAGCATCATAATACACGACATTGAAGTGGCAGTGTACATTTTTCATGGTAGAGTGCTGTCATCAGAATAAAAAAGATGAGTTTAGTTGTTACTATGTGACTAAGGTAGGAAGACATCAAGCTTGAGAATAAATAACCACAACAATGTTTTGATCATAGAAAGGAGGGAGAGCCACCCAGGAAGTAAATAATTGAAACATTTCATGCAGTGTGATTGAGCTTCCCTACAAACGGTATAAGAGTGTAGTGTGCTAGGGTTTTCTCACAAACAGAGTAAGAGTACAGTATGTTTGGGCTTCCACACAAAAAGTATAAGAGTGTGGTGTGCTAGGGTTTCCACATAGACGACATAAAGAGTACAATGTGTTTGGGCTTCCACACAAAAAGCGTAAGAGTGCAGTGTGCTAGGGTTTCTACATAAACAGTGTAAAGAGTGTAGTGTGTATGGGCTTCCTCACAAAAAGTGTAAGAGTGTAGTGTACTAGGGTTTCACACAGACGGTGAAAAGAGTGTAGTGTGCTTGGGATTGCATACGAACAACATAAGAGAGTATTGTGGTCTCCTCACGAAAAGCGCAAAAGTGGAATCTGAAATTTTTGTGTGCTCTACCCCAGCAAGACAGGAGTACATGTGGCAAAGAGTTAGCACCAGGGTAGCAAGCGAGTGATCTATAGCTACGTGGAGTTGGAAAGCCTTCAACTTCAATAGCAAGATAGTCAAACAAAGAGCAAACGAATAAAAATGTAAGAAATCATTTTTGCCTTCATAAGTATTATTACGTTTGTCTCAAAAGGAGAAATAAGGGTTTGAAATGTTTTGATTTAATATTTAAATCAAAAAGGAAAATATAGAGTTGAGATGCATTATCTTTGTTGAGATAAATTTGAAATGCATTATCTTGTTTGAGATAGATTGGGAATACATTGAGGCACATCATTATCATTGAAGATAGATTTTGAGATGCATTATTATTGAAGATAGATTTTGAGATGCATGAATATTGTTGAAGATAGAGATGCATCATCATTGTTGAAAATAGATTTGGAGTGCATTATATTGAGGCAGATTTGGAAGTTTTATTTAATAAAGGGATTAATGCACGTAAAATAAAAAGGGGGAAAAGTGCATTGGATAGTAAAATAATAGCAAGGTATTAATGTCTCAAATTCTATATGCAAGTGAGTGCTAGACCTGGGCTACCTTTAAAATGTAATAAGTGTGATATATGTGGAAGGAACCAATGTATTGAATGTAAAAGGTAGCATGCTTATTTGAAGTTTTCAACACAAATATATCATCATCTAGATGTGCAAGAGTTGAATGAATTCTAGGTAGAATATGTCTGAATTATTTTAGTTGAAGAAAGCACATTGAAAAATTGGTAAAGAATTTGATGACATCATTATGCAAGATTTGGGAAAGGTATGAGCATTGGTTGTATGCAAGATTTAGGAAATATTTGAGCAGTTTTGTGAGCAGAGTTGAGCAGGTTTTGTGAGTAGCTTTGAGCAGAGTAGTGAGCAAGTTTATGAGTAGATTTGAGTAGGTTTTGTGAGCAGCTTTGAGCAGAGTAGTGAGCAGTTTTGTGAGCATACTTGAGCAGGTTCTATGAGTAGGTTTGATAATGTTTTTCAGAGGATTTGAGCAATCTTTAAAGTGAACTATAGAAGAGGGGATTGGTGTCTCCTATGGATAAAGGTCCATGAACTAGAGCAGAGAGGATTAGTGTCTCCTATGGATAGAGGTCCACAAAATAGAGTAAATGGGATTAGTGTCTCTCATGGATAGAGGTCCACGAACTACAGTAGAGGGGATTAGTGTCTCCTATGGATAGAGGTCCATGAACCAAAGTAGAGGGGATTGGTGTCTCCTATGGATAGAGATCCACAAACTAGAGCAGATGGGATTGGTGTCTCCTATGGATAGAGGTCCACAAACTAGAGCAAAAGAGATTGGTGTCTCTTGTGGATAGAGATCCATGAACTAGATTAGAGGGGATTGGTATCTCCTATGGATAGAGGTACATGAAAATTGTAATAGGGAATTGGTTACTACGAAAATTTTGAGAAAATTTATAAGAAATATTTCTCCACGGATGTAGTCCACATTGGGTGAACCACATTAAATCTGTGTCTCTTACATGTGTGATGATTTGTGCATTGTTTCATTATTACAATTGATAATATTGGATTTGTTGGCAAATTTGCCACATTGTTCTAATTGTTACTGTACTGCATGAAATTTTGACATGCTCACTCTTCTTTGTTTTCTTTCAAGTTTTGGTGCCGAAATAGCTAAGTTCGAAGACTGTCGCGATATCGCGACCAAAAAACAGCATGGAGAGCATGGCTTCAAAACTGTCGCGATATCATGACATGTGCTATCGCGGGTCTTAAGAGGAGAGAGAAGCCAAATTCAGAGAATGTCGCAATATCGTGACGTGTTCTAAAATCACGGTCAAAGTGGTCAATGGAGATAGAGTAGTAAAATTGTCGTGATATTGTGACATGTCGCATTTTTGTGACTTGCGATGACAATGGAGCAGAATGATAGAAAAGGTCGCGAAATCACGACATAATTAAGCAAAGGGCAATGACAATGAACCACGTCGCGAAATCACGACAGAAAAATGAACAAGGAGCAAAATGTGAAAAACGTCGCGATATCATGACATGTCGCATTATCGTGGTCAAGTTGAAAAAAAAGCATAAGGCATGAAAGACGTCACGATTTCGTGACATTTTTGAAGATGAGTTCAAGCAAGAAGAAGACGTCGCGATTTCGTGACAGAAAGCAGCAACAGTAGAGAAAGCAAGGAAACGTCGCGATTTCACGACATATTGTGGAGAAAAGGCTAAATAGAGAAGAATGTCATGATTTCATGACATATCTTGTTTTTGCAAATGTGAAAGTGTGGAAAGAACAAAATGGTACGAAATGTCACGATTTCACGACATGTTCCGTTTTCACTGCTTGCAAGAGGATGAAGGCCAAGGAAGAGAAAACTGTCGTGATTTCGCAACATGTTGTAGTTTCACGGGTAGACAAAAGAGAAAGGCACATAAAGTAGAAGACATCGTGATTTCACGACATGTCGCATTTTCGTGACGAGGAGCAGTGATGAAGCCAAAAGAGAGAAAGATGTAGCGAAATCATGACTTGTCACGTTTTTGCGATTCAAAACAATGCAAGGACAACATGGGGAAATAACGTCACGAAATCGCGACAGGTTGTAGTTTCACGGGAGAAAAGCAAGGCAGGTGCAGGATAGTACGAAATGTCACGATTTCACATGTTGCGTTTTTGCGACCTAAGGTGACGAAGGAGAACAAAGAGCTGAATACGTCGTGATTTCGTGACATGTTTGGTTTTTGTGACCGAAAGTGGCAAAAGCATACAGAGCAGAAATATGTCACGATTTTGCGACATGTCACGTTTCGCGACCCATCACGGTTTCGTGCCAGAAAGCAGTTCAACGACCCGATGAAGTATTGCAATTTCCAAGGATTAAAAGCTCCCCAGAATTTAATGTTTTGCTGCTTTCCGATGCGTGCAAGGTAGAAGAACATGCTCAGGCCTGTATCTTTCCACTAGAATTGAAGACGCCTCCATTATTCAAAGCTTTTGTTCATGATTTTCTAACGGTCCAAGCATGCTTCAAGAACGACCATTTAATGAAGATGACCGGTTCCTTGTTTCATTTAATTTCTGGTTTCTCCGAGGCTGGTTTAAGGGGATCATTTCCTTATTTTTGTTGCACATTTTATAGATCTCGAGGAAGTTCGTTTCAAGTTTTAAATGCTACAAAGAGGCAAGACCTCTATAAATATCAATGTATATCCTAGAAAGAGAGATGGAGAGAGAGAATTTTGCTGAAAAAATTTTCAAGTTCTTTGCATGAATGAAAGATATTTGGCCTATGGTTTTGCAAGCAACTTTCTATGTGTTTATCCTTCTATCTTATGCATTCCTCATTTACGCTCGTATTTCTTATCTGTTGCTTAATTTGAATTATGCGTCTGAGTTTAAATATTACTAGTGAGGAAGTGAGTTCTGGAATGTGATTTTGGAGGTTATCTGTGATGCTGTTAGTGTGCTTGAGGTTATCTGCTGCTAATATTTCCCAATTTGATAAATTTGGCCTGTGGCTATATTTCCCGTTTCTTTCTACATATTTCCTATTTCTTTCCTGCAACTCTAGTCTTCAAGAATATAAAATTTAGTAAGGGAACCAGCCCTCTCTGGAGATTGGTCTGGGAGACATTTCTTTCTCCTAGCCTTTCAATGTTGGTCGGGTCTAGGGCGCATTTCGTATAAAATCCTTTCCTGTGGCAGATTCGTGACCAACAGTTTTTGGCACGCTCGGTGGGACAGACTGTTTCTATTTCTGATGCCGGAGCATCCAGCTACAGTAGAGCCATCGTGCATCTTCCAAATTTTTTTTAGATTTTCTAAATACTTTGCATTTTATTTCCAGCCTGGGGAGAGTTTTGTAAAGCCATTTCCAGTTTGGGCGGAAGTTTGTGAAGCAGAGGGTAAGTTGTTTAAGGCTAAGGCAAGGCATGGAGAGGGGTCACGAAATCGCGACCCAAAGGGCTACAGAGGTGAGAGGGCAGCTTCGGTCGTGATATCGCGACGTCGCGATATCACGATGATTTTGTTGGCCGAAGTAAAGGTTGCGAAGACATCGCGATATCGCGACGTCGTGATATCGCGACGATTTTATAAGCTGTGGCGGAAGACGGAGGTGGGGTCGCGAAATCGCGACATGTCATGGTTTCGCGACACGTCGCGATTTCGTGACCTCGAGGGTAGTAACTGGTGCAGGGCGTGTTTTGTCGCGATATCGCGACGTCGCGATATCGCAACAATTGTTCTAAGCAAAGGCGGGGGGAAGGTGCCGTCGCGATATCGCGACAGGTCACGATATCACGGCCTGTCGCGATATCACGGCCAGTTAGAGGCCGACACGTGGCATGTGGTCCGAAGCATCAGAATGTTAAAGAAAGTTAACAAGACCAAAGAAGATGAGCCGACGGCCATGCAAGGCCAAATTTTGCCATGTGGCAGCCACGTGTATCAAAAAGGGTACGGAGGACACGTGTATCAACTGTGTTACAACAAGGAGGAGGCACGGCCAGATGGCCGCGTAGAAGAAAACAAAGATGAGGGTCAAGGAGGTGTTAAGGAAGGTGTCGGCCACGTATTTTTATTGTATTATTTCTGGCAACACAACATTTGCAGGAAACAGATTTATGAAGGAGACAACAGTGCGAAGGACGGTCAGAGCAAAGCGGCCGATGCAGAGAGGCCATTAATGCAAGCTCAGGGGTAGATCGGGCAGATGGCCATTTATGACAGAATTTTGAAAACCCGGAGGGGGGGGGAATTTTGAATTTGAATTTTGTTAGGTGGAGGCATTGATTGCCTAGAGGAACGGGGCCTCGATAAAAACCCAAAAATTTGTAATGGAGGTGGTGGTGGACCGGAGAACAGAGGAAGGAGTTACAGAGTGGAAGAACCGAGCCGAGCTCGGTCATTGTATGCCTGCGGGCTGTTTTTAATTCTGAATGCATGTAAATTGAACTTTGATGCATGTAAATATTTTTAGCAGATTTTAATGAGAAATTAGAATTTGTTCAAGTGTTGATTAACCGGTCCCCGTCAGTGGTATCAGAGCCCGTTGTTCCTGAGCGTACAGCAGACCGCCGAAGGAGAGGCAGTTGTACCAGGACTTGTGGGAGGGCTTGAGATCAGGTGAAGATGCCTCCGAGAAGAAACCCCGTGGGTGGCAGAGGCATGGCAGTAGAAGATTTTAGGGCTTTGCAGCAACAAGTTTAGGCCCTGCAAGAAGAACTGCGCAGAGGACATGAGCCGAGAAGAGATGCAGACAGTGAAGATGAAGTTGATGAAGAGGAGAATCAGTTTGAAGAGGAGGAAGAAGATGTAGATCCGACACAAGCCAGACTATACAAGGCCATATCTCAGATCGGGAAGAGGCCAAAGTTAGAAGTTTCTACATATTTTGGGAACTTGAATCCGGAGGAATTAATAGATTGGGTAAATGATTTAGAAGAGTATTTCGAATATGAGGAGGTTGAAGACCCTAACCGGGTCAAATTTGCTAAGACCAAGTTAAAGGGCCATGCCAGCATTTGGTGGAGGGGAATACAGTTGGAGAGGAACCGAAGAGGAAAAGAGCGGATAACAAGATGGGACAGAATGGTGGAGAAATTAAAAAGACAATTCATCCCCGTAGATTATGAACTAGACCTGCTACGTAAAATGCAGAGTTTGAGACAGATGAACAAAACTGTTCAAGAATATACGGAGGAATTCTATAAAATCTCCATCAGAACCGGGCATTTAGAAGCAAGTAAGGAAAAAGTGGCCCGTTATATTAATGGGTTGAGACCCAGTGTTCAGGAGGAGTTGAGCTTGGTTCGGGTAAGCACCATTGAAGATGCTTACCAATTTGCTTTAAAGGTGGAAGAAAAACTGAACCGAAAGTTTGAGAACAAGCAAAGAGTAAAAGGACCGGGAGGAAAGACCGATGGAAAGAAAGAAGGAAAGGAAGAGAAGAAAGAAGAAGAGAGCAGCAGCCGGGATCAGAAAGAAGATGAAGAATCCAAACCGCAAGTTCAGAATGATGGCTACCCGAGAGGAAGAGGTAGATCTGGACGCGGGTATGGAAGAGGAGTATTTCGTGGAACATGTTTCCACTACGGAGAAGAGGGACATCGGGCATTTGAGTGTCCACAACACCGAGAAAGAGTAAACAAGAAACAAGTGGGTCCTGCCAGAGCAGTTGTGGCAGTTGAAGATGCTGATTCAGAACATTCTGAAGAAGCTGAAAAAGGAGAAGCAATGATTGTGAGGAGGACCATGCTGGTGGAGGAAGACAAATCTGAACAGAGGAGAAGCCTGTTCCGCACTCGGTGCAAAAGTGCAGGCAAAGTCTGTAATGTTATTATAGACAATGGGAGTATAGACAACTTAGTTTCCGAGGAGATGGTTTCTAAGTTGCAGCTGGAGAGGAGGAGGCACCCGCATCCATACCGGATTGCGTGGTTGCGAAAGGACCACAGAGCATGGGTCCGGTAACAGTGCTTAGTCACTTTCAATATTGGGAGATACCAGGATGAGGTCCTATGTGATGTTTTTCCCATGGATGCTTGCCATTTGCTGTTAGGAAGGCCATGGCAGTTTGATCAGAGTGCAGTGCATGATGGTCGTGCAAATACTTACACATTGATGAAAGATGGAGTGAAGCACAAGTTGAAGCCATTGCAGACAGTAGATGAGAAGGTGTGCAGTAATGCCAGAATTTGTCTGGTAGAGGGCAGAAATTTTTGCCAGGAAACAGGATTTGAGCAGGTTGCAAGAACAGATAAGTGTTTGGAGGTGTTACAGAAGATGCGGGCCGAACAGCATCGAAGTGAGGGTCACTTCTCCAATTACCCCGGGTGTCTGATGTCGGAGCATCCGGCTACAGTAGAGCCATCTTCCAATTTTTTTTTAGATTTTCTAAATACTTTGCATTTTATTTCCAGCCTGGGGAGAGTTTTGTAAAGCCATTTCCAGTTTGGGCGGAAGTTTGTGAAGCAGAGGGTAAGTTGTTTAAGGCTAAGGCAAGGCATGGAGAGGGGTCGCGAAATCGTGACCCAAAAGGCTGCAGAGGTGAGAGGGCAGCTTCGATCGTGATATCGCGATGTCGCGATATCGCGACGATTTTGTTGGCCGAAGCAAAGGTTGCGAAGGGGCCGCGATATCGTGACATCGTGATATCACGATGGTTTTATAAGCTGTGGCGGAAGACGGAGGTGGGGTCGCGAAATCGTGACATGTCGTGGTTTCGCGACACGTCACGATTTTGCGACCTCGAGGGCAGTAACTGGTGCAGGGCATGTTTTGTCACGATATCATGACGTCACGATATCGCGAAAATTATTCTAAGCAAATGCGGGGGGAAGGTGCCGTCGTGATATCGCGACAGGTCACGATATCACGGCCTGTCGCGATATCATGGCCAGTTAGAGGCCGACACGTGGCATGTGGTCCGAAGCATCAGAATGTTAAAGAAAGTTAACAAGACCAAAGAAGATGAGCCGACGGCCATGCAAGGCCGAATTTTGCCACATGGCAGCCACATGTATCAAAAAGGGTACGGAGGACACGTGTATCAACTATGTTACAACAAGGAGGAGGCACGACCAGATGGCCGCGTAGAAGAAAACAAAGATGAGGGTCAAGGAGGTGTTAAGGAAGGTGTCGGCCACGTATTTTTATTGTATTATTTCTGGCAACACAACATTTGCAGGAAACAGATTTATGAAGGAGACAACAGTGCGAAGGACGGTCAGAGCAAAGCGACCGATGCAGAGAGGCCATTAATGCAAGCTCAGGGGTAGATCGGGCAGATGGCCATTTATGATAGAATTTTGAAAACCCGGAGGGGGGGGAATTTCAAATTTGAATTTTGTTAGGTGGAGGCATTGATTGCCTAGAGGAACGGGGCCTCGATAAAAACCCAAAAATTTGTAATGGAGGTGGTGGTGGACCGGAGAACAGAGGAAAGTAGTTACAGAGTGGAAGAACCGAGCCGAGCTTGGTCATTGTATTCCTGCAGGCTGTTTTTAATTCTGAATGCATGTAAATTGAACTTTGATGCATGTAAATATTTTCAGCAGATTTTAATGAGAAATTAGAATTTGTTCAAGTGTTGATTAACCGGTCCCCGTCAGTTTCAGAAAGATCCCATAGTATTGAGGGTTTAATGTTCGCCTTCATGCCATATAGTTAGAAAATTTGGTGACTCTACAGTACCCAGAAATCTCTGAACGTGGATACAGTGAAAGCTATACTTCATGATCACGAGATTAAAGTCCAAAAAAGTTGAAAATTTTGTTGAGTTTTTTGAACTTGATAGCACAAAAAGAGGTGAACACTCTAGGTTGGTTTCCCCATCTCTTGCATCATCTGCCATATCCACACAAATCCCTAGTATTGTTACTAGTTTTCCATCTTCTCAGTCACATCCACTAGTCCCAATGGCCCAGTATCCTCAACCTAAGTAGTTTTTAGCATGGAATAGTTCAGGAGCCTTGAATTTGCAGGCTCAAAATCCAATTCCCTAGGCTGCTTTGAAAGCCTTGCCAACCTATGATGGTACTGGTAAGACTGCATATGAACATATTCATGATATATCTTCTTTGGCAGCCATTCACGATATAAAAGACAAAGATGTGATGGTGAAGTTATTAGTACTATCCTTGAGAGGAAAATTGCTGTACTGGTATCGATCTCTGCAACCAGGCACTATTGCATCATGGGATCAACTAGGGGAACTGTTAGTTAAGAATTTTCATGAACAAGCTGATCCATTTTCATTGTTGCATCAGTTTAACGCAATTCAGAGGCACCCGTAGGAGGCGATAGTAGATTTTAATGTTCTATTTACTAGAAGCTGGCAGCGAGTACCTGAAGGTCTTCGCCCTACCCCTGAGCAAGCTACCTTCTACTATCTTCGAGTGTTCAACACAGACATTGGCTTGGCGATCAGGAAGTCCAATGTGATGACCTTCCCGAAACTGTTTGAACAAGCACAAAATGCGAAGGCAGACTTGGTCGCAATCGGTAGGCTTCCTCCAAAGGTAGCAATGCCCATTTTACCTGATATTCCACAACATTTATATCCTAGTTCATTTTTGCAATCTATGTCTTCCATGTACCCTGTTCCATCATGGAGCTCCAGTGCAACTCAGATTGCACCCATTCCAGTTCCTCAGCTCCCTACTTTAGTAAATCCCTAGTTGCCTGCCCAGTATTCTGCCATTCCCCGCTTCCACCTCATTCCCAGCATTACCAGCGCCACCAACACCTTTGCCCTTACCAGCACCTCCTGTGCTTGTAAATCCTGATCCTTATACAACACTCTTGCAAGAAGTAAAGTCTACAAATTTTGCTATAAGAGCAATGGGCAATAAGATCACACTGATTGAAAGGAAGCAGGCTAAGAGATATTTCTAGCCCAGGAGATTTCAGCCTCTGCCGATTACTAGAGAACAAGCTGCTTCAACAAGCAAAGCACCTGAGAAGAACCTGACTGTTTTGGCAAATGAAGATGCAGCCCTTGCAGAAAGAACATATTGGTTTTCAACATGTAATGATCCACACGACAAAGACACTTGCATGGTTCATTTGAATTATGTGCAGACATTGGTCGCTAGCTCTTCGGGAGGGCAAGTCAACATGATATCTGAGATAGGTCATAGCTTAATGGTTCCATCTGAAGAACAAGTTTCAGTTCTCACGAGGACTGGAAACAAGTCTATTACAGTAGATCCTACTGAGCTAGAGCCATTAAAAGTGCTAGCTGATTTGAAGAAACAAGTGAAACCTCCTATGTCGATATCAAAGCTAGATGCGCCTGTTTTACCAAAATATCCTGTTCCACACAGAGTACAAGAAAAATCCGCAGCTACACAGGCAAGATCAAAAATAGAGGAACAAGCAAGAGAAAAGCTGAAGTACCCATCATTGACTAAAAGGTTGATAGTAGCAGCCACTCAGCAGTATCAGAGCAGATATGACCCCCCCATTGAAAAGAAGGAATCTGCTATGGCTGCATACAACATTGTCAAAGAATTGAAGAAGATTCCCACCAAGGTTAGTCTTTATGATGCATTACAATTGCCTGGACAGGTAGATTTATTGCAAGAATTCTTGAAATCTATAAAGGATAGTGAGAAGAGTCCTACCCAGACAATTTATGCTCAAGCGTTAACCACTTCAATCACTGGCAAGAATAGACCACCCCCGTTTTATCTGTCACTTTGAATGGAGGGTTGGATCGTGCATAACAACATGATTGATTTCGGTGTCGCTACAACTGTCATGCGAAAGGCAGTTTGCAAAGTTATGGGTATGGAATACACACGAAGTAGCCTTGGAGTCTTGCAATTGGACGGTACTCCTGTGAAAACAGTAGGTGTAATCAAGGATGTCTCGATTGTTTTACATAGTATGCCTTAGATTACAGTCATTCAGGAGATAGTTGTGGTTGATCTAGAACCGTATTTCAGTATGTGCTTATCAAGAGAATTTATTGCTAAGTTGGGAGGCTACCTTTCACTGGATTATTCTCACTTGGAGATCCCTTTTAAAGGAAAGAGAATCCGGATTCATAATGAAAAACCTTCCTCTTTTCATATTGAAAGGTTGGATGAAGCAGGAAAGGCCATGCAGTCTGTCAACATGCTAACTGAAGAACCAGAAGATTCTATTTTGATGGATGAACCTTGCTTAGAGGATGTGTTCTCAATGCTTGACTTTAATGCCATGCTGGAGACTGAGATTGGCTATTGTTCCATTACAAAGCCTGAAGAGGTTGAACTAAAGATGCTTCCTGATCAAGACTCTGTGCCTGATCAATTCTGGACGTTGTACTTTGATGGAGCGACCTGTACAAATAATGCAGCAAAAAAACTTGGGGTTGAACCCGAATTGATTCTGAATCTAGTAATGAACAAGTGCAGCTCCAGACACCACTGTCTCAAGTAGATGGTGAGCAAGCCAGAGTCAGCAAGGATGATGTCTAGGTCCTCTGTTCCAGAAATTAAAGATCAACTGAAATACAATCAGATCTGGTTTGGTCATTACAGGTTCACCGGATAATCACCTGAAATTGGGTTTGTGGTGGCGACATGCCAATCATGTCGTAAACTTTTGTATATAGCAAAAAAAAAAAAAAAAAAAAAACGAGAAAAAAAAAAGTATTGTGAATTTCCTCTGTGAATCGTCAACTTTGGCTCTTTTTGTATGCGAGCCCACAGGTACGTTTATTTCTTTCTTTTTTCTTCTTCCTTCCCAATAGATAGTGGCTTTTGTTAATCTCTTCCTTCCACTTCCTTATTGTTCATTTCCTTCCCCTTCCATTCCTTCTTCCTCTATCCGTAATCCAACCACTTTTGTTGTTTCTGTTTCCCCCTCTAATATTCCCGCTTCTTCTTTTCCTTTTCTTCTAATCCTTGTTTTCTTTTCAGCATTTATCTGCAGTTTATACCACATTTTTCAATCTCATTTACCTTCATTTCATTATCCGCTTTTTCCATTCCCGTAGCTAGTGACACAGTAGCTCCCTCTTCAGTTGCTGTATCTACCGCTTCACTCCTTCCACTCCCACCATTCCATCATTTACTATTTCCATTCCATAGTCCTCACTCCTCATTTTGTTCATTTCCGTTTTGCAACCCCAGTGCTTTCATAACTGTTATGGAGATCCTTTTACAACACCTGGTGAGCTAGGCCAAATACAGATTTATTTAAGTTTTCAATAAGTCAGCAAGAGTTGTTGCAGCAGTCTGCAGAGATGTTTCCCATCAGTCAGCACCTCCTTTCCTGCTTCTCATGTTTCTTGACTCTGTTGCCCAATGGATTCAGGCCTGGGATTCGTGCATACAACAGAACTGTATACCCCACGAGCTGCCAAGAATGTTGGCAAATTTGCCACATTGTTCTAATTGTTACTGTACTACATGAAATTTTGACATGCTCACTCTTCTTTGTTTTCTTTCAAGTTTTTGTGTCGAAACAGCTAAGTTCGAAGACTATCGCGATATCATGACCAAAAAACAACATGGAGAGCACGATTTCAAAACTGTCACGATATCGTGACATGTTGCGCTATCGTGGGTCTTAAGAGGAGAGAGAAGCCAAAGTCGAAGAATGTCACGATATCGCGACGTGTTCCAAAATCACGGTCAAAGTGGTCAACGAAGGCAGAGCAATGAAATTGTCGTGATATCATGACATGTCTCGTTTTCATGACTTGTGATGACAATGGAGCAAAATGATAGAAAAGGTCACGAAATCGTGACATAATTAAGCAAAGGGCAATGACAATGAACCACGTCACGAAATTGTGATAGAAAAATGAACAAGGAGCAAAATGTGAAAAACATCACGATATTGCGACATGTCGCATTATCGCGATCAAGTTGAAGAAAAAGCATAAGGCATGAAAGACGTCACAATTTCATGACATTTTTGAAGATGAGTTCAAGCAAGAAGAAGACGTCGCGATTTCACGACAGAAAGCGACAACAGTAGAGAAAGCAAGGAAATGTCGCGATTTCATGACATATTGTGGAGAAAAGGCTAAATAGAGAAGAATGTCATGATTTCGTGACATGTCTTATTTTCGCAATGTGAAAGTGTGGAAAGAACAAAATGGTGCGGAATGTCGTGATTTCGTGACATGTTCCATTTTCGCTGCTTGCAAGAGGATGAAGGCCAAGGAAGAGAAAACTATCGCGATTTCGTGACATGTTGCAGTTTCATGGGTAGACAGAAGAGAAAGGCATAGAAAGTAGAAGACATCGCGATTTTGTGACATGTCACATTTTTGCAATGAGGAGCAGTGATGAAGCCAAAAGAGAGAAAGATGTAGCAAAATCGTGACTTGTCATGTTTTTGCGGTTTGAAACAGCGCAAGGACAACATGGTGAAAGAACGTCACAAAATTGCGACAGGTTGTAGTTTTATGGGAGCAAAGCAAGGCAGACACAGGATAGTACAGAACGTCGCGATTTCGTGATGCATCACATTTTTGCGACCTAAGGTGACAAAGGAGAACAAAGAGCCGAATACGTCGTGATTTCGTGACATGTTTGGTTTTCATGATCGAAAGTGGCAAAAGCGTACGGAGGAGAAATATGTCGCAATTTCGTGACATGTCACGTTTTCGTGACCCATCACAGTTTCACGCTAGAAAGCAGTTCAATGGCCCGGTGAAGTATTACGATTTCCAAGGATTAAAAGCTCCCCAAAATTTAATGTTTTGTTGCTTTTTGATGTGTGCAAGGTAGAAGAACGTGCTCAGGCCTGTAGCTTTCGAAGCCACCATAATTGAAGACGCCTCCATTATTTAAAGCTTCTGTTTGTGATTTTCTAACGGTCCAAGCATGCTTCGAGAACGACCATTTAATGAAGACAATCGGTTCCTTGTTTCATTTAATTTTTGGTTTCTCCGAGGCTGGTTTAAGGGGATCATTTTCTTATTTTTGTTGCACATTTTGTAGATCTCGAGGAAGTTCGTTTCAAGTTTTAAATGCTACAAAGAGGCAAGACCTCTATAAATATCAATGTATATCCCAGAAAGAGAGATGGAGAGAGAGACTTTTGCTGAAAAACTTTTCAAGTTCTTTGCATGAATGAAAGATATTTGGCCTATGGTTTTGCAAGCAACTTTCTGTGTGTTTATCCTTCTATCTTATGCATTCCTCATTTACGCTCATATTTCTTATCTGCTACTTAATTTGAATTATGTGTCTGAGTTTAAATATTGCTAGTGAGGAAGTGAGTTCTAGAATGTGATTTTGGAGGTTATCTGCGCAAGGTTGTAAGTAAATTATGTCGCTATCTTTTGTCATATGCTGTTAGTGTGCTTGAGGTTATCTGCTGCTAATATTTCCCGATCTGATAAATTTGGCCTGTGGCTATATTTCCCGTTTCTTTCTGCATATTTCCTATTTCTTTCCTACAACTCTAGTCTTCAAGAATATAAAATTTAGTAAGGGAACCAACCCTCTCTGGAGATTGGTCTGGGAGACATTTCTTTCTCCCAGCCTTTCAATGTTGGCCGGGTCTAGGGCTCATTTCGTATAAAATCCTTTCCTGTGGCAGATTTGTGACCAATAGGATTATATTGCTTTGGAAAGAAAAGTAAAAGTTTTATCTTATACTGTTCACCCCCCTCTTAGTATAAATTTGTGTTATTCAATCCCCAATAGCTTTAGCTATGCCCCATAAAATATCTTCATGCAAATGATGAAAAGGTAAATCTAGGAGTCGCACCCAAAGGGGGGTCAAGTTACCCTTTTGCATCTTGGAGTTAAAGTGTGGATCTCATTTTTGTAGAAAGAGACCTCTCTTTCCAAAGAACCAGGTACCTTCACCTAAAATATGCTTCGCATCCTCCTCACAGTTCAGGTTGATGAGGAAGAAAGTATTAGATATTGCAACAATATCAAGCGACCCTAATGACTTCCATTTGAGAATCATCCAACATCGAATAGATTCAATATCTAGTCTTCCACCTTGGAACTTGTCAACCAGTTTCCATGACCCTTCCTCCATAGTCACATCTAAGAGTTTCTGACACCACCAACTTATTATAGATTGGAGAAATATCAAAGAGAGATTTTGAGAGATGAGATCATAAGCCTTTAGCGATAACTGCATCAAAGGAGGATACCCTAGGGTTAGAGGGGTAACCAAGCCTTGGGGACCCACTCATGCGTACCCTAGAGGAAACCCCACTACAATTGAGCATAACTTTTTACTTTTCCTTCATGACCAACCCCTCGAGGGTTGCACCTTCCTGTTGTCCACCCGACCCTCTACCTCCCTGTAGAGCATCAATGCATCCCTCTTCCTGCCAACCACGAGGTCTTTCGATTTTTTCCTAGCCATTAGTGCTTTCTTCCATTGTTTCCCTAACATTGTTGCACTTGCCTTCGTTGTCTTAGCACTAATACTATACTGTTAAAATATTTTACTATTTTCCTTTCTATCTTTGTTGCCCTAACATTGTTGTACTTGCCTTCATTGCCCTAGAATTGTTGCACTATTTTGTTGCCCTAGCACTATTGCATCATTGTTAAAATATTTTTACTTTTTTGCCCTAGCACTGTTGGACTTGCCTTCGCTACCCTAGCATTGTTGTGGCACTGTTAAAATATTTTTACTTTGTTACCCTAACATTGTTGCAGCATTGTTAAAATATTTTTACTTTGCTACCTTAGCACTGATGCACTCGCCTTCGTTGCCCTACCACTACTGCGATACTTGTAAAATATTTTTACTTCGCTACCCTAACACTGTTGCACTCACCTTCGTTGCAAAAACACTGCTGAGACACTATTAAAGTAATTTTACTTTGCTACCCTAGCACTGCTATGACATTGTTAAACTATTTTTGTTTCTCTGCCCTAGTAGTGTTGAAGTTACCTTCGTTGCCCTAACACTGCTATGGCACTATTAAAATATTTTTACTTCATTTTCATAGCACTACTACACTCACTTTTGTTTCCCCAATACTGTTGTGGCACTGTTAAAATAATTTAACTTTGCTGCCCTAACACTGATGCACTTGTCTTCGCTGCCCTAGCACTATTGCAGCTTGTTATACCATCGACAACTTTGTTCACCTCTCCTAAACAAAGCAAGCATGATGTTAGAGAAATATTTTACAAAAAAACAAAATATGTGGAGTGCCCAAGCAAACTCTCACTTATACTTAATTTTATTAAAGATATTCTTTTAAATTGTTATTTTATAATGAAACTCTTTGATATCATGGATGCATATTTGTTGGTACCCTAAACTCAAATCTAGCTTAAAGAAAAAATGGGTACCATGTAGCTTGGTACCCTATTTGTTTATATTTGTTGGTACCCTAAACTCAAATCTATGATTAGAATTGAAAATTTGTATTATTTGTTCAATTCTAAAAAATCCACATACAATCTTCATGAGCCATCTTTTTCTTTCTTTTACACCAAAAGTATGGGTGATGAATAAGGATTGGTGCTCAAACAAATTACCCTTGCTTTGAGCACTTATTGGACTGACTTTTTATTTTGACTCTTGTGCATAGGGATATCTATAAGGGTGTATGTTGGGTGGTGGATTGGAACTATTAGATGGCATGACCATGTATGTACTATGGCGAAAGTCCATGAGGTTTATCAAATACGTGAGAATACTTATGAAGGAGCATTTTTAAATTTGAGAATTGATCAATTTGTCAACTTCTACTCTATGGACTACATTGCGAAAAATTGAATCATAACTCCATGAGTTTCATTTTTAAGTAATTTATTCACGCAATGAGAATTCATTACCCTTGCTAATCTAGTTGTCAACCATGTGAGAGTGTATTTTTGATCTTCTATTGTGAATTGCATTCACATTTTTCAAAGTCCCATAAGATAGGGCCCAAGGCGTGCAATCACTATTTTTATAAAACTATGTGACATTATTCTAATGAAAGGACAAACATATCAATTTTTAGATTATAGTTTCACACAACAATCTTGACATTGCGACATTTGCGTTTACAAGGAAGAGTACCCTTGTTGGCTATCATGACTTCAAAGCCATTGTATGGGCATAAGTAGTAGTTTTCTCACTCTACCACCTTGGGATGAATAAAGCTATGAGTGCTACCTATGTCGATAAGAATTGTTAGAAGACATTTTTTAGATACCCTAACATCCTCATAGTTTGATATGTACTTGTAAGGATATCCCAAATGTGGACTCTTCCACAATATTGGTGTCCTCTTGTTGTTCACCACCTGACTTGTCATTGATCACATTACACCCAAGATAGGTAGTGGTTGAATCAAAATCCAATAGGTATAATTTTGTCTAGCTCATTTATGCCTTGGATTCCATTTTTCATCATAATTGTAGTAAAGACCCTTATCTTAGCAAGTTTTTATCTCTTTCTCACTTAGTTGTTTTATGAGGTTTGTTTTTTTATTCCTGTGCCAAGGGACATAGAAATACATAGACACGGAGATAACTAGAAGGAAAAAGTGCATGTATCTATAACTAAGATCCAATTTATACCAACTTAAATGTGAACATGGGACATACAACATTTCAAGAGACATGTTCAAAACAAATGTGGCTTTTGCACAATAGGAGAAACAAAGAATGAAAAGTATTTTTCATGGAATGTGAAGCTTATAAGAAAATCAAGAATGCATATGAGGGAACTTTAAAAGTGAACTCGTGAATGGAACTTTTTGAAGAATTGAGAATAGAAAAAAGAAACTTCTCATCAAAATCAACAACAAAAATATACTACAAAATATGATAAGAGGATGTCAAGTTTTTTGACTTTGTTCAACATTAAGACATTGAAATTTTAAATAGAAGGTCCAAGGTTTGAATCCAAAAGAGGTAGGGTTGTACATAATACTCCATATTGTATTAAAAATATTGGTCCTATAGACTATTTTGGTCTTGTAGATATAATTAAAATTATTTTATTTCAAACAATATAAATTCTATAGAATCCTTCTTGAGCCTCCTCACCAATCTGAGTGTATATGTAAGATCAGTCGACCCCAAAATTAATACAATCTTTATAATTTGATCTAAAAAATGTTATGAATGACATGTCCTATCGTAATAATAGCAAGCTAAAGTAATGTAAATTAAAAAAACCATTAATTAAAGGTCAAACATTTAAGTTCCCATAATATCTAGTAATAATATTTTATACAAAAATAATAGTTGGGACAAATAGTTGATGTAGCCCACACAAAGGTTTAAATCTTAGCACCAATTAGCTCAATGTGACTAATTCATATAAAAAAGAAAGGACAACCCCTTCAAAACCTTATATTTTTTTCGAAAAGGAATTTGAAAAAATTATATTAAAACAAGGATCATTTACAAGTTGGGATGGAACTCCTCCCAACCTTAGCCAAGGACACCTATTTACAATAGTAAAATATCTGCATTGGATACAAATATCCTAAACCATATATCTACAATTATTGTTCAAATTAGCTAAACATTGGATTTGCTCACCAACCCACTTAATCCTCTTATCCTCAATGATGAGAGGTTATTTACTACTAATTTTTGTATCAGATTTATTCATTTTACTAGAATATTTAATATATTTTTACATGTTATCATCAGTTTAATATGAATTATTGATGAAAATGATTAAAAATGGTAATTTGATATTTATAGTTAACTTACGTCCAATTTGCCCGAGTTCTGAGTTAAATGCAGGTAATAAGTGAAGAAATTACAAGCCTGTACCTCAGATATGAAGAACAACCATTAGAAGTTGGAAGAATTCAGCGGATGATCTCAGTTTATGGAAGACAGTTATTGGAAGTAATTACTGACAGTAATTACGTAAGGACAAAAGGTCACTTTTGAAGACTTACCTCCAGATTATTGACCATGGACGACAACATAATATGGACGGCAAAACCAAATGACGACAATTAAAATATCTTCAAATATATCTTGCCTTTCCATTTTGGTTACGAGATTCTCTCCAACTGATAAAACTTTATGAAAAGGATTTGTAATGTTATTATTTGTCAAATGTCAAAGTTGTTAAGACTTCCTACATTAAAGGAATTGAAAAGTCTTATACAACCCTATTATGAGTCAGTTAGATAGAAAATATTCCATGTAATGCCACTTGGACCAATAGGAATATTTTTAGGTCCAAGTCAAATAAAATATATTTAGCTTTAGGATATCTTATGATGCACGTACAATCATCACTCCACATTTTCAGCAAGATACATACGTGGAAAAGATTGTACATTGTATTAGTCTTAGTATAAATATACATCAGAAAATAGAGGAACGTCTGTCTCTTCCGTTCCTTCTGCTGCATTATTGTTACATTTCAATCATGTTACAGAGCTTGTACATTTGAGCCTTCATCAATAAAATAGCATTTCTTCAATTATGGTAACTTGTATCATTTCTAGCATTTGTTTCTTCTCTGTTTTGAATCTGTAAATACTGTAACCTGCATTCATGAATAATGAATAAACATTAGTATAAATCATAATATTTAGTTACTGATAGAGTAGTTTAGGGGAAAAGAACTTACACTGCCACTTAGGAGGCAGGGCCCACTCCTAATCGACAGTCCCTGAGCTCTTTCACCCCCTGCATTAGATTAGAATTAGTTAGATCTGCATTATAAAATATATAAAATTTAGAAATTGCATAAGGATCCTAATAGTTAAAATTCATAATAAATTGCATTTATTTACCATTTTTTGCATAATTCATACTGCATATTTTTATATTTCTTTTTGTACACGTGTACGCATGATTTCTGAACTGGAAATTGAACTAGACTTAAGCATTAATTCCTACGATCATATCTATACTGGATTGCTACTTTTTAAATCTAACCTTGATTTCCCTCGGATTGATAAAATTAAATGTAAGCTTCTACAACCGATCATTTTGGCATCGTTGTCGGGGAAAGTAGCATCGTAGTAGTTGATCAGAGAAGTCATTGGCAGTGCAAAGCGAGAGGACTTACTTGTACGCATGAGATCTTGTGGACACATGAGCCCCTGGTGTGCATACGAGTCAGAGTGGTTATCGACATAGATGGGATGCAATAGCCCTCCCTATCATGGGTAGCTAACAACAAGCCCCGCCTTACGACGTTGTCAGTTTTTTTTTTCATAAAGATTTCATGTTTTAATTGCTTTCCTAGATTAAAATTTGCTTTCCTACAATTTACTTTCCTGCAATTTCCTGCTTTGGGTAATTATTATTGTCTAGGTGATGTAGGGTCCTATGGGCAAGTTCAGGAAGTAGGCGAAGGTAGTAGCTAAAAATAACCCCCTATCTTGGGAGTAGGAATTAGTCTACAATGAGTGACACGACTGTGATGAAAGCCCCCCTAGTCAAATAAACAATAAGAAGTTACCTGTTATTTCAGTACTATTATTTCATTTCCACCGAACTATTACTAAATTGGTTACACGGATTACGTTTACCATGGATCATACCCAATTATAGTAATACTAGGTTGTATACTTGTTTCTAATGATATTAAGTTTGGTTGTATGGATTACGTTTACCGCGGATCGCACTTGAACTTAGTAGCATTAGGAATTTCCCTAATATTGTTAAAATTAGGTTGTACGGATTACGTTTACCACGGATCGCATCCTGGTTTTAATAACATTAGGATTGTTAAAATTATACATATTTATTTTCTGTTAAAGTTTTTTGAATTTTATGTTTTAATAGATAGTAGATCAAAACAGAAAACAAAATCAAAACCTAAAAAAAAACAAAACATTTTCAAAAAGAAAAAAAAACAAATGGTTGAAAGTAGTCAGATTGAATTCATAGATCTCAGGAAATTTTTGATTCAGCAAGAGGTTAATCTTCTAGTTGATCAAAAATTTATAACAACCAAGTCAGAATGGGAAGCACTATGTGTAAGAATTGATTCTATCAATGAGAGATCAGAAGAACTTAAAAAGATAAAAAGGATTAATATTGCAAAAACTTTAAGGGTAAATCATCCTACACCTTATGATAATCTGGGAGTAAGTTGTGAAAATTGGCTTTGGGATAGATGAACTATAGTAAATCCATCAATTTATCCTTGGAACCAGTACCTTGAGGATTCCCTCATTGTTCACAATTTTCTTGCAGAAATAGAGAAAAGAGAGTTAATCCTGCAATACAACAAAAGGTATTTTAGAATTCCTAGAGTTGTACGTTTTAGAGAATTATGCGAAGGTTTATGTTTCGAGCTACAGTTTGGAATTCCTAATTCTATAGCAATTAAAGCTTATCTTTGTCAGCTGATTCAACTATTGGTAGATCATTTTAATTTTGAGGAAGAACATTTTATGACACCAGATCAACTTGATCCAATCAACGATATACATAAGTTATTTATAGAAGACTAGGTGTTATATTCAAAAAAAAAAAATAAAAAAAAAATATATATATATAATATATAAAAATATAGATTTAGAATATACATGAAAATACTGAGAGACTCTAAAGGAAGATTTATAAAAATAGATAAAATAGAAAAATCCCCAAGAAACTTTAGACAACCTAGGATTTTTAAAACAGAAAACACTAGAGCCACATCATCAAATCAAGCTGAAATCCTAGAACAAGATCCCAACACATACTTATTACCAAGTCCTGAGTTTGACGATCATATAGATTCTTCAATATTCACTGATCCTATACCTGATCCAATTCTTGAATTCCTATATTCAAGTATGGCAGACGCTGAAAGTGAAGTAGGAGAAGAAAATCATGGAAATAGGGAACAAAGACAAGAAAGACCAAGGCAAGAAAGAGATCACATAGAAAATAGACAAAGAAAAACATTTGCTTTTCCAATTTTACATACAGATGGAACCACAAGAGATCCTAAATCAATCTCTCTTTCTGTATTACCTACCTTCCATGGAAAACCACATGAAGATCCTGATGCCTTTCTCTTTGAATTTGAAGTTGTATGTCAAGCTTATTTCTACACTACAAATGAGCAAAAGTTAAGATTATTTCCTTCTACTCTTAAAGATGCCGCTATGATATGGTTTATGGGTTTAGGAGAAGGAGTTTGTAATCGTTGGGATGGTGAAAATGGATTAAAACAATTATTCCTTGAGAGATATCAAGACTATTGTAGAGTTAGGGACAAGAAAGCTGAACTTTTCCGAATGAATCAAAAGGAAGATGAATCTTTGGAAGATTATCTTGAAAGATTTATATTTGTAGGATCTAGAGTAAACATAGAGCTTGAAGAAGAAATCTTAAAAGAACTTTTTCTGAAAGGATTAAAGGAAGATGTTCTTGAAATCCTAAATCTTATGGCAAAAGGAGATATTCATTCTATATCTTTTGAAGGGATTGTAAATCTTTGTAGAAACTATTCAAGAAACAAACCCTTGAGAAGTAATAAATATACATCTACAGGAGCAGGAGTAACAAGAGCTGAAATTGGAAATATGTTGGAAGGTTTAAAAACTGATTTATTGAGTAATTTCACCTCATATTTGGATTTAATGGATAAAAAAACAAAGGACAGTGAAGAAATTTACTGCCATAGATGTAGGAAGAAACACAATTCAAGAGAATGCCCTCTCAACATAACAAATATCTCCAATATCTCTGCTTGTTGCCAAATTTGTGATAAAGATCATAAAACTAAAAAATGTAAATATATCTCCGTTGTTAAGGCTGCCATAAAAGAACCTGAAGTAGAAGAAGCAGAGGATGTTTATTTTGTTGCTCAAAGAGGAAATGGTCCATTTAATGGCCCATCAAATTGGTCAAACCCTAGTTATCCCAACCAACAAAGACCTAACCAATGGTCCAATATACCAAACTGGACAAATTGGAATTCTTACAATCAAGATTGGAATATACCCCCATGGGCTCAATTTATGGCTAATACTTATGGAGGACAATTCCCATGGAATCAAGGGACACAAAATCAGAATATGCCTGGTTGGAATAATAATCAAGGTGGCACTAATTGGTCTCCAAATACAATGCAACAACAGAATTCTCAAAACCAATTTAGGGGACAAAATACTCAAAATCTACCTCAAAATAGACTTCTTCCACCAATAAATAATAATAATAATCCTCCTAAGAAGTTACCTCTTCCAGCTCAACCAGTTCCTAACCCTAACAACAATAAAAATGTCCAACAAGTCTATGAAACAAATGAAACATGTTCTATATCTATAGCACCTTGTCAACAAATACAATTAAGATCAGGAAAGGTGTTAGAAAATAATGTCAATATTTCTGATGATCCAATTGAAAACTTGGTTGAAAATGAAAATGACAACAAGAAGGAAACATAAATTCAAGAGGAGAACATTCCAACCAAACAACAAGAAATTCAAACAAGTAAGGAAATAGAAGTACCATTTCCTCAAAGACTGGCAATACCAAAAGAACCATCCAAGCCAACTTTTAATTTTCTTCAAGAAATAGAAGGTGTTACTATCAAAATTCCTTTATTACAAGCTATCAAGGATATACCCATCTATTCTAAACTTATCAAAAATATATGCTCAAAAAGTAAAAAGAAGAATGAATTTCAAACTATTCAAGTTATTGGACAATTATCTGAGATGATGATAGAAGATAAGATGGTACCTAAATATACAGATCCTGGAATACCTATACTCACTGTGCATATTGGAAATATAACCTTACGAAATATTTTGGTTGACTTAGGAGCTGCTATTAATGTTATGACCAAAGAAACAACAGATTCCCTAGGAATACAAAAATTACAATTAACTTCTATTGTGCTTCAACTCGCTGATAGATCTACTATTAAGCCAGAAGGAAAATTAGAAGATATTATGGTCTCAGTAAGTTCATGGGAATATCCAGTAGACTTTATAGTCTTACAACCCAAAAATAAATTAGGGGGACATCCCTTAATTCTAGGAAGACCATGGCTTGCAACAGCTGATGCCTACATTAGTTGTAGATCAAGAAACATGACTATTTCTAATGGTAAAGATACAAAAGATCTTAATTTATTTCCTGAATCACCAATAGAAGAAAAACAATTGTGGTATGATTTTCCTCAGGAATATGATGATATCCAAACTTTATCAGTTAATGTTCTAATTGAAGAACTTGAACAAGAAGTTGAGGGACCTTTACCATTGTTGTTAGAAAATCAACAAGAAAATCAAGACCAAGACATTAGCAATTTACCTCAATTTTCCAATAATGAAGCAAGCACAAGTCAATCTCAAATGGAAACATATGCTTATGACTTGAATATTTTTGAACATGAAATAAATGGAATAGATGCAAATATGGAAAAATGTAAACAAATAGATATTATACCTGGAAGAACTCTTAACATCAGTAATGAACTCACAAGCATACAAGAGTCACAATTGGTAGATATGCTTAAAAAGCATCAATCTGCATTTGCATGGAACTATGAAGACATGAAGGGTATCCATCCAAGTGTTTGCACCCATCGTATATTTATCCAAGAAGGTTGTAGTCCTGTAAGACAACCACAAAGAAGATTAAATCCAGCTATGAAAGAAATAGTTAAAGAAGAAATCATTAAACTTTTAAATGTAGGTTTTATATACCCAATTTCAGATAGCCAATGGGTATCACCTTTGGTGATAGTCCCTAAAAAGAATGGTAAATGGAGAATTTGTGTTGATTATAGGGAATTAAATAAAGTAACTAAGAAAGACTATTTTCCCTTACCATTTATTGATCAAGTCTTGGATACATTGGCTGGAAAGAAATATTTTTGTTTTCTAGATGGTTTTAGTGGGTATAATCAAATTTCCATAGCTGAAGAAGATCAGGAAAAAACAACTTTCACATGTCCTGTAGGAACCTATGCCTATAATGTTCTACCTTTTGGATTATGTAATGCACCTGCAACTTTTCAAAGAGTTGTATTGGCTATCTTTGCTGATTTAATAAATGAATGCGTAGAAGTTTATATGGATGACTTTACAATATATGGTACTACTTTTGAAGAAACTTTATCTGGATTGCAAAAAGTTTTAATAAGATGTCAAGAGCAAAATCTCTCTCTTAGTCATGAAAAATATTTCATGATGATGAGGGGTGGTATTGTTCTAGGTCATTATATATCACAATATGGTGTTAAAGTAGACCCTACAAAAATTCAAGTTATTCAAACTCTTCAACCCCCAAAAACACAAACTGAAGTAAGAAGTTTTTTGGGACACGCAGGATATTATCGTAGATTCATTAAATATTTCAGTAAATTTGCTACTCCTATGCTTAAGCTCTTAATGAAAGATAGTGAATTCAATTGGACAAATGCATGTCAAAAAGCCTTTGATGAAATAAAAGAAATATTAACCACTGCTCCAATCTTAAGAGGACCAAATTGGGAATTACCATTCCATATACATTGTGATGCTTCAAGTTATGCAATAGGAGCAGTATTACAACAAATAGAAAACATAATACCCTATGCTATTTATTATATAAGAAAAAATTTGCATGGAGCTGAACTCAATTACACTGTTACAGAAAAGGAATTTTTAGCTGTAGTTCATGCTCTTAACAAATTTAAACATTACATTACAGGGTATGAAGTTTTTGTTCACACTGATCATTCCGCCATTAGATACTTAACAAATAAAGCAACAGTTGGTGGTAGAGTGATTAGATGGCTTCTTTTATTACAAGAATTCAATGTTACAATTATAGATAAAGTAGGTAAAGATAATGTTATTGCTGATCATTTGTCTTGAATACAAATTTTTGATGACAATGAATTGATACAGGATAATTTTCCAGATGAACATTTATTTGCCCTTTCTATTTTTACTCCTTGGTATGCCGATATTGCAAATTATTTAGTAACAGGAAAAATACCTCAACATTTTACACCTTATGAAAAGAAGAAACTAATACATCAAAGTATTTCTTTTACTTGGATTCATGGAATTTTATTCAAACGATGTCCAGATCAAATAATTAGAAGATGTGTACAAGAAAATGATGTATATGATATTATTAGGGCAGCACATGAAGAACCTTGTGGAGGTCATTATGCAACCCAAAGAACAATCAGAAAAATATATAAAACTGGATATTATTGGCCTACAATGAATAAATATGCTCATAGATTTATTGATAGATGTGATGCTTGTCAAAGAGCTAGTAAGCCTACTCCTTCTATGGAAATGCCTTTGGTTCCACACATAGCATTTGAACCATTTGAAAAATGGGGAATTGATTTTGTAGGACCTATAGAACCTCTAAGTGATGGTAATCAACACATATTAGTATGTACAGATTACGTTACCAAATGGGCAGAAGTTAAAGCACTTCCACGAGCTAAGGCTGAATTAGTAGCTGATTTTCTTTATGAAAACATAATGCAACGCTTTGGTGCACCTAGAGAATTGGTTTCTGATCATGGACCTCAATTTACCTCCAAAGTGATTGAACATTTTGTCCATATCTATCAAATCAAACATAAAAAAACTTCACCATACCACCCACAAGCTAATGGACAAGTAGAAGTTACAAATAGAGAACTTGAAAAAATTATCACAAAAACTGTAACTATCAATAGGGGTGATTGGAATGAAAGATTAAAAGAAGTTGTATGGGCATATAATACAACTTGGAAAACTACCACAGGTTTATCACCTTATGAAATGGTTTATGGGAAACAAGCCATTTTGCCCATTGAATTTGAAATTGAAACATTACGCACATCAGTTCAACTTGACATGGATTTGGATAATGCACAAAAAGAAAGGTTGGAAAAACTAAATATTTTAGATGAAAAGAGATTAGAAGCCTTGCATAGAACATAAATAACTCAACAACAATGAAATAAATGGCATGATAAACATATTGTACCACGTACATTTCAATCAGGAGATTGGGCCTTGTTATTTGACTCCCGTTACCAAGATTTTCAAGGTAAATTAAGAACCAGATGGCTAGGACCCTATGAAATCGAGGAAATATTTGGAAACGGTACAGTTAAACTTAAGCCTATAGATGATTCAACAAGAAAACTATTAGTAAATGGCCATAGGCTTAAACTTTATAAGAAGCCATTATCTAAAGAAGAATTCATACATCAGTTTAGAAAACAAAATGATTTACAATGTATTTCTGAACGACAATCAACCACTATTCAATAGACTTTCTTTTTGAAAAGAAAAAATATATATTATGTACATATTTATACATATACATATATATACATAATAATGTAAATATTATATTAAAAACAAAAAAATGATCTTGCTTCCTTTATTTCATCATGAAGTTTCTATATTCCCTTCTATTTTTCAGTCCTCAAGAGGTTTTTCAAAGCAAATTCTTTATCTTTAACCCTGTAGAGAAAGATGACCACACGATGTATAGTACCTTGTTGCTAGATGAAATCTAGGTATTTTCTTCAAATACTCAAATTCTATCTAGTATATTAGGGAAATTCTCATTGAAAATAGAGCAAATCTTTTGAAATGTTATGAGTAACTTCTAAGATGATTAAGTTTTCTCTTTTAACCACATACACATATACATTTAAATAACATTGTGATGTTTTGGAAAATTAACTCTTGTATTATGTGTGCCATAAGTGAAAAAGTTTCCTTGCTCATCCATTTATACGCATGGTCTAGATTACTAATGAATTGGCAAAAGGACAAGCTCGCCCTATCCCTTGAAAAAGAAGAAGAGAGAGAAGAAAAAAAGAGTGAAAAAAAAAGAAAAAACAAGAAAAAAGAGAGAAATATTCCCTTGCTCCTCATCTAATCGAGCAAGTATTCCCCCAAAATTCTTGTTCTCTATAAATAAACAAGAATTCAAAAGCTCAAAAAGCAAAATATAAAACTCTTGCTTCTCCTCTAAATAAGCAAGAAGCCCAAAAAGCATTATAAAATCCCTTGCTAAGCAAGTATCCCAGACAAAAGTCTAAAAAAAAAAAAAAGGCAAAAAGAGCTTGAATCCCTGGAATTCTTAGTATTTCACATACCATGGGATATTCTTTCTCAAAGGTATCCTTACGTATTAGCAATAAGTCTGGACAAGACCTCTAGATGCTTATAAGATCAACTAGCTTTTGGCATATATAATCCTTGTTGTTCTTTAACCTTTACTCATAATGGGGAATGAATCTTCACTGCACACACGGTTGGTTTTGAAAGAAAGCTTGAACATATTAGAATAACCTTAACACTAAATTGATTTGTAATAGAAGTAAGTGAAGTTTCTTTCAGTATGCTTAGACTGTTGTTTGATGACCTTGAAGAATTCGCCTAGAAACATCCTATGCAATTCCTAGTAATCCATTATCTTTCACAAGTACTATCATTTCAAAATTCTCTCTAAAAACATGGCCTATACTTACTTTTCCTTCTCATTTATCCATGTTTTCTAATGACTGACAATAGCAACTTCTTAATGACATACAGGAAGCATAATCTCCAAAAAATTTATATCCACTCCTATTACAATTACTACTATCTTTCCTTTGTTTTGGCTATATAGCCAAAATTAAAGTCTGGGGGAGGGGATAAATACAAATATATAGGTGTATAATATAATTTGGAAGTGTATATAGCTTGAGGGAAGAAATAATAATAAAATAGAGGAAAATTTTTCTTAATAGTATGTATAAATACCTTCCGTAAATACTATCCGTAAATAGTTATGATAAATAAAACTTTTGTAAATAAATAAAATTAAAATATTGTAAATAAATAAAACTTTTAATAAAATTTTGAATTTTTTATATATATTATATATATTTATATTATATATATATATATATATATATTATAATGTTAATATAACTATCTAACAATATAATAATGAAAATATAAATAATATAACTATGTAAATAATATACTAATAAATAATTATTAATAATATAAATATTTTCGGATATTTTTTTTTTTTTTTTTAATATTAGGATGGCCATTATATTATCTAAAGTCCTAACCTAACTTATTAAATCCGACCAAATTATAAACTATAAAATATCTATTAGACCCGACCAAATTTCATAAACCTAAGATATAAACTAACCTATTAATAGACACGAGACATGAAACACGAGACATATACTCTAACCTATTAATAGACACGAAACAAAACTTAAAAAACCTAAACCTACCTCACAAATCTAGACCCCAAAACCTCGTACCTAGACATACCACACACCCTAAATTACCTCATAAACCTAGACCCTAAACCACACAAGTCTAAAAACACCTAAACCTCGACCGTCGAAGACAAGGAAGGTGGCTTCGCCACGTATTGACATTCTAAACCCGCCACGCATAAAAGTTGCCATTCATCTTAACCAATCAACGTGAACGGCCATGGATCAACTCCTCCACCGTTGATTACGTATTAATCGATGGATAATCAATGTTTTAAACAAACACAAATTACGATTTACGCTGTCGTCGATCGTAGCTTATAATTCATTTCTCCGTCATCGATTATGAATTACGAATTAGGGTTTAGAGGGACTATAAACACCATTCTCCATCATTGATTACACAAATTTACAACCTCCACCGTAGATTGTAGTTAAAGTAAAAAGGATTAGGGTAAAATGGTAATCAGTCTCGCCGCTCAGACTTTACCCTACGTTTCTCGTCGCTTAGACTTTACCCTGCATTTTTCTACCATGCAGACCGAGGCATGTGAAATTCTATTCGCCTGCGTAGAAAATTTAGAATACCCTAGTATTTTATACGTCTTTCTCTATGATTGTGAAGTAGGTAACAAAAACTGATTGAGGGTGGAATACGTAAGGTGGCCACCAGTGTCTTCTACGACAGCGACAGGCGACAGTCAGGTAAAATATTCCCTTTCAAAATTTTTATTGCCTTTTTGTCATCCTTATCATCAGAAAGGTACTTTTCTCTATTTTTAATTCAAATTCCTCAGATATTAGTTTAAAATAATCGATATTAGGGTGTAAAGATCGACATTTAGGATAAAATTTTAAATTTTGGCTGTAGTCTTTCCAAATTTCAATGAATTCGTAAAAGCCCTAATTTGTTTTACTCTATATCTAGAAAAAGCCCTAATTTTCTAAACTCTAGAATTTATGGAATTAAAACCCTAATCATTTTTTACGTAATTCCTTTTCGGGTTTCAAAAATTTATCAATTTGTACTGCTTTTAAAAAGAAAATTTTTATTCTGTAATTGTTTGTTCTGCATGTATAAATTTGAAACCCTAATCCTAAATGTCTGAAATTGTAAAATTTTACAAAACCCCTAAATTTTAAAAGCCCTAATTTATAAATTCCTAATATTTTGTAGAGTTATAAGAAAAACCCTAAAATTTTGGGTTTCGAATCTTGAAATTGATGCAAACCCTATAATTTTTTTTAAGGGAATTTTTAATTTTTCGAAAGTATTCTCAATTTTTTCGAAGGAATTTGAATTTTTGGCAAAATTTGATTTAAATTTTGATTAAACCTTTCTGTTGGTACAGTTAAAATATATATTTTTTATTATTTTAGTTTGTATAGTTAAAATTCTGATAAAAGGTTATACAGTTTGTACAAATATATTAATACAAGAGGTTTTTGTATTAATATAAGAGGTTTCGAATCTACATCAGAATTTTTGTTTTAATAAGAGTTTGTACAGTTAAAATATATTTTAGTTTTCCTATAAACTTATTTTCTGAATTTTGAGTTCTTATCTGATCTGTTTGTACGTATTTGCTTCTGTATTTTCTGAGTTCTTGTTTTTGTACAGAATACATATTTTTCTAAGCTTTTGAGTCTGTAGAATACGTATTTTTTGAGTCTGTACAGAATACGTATTTTCTAAAGTTTTTGTTTTTGTACAATTTACGTATCCCCTAAGTGTATTTGTTTTTGTACAAAATACGTATTTTTTTTAAAGTTTATTTATAATATACGTATTTGCTTTTGAAATCTTATTTCTGTGCAAATTATGCCTCTGATGTATGGTTTACATTTCCTGTACCTGTATACTTTCAATATATAAAAAAAAGGCAACAAAAACAACATAAAACTATATAAACATAAAAAAAGGATGTTTTACTAAGCAATTCTAGCCTCTAAAACTACTCCCGTGTCTTCCAATATTGTAGGATATCTGTAATCAAAATGCCCAAGTCCATTTTCCAAAAGCGCAGTGAACCATCTTCCATTGAAACACAAAGTCCAAGTGACTCTGTGATTGAGCTATTTGAAAATGCTCGCTGGTGGGAAGCGCTTACCAAATTTAAGGGACACGATGTAGGGGTAGCACAACAGTTTATCCTGAATTGCAATCCTAACACTATGGTCACTCATGTAGGGAATCTAAAAATCAAGATAACCCCAAGTTTGATTTTTGAGATCCTAAACCTGCCTGAGGTTGGTACACTCTTTTACAAAAACACTAAAAGTGTCACCCAACTAGTAAAACGATTCGATGAAAAATGTTCACTTATAAAAAACAAAGAAGGTGCAATCAGAGGAATAACAACCTCTACACTTCCTCTTCTTTGGCAAGAGGCAACTGTCCTCATCATTAAATTCTTCACTGTCGAAGGTCGCATGTCTATCCTAGCTGCCTATCATATTCAAATGCTTCTTAACCTAAAATACCCTGACAAAGAAGACTGTGTTATCAATCTTCCATACTTCTTGTGTCAGTCATTAAAATCTACAGTTCTGAGAGTCAAGCCAAAAAATTCTGAAGGACAACCTAAATTACATCTAATTTCTCATCATGGTCTGATTAAAGGCCCATGAAGTAAAAGCATCATGGAGTCGAATTGTGGAAGAGTCTAATGCACCTGAAATCTTGGAGAGCTTCGAATTTGAAGATGCACAATCTACAGAAGAGGAAAGTGACTCCGATGACCATGTTGAAAAACCTGGAAGTTCAAAGAAAAAATGGAAAAACACTAAATTCATAATACAATCCAGGAAAGAAACAAAAATAATAGAAAGTTCTGAAGAAGACCAAGACCCAGAATTGCCTGTAGATGAATCTGTTGAAGAAACCCTATCTTATCTCAGAGCACAGAATGAATCCCTTCAAAAAAAATTGATAAATTAAGTATGGATTTAGTAGAACAACATAAAATTGTTCAGCAAGCTCTTTCTGTGCAGTTTAAATTAATCAAACAACTCAGAGATGATAAGGTTGCAGGTCCTGCAAATCCTACCAGTCGGTCGCCACCTGTTGAAACTTCCTCGCCAAAACCGTCTACAGTCGGGAGAAAGCCTAAAAAGTCGGTCAACGTTGGTAAGTTTTTATCCACTCATAAAATCATTGACTTTTCAAAAGTTCTCGATGAAGATAGTTCTCAACAAACTGAGAATATCTCTCAACCAATTGTGCCAGCTTTTAAAGGGTCTAAAGACTCCGATGAAGATCTCCCTTCTTCTCAGGCTAAGGTTGCAAAATCGAAAGAGAAAGAAAGTGACCAAGAAGTTGAACATATTAAGACTGTAACTGTAGAAACACCAGTTATAGCAGTAGCTGCAGATAGGAAAACTAAGAAACATGTGCAACAAGTTAAGAAGGAACAGAAAACACCTAGGACAAGAGGAAGAGCTTCCAGAATCTCAGCCAGTGATCAGTGATCATTAAAAACTTTTTAATATTTATCAAAGACTTATATATTTATATGTGGTTTGAAAAATAGTTTTATTCGTATATTTGTATATGTATGGATGGATAGTTAGTATTTGTATATGTTGTTTAAAAATAGTTTCTTTATATATAAATTCGTCTACTGCATGTGTTTTTAAATCTATCTACTGCATGTGTTTATCTGTCTACTGCATATGTTTTTAAAGTCTGTTTTATTGCATGTATTTTAAAATTTTATCTGCTGCAAATCCTTATTATTTTTTGGAGATTATCATCAGGTTACTGTGTAAAAGATAACATAATTTTTGATATTTAAATTATGTTCTGGAGATTATTATCAGATTACTGTATTTTGATTTTCATGCAAAAGATGACAAAATTTCTGATGTAGCTGATCTTTAAATTTTGTATTATTCTTATATTATTTCTGCATCAGAATTCTTGCATGATGAATTCCTGTATTTTTCTGGATACAAAAATAAGTACATTTTATAAATTTTTTATATCTCTTAATACTGTAACATTTCTTCTAGAACTGTGCATGCATAAATCTGTTATTTCCTTTATATTTATTTTTTTATGTATGCATGAGGACATGCATAAGCTTTAGTCTGGGGGAATGATGAGAGGTTATTTACTACTAATTTTTGTATCAGATTTATTCATTTTACTAGAATATTTAATATATTTTTACATGTTATCATCAGTTTAATATGAATTATTGATGAAAATGATTAAAAATGGTAATTTGATATTTATAGTTAACTTACGTCCAATTTGCCCGAGTTCTGAGTTAAATGCAGGTAATAAGTGAAGAAATTACAAGCCTGTACCTCAGATATGAAGAACAACCATTAGCAGTTGGAAGAATTCAGTGGATGATCTCAGTTTATGGAAGATAGTTACTGGAAGTAATTACTGACAGTAATTACGTAAGGACAAAAGGTCACTTCTGAAGACTTACCTCCAGATTATTGACCATGGACGACAGCATAATATGGATGACAACATAATATGGACGACAGAACCAAATGACGACAATTAAAATATCTTCAAATATATCTTGCCTTTCCATTTTGGTTACGAGATTCTCTCCAACTGATAAAACTTTATGAAAAGGATTTGTAATGTTATTATTTGTCAAATGTCAAAGCTGTTAAGACTTCCTACATTAAAGGAATTGAAAAGTCTTATACAACCCTATTATGAGTCAGTTAGATAGAAAATATTCCATGTAATGCCACTTGGACCAATAGGAATATTTTTAGGTCCAAGTCAAATAAAATATATTTAGCTTTAGGATATCTTATGATGCACGTACAGTCATCACTCCACATTTTTAGCAAGATACATACGTGGAAAATATTGTACATTGTATTAGTCTTAGTATAAATATACATCAAAAAATAGAGGAACGTTTGTCTCTTTCGTTCCTTCTACTGCATTATTGTTACATTTCAATCATGTTACAGAGCTTGTACATTTGAGCCTTCATCAATAAAATAGCATTTCTTCAATTATGGTAACTTGTATCATTTCTAGCATTTGTTTCTTCTCTGTTTTGAATCTGTAAATACTGTAACCTGCATTCATGAATAATGAATAAACATTAGTATAAATCATAATATTTAGTTACTGATAGAGTAGTTTAGGGGAAAAGAACTTACACTGCCACTTAGGAGGCAAGGCCCACTCCTAATCGACAGTCCCTGAGCTCTTTCGCCCCTGCATTAGATTAGAATTAGTTAGATCTGCATTATAAAATATATAAAATTTAGAAATTGCATAAGGATCCTAATAGTTAAAATTCATAATAAATTGCATTTATTTACCATTTTCTGCATAATTCATACTGCATATTTTTATATTTCTTTTTGTACACGTGTACGCATGATTTTTGAACTGGAAATTGAACTAGACTTAAGCATTAATTCCTACGATCATATCTATACTGGATTGCTACTTTTTAAATCTAACCTTGATTTCCCTCGGATTGATAAAATTAAATGTAAGCTTCTACAACCGATCACTCAATAGCCATGCCATTGTGCCATTAAACCCCTACCTCCTTCTCAGTACCCATCTTAGCCAGGAAGTCTACCACTTTATTTAGATCTCTACCCACATAAACTGGAATCACATCATCTAATTCTCTCCACAATTCCTTAATTTGAGTGATAAGAATTCTCAACCTCCATGTATTCAAAGTAAAGTTCCTCATGCAATCTAGAGCTCCTACCAATACTTGAGAATCTAATTCTATGATTATCCTCATATAACCTTGTCTTATAGCCTAGATAGAAGCAGATTTGATAGCTAATTATTTTTCTTAATTGTTAGTGGTCTTGTCCAGGATTTGTAGTTCCCAATAGAGCAATGTCCTAACATGATTATTGCAGACCACTCCAATTCCAGCTCTACATAGATTATACTTTGTAACTCGATAAATATTAATTTTTAACCCAACCTTCTTAGGGTTGTTTCCAACTAGCTCTATGTTTCCCCTCTTGCACTTTGGATTTATTATCTATCATTCCTATATCAGCATGAGTTTCCTCATTAGCATACACTATCATAGTTTTCATAACTTTACTCCAAATGACCTACCAAATCCCATCAAAGAATGAAAAGGTTTCTCTAAAAAATCTATTATTTCTCTCCAACCACACTTACCACCAAATGAATTTTACTCCAATATTCCAACCAATACAACGAGCTTTAGATTTAAATATACCTCTCTTCCATATTTCCAAACAATTAATCTAATTCAAATCACCATTGGCTTTAATTTTATAAGATAGAAACCATAGGTTCTGGATCTGGCTCATGAACAGGCACTCAAACATCAAGTGGTCAAATTTTTCCTCACTCTTGTAGCATAAAACACATTGATATGGACCAAATATTCCCCTATGTCTCATATTATCAAAAGTAAGAATTCCATTGTGCATAAACTACCAGGCATAAAATTTTACTTTTAGCTAACCCTTGGACTACCAAATATTTCTTTGATCCACAACTTGATATGCATGAGGAGGAGGTTATAGAATGATCTTATCATATCCTTCATTGTGTACACTCCAAGGCTCTCATAGCCCCAAGCTAATTCATCCTCCTCATCTCTACCCGTGAGAAATATTTTTTTGCCAAGATTCTAGTCATGATGGATGTCAATTCTAGAGGGATTGGAATTGGCCACTCATCCAACTTATTAAACTACTTAAACTTATAATCCTCTAATTAAATAGTATTTTAATAACTTTCAATCTGGATCTAAAACTTGATTTCCATGGTTGTTTTTATTGGTTGTAGTTTTAAAAATTCAACAATGATAGGTGGGTATTTATCCCATGATTTTTTCCAAAATCGTACCTTCTCGACTCTCCCCACTTTCTACATTAATCCATCTTTCACTACTTGAGATCCTAGCTTTAGAGTCTGCCACACTAAGGACCCATTACCATCCAAAGGAAAATGAATCACCTCATTTTGGTTCATCTATCCCAAATATTTACTATTTAAAAATCTACTGAATAAAGAAGTTGGTTGGGATATCTACCTCCAATAAAGCTTTCTATCCAAAGCTTTATTATTTAACTTTGATCTCCTCAATCTCAAACCTCCATTTACCTTGGGTTAGCTTACTTTTTTTCAACCTACTAAGGCACATTTCCTCTCTCCTTTTACTTCTTCCATAAAATGTTTCTAGCCATCTTGTCCAAATATTTCCATATGGTATATGGGGTAAACGATAGAAATTTTATAAATTGGCACGGCCTGAATGATTGACTACAAAAAAATTAATCCACCCTCAAATATTAACCATTTGTGAGAACAATTATTAATTCTTTCTTTGATACAATTCAAAATATTCCTCCATATATCTATCTTCATTTTTTTAAAATGCAAAGGGTCCCCAAAATATACCATTGGGAGAGTTCTCGTGAATCCCAAGATCTCTAAAATCATGTCCAAAGACCTCCAATTAAGATTGAAAAATATCACTTTGGATTTTTTGTCATTGATGAATTGGTTTATGGCCCTAAGTTAAACATTAAGAGTATCTCTAGTCATTATTGATTTCCTAAAGTTCGCCACTCCCACAATTCTTATGTCATCCACAAACTATATGTGAGTCAAAACTTCTTTACCCACCTTGATACCTATTAGCAAACCATATTGTCTTCTCCTCAATATGAGTCTACTCGATTCTTTAAACAAAATGAGAAAAATATAAGGGGAACAAGGATCTCCTTAATGAAGGCCTTGAGTGGCTCCAAACGGTTGCGAGGGAAGGCCTTTGATTAACACTAAGTATATCAGAGTAGAAATACAACTCATGATATATTCTATCCAATCCTAAGATAAATTGAAGGTTTTCATCATCCTTGATAAGAAGCTCCACTCCACCCTATCATAAGCCTTTTACATATCCAATTTTATGAACACTCCCCTATTACCAGATATTTGCATTGAGTGGATTACCTCCTGAGCTAGAACCATAACATCCAAGATTTTCCTTCCCTCTATAAAACCCCCTTGCTTAAAGGAGATAATGCTATGTAGGAGAGGTTTAAGCCTCTCATCCATTACCTTCATGATTATTTTATATATCACTTTGCATATGGCAATAGGTCTATTATCCTTCCCTTTCAAAATTAAGACAATAAATGTATGATTTAATGCTTTAAGCATTCTTTTACTACCTTTGTACTCCTCTATAATAGCCATTACATCCTCCTCCAAGTTGTCCTAGAAGATCTAAAAACTCAATTATAAAGCCATTTGGACCTAGTGTTTTTATTGTACTCATTCCAAAGACTACTTTCTTCAGTTCCTCTCTATCAATGGGTTTAAGTAGGACTTGATTTTCTTCTTCAGATATAATAGAGGGTATGACAACAAGAATTTTTTTGAGTGTCTACATCTTACACCATACTTTCTTAGAGAAATAATCCATTGAATTGAAATGCATACTTGGTATTGTATCAAAGAAGTGCCCATTCTCATCCTGAAGAGCTTCCATCTTGTTTGTATATCTCCTAGTACAAGCAACCCAATGGAAATAATTGGTGTTTTTATCACCTTCCAATGTTAGAGTTAGAGTATATTACATCATTTGGGTCATGTAAATGTACCACCTTAGGTACATAGTTAGGATAGGAGATTACTTTAGGGGGAAGTTATCTAGTTACTTCAAGCAATGTAATAAATGCACAAGTGGCAATGTGCAAGGTGTCCCCTTGTACAACTAGGTAGAGTGTTGGCCAAGGAATCTATCTTCCTATATAAAGGGCCTCATAGTAGTAGATTACAATCATCTTTATAATCATCTTCATATCAAGATCTATCAGGTACTCTTGTATGGAGTACAATGTAGCTCTTTAGCTCATATCAATGGAGTGACCATTTCCTCCATATTGCATTGTATTTTCATCACTTCTATTTATAGTATATTTCAATCATATTGTTGTTCCACTTTCTTTCATGTTTCTTGTATTTCATTGGGACCTATGTTAGATCTCTCCACTACATATATCCTCAAAAGCTAACAATGGTATCAGAGCCATGGTTAATCGAGATAGGAGGACCTACATCCATTATAAGAGAAGTCTAGTAGGTCAAGAGGAATAGGGAGAGTCACCATTACTACTATTGGCCTACATCTTTGCAAAATTGGATCTACCAGGAAATTGAGTGTCGTTGCATACAAAAGTTACCATTAGGATTAATTGATAGAAAAATCCATAGTAGTCAACAAGATTAGGAAAGTGAGGACTGAAATAAATCTTAGTTGTAAAAAATCTGAGATTACATCTAGCTAGGGTCTTTCCACAGAGTTGTAAAAAAAACTCGTGAAGACTAGGACTCAACATTCAAGCCACTAGTTTGAAAAATCAACTAGTGAAGATTATTATCTCTAGATTTATAAGTTCTTCCATTCCAGTCTCTAACAACTTGTTGTAGGAAAAGGAGATTCAACAAAATGTTGGGAAGATTCCTACAAAAGATTTAGGAAGAATATCTTCTTAGAATCACTCCAACACTTGCAACAACAAGGAGAAGACTAAATATTTCAAAGACCTCAAGAAAGGTCTCATTACAAGAGTTACAATCCTGCAAATTGTAGAAGTAAAGAAAAGGCCACAATAGCCTTATAGCAGACTCAAGGAAGAAGAGACTCCAAAAGTTGAGTCATAGGAGGAGATAGGAGATTGGTGATCTCCATTCAAGATTAATACCTATAGAGTGTAGAAGAAGAAAAGGCCAAAGAAGCCTAGAAGAAGAATAGGCCAAAGAAGCCTAGAAGAAGAATAGGCCAAAGAAGCCTAGAAGAAGAATAGGCTAGAGAAGCCTTGAAGCAGAAAAGGCCATAGGAGCCTTGATCAAGAAGAAGGCCATAGAAGCCTTAATTCTAAAGAAAACTTCAGAGAAGAATTCTTATTTTAGAAGAAAAATTATTGATTTAGAAGAAAAAATCCAGAAAGGAGTTCCTAAAGAAGACTCCAAAGAAGAGTCCAAGAAATAGGAGATTGGTGATCTCCTTTACTGATTAAAATACTTCTCTCAGAAGAAGCTGAAGAGATCAAGAGAAGATCTCATTGAAGAACTTCCATTCCTGGAAGAAAGAGAAGGACTAGGAGAGTCTTGTTCAAATCTAAAAGTAGTAGAATCAGAGATCCTTGAAGAAGATCTCATCACCAACACTTCCAGAAGTAGAAGGTTGAAGAAAAGGTCTTAGTCAGAAGACCAGAGAAGCTGCAAGATAGAAGACCTTGGAGAGGTCTCAAGGAAGAAAAAGAAGAAGGCTTGGAGAGCCTTGTTGCAAAGCCCATGGAAGCATCATCAAAAGAGTTCCTAGGAGAACTCATTGGAGAAATCCACTACCAAGGAGAAGCCCCTGATAGTGAAGGACTTGGGACAATTATCACCATCCGACAACAAGCCCAAGAGAAGAAGAATTTGGCAAGGAGTGCCAAATAAAAAATAAAAAAAGAATTTGGCAAGGAGTGCCAAATCCTAGAAGAAGAATCCAATGAAGACCTCAAGAAAATCAAAATCTTGAGAAGAAGAAGATCTTATTTGAAGTCAGAATTCAACAAGAAGATTGAAGGAAGATTCAAATAGAAGAAGCCTACCAAATCTAAGAGATTTGGAGATTACCTCTCACAACAAGGAGGTACAGTTTAGAGAAATGAGTTCTCTGAATCTATAATAGAAAGACAATAGATCACTAGAAGGATCAAGCCACCAAATCCAAGGCTCAAGATAGAAAGTTCGAGGCTATAGATTGGTGAAGCAGGAAGCTATTCGGGATAGCCAACAAAGAAGTTGTGTATCCATTCACTACAAAGTAGCAACTTGGTGAATCAAAACACCAAGATCTACAGAAGCCATAAAAAAGGTAAGCAACTAAGGTGCAACCAGTTGAACTTCAAATTAGGGTTCATTATCAAATTCCATTAAGCATCATATTTGGATTAAAAGTTGTAGAAGAATAGATTGCATTATAGTCTTCAAGTGCAAAAAGAAAGAATTCATTTTAAGGATTATTTGCACATTTAATAGGAGTTGGATATTTTTGAAAGAAAGAAAATTATCATCTACCTATTTGCTATCTAGAAAGCAAGAAGACTATATCCTACAATATTGATTGTAGTGAAAATTTATAGAATACTTATTAAGGGTTCATTACAGATTACTCTTAAAAGTTGTAGAGATTATTAAGTGCATCTAAAATTATTTTGAGAGTTCATTTACTAGAGCAATAAGGTGAGATTATTGTTATCATTAAAAAGTGCATTGGCACTATACTAGTTGATCTCTAACTAGTTACTCTAAAAAAGGTTAGTTTGTGTTTGTTGATTGTTAAGGATCAAGAGCACAAAAACTAATAGATTAATCAAAGTGTCTAGAGACACTATTTGGTGCACAAAACCTACAACATTTAGTGGCCAAAAGAAGCCACCAAAATTAGATCAGATTCCTCCAAGGAGTGGAGAAGAAAGCCACCATTAAAATCAGCAAGAGAAGCTTCAAATCGAGACTTGGTGAGTCTCAAATTCAAAGCAATAGAAGGGTTATCTACAAGGAAAAATTGTAGGAAATAACATAAAAAAAGAGCTTCTATCTACGTGGTTACAAGCTTGGGTTCATTAGCCAAATATCCAAGAAAAAAGGGGAAAGGTGTCTAATCAAAAGACAACCTCAAGATCCCCCATTGCCTTCAAATAAAATTATCATCAAATCAAAAAATCAGATATGCAAAAGGAGTGCAAAAAGAAGTGCAATAAGGGTATTTTTATATACAAAAGATATTACATGATCTTGCACTATCCTAATCTATTTTACATAGGGAAAAGGGTAGATTTTTAAGTGTCTAAAAGGCACAATATTCTCAAGGCATAACAGCCCATGATAGCCAAATACTTGCACACTCCAAGCAAGGAAAAAGAGCCCCATAGAAGGCTTGAATCCTCTACATCTTGGACAACCAAATTTGCAAGCAAACAAAGCACAATACAAGGCAAAGAGAAGCATTATATTCAAGGGAAAAAAGGAGAGCATAATAGGTTGAAGCAATATCAAAGCTAGATATACATCCAAGGAGCATTCTATACCATTATTGGAGGTTCACCAAAACTCCACCAAAGCATTGCTCTTCACTCCAGTTGGAACCAACTCATAAGCAAGCGCCATCGAACAAAGGAAGAGCTAAGAATATTACAACGTTTAAAGGTTCTCCAAAGGTACATTAAAGAAGCGTTAGAGAAAGAGCCCATGCATAAGGAGGAAGTGACACTTGTCACTTGAAAAGAAATCCTAACGCTCCTTACATGAGCACCCATATTTCACACGTTCGAGCAAAGGAACATTACTAGCAAGAAAGGTGGTACATTAGAACAAGGGAGACACTTGTCTTCAAAGGAAATAAGTGCTCCTCCAAGGTTGTAATGCCCATACGTTACCTACAGGTGGTTTCAAGCATCTTTATTCCCTCCAAGCACTCAAGAAGTAACTATCGTGACACTTGTCACATAGCACAAGAACCCTCTTCTATTAAAAGGTGCCAAAGACCAAGGAAGTCCATATATTCCATATTCTAGCATTTACTCACAGCATAGGCCGAATTACAATGTGGAAGAAAGGTGAAAGAGCATTAAAAGCTTTGGTCAAGGAGGTCAAAGAAGTCCAACATTGAAGCCAAGGGAAAATCAACGTACACCATCCTCCATAAGCGCTCAAGGGAAAGGTATTAAAGTGGACTATCATATACGTCCAAAATCTGCGATGAATACGTAGAGAATACAACATCAAAGGTAAGGTCTCTACTTTATTAAATTTGCTTTCATTAACAGGGAGTTATAAGGTATAACATTAGGTTGAAATACTAAAGGAAATCAGCCATATTTGAAAGCAATATAAAAGGGAGAAACACATATTAAATAGCCTAATATTTGCAATATTATAACATAGGAGAAATAAGGAATTCTACTTGGAAATCAAAATTTCTATTATTGCAAATTTCATTGTTTTCTAATATTCCATATTAGGGAGTTATAAGGAATACTACATCAAAGTAGGTAATTGGAATTTAGAAACACTAATATCAAATTATTAAAGGCTATAAAAGGAGGTTTATTAAGGAAAATCAAGAGTTGGAAATTAATTGGTATACTTGTCTCAAAACACATTAAAGGGACAAAAGGAATCCAACTATTAAAACCTCATCAAATTAGAAAGTGCTTAAAGTTCAATAGGAGTAATAAGGTGTAAAAGAAGTTGATTTTTGCTATTCATAAAACTTTACAAAATCAACCCAAAATTGAACTATTATTCTCAAAAGCACTTTATCTATCATATAGCATTTCCAAAATCACTAGGGAGACATAAGGCATTCTACAAAACTTGATAACAATAGCATTCATCAAAGATTATCAAGTACTAAGGTCTCTACAAAGTCTACAAGGACTCTACTGATTCACATCTCTTAACTAGGGAGATATAAGGAAGCCTACAAAGCCTAAGCTCTAAAAGGTTCTATCAAATCCATATTTACAATCCTAAGGATTAACAAGAAACACTATCTCAAAACTATCAAGAAGGAATATGGATGAAATAATAAGAAATGCCTTTATCAATAAAGAATTATTTCATGAAATGGAATTATATTCTCAAAACTTGATAGATACCCTTGAAGGATATGAGAATCTATCAACTAGCGATAAGGAGAGATTCTCCTTATTTCTCAAAGAAGCAAAAGAGGGTAGCTTTGAAGCATTAATTGGTTATCTTCATGAAAACCTCTTTAGAGCATGGTGGAATTCACAAAAGATAGTTATATTCACATCCGAGGAATGTTTGATGATTTACCTATCATTAATTGTGTTTGTACTCACTCAACACATGAAGCAAGCTAGCAATACAAATCAATATTATTGTGATGATAGACTAACTCCTCATGAAGCAAAAATTCCACTAGTATCCATGCAGAATCACAGGAGAAGGAGGAAAAGGAAGAAAAGACTTGCTAAAAGAAATTTTAGCAAAGAAGACATGAATAGCAAGGAAATCATAAAGACTGAAGTACCCTCAACTACAACTCTCTTTGCATCATATGAAGACACTAACTACTTGCCTGATCAGACTACAATAAGCAATGAAGGAGAATACAAGTTCCAATTTTGACTCCAATAAAGAAGAAGAACCAATGCATTAAATAAGATCAAGTTGAAGAACATCTGAAGACAAAGATCCATATTGAAGATTGAAATCTTCAATACCCAAATAATGTAATACAGGGGGTGTTAGAGTTAGAGTATATTACATCATTTGGGTCATGTAAATGTACCACCTTAGGTACATAGTTAGGATAGGAGATTACTTTAGGGGGAAGTTATCTAGTTACTTCAAGCAATGTAATAAATGCACAAGTGGCAATGTGCAAGTTGTAATGTGCAAGGTGTCCCCTTGTACAACTAGGTAGAGTGTTGGCCAAGGAATCTATCTTCCTATATAAAGGGCCTCATAGTAGTAGATTACAATCATCTTCATATTATCATCTTCATATCAAGATCTATCAGGTACTCCTATATGGAGTACAATGTAGCTCTTTAGCTCATATCAATGGAGTGACCATTTCCTCCATATTGCATTGTATTTTTATCACTTCTATTTATAGTATATTTTAGTCATATTGTTGTTCCACTTTCTTTCATGTTTCCTGTATTTCATTGGGACCTATGTTAGATCTCTCCACTGCATATATCCTCAAAAGCTAACATCCAATAATCAAGTGGTTCTTGCTCTTTGTTTCTAGTAGATCTCTTAGTTGTCAATGTCCTCAATTGCTTTATGCAATGCATTATCCTCTTCTTTGAGATGCTTTGTAATTATTTCTTCCCTAAAGTGTTTGTGCACCTCATCCCTTCTGCCCACCACTAGAGCTCTTTATACCTAGAAGCCCCTCTTGTTAGCTCGCCTCCATTATTTCAATTGATCATTGACATAACGAAGTTGCTTGTGGAATCTAAACATTATTGTCCCATATGTTGGGTGTCCCTCTTCCCACCACTGTGGAATTTTCTTTCAAAGTTCATCTTTTTGTAACCAAAAGTTTTCAAATCTGAATGGTTTGTGATGTTGCCCTGTCTTGATCCCCCCTTTCAAAAAAAATGGGGAAATGATCCAAAACTAGACCCTCCAAAATATGAGATTTTAGATTTCATTTCACAAACACCTCCTCTAAAATAAAAAAAACAGTCTAACTCCACCATCCTGCTATGTGGCTCCCTCCTCTTATGAGTACAAGTATAGTTGGTTCTAAGACATTTAATATCTACCAAGTGTAATGCATTGATCTAGGAAATCATAAGTTGATCCTCTGGATCCAAAATTAGGGTTCCCCCTTCATGATATATAGATGATAATTTAACATTAAAATCCCCAACAACAATCTAGTGTAATTCCTCACTAGAGACTCATATTATATACTGCTTTCCATTGATGAATTTGACCATCTAGGTTTTGAGCCCCATAAAAAATTATGATTAAAACCTGTTCAGTTGTCACATTGTTCCTAAAATATGATGTGAGCACACCCCTCCAAGCTATATGTTCTATTGTTGTTCATTCAAGAGAGTTTAAAACATCCCTCCAAAGTCTATTTATTGTTTTACATATATAATCCAACAACATTTTTATCTCTAGATAAACAAAAAAATTGTTTTACTTTTTTCAAAAAAAATTCGAACAAACCTCTAATATTCTATAATTAAATAATCATTGGTTAGTCTATTAACCTCACGACAATCAGTTTGTCTCCTTAAATTATTATCAATTCTTTACTTAATTTTTTACCCACTCCTTAAAAACTAATATTTTTTAATCTATATATATATATATTTTTAATCTTCTTCTTTAACTCTTACTATAAAATAAGATTATAAATTATAATTTATTACCAACCCATTTATATCAACGATTACAAACATCATACACCAAATCCACGTACCAATTATCCTAAACATTCGGACTAAGTCTGCCTTCCTTGCTAAGGCACGTCGAATGCAAACTACAAACCTAAGTCAATAGTACAATCCAACTTAAATTCCAATTTGATCTTATTGTTACCTAATTTGGTTACGGCTTGCCACACGTTTGACATGCCAATAGAATTGACGAAACCTTGGAATTCCATGCACATGCCTTTTACACAAACGTCCAAAAAAAGTTGCTTTCATATACCCTTTTTACAATCTTTTCCATTTCAAATGCAATGTCATAAGTTTAAGTTTAAAATTGTTTTAATGACTTTTATTCTTAAATAAAATAATTTTAAATTTATTTAAATAAACGAAGTATAGTTGAAATATAATTAAAACTATTTTTATAAACTTAATAAAATTTATTTTTTAATAATTTAAATTTAAATATTTTAAATAAAAATCTAATAACATATTACTAAATTATATAAATATATATAATTTAAAATAACAATCAATCTTCAAACCTATTCATAGATGGAAAACCAAGGGCAATAAGCCACAAGTCCATTTATTGTGAAATGCAACAACACATCACACAATATTCATCACACACTCTTATTTGAAACTCAAATTTCCATGGTTTCTTGAGCAATGAATTTGGACATTCTTTTCTGGGAAGACTTGAAGTGAGCCAAAGCCAGAGCGAATGTTGTTTCAAATTGTTTGATAACTGTTATTCGTTTATCAATAAATTAAATTTAATTAAAAAAAAAACTATAGATTCAATTTATTAAAAGTTTCTATGTTTCAAATTGTTTGATAACTGTTAAATGTTTATCAATAAATTAAATTTAATTAAAAAAAAAACTATAGGTTCAATTTATTAAGGGTTTCTATGAAAAAACTGACCATGGAACTCACCGTCTCGACCGGAAAGGGGGCGATAAACACGTGGACACCTTTATCCAACTCCTTCCTTATTTCTATTATAAGATGCCACCTGGACAAATGGTGGACTACCCACATTTAAAAAAAATCTACTCTTTAATCCCTTCCCCATAAGCCAAAGGCCCACTTAGCAACTAGAAATATCATATACATTAAATTAAATAAAATACTTTAAACCGTTAATTTAGGTATTTTAAATTAAAATTAAATGATGGATGATTTTTAATATGTTGAATTTATGTATTTTTAGTTTTCAAGAGTTTTTAAAGGTTAGTGAATTCAAACTTTGTGAGCATGCCCGTTGCAAAGATAATAGTATGTTATAATCTTCTCAGATAAAAATTCCAAATGAGGCCCCCAATAACTACATGGTATAAACTTATTAGAAGCAGTCTCTATAATTTGAATCATAGTTACTAAATTAGAAGCAATCCTTATAATTTAAATTGGCATTTAATAGTTACTAAAAATAATATTAACTTAACTAATTTTTATATACATCTTTTTTTAAATGTATATATATATATATATTTTTAAATTTTAAATACATTTTTAAAAGGGATTTTTGTTTTGAAAACCTTACAAGTATATAATTTATTATAATAAGGGTCTTAAATAAAGAACAACAAATCAGATCTCCCCACAGTTGAAAGAGCCCAGTTAGGAACTACAACTTTCACTAAACGAATATTATAAATATCAAATTAACCACATTAATTGTTTGACTTAAATAGTTTAGATTAAAGACACGCAAAACAATAACGTTTCTTCCGTTTGACGTAATTGCTGACGTGGAATCCGCGTTGAAACCTAACGCATGACTATTAACTACACAGCCTTCCACAAAGTGAACAGTGTCTATAAATACCGACGACCTGACAGCGACAGTCCATCGTTTCTGCGACTTCGAACTAATTTTTCGCTCCAGCATTCACAAGAAATCTGGTTTTGCTTCTTAAAATACATTCAGCCATTCTCAGGTTTCGTTTCAGCCATTAGAGTTGCATATCTCTATTTTAAAAAAAAAAAACTATAATGTTGGATCCGAAATACTGCTATCCATACCCGCCTCAAGGTAATCATATGTTTAGATGTAGGGTTTTGTACTTAAACCTTTCTTTATGTTGATTTGTGGGTTTTGGATGTGCCAAACCCTTTTTTTTCCTATTCTAAAAGGGTTTTGATATAAGAAAGAAATTGATTCTGTAGGTTATCCTCAGCCGGCCTATTACCAGCAACAGCCGCCTTAGCCGGGGTATTACCCGTAACCGCCACCTGTGATGGCGCCGCCGCAGTACGCCCAAGCTCTGCCGCAAAAACAGGGTGGGTTTATGGAAGGATGGTATGTATTCTTTGTTTTAAGCTTTATCTTAATTTTTTTTTTGAAAAAGATAGTTTAATTGGTTGTTGTTATAAATAATTGTTTTTTCAAACATTTGATTTTTAATGACTTTATTTTCATAACCAGTGATTTATTTCCTGTTTTAAATAGGAGTTGCTTGTCTGCCTTCATACAATTTTTGAACAGTTAGGTTTCAATTATTTTATTTTTACAACCAAAGTTTATAAAAGTTTTATAATGTTTTTTTTTTAAATTTATAATATAAAAAGTTCACTAGTAGAAAGTGATTTTTAAGATCGTGTATTGAACTATTTATTCAATACATCTCTACCCAAATCACTTTTAAATTCCACTTTAGACATCCGATTTTGGATTTCAAAGAAGCAAAGGGGAGGAGAGAATCTAGGGTTGAATTTAGGCGTATAGGGACATGGGAGAGAATAAAGGGGCACCATAATTGATCAATATAATATTAGACTATTTTGAAGGGGATAATAGTTAAGATTATAATCCCTTGTGCAAGGAGAAAATGGTGTTTATCTCAAAACATTAGGAAAAAATATTAGAAAAGTGGTTCAAGGCGTTTAAGGGAAGTGGCAACAGGGGTGTTTATTGTGCATTCAATTTTAAATCAGGTGTGCATATTTGTCAATTAGCCAAAAGAATAAAATTCGTTGGTGGTCTTCTATATTTATTTATTAATGTGGTTTAGAAAATAAAATTCAAGTTCCAAGTATTGGCCCTCTATTTGTGCCATGAAAAAGGATATCTCATTATATCATCCTGTTTGTTCTGTTTATTGCTTTCAGTGATGGTGTAAAAATTCAATTAATCAAACTGTTAAGATTTCATATTATATTGTATTGGGTTATATTATGTGGAAGAATGCAGGTTGGTATTATATCTTTTATGCTATAGCATTGTTTTGTGGTAAATGCATTCTACCGTCTTTTTGCAAAGCTTTATATGTTTACTGTAAAAGTTCAAGTATTTGAGTATCTTCATTCACTGTACGTTTCTGAGAGAGAAGCAACATGTATTCTTCTGGTTGTTGTGGGTAGTATTCTAAGATGGGAACATTTCCCTTTCTTCACCGCCAATTAGCCCTCCACCTGCATCCAAAATGTGGAGTAATTTTTCCGTTTCACCAAGTTTTATTAAATTTTAGTCCGAAGGTTCATGGATTGGTATTTTCTCGTTTTTATTAAGAATAGATTTAGGTTTAAATTTTGGAAGCAAGTTTAATTGGGATAAAGGTAGTAGAATGAGGCAAGCCTGTTTGGGACAAAGGTAGTAGACTGTCCGTCCTATTCCGTTGAGCGTGTATTAACTGGACAAGATGATTCCAATTCCAATCCCAAGCTACAAGTCCTAATGCTAAAAAATGAAGGAATATTACCCATTTCCTAGTTTTATTAAATTTTCATTTGTGGTTTTCTGTTAAAGACATTAACATGTAAAGTTGATGAAGACCAATATTTTAGAAAATAATTAAATATTTTGAGAATAAACAGGTTGATTTATCTTTGAGATGTATATATGTTTTTATTATTTATTTATATTAAAATAAAAATATGAAGACTTTTAAATAAGTTTTTTTTAATAAGTTGATTTAAATGTTAAATTTTGACAATAATAGTTTGAAAAATACTTGTTATCTATAGAAAGAAGAATGATCTACCAACTTAATCTTTAAGTTTTTTTTGACACAAAGTGGTTACAGAGCAAATAATTTTTTGTCTAACATTTGTTTTTCAGTGTTCTTCTTTGATGGTGCCTTCAAGTCTAATCCTGGTTAAGCAATGGTGGAAGGATTGATTCTTATAGGATCTCGTAAAATCCTACTCAAATACATGATCAGTTTGGGAATATCTAACAATGTGGTAAAGGCTATTGGATGCAAAATCGACTTAAACTTGGTGGCAAAACAAGGAATCACTCATGTCACAAGGATTTTAAACTGTTAATAACAGGTCTTGTCAAAAATAAAGATTTTAGATCTTTACATTTGAAAATTTTAGATCTTTACAACTATATGACAAAATATCATATCAACATGTAAGGTGGGAATTCAACAAAAAGGCAGACACACTAGTGAATTAGGCTATAAAGATGGTCTTTGATTATTGCCGCCATATCATAAAAAAACAGAAGGGTAAGGATGGTGTGCAAGGATGACCTGAACTTCAATAATGAGGTTAATGAGGTTTTTTTTCTGTTTTCTATTTTCTAGAATATTTTGTTCACTTTGTTCTCTAGAAAGTTTTGTATCTTTTTGTTAAGTAAATAAATCATTTCCTTTAAAAATATATATATTTAGATATAATTTTAATTAAATATTAAATTAAAATTATATTTAAACATTATAAATTAATAGTAAATAAATAAAAAATAAACTAATACAATTTAATACAAAAGTATTTAAAATTATATCTAAACATTATAAATTAATAGTAAATGAATAAAAAATAAACTAATACAATTTAATACAAAAGTGGTGAGGATTAAAAGTCTAGCATCAATTTTAACCCTATTTTGATACATAGGGGAGTTGGTTACATCCATATTATTTTTAGTAGCTGATAAGCTTAGGGTTCAAACCATAGGGGTTGCTCCCAACAAGCCTATTCTATTTAGTTGTTGATTTGATGTGAACGGTCGCTCGATTTGTACTATCGTTGGTTTTAAATATATGCTATTAGAAGCCTTAAGAACCTAGCAATGTGGACAACGTAGTTGTTTAATGAATATCTACAAGTTAGACTTGGGGAAATGGAGCTTGTGTCAACCTCTACCAACACAGGACATTTTCCAATTGTACCTATATATCCAACAAGGTAGAAACAATGAAAATAAAACTTGAATCAACCTCAACTATCACCTAAAGCATTTGACAACTACTCTATGCATGCACATTTGCCAACTGCTCTACCCATTCTAGCCTTGCTATTGATACATGTAATTTAAATAGCAATGATGCATGATAATTTTAATAAAAAAGCCAATTTTAATTTATATAATAAAAGAACATTACATATTTATACTATGATATATTTAATAATTTAATATAATAAAAAATTATAAATATTGGTTATATTTTTAGATTCATTTAATTATTATTATTTTTAAAGTTTAATTATTTTTTTCAAATTTAATTTAAAAGTATATATATACTTTGATACAGAGAGAAATCGGTAACTACCTTTTCTTTTTAATAATTGGTCACAGGGTCAAGGTGCATTGCCTTTGATTGTAGTGTCAAATCATCGTAGTGTCAAATCATAGTGCTACCATTATAACCCTTATCCCGCCTCAATAAACATGAGGTGGAGTGAGGGACACCCTCGGTATCTCAGGGTTGGTATTGTCATTGTCAAGCTAACGCACACTCAACGGATTCAGGTTAGACTACTACCTTTGCCCATATTAAGCATGGCCTCAAGGTTTGAACCTAAGTCCCCTCTTGGTAAGTGCCCAACGTATTACCAATCCACCTTGCCCTTAGGACAATTTAACTTTAAAGTATTAATATATATATTTTTAAAGAAATGATTTTCATTTGGTTTGGATAATTTTAAATTTAGAAAGAAACAAGTTCAACCTAAATTATGAAAGCAATCAAAGGAAATACATGGACGTAAAGATAAATAGAAAGAAAAAATGCATATATCTAACTAAGATCTAGTTCATACCAACTCTAATGTAAACATGGGATAAACAATATCTTAAGAGGCATGGTCAAAATGAATATGTGGCTTTTGCCCCATAGGAACAATGGAGAATGAAAAACATTTTGGCATGGTCAAACTGAATACGTGGCTTTTGCCCCATAGGAACAATGGATAATGAAAAACATTTTGTCATGGTCAAAATGAATACGTGGCTTTTGCCCCATAGGAACAATGGAGAATGAAAAACATTTTGTCATAGAATATGAAGCTTATAAGGATATCAAAAATATAAAAACACTTTAAAAGTTAACTCATTAATGGAACTTTTGAAACTTTTTAAAAGAATTGAAAAAAAAAAAACTTCTCATTAAAGTTAACAACAAAAATACACTTGAAAAGATGAATGTCTAGTTTTTTAACTTTGTTAAACAATTTTATTGTTGGATGTTTTTTTGATTGGTAGTAGAAGGAGTTTTTAAAGGGTCCTCGAACCTATTACAAATAACACTCCCAAACCTTAGATCTAATAATTAGATATCAATAAAAACTTAACCGGATTTCATGATTTTAACCTGAAAATCCAATGAAGCAACCTTTTAGCAAATAAGCTGTAGATTTTTCTCAAAGCAAATACAAGAGATTATTTCGATTAAATAGTCAATTGGTAAAAAGGGCCAAAATAGGAGAAACCGTACCCAAAACAACATTCAAATTCAAAATTCAAAATTTGAAGATCTCACCCACCACTAGGGCTTCAAATCTGGGAACCAGACCTCACTATTGAAACCTAAGAGTGCTCAAAGAACTAGAAAGCCAAAAATCTCATTTAAAATTGGAGCAGATCTACAACAACATTTGGCTTGACAAACAATCGAAACAAAAACAACCAAAAATTACTTTCTGGAAACTTGCCTGCCAACCTTTTTTTTACCCCCAAAGAAAGAAATCATTTTTTTAGGCCACACTCCTGAACACATTTGTTCCAAGTCTCCATAATTAGAACAACCTCATTCTCTCCAAGATGTAGAGCCTCAAAACTACTCATTAGAAGGGGTTGTACTCCATTAGCACTTTCAGAGTCAGTCTCCCTTTTCCTGAGCGTTCTATTACTAGGTCTCCTCAATTTCCTTTCGACCCTTACATCAATAGGAGCTTTCCTGCGACTTTTGGTCTTCGGACCTGGAAAACCTTTCTCAAACACAAATTTTGAAGAGGCCAGATAACTTTCCATCCAACTGTAACCCAAACTTTTCCATTTAAAATGGATGCTTATAAAAAGATTAAAGATTTATATCTAAAAATATTGTTAATGTTTTTTTTATTTTAATATATATATATATATATATATATATATATTTTTTTTAATATTACAATTTAAAAAAATTATAATAATAAATTATATTTAAAAAATTTAATAATTGCTTTTTAAGATATGGGTTTAGTAGTTTCAAAGGCAATCAATCTTCAAGCCTATTTATAGATGTGAAAGCAGGGCAATGAGTCCATTGATTATGAAATGCAACTAACATCACATAATCCATGTGAAGACGAATATTCACCACACACTCTTATTTGGGACTCAAGTTCCATGGTTTCTTCCTCAACTGCACAAATGGGTACCGATCCACACTAAAAAAATCGAACTTTTCAAAACCTCATTAATCCCTTCCTCACAAGCCAAAGGGCCCACCTAGCAACTAGAAATATCATATACATTAAACTAAATAAAAGACTTTAATCCGTAATTTAGGTATTTTAAATTAAAATTAAATGATGCATGATATTTAATATGATATTTAATTTGTTGAATTTATGTATTTTTAAAAGAAGATTTGTTTTCAAAGTCAAGCAAAGGAATAACTTTTCTTCCGTCACGCAATTGCTGACGTGGAATCCGCGTTGTAACCTACCGCAGAATCCGCGTTGCAACCTACCGGATGACTATTACTAAAGAGCTTTCTAGAAAGGGCACTGTGTCTATAAAAGCAGACGGCCTGAAAACGACAGCCCACGTTTCTGCGACTTAGAAAATACTCTTTGGTCCAGCACTCACAAGAAATCTGGTTTTGCTCCTTACAATAAATTCAGCCATTCGCAGGGTTTTTTTCAGCCATTAAAGTTGCATATCTCTCCAATCGGGAAGGAAAAAAAACAAAAAAAACTATAATGTCGGATCCGAAATACGCCTATCCGTACCCGGCTCAAGGTAATCATATGTTTAGATGTAGGGTTTTGTACTTAACACTTTGTTTATGCTGATTTGTGGGTTTTGGATGTGTCAAACCCTCCTTTTTTTTTCTAAAAGGGTTTGGTTTTGTTATGAAAAAAAAATTGTTGTTGCAGGTTATCCTCCGCAGGGATATTACCAGCAACCACCGCCTGTGGTGGCGCCGCCGCAGTACGCCCAATCTCAGCCGCAGAAGCAGGTTGGGTTTTTGGAAGGATGGTATGTATTCTCTGTTTTAAGCTTCACCTTCATTTTTCTTTTGTCTTGGAAGATTTAGGTTGGTTGGTAGCTGGCTAATTGTGAATGGCCTCCTTTCCTTCAATTTTTTTGGACAGTTAGGTTTCAATAACTGGATGGACAGTTAGGTTTCAATAACTTTGGCCAGTTAGATTTCAATGACTTTCTTATAAAATTTTAAAGTATATGAAAGTATTTATAAGATATAACCTAATTTTATAGGTTATATGGAACTATTTATAAGATAGATCTCTACCCAATCACTATTAATTCCACTTTAGATATCCTTTTTGGATTTCAGAGAACTAATGGTGGACATGGGAGAGAATAAAGGGGCACCATAATTGATGGAGATATTTTTGGACTATTTTGAAGGGGATAATAGTTAAGATTATAATGCCTTGTGCAACAAGAAAAAGGTAAAGGAGATTAATGGAATCACCTGATGATGTATAGTGATGTGAGGGAGGGATGATATTGAATTTTATATATATATATATATTTCAAAACATTAGAAAAGTGGTTCACGACTTTTAAGGGGAGTGGCAACAGGGGTGTTTATTGTGCATTCAATTTTACATCAGATGTGCGGTTCTGGATGTGTTTATGTTGTGTTCCAAATAGGCTGGTCAACTTTGCTGTAAGAGATTTGTTGCTTGCAGTGGAAAATTGGTTCAATAATAGATTATTGTGGGAGGAAAAGTTTTAGATTGTAAAAACGATTTAAATGTTTAATATATTGAAAGATTTTCTGTCAAGGAAATCCATTACGATTGTAAAAACTAGTTGAATGTTTAATATATAGAAAAAAATTTCTCGAGAGACATTTGGCCTAATGGACTTTGGAAGTCATCTGTTCAAGTCTCCAGAGATCATGGATTTGTTTATGTTTATATACATACAGAGAGATTTACTAGTTGTCTTAAATGATTTGAGACAAGTGTTTAATGATGATTGTTGTTTGTTGGTTCTGCAGTTTGGCGGCGATGTGCTGCTGCTGCCTGTTGGATGAGTGTTGCTGTGACCCCTCCATCATATTCGTCTCTTAGCCAAAGAATGAAATTCTTTGGTGGTCTTATATATATGTATTTATGTGTTTTAGGAAATAAATTTCAAGTCCCAAGTATTGGCCCTGTATTTGTGGCCAGGAAAAGGATATGTCATTATATCATCATGTTTGTTCTGTTTATTGCTTTCAGCGATGGTGTAAAAATTCACAAAATTCACTTAATCAAACTGTTAAGATTTGATATTGTATTGTATTGGGCTATATTATCTGAAAGAATGCAGGTTGGTATTAACCTTATGCTATAGCATTGTTTTGTGGTAAATGCGTTCTACTGTCTTCTGTTAAGATTTGATATTGTATTGTATTGGGCTATATTATCTGAAAGAATGCAGGTTGGTATTAACCTTATGCTATAGCATTGTTTTGTGGTAAATGCGTTCTACTGTCTTTTTGCAAAGCTTTCTATGTTTAGGGTATTTGGGTTATCTTCATTCACTATAAATTTCTGACAGAAGCAACTTGTATTTTTCGGGTTGTTCTGCGTAGTATTCTAAGTACGGAACATTTCGCTTTATTCACCACCATATAGCCCTCTTGGAATAGACCTGTATCCAAAAGGTGGAGTAATTTTTCCGGTTGAATCTTCACCCTATCAATATCTTAATTATTCGTTTCCGTTTTAAGCTTTTTAAAATTTTCTTTCATGATACATGATTTCCTAATATTCAAGGACATAACATATAAGAAGACCATTATTTTAAAAAATTATTATTATTTTTTTAAAATTTTAACCATTAAAATATTTTGAAATATACTTCATTGAAATGAAAAAAAAATTGGACGGCATATAGACTAGGAAAAGTAAGAGTTAGAGTAATCTGAGTCATAATGTCTAGTGCAAAAGATAAAACATAGGTTCTTTGAAATAGAGGATTGCTACAAGTCTACAAGTGTATAGTACAAAAGATAAAACATAGGTTCTTTGAAATAGAGGATTGCTACAAGTGTATAGTGCAAAAGATGCACTATAGATAAAACATAGGTTCTTTGAAATAGAGAATTGCTATAAGTATCATATTTGTACCTAGACGACTATCTTACTTATATGTAATAAGAAGAGAAAAGGGAAAGGAAAAGAAAAAATAAGGATAATAAAAGTAAAGTTGAAAAATGAAAAAACATATATTATAGACCAAAATAAATAGAAAATTAAGACCTATTGGAAACAGTCAACATTAGTGAGTTGGAATTATCATGGATATTGAGGGAGAGGAGGTTGTGGTCTACATCTTATAACTAAAGCAAATGATTTAATTGTATTAACAAAAATATATGCACACGATTGATGCAAGATACTAATAAAAAACTTTTGTGTGATGAGCAAGGTGCAGCAACAGTATTGTCATTGTTGTCAACACAGTCAGACAGATCGGTTGATGCAGTGGACAGGAGTTAAGAGGTTCTTCAGAGTATGTATAGTGATTATCCAAAAGATCGAAGTGGTCCATATGCTAAAAATCAAAAGAAAATCACAAGGAAGAAAACTGTCGCGATATCGCGACATGTTGAGCAAGTAAGAAAACATGTCGCAATATCGCGACATGTTGAGAAGAAAGATAAACTGTCGCGATTTTGCGACATGTTCGGAGAGAAAGCGTAAGCAAGCAAAACTGTTGCGATTTCGCGACATGTTTGGAGAGAAAGCGCAAGCAAGCAAAACTATCGCGATTTCGCAACATGTTCGAAGAGGAAGCGCAAACAAGAAAAAACTATCGTGATTTCGTGACATGTTCGAAGAGAAAGCGCAAGCAAGAAAAACTGTCGCGATTTTGTGACATGTTCGGAGAGAGAGAGTACGGAAGAAAAAGTGTCGCGATTTCGCGACATGTTGGAAGAGAAAAAGGCAAGTAGAAAAAGTGTCGCGATTTCGCGACATATTGCAAGAGAGACTGTACGGAAGAAAAAGTGTCGCGATTTCGCGACATATTGCAAGAGAGACTGTACGAAAGAAAAAGTGTCGCGATTTCGCGACATATTGCAAGAGAGAGAGTCCGAAAGAAAAAGTGTCGCGATATCGTGACATGTTGCATTTTCGCGGTCCGAAGCGAAGAGAAAATGCAAGGAGGAAAAAGTGTCGCGATATCGTGACATGTTGCATTTTCGCGGTCCGAAGCGAAGAGAAAATGCAAGGAGGAAAAAGTGTCGCGATATCGCGACATGTCGCATTTTCGCGACTTGAAAAGAGTAGGAAGGCCGAGAAGGAAAAGTGTCGCGATATCGCGACATGTCGCATTTTCGCGACTTGAAAAGAGCAGGAAGGCAGAGAAGGAAAAGTGTCGCGATATCGCGACATGTCGCATTTTCGCGACTTGAGAAGTGCAGGAAGGCAGAGAAGGAAAAGTGTCACGATATCGCAACATGTCGCAGTTTCGCGACTTGAAAAGAGTAGGAAGGCAGAGAAGGAAAAGTGTCGCGATTTCGCGACATGTCGCAGTTTCGCGACTTGAAGAGAGTAGGAAGGCAGAGAAGGAAAAAGTGTCGCGATTTCACGACATGTCGCGTTTTCACGACCCGAAGGTAAGAGAAAGAGCAAAGGAGAAAAAGTGTCGCGTTTTCGCGCCCTGAAGGTAAGAGAGAGCAAAGGAGAAAAAGTGTCGCGATATCACGACAAAAGTAAAAAGGAAGAGTACGGAGGTGAAAGTGTCGCGATATCGCGACATGTGTTTTCGCGGGTACAAGCAAACAGAAGAAGCAAGGAGGCGAAAGTGTCGCGATATCGCGACATGTGTTTTCGCGGGTACAAGCAAACAGAAGAAGGTGGCGAAAGTGTCGCGATATCGCGACATGTGTTTTCGCGGGTACAAGCAAACAGAAGAAGCAAGGAGGCGAAAGTGTCGCGATATCGCGACATGTGTTTTCGCGGGTACAAGCAAACAGAAGAAGCAAGGAGGCGAAAGTGTCGCGATATCGCGACATGTGTTTTCGCGGGTGCAAGCAAACAGAAGAAGCAAGGTGGCGAAAGTGTCGCGATATCGCGACATGTGTTTTCGCGGGTGCAAGCAAACAGAAGAAGCAAGGTGGCGAAAGTGTCGCGATATCGCGACATGTGTTTTCGCGGGTGCAAGCAAACAGAAGAAGCAAGGTGGCGAAAGTGTCGCGATATCGCGACATGTGTTTTCGCGAGCTAAAAATAGAACCCAGCCGAAATAAGATATATGACCGTTAACTGAAGTTATACAACAGTTACAGGGGCCGTTACAAAAGAAAATCATGCAGCTAATAAAAGAACAATCGAAGAAGGAGAAATCAAACAATCGTATAAATAGAATCGAATATGCATGCATGCACAAAAAATAATACGAATAGTCATGATCGAGAAGACGAACAATCATGGTAGGGGTATATGTGTCAATTCGTAACATGCATCGTGTTTGACGAAAAGCCTACCCTATATATATACAAAAGCAGTTACAGTTAGAAGGCGTTACAACTGACAAGTGGCGCATGAGAAATGAAAAGAGTTACAACTGGAGTTACAAAGATACAATATGGTTATAAAAGGAGGTATGCGTTGAGTATTACATGCTGCTGAAATTGTGTGAAAGAGCTGCTGAAAAAGAGTGAGAGCGCTCGGGATTAAAGCGAGGCGGATTTAATCTTGTGAAGAGAGCAAGAGGAGAGCAAGTAGGGTGTGCGGTATGTGAAGAGTGGGCAATGTTGAGAAAGCAATAGACCAGTCAGGGTCTTGTAAAAGTGAAGGCATCTTTATGTCAATCTTCTAGTTTCAGAACATAAGTCTAAGTTGGTGCTTGGCATCAGGGGTTGGTGCTCCTTCCAGTTGGTGCTTGGTAAATCGGGGGTTGGTGCTCCTTTTTGTTGGTGCGAGATAAATCGGGGGTTGGTGCTCCTTTCGTTGGTGCGGATAAATCGGGGGTTGGTGCTCCTTCTAGTGAGTGCTTGGTAAATTGATTGTAAAATTGATATTTTGCAAAGGTCGGATTTGGATGGGAGTCCAAACAAGTCAATTTTGAGGAATAGCCAAAACTGGTGAACCTCGGTACATCTTGTGTTGTGTGATGCTCTTTTGGTATATTTGCTTTATTGAGTTTTAAGCTTTCATTGTTTCAGCATTAAGAATTGAAGATTTAAGTTTTTAAGAGCTACACTGATTCACCCCCCCCTCTCAGTGTCATAGTGAGACTAACATTGTGGTAGACTCATACAAGTTGAAAAATAAAACCCAAACAAATAGGTATAAATGGATCATAATCAGAGATAATGACATATTCATTAGAATTGTACCTTGTTACTTTTCTTCACAACAATAAAATTTTATAAGAAAGATGGCCTAGATCATGAGGATCCATAAAATATGTTAGGCTTGGAGAGTGGTTTTAGTGGGTGACTTTAATGCCAACGAATAAATAGACATGCAAGCCCTTTAAAGATCAATGAAGACATGGATGATAATCCATTATGGTTGGAAGAAGACGTGGATCATAATTAGTTGGTAAAGGTCTTTGGATGATAGTCAAAGACTTATCACACATTATAGAGAAAAATTTAGTAAACCATGTAGCGTAAAGGGATTATTCATCTACAATGACATAAACATGTGGCAAAAATATAGAAAATATACTTGTCAAACACATAACAAATAAAGTGTCATTGATGATGCTATTTTCTCACCAAACTTCATTTCAAGGATAAAAGATCTAGAAATTGAAGCAGTTCCTATGGAGCTAAAATAAGATCACAATCCAATGTATATATAGATCCAAATATACGAAAGTCTAAAAGAAGAACATATTTAAATAATTAAAATAAAGACAACTAGAAACATCCCTATGATAGAAAACTTGGAAATTTTTTAAGACATCACTCAAGTAGATTATGCAAAGAAAGGAAACAAAAAGGGCAAATATTTTTCAAACCTATACTATTGATAATAGTAAATTGATGGATATAATCAAAGAATCCTTGGAATTGTGCAAAAAATTAGAACCTAGGAAAATAAAACATGAAAGCTTCCCTATAGATCCATGGTATGATGAAGAATGCAAAGCAATAAGGAGAGCCTTGAAAAAACCAGACAACGAGAAAAAAATAACAAGATATATAAATAGCTAGCAAAAACAAAATGTAAAGAATACATAAGATCAAGGCAAAAAGAATTGATACATCTTTCAAAACATAGCCCAAGATAGTTTTAGAAAGAGCTACAATAAAGCAAAGACACAAGAAACAATATCACAAGTGAACACTGGTTATAGTATGCTAAGCAACTACATGAGAGAGACCAAGAAAAAAATACTCTTGTTATAATTAACACAACTGATAAACTAATTTTGTTAAAGATGTGGAGGATATTGAGAAAATAGCAATAAGTAAAGTTCAGGATATAAATGGTCTACAAGTTGTACATCTCAAGTGTGGGGTTGACATCTTAATACCACACATCCAAAATATATTTAGTGGCATCATTAAAGGAGGCTTTCCATTGGAATAGACAACCAACCTAGTCATACCATTGCATAAAAATGAAGATATCAACAATCCTTCAAACTACCACACCATCATGATTAATCCTCTTTTTGGAAATTTTTTTGATAGCATAGTAGAAAACATAATGAATCAATGGATAGAAAATAAAGAAAAGGTAGGAGGGCAAGAAGGATTTAGACCAAAGTACTCAATAGTATATCACTACATTAATTTAAGAAATCAAATATAGAGAATATGGAATGAAAAAAGAGAATTTTATTATATTTTTGTTGACTTCAAAAAGGCTTTTGACAAAGTACCTAGAGGTAAATTATGGAAAAGAATGGAATAACTTGTTATACCAACCAACTATGGAGCAGTTGTATATAAATATTATAAACAAGTGATAGCAAAACTTAGAACTCCAAAAGGATTGGTAGTGTTTTGTGAGTTATATCAGGGTGAAATAGGGTTATCCATTATCACCTACTTTTTTCTTGTGTGGAAAACAACACAATTGAGATTCCACTTTCGGGTAAGTCCCAAGGAGGCAAGTGTACCTATTCTGCCAAAATTGCCCAGGGCTCACACTTGGCTTGCCCCCTTCAATACACTCCAAGAACATGCCTAAAACAACAAAAACACAAAAAACACAACAACAAAAAAACACAAAACAAACACAAAAACAACAAAAAATATAAAAACAACAAAACAACAACAAAACACACACAAAAAACAACAAAACAACATGTAAACAAAAAAAAAAAAAATACAAAAACAAAAAAAACAAAACAGAACAAAAACAATACAAAACAACACACATTGAAAAACAAAAAAGAAGGAAAAACATAATACAATTTTGGCCTTTCTAGGCCAATAGGATTTTCAGGCAAGATTCAACAGAGGAAACATAAGAATGATTAGTTTGAGCAAGGGAACTAAAATACCCTGATCGAACCAAAGAGAAGCAAAAACAAAGTAAAAAGAAACTAGGTACCTCTAGTACTAGAGCCATCCAGAGAAAGGATAAAAATAAGAGCTTCTCTTATTTGTGAATCCTACCATTTGGGAGGGTGGCCATAGTAAGTAAGATCACATTTGTCCAATGCCCAATTAGCTAAAGCATCAACACTCCTGTTCTGTTATTTGACTAGATGATCGTATTCAACTTTCAAAAACCCCATCTGGATTAATTGAATCTTCTCAAAAATTAATTTTTTCTCCAATCAACCTTATGATTCTTAGGAGTCTTCAACAAATTAATCATGACTTGAGAGTCGGATTCAACCAACATCTTTTTCTATCTGACCTTAGCAGCCTCTCGAAAGCCTCTAAGGATACCATACCCCTCAGCAAGGTTATTGGAAAGGATATCCAAATTCTCAACAAAAGTGAAAACCAGGAAACCATATGAAAGTCTATCAATTCCTCCCACACTAGCCTTTCTAGGATTCCCCCTAGAGGCTCCATCAGTATTGAGTTTTCCAAAATCCTTAGGAGGCTGCCAATTTCTTGTTCTATCCATATTTTGATTACTCACATTTCCTTTAAGTTGGCTGCCCTTAAAAGAGTTAATCTTCAATCTTTGTATCACTTGATCCCATATTTGGTGGGAGTTCTAGGGGTGATTAAGGAGTTGTTGGACTGATTCATATAAGTTGACAATGGTCTTTTGCTAGATATAGTTAATGTCTTTCCTTTCTTGATTAAAAATCCGGTTGTTTCTTTCCTTCTAGATATTCCAAGGTAGAATGATAGTGTAAGAAAATAAGAATAACACCCAAGCAATGAAATGATAAAACAAGCAATTGCATGAATAAATGAATTTGTATTAAACTTTTGTCGGAGCCTTGGTCTCCTTTTTACAATGCTTTGTCCCTGAGTGTATAGGGGTATGATTACAATAAGCCTTTTGCTTGTCTTCTCAAAGTACAATGAGGGCAAAAAGGCGAGAAAAGTCCCTTTTTGCAAATCACACGGAAGGTGGGTGTCGACGGTTGTCTTTGCTTCAATTAAGATGTTGGATGGGCTTGGGTATCCTCGCGGGCCATCATTGTTCCAATAGCTTTTAGAAACCTATCACCTGCACACAAAATCTTGCAATATTCAAAGAGTTAGTAGCACTTGAAGGGCCTCCACTGTGTGAAACCTGATTTGATATGAATAAAGCAACTACAAGACCTTGAATAGAAATGCTTACAAAATCTGAAAACTATGTAGAAGACATAACCATTAAAAACAAACCTTGTGTTTATCTGATTTGATCTAGGCCTAAAATTGATTGATCTACTCTTGTGCAATTGCAGGGTTGTGTTTGGGGACCCATGGGACTGTGTTTGTGGCTAGTCAAACACAAGGTTGCGTTTGTGCACCCACAGGGTTGCATTTGTGATTGTGCAAATGTAGGTTTGTGTTTGAGACTGAGTGGCAAAAGGGCTTGGGATGGTGCTCCTTGGCTTTAATGGCTCAATCTTCGAGAATGCTCGTGTCCTCCTAGCATGATTTTGGTAGAGTGACAGTCTATGTTCAATCCTTTTTTTGCTTGATGAAATGATTGAGCCTTTATAGGCTCTTGGGAGATGAGGGGCGAGGATATGTGGCAAGCCAGAGAAGCCAAGTGGAAGGGAATAGGCAACCACCTATCTTGGGTAGTTAGAGTGAGTCACTTAGAGTGTCTCACTTAGGTGGAGTGGTGGCATGTGGGTAGGTGAGAGTGGAGTGAGGTGTGTGATATGTGGCAAGGGGAGGGGTAGTGGTGGTTAGGACACTTGCCAAGTGGAAAGACAAGGTATCCTAGGGGAATTTTTCATATTTTACAAAATCTAGAAAGTAGATTAATGTGAAAATACACCTGAGTTAGACCTTAGGTATATTATTTTATCATGCAAGAGTTAGGTTATGCAATGTGGACGGATTTTGTGGAGTGCTAGAGTTTGGTATCTACAGACGCCCCTTTTGTACCATGTTGTGCAAAATACAATGCAGTGTAAAAATAAGAGACACTTGGTTTATTGGCTGAAGAAATTTATTTTGTTGCCCTAGTGCGAGGATTGAATGACTCTTAGAAATTTTGATTTTGGCTTTATCCCCTCAAGCGGTGAATGGGTGAAAGATGAAACAAATGAAACCCATGTGCTGATTGATCGAATGTATGGTGGAATGATGTGATTTGATGGATGCAAATGTCGCAAATGAAAATCAATGTTGAGTACCCCAATTTTAGAGTGGGCATGTCATTGAAACTTTGATTTTGGCAGAATGACGAGCAATTTTATTGTGGTAAATGGACCAACCAATGTGGGTATGCATGTGATACTAGAATCATTCAAAGGTGGAAGTTAATTCAACACCTCGATTGCAGTCACCACATGTCAAATCCGTATAGTGGCATGGTGCATACCAATTTACAATTTGTGAGAGTTCAACTTTTGCGACCCAACAGAGAGGGCTTGATGATAACCATGAGCAATTGTTTTTGAACGCAGTCGCATTCCAAAATTGAGTTACCAAATTGATCTAATTTGGTACAAGATGAAGCAAAATGATGTGTTGGATGCATGGACGAGTTGATTTGGTGATTTTGTGAAATTTTGTAGCCTTTTGGGATGTTTTGGATCATTTTGGAGCCTTTTGGGATCTTTTGAAGCATTGTAGGGCCAAACATAGGGCTGTGTCTGAGACTTTACAATGCAGGGCTACATTGGAGGTGCCTACCAACACAGGGCTGCGTTTGGAAGCGCTTGCCAAATGTAGGGCTACATTTGAGAGTGCTTTTTATGGTTATAAATAGGCTTGAGGGATCATTATTGCTTCATTCTTGTTGTTGAGAGTTTTGATTTCATGTTTGAGAAAAAAGAAGAATGATGAGGAGCGATGGAGAGCACAGGTGCAATGGGTAGAGCAGGATGGGTTGGCATAGGAATGCATGCTATAGAGGTAAGTTCTCATGCAACCTTCTACTTTAGATGTTTTGTTTTTCATTTTTGTTTTTTGTGTTTTCAATTTATTTATTTATTTGGGTTGTTTGTCTTTTTGTTTGTTTTTCATTTATTTTTTTTGGCAAATAGGGATGGTTGATAATTTTTTTTTTTTAAATGAAATAAATGATGTATTTATGTGTTTTTATTATTTTTTTGACGTAGGTGAATATGCTAATCACACAACACCAATTTCCTTCGATTTTACCTCGAGTTAGGAAGACTCTAACAAAGGATGAATGGAGGTGGCTGGAGAGGATGGGATTGGTAGGAGCTGCATGGGTGGAGGTGGTTAGGGCAGATGAGGGGTACCTATTGATGTTGGTGGAGAGGAGGGATTCGGATAAGGGGATTTTCTAGCTCCCAACAGGGGAGATGACAATTACGTTAGAGAACATATATCACATATTTCATGTGCCTGTTGAGGGGTTGCCTGTAAGAGTTGGGTGGGACAAAGAGCATGAGTTAAGGTTCCTCTATGGTGATGGATGGGAAGATATGGATGTTAGCAAGGACCACATCCAGTACTAGAGGGGGGAGTTGGAGGTACTTTTGACTTATGCCATGTTTATTTTGGTTAATATGTTGTTACCAAAAAACACAGGAGTTAGGTTCCATTGGAACCAAATTCGATTGGTATTTGACATGATCAGTGAGCCTCAGGTTTATGCTTGGGCACCTAATTTATTGGATCAAACTTATATTAAGCTTTATGAGGTGAAGAGGTGCGTGCGAAAGGGATTAGGCTGCAACCTGTTGCTTCATATCTAGGGCTAGGAGCCCTTTAGTGTGGATTACTTTGTGTCTTTGCCTTGTGAGTGGGATAGCTCATGCCCTTATGCACTTAGGTGGTGAGCATATGAGGAGTTGCGATCGAACTGCCCTCACCATAGCGGACATGGAGTACAAGGATATGTGGGTGGGATTAACAACTGATGCTGTGTTTTTACAACCATGGCGAGGAGAGGATGGATGACTTGAGGATGGGGTATAATTACAGTGAGTCAGATAGGCTCGATGGATATCAAGATGCAATGGTAACGAGAAGGAGATGATTTAGTTCTCTCGCATTTTGCAATAATTTGGGCTACCATAAAATGACCCTGTTATATATAAGCATTGGATAAATGAACTCAACTTGACCTATCCTAATGATTGGCTAGTGGAAGATGAGGATGATGAGGCAATAGATATCCCAAATGTGGATGACGTTGGGATGATGATTGAGTATGATGCCTAGTTTGTTGTGTAGTTTCCTTGGGCACCAAGTCAGGTCTTAGAGGATGGTAGTGGGGATGATGGGGATGCTAGGGCTACATGGGTGATGAAGGAGCCTTCACAATTATAGAGACGTCATCGATTGAGTGGTGGTGCTAAGCCTATGAAGGCTAAGACTAATAAACATGTGGATGTTGGGCATGCAGATGCGGAGAGGTACATTGTTGGGGACATGGGGGCTATGGATGAGGAGCTAGAGAGGGCTCCAAGGTTGGGTGAGGAGGAGTAGGTGACACTTCAAGTGGAGCATGATAGCCTAGCAGAGGAGTGAGACCACCTTCTATATATCAGGGAGGCTCAAGATGCTGATATGCGATGCTACAAAGCGAGATGGAGGTTCAAGATGTAGAGATGGCATGACTGTAAAGTTTGATGGAGGGGCTACGAAGTACCCAGGGTGGAGGTGGTGAAGCAGCTATGAAAGCTTCTCTCGGGGCAGAGGTGGTTGAGAAGGATGGGTGACAATGATAAGATTTATCTTACATTCAATCATAGGAGGATTACATTCAATTGATGGAGGATCGACATGTTCAACATCGTATTCCACTACTAATGTGACCTTCTTCATCAAGGTATAGATCTAGTCAGTGGAGCGATTCTAGGTATGGCAGTTCTCGTTCGAGAGCTCCATGGTTCCCAAAATCATTTGCATCATGGATCTTGGTTGGGGCCTCATATTGGAGTGCCTAAAGGCTAAGGCCCTTGATGGTGCTAGCTAGCAACACTTATTATACTTCTTTTTGGATGTTTTATTTTTTATTATGAGCCTTAGAGCTCTGTTGTACATAGTCTATGGGCAAACTATGTAGTTTGTGATTTATACATATATATACATGGCTTGGGATTTATATAGTTTGTGATTTATACATATATACATGGCTTGGGATTATATAGTTTACAATTTATACATATATATACATGAGGTGTCTTAGGATTTATTGCAATTTTTTTATGAGTATGGATGGTGAAATGAGACTATTGTTAGACCTAAGGTGCCCCTGATTAAGGTAACAAGACTCAGTGGACTAACAATTATCGAAACTAATAGAATGATCCCTAATACAACAAGCAATATGAATGAATGCAAATTATAGGAATGTGTGAATGCAATGTAATTGGAATATATGAGTTAAGAATGTATAAATGGATGCATGAAATGCAATGCAAATGATTAAGCAAAAAATTGTTTATTGTTTTTTTTAGCTATGTATATATGTATATGCATATAGTTTGCATCAGGTATAGAATACTCTCAAGTGAATAATGTTCAATGGCTCAGGCTCTTCTATTCCCTTGATACTGGTAAGCTTGTACATTCCAAGACCCAACTTCTATTTAATTATGAATGGACCTAACCAATTAGCCATAAATTTATCACGAAGGTGCAACAAGGCATTGGTATTTTGTTGATTTTCTCTGAGGATGAGATCTCCTACTTGGAATTTACATGGATAAACTTTTGCATTATAAGCATGCTTGATATAGTCTTGATATACCCGTAGATGCTCCAAGGCATTGATTCACCTTTCATCAAGGAGCATGAGTTGGTCAAGACATGCTTGTCTAGAAGTATTGTCATCCATGAATTCTTGTAATGAAATGCATAGTGAGGGGATATTGAGCTCAAGAGGTATAACTGCTTCGGTACCATAGACTAGTGAAAATGGTGTTGCCCTTGTAGGCGTACGAATGCTTGTTCGATAAGTCTAAAATGCTAAGGTGATTTTAAGATGCCAATCTATGTGATTATCTTTAATGAGTTTCTTTAGAATGGTTATCAAAGTATTATTGGTGGACTCATCTTGTCCATTTGTTTGTGGGTAATAAAGACTCGAGAAACTATGTTGGATATGATATTAATCGCAAAGCACTTGAACATCCTTATTCTTGAAAGACTTGCCATTATAAAAAATTATATTTTAGGGAATGCCAAAATGATAGATAATGTGAAGGAGTATGAACTCCACAATTCTAGGTCCTATTGTACTAGTCATAGGAATTGCCTCGACCCACTTTGTGAAGTATCTGTGGTAGTGATGATGAATGTGTGTTGTCCCGATGAGACAAGTGAGATTTTTCCAATCAAATTGAGGCCTCATTGTGAAAAGGGCCAAATAGTTTGAATTGGTTGCAATGCCTACGATGGTACATGAGTTAAATTGGCATGATGTTAATATTTTGGACATTTCTTAACATATTTTCAACAAACACTTTCTATGGTGGGCCAATAGTAACCCATATGCTAGATGCGCTTTACAATGGCCATCCCACTAAAATGGCCACCACAAGTACCATCATGAGCCTCAGATATGGCCCATTGTGCCTTCGTGGGCTCTATACAATAAAGTAGGATTCCATCATAGCCACGTCTATACAACACATCCCCCAAAAGACTGTATTGAGATGCATTCTATTTGAAAGTGCATTTAGCATTTCTTGATAAATATACTGGAAGAGTACCAAAAATTAGAAAGTATTTCACCTGACTAAGCCATGGTTTGTGTGGATTTGTGTGAATGAAACAAACAACTTTTTCATCTTTAGAATTTACCCATGAAATTGCAGATTTGGACATTGTCATAATAATGAGCGGTTGGACCTCTCCCGTGGGGTTTTTCAAAATCAATGATCCTAGAGAAGCCATTGCATTTGCAAATTTATTACTCGAATGAGGCAGGTTATCTTAATTTGTAATCCAATTAAGATAACACCCAAACAATGGAAAAATGAAACAAACAATGTGCAACTAAAATGAGCTTTGTATTAAACTTTATTGTAGCCTTGATCTCATTTTTATAATGATTTTCCTTGAGTGTGTAGGGGTATGATTACAATAAGCAATATGCTTGTTTTTTAGAGTAAAATGGGTAAAAGAGGAAAAATACCCGTTTTGAAAGTCAAATGGATGGTGGATGTCAATGATATTTTTTGCTCTAATCAAGATGTTGGATAGGCTTGGGTGTCCTCGCAGGCTATCCTTGCTCCAGTAGCTTTCAAATACCTATCACCTACACACAAAATACCGCAACACTCAAAGAATTAGTAGCACTTGAATGACCTTCACTATGTAAGACCCAATTTGATATGAATAAAGTAGCTACAAGACCTTGAATAGAAATGCTTAAGAAATCTAAAAAATATGCAGAAGACAAAACCATTAAAAAAAAACCCTATTATATTTTACCTATTCTAATTTGGGCCTAAAATTGATTGATCCACTCTTGTGTAAATACAAGGCTGCATTTGGGGATCCATAGGGCTATGTTCGGGACCTGTAGGTCTACGTTTGTGATTGATCAAACATGAGGATGTGTTTGGAACTATTTTGCTCTAAAATATGTGAAAATTGGTGGAGATATTATAGGGATTGTCAAGAACCTACCCTCAAAATGTTAGCTCAATCTAGGTTTGGATGAGTGAGATATGGCCAAAATAAGCTAGGTAGTCCTATGCAATGGAGGGTTGTGTTTGTGGCTGGTCAAATGTAGGGCTACGTTTGTGCACCTATGGCGTTGCGATTCTAACTTTGCAAACATAGGTCTACACTTGGGATCGAGTGGAAGAAGGGCTTGGGTTAATTTTCCTCAACTCCTATGGCTTGGTCTTTGAGAATGCTTTTGTCCTCTTCGCATGATTTTGGTAGCATGATGGTGTATGTTCAGTCCTAATTTGGTGAATGGAGTGATGGGCTACTTGTAGGGTTTTGGAAAGTGATGGGGGTGGGGATAGGTGGAAATCCAAGGTAGCTAAGTGGTAGGGACTAGACAACCACCTATCCTGGGTAGTTAGAGTGAGTCACTTAGATGGAGTGGTGGCATGTGGGTAGGTGGGAGTGAAGTGAGGTGTGTGAGATGTGGCAAGGGGAGGGGTAGTGGTGGTTAGGACACATGTCAAGTGGAGAGACAAGGAATCCTAGGGAGATTTTCTAGATTTTATAAAATCTAGAAAATATGATAATATGCAGGAAAATATACCTAAGTTAAACCTTAGGCACATTTTTACTATACAGGAGTTAGGGGTGCAATGTGAATGGGTTTTGTGAAGGGTTAGGGTTTGGTGTCTACAAATGTCCTTTTTTTACCACGTGTAAAACAGAATGCAATGAAAAATAAGAGACACTTGGTTTTATTGGATGGAGAAATTGATTTGTTACATCGATGCAAAGAATGAATGACTTTTGGAATTTTTTTTTATTTTGGCTTACCCTTTTAAGTGGTAAATGGATGAAATATGAAATAAATGAGACCCACAAACCACTTGATAGATTTGGATGGTGGAGGGATTCAATTTGATGGATGCAAATATCATAAATCAAGATCTAGTTGATTACCCCAAGTTTGGGGTAGGCATGCGTTGTCGAAACTTTACCTTTGATAGAAATGATGTGTATTTTTGTTATGGTACATGGACCAACCAATATGGGTATGTGTGTGATACTAGAATCATTTGGAGGTGGAAGTCAATTTGACACCTCGATTGCAGTCACCACATGTCAAACTTGTATAGTGGCATGGTGCATACCAATTTGCAATTTGTGAGAGATTTCTACTTTTGCGACTTAGCAGAGAGGGCTTGATGATAACCTTGAGCAAAGTTTCTTTGAACGTAGTCGCATTCCAAAATTAACTTACCAAATTGATATGATTTAGGACAAGATGAAGTGTTATGATGTGTGACATGCATGGATGAGTTGATTTGATGATTTTTGATGACTTCTAAGATTGATTTGATGTTTTTTTTTAACAAGTGTCCTTATGGTGATATACCCATCCTACCAAATTGCATGGATAACCAATTGCTACAACCACCAGGTGACTAGAGTAAATCACTAGATACAAGGTTCACTTGAGAATTTAGGTTAACTAGTGCAGGAAAGAAAAATCTATTCTAGATGTTAACCAGAGGGGTTTTGGTACCTCTAGAGTCTTTTGAACTGAAAGTGATCAAAGGGGTGTGGTTCCTTTGGAGCCTTTTGGATTAAAAGTGACCAAAGGAGTTTGGTTCCTTTGGAGCCTTTTATTTATTTATTTATTTGATAGAGTGAGGCAAAGAGCACGACCTTAAAACCTCACCATGGATTATAGATGATAACAATGCAAAGGGTGCTACCTTAAAACCTCATGGTTGAACATGTTATAGAATGAGTTGAATGTAGATGCAATGCATATTAAATGATAATGATTATTGCTTAATTGATTGTTGGTCAAGAAGATTAAGGATTGTTGCTTAGCAGACTTTGTCTTTGTTGCTTAATCAGGGACACCAATACAGTAGTATTGGTTTGAATGTATGCTGAAAGATGAAGTCGCCTATAATACATGTATAACAATATGATGGTGATATAGAATGAAAGCTCGCTTATCAACTTGTTTGTATTAGGAATAAAGGATCTAAAGTAGTTTTACAAAGACTCAAACATCCTTGTGTTCTCAAACAAAATCTTCCATTAATATTGCAAATCCATAAGATACTAAGGGTGTCATAATGCAGTCAAATTTCTCAAGGACCAACTATCTGTGCCATGAATGTTTATTACCAATTACGAGCATGGGAAGACTAATCAATTGTAACATATGCTAATAAGCTAGCTCATCCATAAGCATACGTAGATCTATACAAAATAAGGTCGCTAATGTGACAGACATGTTGCCACGTATAAGGCTACTCCACTACTAGTCTGACATCTATAAGAATAGCACCCAAGCAACAAAATGATAAAACAAGCAATTGCATGAATAAATGAATTTGTATTAAAATTTTGTTGGAGTCTTAGTCTCCTTTTTACAATGCTTTACCCCTTAGTGTACAATGGTATGATTATAATAAGCCTTTTGTTTATCTTCTCAAAGTACAATGAGGGCAAAAAAGGAAGAAAAACCTCTTTTTACAAATCACACGGATGGTGGGGGTCAATAGTATTCTTTGCTCCAATCAAGATGTTGGATGGTCTTGGGTATCCTCGCGGGCCATCCTTGCTCCAACAACTTTTAGAAACCTATCACCTGCACACAAATTCTTGTAAATTTCAAAGAGTTAGTAGCACCTGAAGGGCCTCCACTGTGTGAGACCCAATTTGATATAAATAAAGCAACTACAAGACCTTGAATAGAAATTTCTATAGAATCTAAAAAGTATGCAGAAGAAAAAACCATTAAAAACAAACCTTGTTGTGTTTTACCTTTTCTAATCTAGGCTTGAAATTGACTGATCTGCTTTTGTACAATTATAGGGCTATTTTTGGGGATCCGCAGGGCTGCATTTGTGGTTGGTCAAATGTAGGGCTACGTTTGTGCACCCATAGGGTTGTGTTTGTGACTGTGCAAATGCAGGTCTACGTTTGGAACTAAGTGGTAGAAGGGCTCAGGACGACTGTCCTAAGCTTTGATGGCTCAGTCTCCAAGAATGCTCTTGTCCTCTTGGTGTGATTTTGGTAGCGTGATAATATATGTTCAGTCCTTTTTTTACTTGATGAAATGATGGAGTATTTATAGGCTCTTAGGAGATGAGGGGGGAGGATAGGTGGCAAGCCAGAGTAGCCCAGTGGTAGGGATTGGATAGCCACCTATCCTGGGTAATTAGAGTGAGTCACTTAGAGTGTCTCACTTAAGTGGAGTGGTGGCATGTGGGTAGGTGAAAGTGGAGTGAGGTGTGTGAGATGTGGCAAGGGAAGGGGTAGTGGTGGTTAGGACACTTGGAAAGTGGAGAGACAAGGAACCCTAGGGATATTTTCTATATTTTACAAAATCTAGAAAATAAGATTATGTGCAGGAAAATATGCCTAAGTTAAACCTTAGGCATATTTTTATTATGCAAGAATTAGGGGGTGCAATGTGAATGGGTTTTATGAAGGGTTAGGGTTTGGTGTCTATATATGCCCCTTTTTGTACCACATTGTGTAAAACACAATGCGGTGCAAAAATAAGAGACACCTAGTTTTATTGGATGGAGAAATTGACCTCAATGCAAAGAATGAATGACTTTTGGATTTTTTTTTATTTTGGCTTACCCCCTCAAGAAATGAATGGGTGAAAGATGAAATAGATGAGATGAGACCCACAAGCCGCTTGAAATATTTGGATGGTGGAGGGATACGATTTGATGGATACAAATATCATAAATCAAGATCCAGTTGATTACCCCAAGTTTGGGGTAGGCATGCATTGTCAAAAATTTACCTTTGGTAGAAATGATGTGTAATTTTACTATGGTAGATGGACCAACCAATGTGGGTATGCATGTGATACTGGAATTGTTTAGAGGTGGGAATTCAATTCGACACCTTGATTGCAGTCACCGCATGTAAAACCCATATAGTGTCATGGTGCATATCAATTTACAATTTGTGAGAGATGTTTGATTTTGTGACCCAGCGAAGAGGGCTTGATGATAACCTTGAGCAAATTTTATTTAAACACAGTCACATTCCAAAATTGAGTTACCAAATTGATATGATTTAGGACAAGATGGAGTGGGATGATGTGTGACATGCATGGATGAGTTGATTTGATAATTTTTGATGACTTCTAAGGCTAATTTGATAATTTTTTTGAACAATCATCCTTATGGTAATCTATCCATCCTACCAAATTGCATGGATAACCGATTGCTACAACCGCCATGTGACTAGAGTAAATCACTAGATACAAGGTTAACTTAAGAATTTAGGTTATATAGTACAGGAAATAAAAAGCTATTCTAGATTTTGACCAGAGGGGTTTTGGTGCCTTTAGAACTTTTTGAACTGAAAGTGACCAAATGGGTGTGGTTCCTTTGGAGCTTTTTGAATTGAATTGAAAAAAAGGGTGTCTTCTTTGGAGCATTTTGGTATGATTTGACCAAAGGGGGGTCTCCTTTGAAGCATTTTGAATTGAATTGACCAAAGAGGTGTCTCGTTTGGAGCATTTTGAATTGATAGTGACCAAATGGGTTTGTCTCCTTTGGATCATTTTGAACTAATTTGACCAAAGGGGTGTCCCCTTTGGAGCATTTTGGATTGAAAGTGACTAGAGGAGTTTATCCTTTGGAGCCTTTTGGATTGAAAGTGACCAAAGGAGTTTTGGTTCCTTTTGAGCCTTTTTGGATTGAATGTGACCAAAGGAGTTTGGTTCCTTTGGAGCCTTTTGAATTGAATTGACCAAAGGAGTGTCTCCTTTGGAGCCTTTTATTTATTTATTTGATAGAGTGAGGCAAAAGACACAACCTTAAAACCTCACCATGGATTATATATGACAACGAGGCAAAGGGTGCTACCTTAAAACCTCATGGTTGAACATGTGATGGAATGAGTAGAATGTAGATGAAATGCATATTAGATGATAATGATTGATGCTTAATTGATTATCGTTTGAGAATATTATGGACTATTGCTTAGCAGAATTTGTCTTTGTTGCTTAATCAGGGACACCAATATAGTAGTACTAGTTTGACTGTATGTTGAAATATGAAGTGGACTATAATACATGTGTAACCATATGATGGTGGTATAGAATGAAAGCTCACTTATCAACTTGTTTTTCTTAGGGATAAAGGATCTAGAGTCATTTTCCAAAGACTCAAACATCCTAGTGATCTCAAACAAACTCATCTATTAATCTCGCAAATCCATAAGATACTAAGGGTGTCCTAGTGGAGTCAAATTTCTCAAGGACAAACTATGTGTGTCGTGAATGTTTATTTCCAATTATGAGCATGGGCATACTAATCAATTGTAACATATGCCAATAAGCTAGCTCATCCATAAGTGTACATAGGTCTATACAAAAAAGGTCGCTAATGTGATAGACATGTCACAACGTGTAAGACTACTCCACTGCTAGTCCAGTGTCTATAGCCCATTGCTAGCGATGGAGATCATCCCATGGTTATTAAAAACTGAGAATTCCAAGGATTCAAGCTCTTTGCCCTCTTTTTTTTGGGGGGAAATTTGCTCATTTTGGAGGAGAGCAAAGGGATTTTATTGCTTTTTTGGGGACTTACTCGTTTTGTAGAGGAGTAAGGGGATTTTTTTGGGGGGGATTTTGCTCGTTTTATTTAAGGATCAAAGAGATTTTATTGTTCGTTGGGATCTTGCTCATTTTGTAGAGGTGCAAGGGGATATTTTTTGAGAGAGAGCTTGTTATTTTGTCAATTCCCAACATTTTAGACCATGCGCATGATAGGATGAGAAGGGAAAATTGTTCGCTCTATGGAAATAGCTATGCATGAATTCGACATTTCAAGACATCTCAATATGATTAATACCTGATAATGTGCGTGGTCCAAGAGGAAACCTAATTTAGCTAGGAATAACTTGTAGCACCTAAGGATTGTTTGAAGTTCAATGGAGATTTCTTGAAACATTAGGAATGGCTAAAATATTGAAAACACCTAGAGATTCCTCAAACTAGAGACTAGCAAAGAAATTAGGTGTCTTGCAATTTTTATTTTTTTATGATTATGGGTGGTGGAATGAGACTACTATTAGATCAAAAGTGTCCCTAATTAAGGCAACAAGACTTAGTGGACTAAAAATTATCCAAACTAACAAAATGACCCTTAATACAACAAGCAACATGAACGAATGCAAATGATAGGAATGTGTGAATGCTATGTAATTAGAATATATGAGTTGTGAATGCATGAATGGATGCACAAAATGCAATACGAATGATTAAATGAAAAATTATTTATTATTTTTTTAGCCATGTATATGTATATGTATATAGTTTGCATCAAGTATAGAAAACCCTCAATTGAATAATATTTAATCGCTCAGGATCTTCTATTCCCTCAAGACTGGAAAGCCTATACATTCCAAGACCCAAATTCTGTTTAATTATGAATGAACCTAACCAATTAGTCATAAATTTGTTACGAAGGTGCAACAAGGCATTAGTGTTTTGTTGATTCTCTCTGAGGATGAGATATCCTACTTAAAATTCATGTGGATGAAATTTTACATTATAAGCACGCTTGATACGGTCTTGATATACCCATAGATGCTCCAAGGCATTGATTCACCTTTCATCAAGGAGTGTGAGTTGGTCAAGATGCGCTTGTCTAGAAGTATTATCATCCATGAATTCTTGTAATAAAATGTGTAGTGAGGGGATCTCGAGCTCAAGAGGTATAATTGCTTTGGCACCATAGACTAGTGAAAATGATGTTTCCCTTGTAGGTGTACGAATGCTCATTCAATAAGCCCATAATAATGCATGGATTTGAATATACAAATCTCCGTGATTGTCTTTAACGAGTTTCTTTAGAATGGCTATCAAGGTCTTATTGGTGGCCTTAGCTTGTCCATTTATTTATAGTTAATAAGGAGTCAAGAAACTATGTTGCATATGATATTTGTCACAAAGCGTTCGAACATCCTTATTCTTGAAAGACTTGCCATTGTTATAAATTATCTTCGAGGGAATTCCAAAATGATAGATAATGTGTTGGAGTATGAACTCCACAATTCTAGGTCCTATCATACTGGTCATAGGAATTACCTCGACCCACTTTGTGAAGTACTTTGTGGTAGTGATGATAAATGTGTGTTGTCCTAATGAGGCAGGTGAGATTTTTCCAATCAAATCGAGACCCCATTATGAAAAGGGCCAAAGAGTTTGAATTGGTTGCAACACTTGTGATGGTACATGAGTTAAATTGGCATGTTGTTGATATTTTTGATATTTCTTAACATTATTTACAATAGTCACTTTCCATGGTGGGCCAATTGTAACCCATATGCAAGATGCACTTTACAATGGCCATCCCACTAAAATGGCCACCACAAGTACCATCATGAGCCTCAAATATGGCCCATTGTGCCTCCATGGGCTCTAGATAATGAAGTAGAATTCCATCATAGCCACATTTATACAACACATCCCCCAAAAGAGTGTATCGAGTTACCTTCTGTTTGAAAGTGCGTTTGGTAGTTTGTGATAAATCTATTGGGAGAGTACCAAACTTGAGAAAGTCCTTCACCTAACTAAGCCATGGTTCATATGGCTCTGTGAATGAAACAAACATCTTTTTCATCTTTAGACTTTGCTCATGAAATTATATATTTGGACATTATCATAATAATGAGTGGTTGGACCTCTCCCACAAGGTTTTTTAGAATCAATGATCCCAGAGAGGCCATCACATCTACAAATCTATTAGTTGAATGAGGTAAGTTATCAATCTCATACCAGTCAAACTTTGCTAGCAATTTCATTACTATTTCATTGTAAACTTTTAGGACTAGATCTCTGCATTGGTAAGTTCCTTTCACTTGATTAACTACAAGTTGGGAATCACCAAATATTCTAATACGCTTAATACCCATAGCGATAGTTGCCTAAAGTCCTAAGATTAGGGCTTCATACTCTACATTGTTGTTCATGCAAGGGAAGTCAAGTTTGAATGATGAAGGGATAGGCATCCCTTGTGGTGTATAAAATATGACTCTTGCACCTTATCCTTTCTTGCACTTTGAGCCATAAAATAATAGGGTGATGTCCACATCATCTTTAAGAGCGATGTGTTCTTCATGTTCAGTGACGTTAAAGATCGAATCATCTAGTAGCTCGATAAACAAAGGTTGATCATTAGGAAGTGGAGCTTCTAGGAGCTGATCGACTCCCACTTGACCCTTAATGGATTTTTGATTGATTAATTCATGGGTGAATTTTGTTAGAAGTATTATCCATTTTGTGCTACAAGTGTTGTATGTGTGAATCATCATGTAACATAGAGGGTTTTCACAAGCTATGACATAAGTGGTGTGACTTATCATGTAATGTCTGAGTTTCTTAGTGGTAAAAACCACTACTAGACACAAATTTTCCACATATGCATATCTGGTTTTGTAGCTCACCAATATTCGACTAATATAATAAATTGCTTGCTCTCTATGATTTTCATTCTTTTGTGCAAGCATCGTCCCTAGTGCAAAATTCATGGTTGAGATATAAATATGAAATGGAACTCCAAGGCGTGGTGATGTTAGAACCGATGGAGAGGCTAGATATTATTTAATATCATTGAAAACCTCTTGACACTCCTTATTCCATGTGAAAGTGACCCCCTTTTGTAGCAGGTGATTAAATGGCCTACATTTTTTAGAGAGTTACGTGATGAATCACTTGAATATTTCCTTGTAAGTTACGCAACTCCTTGAGGTTTTTTGGGGGTAGCATTTCTATAATGGCCTTGAGCATGTTTGGATCCACTTCAATGCCTCGCTTGGAGATAATGAACCCTAGAAGTTTACCTGATGTAACTCCAAAGATGCATTTCTTAGGGTTCAATCTCACCTTATGCTCTAGAAGTCGATCAAAGACTTTACTTAATACATCGATATGATCAAGACGTGTTTTAGATTTTGCTATTAAATCATCCACATAATCTTCAATTATCTTATGCATGTAGTCATGGAAGATGTATGTCATGGCACTTTGATACGTAGCTCCTTCATTTTTAAGGCCAAATGGCATTACCTTGTAAAAAAATTTCCCCAAGGTATCGTAAATGTTATTTTGTGTTGGTCATCAATATTGATTCAAATTTGGTTGTATCTTGAAAAACCATCCATTAGAGAAAGTATTTCATGGCCCGTAGTAGAGTCTATGAGAGTATCGATGTTTGGTAAGGGAAAATCATCCTTAGGACATGCTTTATTTAGATCTCAAAAATCCATGCATATGTGAATCCCCTCGTTAGATTTATGAATGGGTACCATGTTTGAAAGCCACTCAAGATAGTCAATGGGTTGAATGAAACCCACGTCTAATAGTTTTTGAAGTTCTTCTTTGACCATGAGGGCAATGGTAGGATGTAATTTCCTTAACTTTTGTTTGATCGACTTTACATCAAGACCCAAGGTGAGATTGGGGACTACCAAGTTAGGGTCAAGGCTAGACATATCTTTATATGACCATGCAAAAATATCTTTCTTTGCTGCTAGCAATGTTGTAAGCTGCTATTTTTCTTATTCAAATGGAATTTTTACTAATTTAACAATTTACAGATTATCTACGTATGTGTTAAGGTTCACATCAAAAGTGTCTTCAATAAGCATGTGTGAACCCTCCTCCAACTAGTGGGGAGTAGGAAATAAGTGAATATCGTCGATGACATCCTAAAACATTTTTGGCATTGTCTCTTCTACTTTGATATGAAAAATAGATGAAGAGGAAGGCAAATATTGTAGAGGGATATAAGCATTGGAAGCTTTTACTAATTCTTCAGACATAATAAATTTTGATATGGATGACATAGACAAAATTCGATCCATATCAATGAGGCTAATGTCAATAGGAATTGATTTTTCCAAATCATATGGATTACGGAGGGGAGCCAACAAGTCAATAAAAATCATGTTTACTTGATAGAAATGTGGTGGCTACAATGTGGAGGATGGGTTCTCTCATTCCTGCTCTCGAGGGAGCAGTTGAACTATAATCGATGGATTATTATGATATCACGGAGGTGGCCAAGGTGGATCTAGCGGGTCAATTGGTGCATCGAGTCACTCAAGAAGGAGGAGGAGATGAAATATGGGCCAATGGATAGGAAACATGCAAAGGTAAAACTCATCTTCATTGGTGAAGGGTGCAATGGGGACCGACTCTTCTTTGAAGCTATTAGAGGTAATCGAGAGTACGTCAAATTCCTCATCAAAGTCTTCCTTAGAGTGATCATTGAAATGGAGTTTATCATGGCAACATATGGTCACATTTCCATAAAATTATCATACAAAAGAGACACAAACTTAGGGTCTATATATCCATCCTCACTATCGTTGATCTCCTCATTCTCCTCACTATCATCTTCATGATATATGGCGAGTTGTTGAAATGCTTACTCGAAGAAGGTGGTGGAGGATAGTGGCCTATATCCCAAGCCAGAGCGATCATGCGCCTCTTGATAGTGAGGTTCAAATATATCATAAATACCCTATTCATGTCATCCTAAGCCATATCCCTACTAGTTAACCCATTGAAAATATTACATCGAGAAATCTGGATTGGATAGATAATTGATATTAGCACAAAATTATCATTGGGGTTCATCAAGAGGAGGTGGATCAAACGAAGAATCGACTCCTCCATATACAAAATTGATCCTATTTGGAGTTGAACCCATGTTATATACCACACCTATAGCTAAAGGTGGGTCACGTGGGTGACCGTAATCTCTAACAATATTGATGCTAGGTGGGGTAATTACGATATTTTGAACAATGTACTTGCCAATACTTGGGTTGGCAAGATGGATTACAACTTGTATGGGTGCGATTTGGGAGGGAGCAAGGGCAGAGGTGGAGGCTTCAAGAGAGACCTGTGGCTCAGATGGTGGAGGTAAAATATTGGGTGGTTGACTCTATGATGTGGAGACTTGGACCCCTTATGTGATAGTTCAAGGGCTGAAAAGCTAATTTTTTGGATGATGTGATGGGATGTGGCTTGATGAAGGTGAGGGTTGATTTACGGGGTGATGAGGTGTGATGGGAAAATGATATAAGGTTGAGGTGGAGGTATGATTTGGATTGATGATTTGGGACGTGGAGGTATGATCAACTATGGGAAGAGTCTCTTGAATGGGTTCTTTTGATGAGGTGTCTTGGCATGGGGTTGATGGAGTGGTGAATTTTTTTAATGGATAAGTGGGTGGATGGAAAATATGGTGCATATGGGTTGGATATGAAGTTGCAGTACTTGAGAGGTTCTTCATTTATGGGTATACAATGAATTTGTCCCTCATGCACATATTTTAGGCATTGATGTAATGTTGAGGGCACACTCTTCATGTCTCTAATCCAGGGGTACCCAAGGAGTATGTTATATTGCATGGCCTCCTCTAGGATATGGAACAATGTGTGAATGGTTTTGACCCCCACCTGCACAGGGAGGACAACTATTTCGACTGTAGAGCATAGAGCATCGTTGAAAGCTTGTAAGGTAAAGATGGATCTGGTGATCTATGAGGGTGTAAGGTTAAGGTGTTGAAGTGTTAGGGTGGTGATAATATTTATGGAGGATCAAGTTTTGATTAGCACTCATTTGAAGGACTTTTTATCAATACGATCTATGATGTGCAACTAAGGATTAGGTATCTCTGCTAGCATAGTTTTGATCTCAAAATCATAAAATGGAATCGATGATTCCATGCATGTCCTATATATTCCTCATAAATTTTGTAAAAGCATTGATATTTGGTTTCTAAAATTTGATGGATTTAAGGATCTCCATCAATGCTTCATGATGTGGGGGAGATTTTTGTATCAGCTCATAAATCGATAGTTTGATCGAAGCTAATTTCAAGCTATGCATCAACCGACTCCTTAGTGTGATGGTTTGTCTTGGTGGATGATTTTGGAGATGAATTTGGGATGGTGGATTGGTTTGACTTGGTTTCTGAGGTACATTAGTTGTTGGTACCATGGGAGGGAGTACCACTTGAGTTGGATTATTTAATTACTATGCACGGTTTGCACTTCTTTGATCAAAGGTGACTATATGTATAGCACCTACAAAACCTTGGTATTGTTGAGCATTATGAATATGATTGACTTTGTTGGGGGAACTATAGAAATTGACACCCTTGTTATTTGTTGTATGGCCTCATGATGAGGCAATGGTGTTTGATAAATACCAAGATTTTTATTTTTCTATGCTAAAGGGTTATCAATCTTGATAGTCCCCTTGTTGATCATATCTTGCATGATATCTTTGAATGAATAGCAATCATTAATGTCATGACCTTTCTAATGATGAAAGGTATAATATTGGTACTCCTTGTATGACCTACCACATGGTTTGTTGGGGTCTTTAGGTTTTATTATGGCAGTGTAATCATTTATACCTCATACAATAATTGGAATATGGTGGAGAGGGACTTGGGGAGTGGAGTGTAATTGTGAGCTGGTCTATTGTACTGTCGATGTTGGCGTTTGTCTATTGTGTTGCCCTAATTTTTTATTTGAGGTGGGGGTAGTACTGCTTGATATAATTATTGTTGCTATGATTGTTGTGTTGGGGGTTGTTGGTATTGGACTTGAGTTTGTTGAGTCTGCAGTTGAGGCACACTCAAGACCACTTGGTTCACTTGGCCAGATTTGGACTGGCCCTGATTATTCCCCCTTTGGTTCTTGTTCTGCCATTCCTTTTTCTTAAGCTTGATCTCACCCTCTTGGATTTTAATTTCCTTGATTACTCTAGCTTGGGTGAGTGCTTCTTCGAATGTTCTATATTGTTGTAACTATAATAGCAAGGAGATGGGTTTCAAACAACTCCTTGTGAATATTCTTGTGAGTTTCACCATGGGGAGGGTGAATGGCAATTTAGTTATAACTACCCTCTAGTGGTTTCCATAATCATAAATTGACTCATATTTGAATTGGCGTAAATTGAACAGGTCAGTTAATGTTATATTCTTTCTAACATTCAAGGAGAAGCGCTCTAGAAATTGATTTTCTAATTACTCAAAAGTGTAGATGTTGTGGTGCGGTAAATGGTTATATCATTCTAGAGAATCTCCTCTAAACATTTGGGGAAAGGTCTAAAGCATCATAAGATCATTATCTTGTATTCTAAAATGACATGGATAAAAACGCCTACATGCTCTCGAGGATCCTCATCCCCTTTGAATTTTTAAACTTCGATAGTGTAAAATTTGCAGAATAAGGTAGCGATGGTATTGAAGGATGAATGGGGTGATTGACTAGCTACCTTAGAGTGGGTTTTTGATATAACATTCTAGGTGTGCATTGATATAAACTAATTTTTTGTTGCTTCAAACGGTGATTGAAAGCCTTGGTTTATATTCTGTGTATGTGGGATGTGTCTGTTGCATGATGAATTGAGTAGATGAGATGAGGTTTTTGTTGGTGAGTGGATTGATGTTTGTTGAAATTTGGTGTTGAATTTTCCATTGATATTGGTTATGGACTGATTTTTGTTGGTTAAGCGGGGGTTGCTGATGAGGGGATGGTGGAATGATGGTGTATTGTGTTGATGAAGCAACATGTATATTTTGGAGTGGTGGTATGGGTATGGTTATGGTGGGTGATCATGATACCCATGATGGATCTTGTGTGAAGAAGGTGTTTTGGATTGATATGGATGTATGATTAAAGTTTTCTACCTGTGATTTCTGTTGTGAGATGGGATGAATACCTTGATTAGCATTACCAACAAGCAACCAATGTAGATGTTGTAAAGCTTACTGTATAGAAATAACAAATGTGGATTGTATGGTTGAATGAGGGATAGAATTTTGGAGATGATGTGTGGTAGCAACTTGGGTGGATGTTGGTGGAGGGTAAGTGGTGAAGGGGATGCCAACCGATCTAGGGATGGTATGCTATGTAGGATCAAATAAGGGTCATAATGTATGTGGAATTGATGTTGGCACTTATGAAGCAACATTAAATTATGCTTCATAGAGCAGGTTAGAGCAGATGATGTTGTGGGTGGATGGGATGGAGATATATTGATTGGATGATGGTAGATGACTTTGGCTCATAATAATGGTTGTGGATTCAAAAAGGGGGTTGTTGATGATCTGGTTGGTGTTTTAGGATACGAATAAGCAGGTTCCTGATTAAATGTAGGAATATATCATGGTAGAATGGTAAGAGGGGTAAGGGATTGATAGACTAGGTTTAGGTACATTATTAGAGCATTAGTATCCAAGTATATGATGCATGTATCAGAGGGAGTGGATGGTTCAGTGTGAGGTATCTTTGGGATGGAGGTGTGGATGTCTCTCTACATCATGTCCATATTTGAAGGGGACGCACAATTGGAAGGTCTAGCAGATGGGTCCACATGGATACCCCCTTGCTCAGCAGCAGAAGTGGTTAAGGCCTGACAAATTTGAGCATACTGGTCCATAAATGTAGGTTTTTAGATTTGGGTGTTGGCTAAAGCTTTGGCTTGACTGCGGATCAATACCATAATCTAGAGATGAAGCAAAATGATAGATGTGTAGGTTATGTGTGTGGAAAATGTAAGATCTATTCTATGAGAAAACACACACTCACACAAAAAACACTCATTTTTCAAATTTTCTTCCTTTTTTACAAATTTTATTTTTTATTTTTGTTCTTTTCTTCTTTTTGCTGAAAATTTTAAATTTTTGTTGAATATTTTTTTTGAGTTTTGAAGATTTTCTTTTTTTTTGGAGATTTTAGTGTATTTGATGTTACCTAGACCTAACAAATATGAATGGTAGGTGGTGAAATGGAATAAAAAAAGGTTTGTCCAAACCCACCCTTTGAAAAGTATGAATCACGAACGATTGATAAAGCTTCCTAGATGAAGGCTTGACAATGGGTGTAACCTAAGCAATCAAAATTACCTCCTGAAAGAGGTTGTGTTGTCTAAGTTCTACTATCGGCCCAAACACAACTTTCACTTCACACTTGGGCGTGCTTGGATAATAACGACAATTGCAATCCACTAATTATTTAGCCTTATGGTTAAAGGTTGTCTAACCTAATGATCACCCCGATCTAACCTCAAGAGTGAACAACCTCTTGGTGATGAAATTCAAGTGACTATCATACTAACTATGGATTGTCTTGACAAAGGTGCAAAATTGTAATTGTGCATGTGTGTGGTTTTTTTTGAGATTTGTGAACTTTATGTGCAATTTTGTAAATAAAATCTAGTCTAATTTCACAAAAATGTAAAATTAAGATTCAATGCCTACAAAATGTAAATCAGAGACACAAAATAGAGGACATCATCCAAAATAATAGCAAAAAGTAAAATCCTGAGTTAAAGTGCAAAAACATTACTTCAAAAGGTCTTACAAGGGGTTTGAGGCACAAGGCTACATTTGGGGATCCGCAAGGCTGCATTTGAGACTAGTCAAATGTAAGTTTGCATTTGGGGACTCGTAGCACTATGTTTTTTACTGTGTCTCAGAACTAGCTTAGGGCAAAAAGAAGCCTAAATATGCAATATTTAACCCTTTGATGTAAGCTACAACCTTTTTGTACCCTATATAGTAGTCTATGCACATTAGAATGCAAATTTTGGTCTCTTATGCCTACAATAATGCAAATGGACTCCTAATTTGATGCAAAATAATTAATATACGAAAAATACTTAAAATGCTTTAGAATTGATGTAGAAACAAAAATACTCCCTTTTTCATTAAAACAAATTTGAACTCAAGTTTTGGTCCAAATTACTTACTTGGAATCCTTTGCTCCTTTTATAGCTCTCCAAATGTAGGGTCATGTTTGCGCTAGACTCCCAAATGCAGGGATACATTTTCACACTCCCAAATGTAGGGCTACATTTGCACAAGACTCCCAAACGTAGGGCTATGTTTTCATAGGCTCCCAAACACAAGGTTACGTTTGCATAGGGCCATAAATAGTCTGAATAGTCTTTGAAACTCCTGAGAGTGTTTTTTGATATTTGTGCAACGAAGCTCCAAAAACTTACAACCAAGAAATAGACATAGATTAAAAATCTAAAAATGACAAGGCAATACAAAATAAAATGCTTTGGAGGTCCCACCATGATTACCAATTTGTAAGCAAATAATAATAACACCCAAGCAACAAAATGACAAAATATACAATTGCACGAATAAATGAATTTGTAATAAAATTTTGTTGGAGCTTGGTCTCCTTTTTACAATTATTTGTTCTTGAGTGTACAAGGGTATGATTACAATAAGCCTTTTGCTTGTCTTCTCAAAGTACAATGAGGTAAAAAAGGGGGGAAATCCCCTTTTTGTAAATTACATGGATGGTGGATGTCAACGGTCTTATTTGCTCCAATCAAGATGTTGGATGGGCTTGGGTATCGTCGTGGGCCATCCTTGCTCTAATAACTTTTAAAAACCTGTCACTTGCACATAAAATTCTATAACATTCAAAGAGTTAGTAGCACCTGAAGGCCTCCACTATGTGAGACTCGATTTGATATGAATAAAGCAAATACAATACCTTGAATAGAAATGCTTACATAATCTAAAATCTATGTAGAAGACAAAACCATTAAAAAAACCTTGTAGTGTTTTATTTATTCTGATTATGGTATGAAATTGAATGATCTGCTCATGTGAAAATGTAGGGCTGCATTTGGGGGCCTGCAAGGCTATGTTTATGGCTGATCAAATGCAGGGTTGCGTTTGTGCACCTACAGGGCTACATTTGTGATTGTGCACATGCATGTCTATGTTTGGGACTGAGTGGTAGAAGGGCTTGGGATAACGCTCCTCAGCTTTGATGGCTCGATCTTTGAGAATGCTCTTATCCTCCTAGCAATATTTTGGTAGCACGATCATGTATGTTCAATATTTTTTTTACTTGATGAAATAATGGAGCCTTTATAGGCTCTTGGAAGATGAGGTGGGAGGATAGGTGGCAAGCCAAAGTAGCCAAGTGGTAGGTATTGGACAACCACCTATCATGGGTAGTTAGAGTGAGCTACTTAGAGTGTCTCACTTAGGTGGAGTGGTGTCATATGGGTAAGTGGGAGTGGAGTAAGATGTGCGATATGTAGCAAGGGGAGGGGTAGTGGTGGTTAGGACACTTGGCAAGTGGAGAGATAGGGTATCCTAGGGGAATTTTCTATATTTTATAAAATCTAGAAAATAGATTAATGTGCAAGAAAATACACCTAAGTTAGACCTTAGGTATATTATTTTATTATGTAGGAGTTAGGTTATGCAATGTGGGTGGGTTTTACAAAGTTCTATGTTTTGGTTTCTATAGGTAGAACCCATCCAAACTAGTTGCCTAATAAAATGATCAACACCATCTTGATTAGGCCATTGCCTCCAAAGCTGTTCAAATTTAAAAAATGTGGATAATTATAAGTTAATAAAGATGTCCATTCTCCTCCATAGCTCAGAGGCTAAGGTACAATCAATAAAAATATGGCTAAGAGTTTCCACATTCCTCCATACATTTCACATCTAAACGGGTCATGAAAACCGCATTTCATAAGTTGCTCACCAGTAAGCACCCTACGATACAATAAAAGCCATGTAAAGTGCTCACCTTAGGCCAGAGATTTTAAGCCCACAACTGAGTAAATATGTCATATGATTGGTTGGGATTATTATTGCATAAGGTCAAATAACCTTGAGCAACTCAATACTCACCCCTGATAGTGTTGTTCCATCCAAAACAATCTTTATCATGGGACAAAGAGAGAGATCTCATATAAAATATGCTTTGGATATATTTTCTTTTCCTTTCTAGAATTTTAATAGGCAAATCCTCAACAAGGATCCAATATCTACCAATATCTGAATTACCAGTATTGTACTGACAGTAATTAGCTACCTTTATCTAGTTAGATCAATGAAGCTCCTCCATCCAATACCTCCAATCAGGAAACTGAGTTATCATAGGTTGGTGAAAATCCCAAGAATTTGTCCAAAATTTTACCTATTGACCATTACAAATGATCCAAAATAAATTTTTCTTAATCAAATTATCACTAGTCTTAAGAATCACTAAAATGGGAGAACCTTTAGTAGGCAATTGATAGCGAACAAGGTCTTTAGGACTTTTGTTCTCAACATATTTAGCATGAAGATTCCTAGCCTAAAGAACATTGGGGTTATGCAAAATCCTCCAATACAATTTAGTAGCCAAATCCTTATTGCTATTAATAGTAGACCAAAATCCTAACTCCCTTTCATTCTTGGAAAGACATAAAGTATCCCAGTTCACCAAGGCCCATTTTCTTTTCCCTTAGTACCATTCTAGAGGAATTGATGATTGATTTTTTCTAATTTTTGAATAACTGCCTTTGGTATATTCAACCCATCAAAAAGATAAATAGGTATAGCTTGAAGCACTAATTTTACCAAGGTAATTCTGCCCCCAAATGAAAGCCACCTATTGGTCCACATTTCAATTTTCTTCTTAACTGTATACAACAACCATTACTAGTTTTTTTTTTTTGTCTTTGAATATTTATAGGAATGCCTAAATAAGTGATCGAAAGGGAGGTCTTCTTATATCTTAATTTATCCAAGACCATGGATTCCTATCTGGGAGAGTAGTAAAAGAAAATGACTTTATATTTATCTTTATTGATCAATTTCTCGGTAGCATTATAAAAACAACTAATGATTTGCTTAACTTTAGAAGATTCATTAAGTGTAGATTTACCTAAAAGAGTAGAGTCATCAACAAATTGAATATGAAAAATAGGTCTAGCTCCATGAGAAATGGTAACTCTCTCAAGGGTTCTATTTACTCTATTTTTTATTATATTCTTGCCCAAGCATTCAACAAGAATGATAAATAAATAAGGGGAGAGGGGGTCACCTTGCCTAATACCTATAGAATCTAGGAATAGCTGAGAAGACCTACCATTGATAAAAAAATAGAGTAGGACACCGAAGAGATACATACCATAATCCAATCCATCCAATTATGAGAGAAGCTAAATTACCTCAAAAATTTGACAAGGAAGTGCCAATCCACTTTGTCATAAGCTTGGATAAGTCTAAATTAATGAACTTAGATGGAGATTTTTGTATTTCCATGGAATGAATGGCTTCTTGAGCAAGAACTATCTCATCCACTATTTGATACCCTTCCACATAACCCCCCTTGTTCATGGAAAATAATCTTATGCAAAATAGGCTTTAGCCTTTCTACCACGATCTTTGTAATGATTTTGAGAAGAACATTACATAAATCTATAGGTTTAAAAGCTAAGATATGATATACCTCTTGATATTTTGTCCTTGATATTTTGGGACAAGAGCTATATAAGTTTTATTGATAATATTCAAAATTGCTTTGGCTTTCCTGGCTTCTTTCGCCACCTCTAATAAATCAATATGAAGGATATCCCAAAACCCTTGATAGAACTAAATGTGAAAACCATTAAGACCTGGGGTTTTTCATTTTTGCATTTTAAAAACCATCTGTTAAAACTCATTGATAGTAACTAGAGTAGTCAAAATAGAGTTCTCATAAGTGATAAGAGTAGGGATCGCTTGAAGAATATTTTATTCAGAAATTGAGTCAAGAGGTGCAACAACAAATAAATTGGAAAAGTAATTGACAACAATAGAGTTCATTCCATCCCAAGTGAGGACAACATATCTAGAATCAAATTTTAGGGAAGAAATAAAGTTGTGAGATATTCTAGCTAGAAGAGATTTGTGGAATAAATTTGTGTTTCGATCTCATTATTTGAGCCATTGGATCCTATATTTTTGCTTCCATAAGAGTTTTTTTTTTCATTCCTCTAAATGACCTGTGATTCTAATTTCATCTATACTTCTACTCTCTATGAGTCCATCTAAATGAATTTTCTTATTCAAATATTAAGCTAAGCAATCACTTCATGTTTTTTATCAGACATCTCCAAACTCCTAGTTCCAAATATTGATTTTGGATTTAAAGTATTGCAAACTTTTGGTAAAACAAAACATATTAGTCCCATACCTTGGTTTAACTTCCTTCCACCATTAATACACTCATGGTATAAAGGAACTATCTTTAAGCCACATTAACTAAAATTGAAAAGGTGAGAAACTCATATTGGTTTTCCAAATTTCTACCATGATTGGCCAGTGATCTGAACCAACATTGTTAAGAGGCTTCACCTTAGGAATGTGACCATGGATAAAGAAATTATTAGAGAACAAGAACCTATCCAATCTCTCCATGATACAATCTAAGCCTTACTTTCTACTAGACCAAGTCATAAGGCCATTATCTGGATGGATTTCCACAAGATGAACGTTTGCAATATATTCACTCATGAGGTCAGTGCTTCTGTTCAAATTTTGATTTCCTTTATTTTCTCATCTAGAGAGAGGATGGTATTGAAATATCCTCTGATCAAGATCCAAGCTTCAAAAAAATGAGAGATAATATAAGTTATATTCTTCCACTGTCTTCTCTTTTCCTCCAAAGTAATTAGATCATAAACATTTATGCAAAGCATAATTTGGTTAGAATGACTACTTTGAATAGCTACAGCTAAAATACCCCAGCTACCAACCTTATGGTGAATAACTACCTCTTTTGGGTCCCAAAGGTAAGCAATGCCACTAGAATTCCCCTGGGAACTGAGGGAAGCAATTTTTCTAGCTGGCCATATTTTACTAGCAATTGAATCAATTTCCTCTATTTACATCTTCATTTCCTAAAGGAAAAAAAGATGTGGATGGTTTGTCTGAATCATTCTTCTAATTTTATTTTATTTTGAAAGACTTCCTTTGAGTCCTATAATATTCTAAGTGATGATCTTCATTAATACCAAGGCTAAAGAAATTGGTAAGGGTATTACTATTACCTTCTTCTACAAGCTTTTCACTTTTTTTTACCATATGATGTTGATTGGTATTGCGACTTGCCTTTTGGTTGGAATCCATATTTATTTATTTTTTCCTTGTTTCTTGACTTAACCCAATTGAATCTAGGATGGCTTCTAACCTCGAAGAATGTGTGTACAAAGCCAAAGTATTACTGGAAGGTTCAAAAAAGTCTATCTTAGGACCTGTATTATTTAAAGTCTCAACATTTAAAAGATCATTTTTCTTGTGTATATTTTCTCCTTTTTTTCCTATTGATAACCTTTAATTTGTTGGTTTATCTCTGAGTTCTTCCCTGCATATTTAAATTATGTTTCTAAGATTTGTATCTCCATTATTTCCTCTTTCTCACTTGGGACATTATTTGTGGAAAGAATTTCAAACATATTAGTTGATAACTTCGATTGCCCTTCATAACTGGTTTTTTGAGTGTTCTTATTAGGCATTTGGAAACCTACTAAGTTTGTATCCTCTTTATTTTGATCTAGAATTTTATTTGGGAATACACTAGCCAAATGACCATATTCATGGTAAATTCTACAATGAAAAGGAATGTTCTCATAGTCCACCACTTGCTCAAAAGTGTCCTCCTTAAATTGTAGTGAGATATTTTTAGGTAGGGGTTTATCAAAATTCATTAAAACACAAATCCAAGCATAAATAATATGTTCAAATTTTTTAGTACAATTAGCAGTCATCATACCAAAGAGTTTCTAATTGAAGAAAAAATAGTCATATTCCATGATTCAATTGGGAGGCCAAAGAGTCTAACCCACATAGGACCTATAGAAGGTATTTCTTCTTCAAATTTAAATATAGTATACCAAGGCTTCATGAAAAGCTCTATACTTCCAAAGAATCAGGGACCCCCTTGAAATGTTTTCTCTCTATCTTCGTTATTAGAAAATAAAACAATAAAATAACCATTTGGATAAATAGAGATTTGTAACTCACCTTTTGTTTTCTAGTTTTTTGCAGTCCAAACTTTGAAAACAAATAGGCTCGGATGAAAACCCAAGAAATAATAAATTAGTCTTCTTTCTCCAAATCTTCTATGCTATTCTGAATGTCACCCATATCTAGGTTAACAATCAGAGTTCAATAAACTATCCTAAGACATCTTGATTCATTTTTCCTAGGATCAATATTAGGCATTCTTAGAGGTTTACAAGAAGCCCTAAGATTAATGTTAGCATTAGGTTGAGGTTGTACACCATAGAGGGCATCCCTAATATTTATTTTTGAGGTTGAGTCTTTGAAATACTTACCCTTGAAAGGGGTTTCCATAGTGGATTTTTTTGGGGGTGCTCCTTAGCGCTAGATTCGCTTGAGATCTAAACCATTTTTTAAATTAGTTGCTTGAAACTCTTTTGAGATATCTTTAATCCATGCCTTGGATGTTGAGGAAAGGTATAATTTTTATTTTTGTTTTGTGTATAAAAATGGATGCTATTATCAATCAATTTTTTAGCATGAATATGTATTGAAAGATAGATTTCTAACCCAATTGGGTCCCCTACAATAAATCCCGCTAAAAAATATTGAGCAAAAATCACAAAAATATTGGTTGCTAGAGCCCAAATACCTCAAAAAATAACCTCTTAAGACGTTTGTGCTCAACACAAATGAAACCCTCACACAGTCGCTTGTTTCCAAAAAACTTGTTCCAATGATATTTTTTGATTTACCTTAAGTGTGTTGATTTATCACAAGTTCAAAATTTGAGTTAAAAATATGGGTTTTTATGAGGGATCCCACTCCCCTTGTATCAGAGTTTGAACTTGGGTCTCTTGAATGAAAACCCAAGGACTTACCCTTATGGTATCCCTCCCAGGACTCACCTACTTTATTTGGTATTTATATTGACAAATTGGAGGAATGAGTGGAAAATATGGAAGACAAGGGAATACGATTGACTAGTTATGTAGGGAAACTTCTCTATGTTGATGACCTCAACTTGATTGGTAAGATAATTGAAAGTTTAAAATAACATCTAAAGGTTTCAAAGCATTTATGTAAAGAAGATAGGATGCAAGTAAAAACTATTAAGACTCAAATTATGGTCTTCTCTACTCAAAGAGATCAAAAGCAACCATATATTTATGTTTGAAGGAAATCCTTTAGAGGTAGTAATAGAATACAAATACCTTAGATTATATTTTTAAAGTAAACTTAATTGGGGAATATACAGGATGAAACAAATAAATACAATATGGAGGACACCCTATTCATTTTAAAATAAGGGTAGAAATGCATAGGTATGGAATTCAGAAACCATTAGGATCCTTTTTTGAAGTAATACGAAGTACAACAGGTGGCACAACTGGGGGCCACACTCTCAAGGGCATAGCAATAGGGGGTCTCCCTTTCCATGATTCAAACTTAGGTCATTGATATGAAACACCAATGACATACCATTGGGGTGTCCCCACAGTATATTGTATTATCTCTAACAAAAGGACCTCTATCATTCCATGTTGGAAGGCTTCTCTAATTTAGTTTTTGAGGGACAACTATGTTTAGTCGTTGACCTCTTCATCTATTACTAAGGTCCAAAGGGTACAATAGAAACTAAAGATTTTCCTTTGTGCTAGATCTTGTGATAGACCTTGAGCTCATGAAACAAGGGGCTTGCCTTTAGAAAATTTGTTACTTTTTCTAGATCTTCTTCTCTTTTATTGCACAACAAAGTCACAATATGGTGAATATTTTTTATTTGAATGCTTGAAATATAGAGATTCCCATCGTAACATCAGTATAGACTTTGAAAGAAAATTTCTTCAAGGTGCTCTAAGAAGTGAAATGAGGCTTTCGAGCCTTAGTCTGAATTTTAATTAGGGGATGAATATAGTGATTTGGGTCCAACCAAGCATGCCAAAAAAATTGTTGAGGACCAGATCTAGTCCTTACACTTTGGGCACCATGAACACCTACATGTTGTTTATCAGGTGCATTGGGTGCTCACACCATATATGGAGTGCCAGTTTGAGAAGTCCAAGGAGAATGAGACACGATTTCTTTAAAATACCTATGGTATTTTTCCAAGGTCATCTTATTTATATGTGATCTTCGATTCTCTATTTCTCACATTGCTTCCTAAGCTAATCTAAAATATTGGTTTTTGACCAGGGAAAAGGGATAATAAAGAAATAATAAACAACAAAAACAAATGGAAATTAAATCTTATGCTAAAGAGGCATTTTTCCAAATATTACTGGTTCCTTATTGGACATAAAGGGATGAATGAAAATGGGATTCATAGAAAGATATATACATTTGAGCATGGTCACTATTCAACACGATTGCATGATGGATTATCTCTCGTAGGACCAGGATAGATACTAGTCATAGCTCTCTTCAAAAATATATATGCATGCTAAAGATCAGGATAAAAATTTGTAATAGTTATAGTTCCTTGCATTCATATTAAAAGTATATTATAATTATACAAAATAAATAGAGGATCAATGACCTATAAATACGATGAATCAAGGCTCGAGTCTAGACTAATATATAGAAAGGAGAAAATTGGAAGAAAATATTCAAGGCTAGTTACTAGGCACAAAAATAATTCTTCCCGCTTATTTTTCTTTTCTTCCAATTATTTATATGTTTACATCAAATTTTCAAAATTTTAAATTCCCTCCATCTAACATGGGCAAGAGTCCTATGTTCTCTTGATAGCCGAGTTGAAGGTACGGTGCTAAGGGCTATGAAACCAATTCAAGTTTATTTGCCATAAATACCAACAACCAAAAGGGTGGATTATCATCAAACATGGCATGCATTAATCTTACCCTTAGGAAATGAGTTCAGCTAATGCTACAAGATGACCCTTGGTAAACTAATGCTAGTGTTAATTTCTAGCTAATGTCTCCTTTCAAAATTTTAGCTGCTATGGTCATGTTCTCCTTGAATTGGCTCTCCTATTAGGTTTCTATTTTTTGGATGAGGCCTACCCTAAAATAAGAGTGTATTAAAGGATATACTACAATATCATTTAAAAGGTAAATTCCAAAGGTAGAGGTAGAGGTAGAAGCATGTAGGCAGAGGTAGATCCAAGTGGTGGAAGAAAATTTCAAAGGTAGAGGTAGAGGCAGAGGTAGGAAGGTAGAGGTAGATCCATGTGGTGGAGGTAAATTCTAAAGATAGAGGTAGATTCAAGTAGTTGAAGTAAATTCTACTATACCTGATAGACGTAGGTGTAGCTAATAGATTTGGGTGTGTGTAAGTTTCTTTTTTACAAGATATTAGTACAAAAAAAGGCAAGTGTACATACAATACAACAACAAACTAGGATAGCCTTCAAACCCAAATACCTTATTTTTATCTTCCTTTGTTATTTTTATTTTGTGGTCTAAAATTTTAGAAGTCCAATAAATACATTTGGTGGGGGAGGGGTAGGCCTTGAAAAACTTAGATCCCAAACCTTTAGTGCATGTTGGTTAGGAAAGGTTGAATTATGTAATGGAAAATACATAGGCCAAATGAATGAAACATAGTGATTATAGGTGAGATTAACTTGAATATATTTGTTGATACCATGGCTAACCCATATCATGATAGACTAATAGTTTTAGAACACATAGGGTCCTTGCAACATGAGATGTTGGAACTGAACATAGTTATGAGGGAAAAACAAGGCCTCATCATGTAACAAAAAATGATCTTAGAGTAAGTTGTTCAATTTTAATTTGTTGGATAAATCATTGGTGGAAATGAAATCCTCCACTACCATGGTATTGTGTCGCAATTATAATTCTATAAATGGATCCCATATTCAAACTAAGTTGTAAAACAACAAAGAAAATCTATTACAAATAAAATAAATTTAGGTAGTAAAGGTAAACATGATGAAAAAATAACAAGTACTATGAAGTAAATTATAGAGAACTAGGTCATGGGCACAAGTGGTAAGAGATCCAACAATCAAGCGAAAGGAACGAAGGGGTTTAGTAGAGAAACAAATCAGCATGAAACTATTAGAAGAAAAGAAAAGAAAAAATAGGTCAATAAACATCATCATTAAGGAAATAAAAGAGCATAAAGAACAAAAAAATACAACCAACTTAATAAGAGTTTTTCTTTTAATAAACTTCATTGAACCCAATAAATTCATAAGGCATGTGGACTAGGAAAAGTAAGGAAAAACATGAGAGTTAGATCAATTCGAGTCATTATTTTTAGTATAGGAGATATAACATGGACTCTCTAAAATAGATGATTGCTACAAGTATCACACTTGTATCTATATGGTGATCTTACTCCTATTCAACAAGAAGAGAAAATGGAAAAATGTAAAATGGAAAAGATAAAGGATAAGCGGTAAAGACACATGGTTAAAAAAAATAAAAACATACATTATAAATGGAAAATACCAAAATAAATAAGAAATTGATGCCTAAAAAAAACACTCGACATTGGTGAGTTGGAATTATCATGGATATCCATGGAGAAGAGGTCCTGGTCTAGATCCCATAGCTAAAGCAAATGATGAAATTGTACTAACAAAAATACATGAACATGATGAATGCAAGATACCAGATTGTGAAGGATACAAAAAAATATTACTATGGAATGAAGCAATAGAAAATAAAAAAGGAAATGGACAAGTAACAATACTAATAACAAAATCTTGGGGTAGACTCATATAGGTTGAGAAATAATACCCAAACAAATATGTATAAATGGATCAGAATCAATGATAGTGACAAATTGATTAGCATTGTACCTTGCTACTTTGCTTCATAATAATAAATTTTTTATAAGAAACATGGCCTATATCTTGAGGATCCATATATGACATTGGCAAAAGACATCATAAAATATAGTAGGCTTGGAGACGTGGTTTTAGTGGATGACTTTAATGCCAACCAACAAATAGACATGCAAGCTCTTTAAATATTAATAAAGACATGGATGAAAATCCATTGTGGCTGGAAGAATATGCAGATCACCATTGGTTAATGTCCTTAGATGAAATTAAAGGACCCATAACACATTATAGGAATTTTTTCTTAAACTATGTAGCAGAAAGCGGTTGATCATATACAATGGCTTAAAATTTGGCAAAAATATAGAAAACATACTTGTAAAACATATACTAAACAAAGTGTAGTTAGTTATTTTCTCACCAAAATTTTATTTCAAGGATAAAAGATCTAGAAATTGAAGCAGTTCTTATGGTGCTAAAATATTATCACAATCCAACGTATATAAAGATCCAAATGTAGGAAAGGGGGCAAGAAAAACATATTCAAATAACTAGAAGAAAGACAATTAAAAAATCCATATGAAAGTAAAATTGGGAAACTTTTAAAACATAAGTCAAGCAAATTATGCAAAGAGAGGAAAGAAAGAGGGCATATTTTTTCAAACCAATACTTTTGATAATAGTAAATTGATGGATATAATAAAAAAAGCCTTAATATCATGCAAAAGGTTAAAACCTATGAAAAAATATGAAAGCTTCCCTATAAATCTATGTATGATGAAGAATGCAAAGTAGTAAGAAGAACCTTGAAAGAACTAGACATAGAGAAAATAAATAACAAGATATCAAAAAAAAAAGAAGAATACATAAGATCAAGGTAAAAAGAGTTGATATATCTTACAAAGCATGGCCAAAGATAATTCTTGAAAGAGCTGCAACAAAGCAAAGGCACACATAAATAATATCACAAGAGAACAATGGTTGCAATATGCTAAGCAATTACATAAGAGAAACCAAGAAAAAATACCCCTCCTATAATTAACACAACTGAGAAACTTATTTTATGAAAGAGTGAAGGAGGGCATTGAGATATTAGAAATAGGTGAAGTTTAGGATATAGATGGTTTGCAAGTTGAAAATCTCAAGTGTGGGGTTGACATATTAGCACCACACATCCAAAATATTTTTTGTGGTATAATTAAAGGAGGCTTTGTAGTGGAATAGACAACTAGACTAGTCATACCATTACATAAAATTTGAGACACCGATAATCCTTCAAATTACCACACCATCATGATTAATACTCTGTTTGTAAAATTATTTTATAGCATAGTAGAAAACATAATGAATTAATGGATAAAAAATCAAGGAAAGAGGGTAGTAGGGAAAGAAGGGTTTAGACCAAAGTAATAACAATAGATCACTACATTAGTTTAAGGCACCAAATAGAGAGAATATGGAATGGAAAAGGAAAATTTTATTGTATATTTGTGGACTTTAAAAAGGTTTTTGACAAAGTTCCTAGAGGTAAATTATAGAAAATAATGGACTAACTTGTCATACCAACCAACTATGGAGCAGTTATATATAAAACTAATGAGCAAGTGATAGCAAAAATTAGAACTCCAAAAGGACTGTTAGTGTTTTGTGAGTGATATCAGGGTGAAATAGGGTTGTCCATTATCACCTACTTTATTTGATCTTTATATTTAAAAATTGGAGGAATGGATGAAAAATATGGAAGGAAAGGGAATACAATTGGCTAGCTATATAGTGAAACTTCTCTATGTTGATGATCTCATATTTATTGGAAAGATACTTGAAAGCTTAAAAGAACACTAAAGGTTTTAGAGCACTTTTGTAAATAAGATAGGATGTAAGTAAAAACTAATAAGACTCAAATTATGGTCTTCTCTACTCAAAGAGAGAAAGAACATCCATATATTTTGTTTGAAGGAAATCCTTTAGACGTAGTAATATAATATAAATACCTTAGATTAGAATTTCAAATAAAACTTAATTGGGGAATATGCAAGATGAAGAAGATATAGGCAAGATGGATGGCACTCTACTCATTTCAAATAAGGGTATAAATACATAGTTATGGGATTGGAAAACCATTAGGGTCTTTTTTGGGTTATTAGTTATTCTAGTGGTGTTATATAGGTGTGAGGTGTGGGCTAGAAATACATCAAATTTTAAATGGAGACAAATAGAAAGAATTCAAAAGCAACTGATTACAAATAATTTCATAATTAAAGCATTAGTCCCATATGAGATTTTACTTGCTTAAACATAGACTTTTTCACTAGAAGCGAAAGGTATGGTAAAGACTATTTAGGTACCTAAAGAAAACAAAAAGAATGGAAAGTAGGTTGTCAAAACAAGTAGTCCAAGAAACACTGAATATAATAAAAGATACATGGATGGAATAAAAAAACAAATAGATAGAAAAATAGATCATGAGATCCCACACTCCCATAAATAAATTAAATAGTATGTGAAAGAAAAATTTAGACTAATTATGTGCATTGAAAATTTAGAAAGAAAAAAAGGGTATACATCAAAAAATTCAACCCAAACTATGAACACAACTAAAAGAAGTACATAGATGTAGAGATAAATGGAAGGAAGATATTATTATAGCCTAAGATCCAGTTCATACCAACTCAAATGTGAAATTGGGATGGACGACATCTCAAGAGGTATGGTTAAAATGAATATGTCTTTAGTACAATAAGAGTAGTGGAGATCAAAAATTATATTGTCATGGAACTTGAAGCCTATGAGGACATAAAAATGGATATGAGGACACTTTAAAAGTGAAATCATTAATGGAAATTTTTGAATAATTGAGAATAGAAAAAAAGAGGAACTTCTCATCAAAATCAACAACAAAATTACACTTCACAAGATGATAAGAGGATGTGGAGTTTTTTTACTTAGTTGAACAATTTTTTTTATTTTGTAAATAGTTATACCATTTTTTGACTTTGTTGAACAATGTTTTTCTTGGATGTTGGTAATAAATTAAAACTCTGAATAGGAGGTCCAAGGTTTGAATCCAAAAGAGGTAGGATTATGCACAATACCCCATCTTGTATTAAAGTTTTTAGTCTAATAGATTATTTTGATCTTGTAGATGTAATTAAAATTATTTTATTTTATTTAATTTCAAAAAATATAAATTCCATAAAAATCCTTCTTAAGCCTCCTAACCAATTTGACTATGTAAGACCAACCATACCCAACCCCTATACAATATTTATGATTTGATCTAAAAAATGTTATGAACGATATGATAGTAGGGTAAAACAATGTTAACTTCAAAAAACATTAATTAAAGGTCAGATAAGTTTCCATAATATCTAGTAATATATATATATATATATATATATATATATATATATATATATATATATATATAGAGAGAGAGAGAGAGAGAGAGAGAGAGAGAGAGAGAGAGATGTAGATATAAATATTGTTGGAGAACAAAGGATTGTACTCAAGTCCCCCACCCTTGACAAATCACAAATCTCTCCTTTAAAGCTTGAGAGTTTACAAATAGATTCAATTTTCATCTTAATTGAGTTGTTATAGCTAGATACCTGCATATTTCATAAAATGTTTGAATTCTTAATTTTAATTTTTTGGATCTTTTTCAAATTTTGTGTGAATACAAATATTCTAAAATTTAGCATCCTTCTTGAAATTTTGCTAAAACATCCTTCACAAAACCAAAACTGCACCTATGTTGTCTATTTTTTTTGCATATACTAGAGGAATCAATAATTCGTTACATTTTTCAACGCCTCATTGTGGGTTCAAATATTGCTCCTTGCTGCCACTATAACCTCCAGTTACACTAGGTAAAATTTTTAACGTAGACAATGGTGCTGGCATGACACACCCTCTAATTCTATGAGGTCAAGGGGGTTTGAACCGTGGTCTCCAACCTCCCAAAGGAGCATTTTAACTAATGGTATGGATCCTCGATATCCACCTCTATTGTCTATGCATTGCATCTTAGTAGAGTAATATTTATGAAACATTGCACTATCATAGTCCACTTTACTAGATCTGAATTACTAGTTTCCCTCCTAAAGCATACATGCAACCACAAAAATTGTAATAAATAGTTTATGTGAAAAAACATTAATGTTATAAAATAAAGCAAATATTTTCAATGGAAAACATTAAAGTAAATCTTAATCATTATTGATGAACAACCGAGTACAGGTCCAAATCAGCCAAAGCAACCTGATCGTAGGCCAAAGGTAGGTCGTCGAGCCACAAAAGAAAAATTAAAAGAAAATTTAAACATCTTCCAAAGGTTAAATTTCTCCAATCCGACGAACGAAGAAGAGTAGAGCTACCCCTGCGCACTCGCCCTTGAGGCCCTTGCATGTTGCAGAACCTCCAGAACGCTCTGCATCCCTGGAGAGCAACGGAGTGGAGCTGGCAAGAGGGTTTTGAAGGGTTTCAGCTATGGTGAGCTTTGGTGATCGAAGAGAGAAGAGCGACGAACTTCGAGCCAAATACCAAAATCCAATACACGTAGGGTTAAAGGAAGGCTATTGATTTTTGTGTGTGAACAGGCAAGTTCTGCTTAGCAATTTTAGCCATACTTGAATATTTTATTTATTTAAGTTAAGGTCAGTTTTCTTTGATATATCGGACAAAAGGTGAAAAAATTAGGGTTTACAAGGGGGGAGAATTCAATGGGAGAATCCTCGGTAGGAGGGTTCACACAGGGGACTTCTGAGGGAAGGACTCAGAGTCCCAAGGGACCTAATACGCAATCCTTTGCGGAAGCGGTCAGAGGCAGTAATGGAAAGAGAGATGATACAGGAGAACAGGCCCAAAAAATCCTACAAGTCATGGGTAAAAGAAAGGAGACTGAAGTTGAACAAGCCAAAAGAAATGGATGTTTACCTCAGATAGAAACAATTCCAGTGCTAGAAATTGTAGAAGAACTCATAGCAGATGAGATTGTGTATAAATCCAAGCATACCTTAATATGCAAGTTTGTGGGACTTCGACCTTCTGCAAGGTTCTTGTACTCCTGGGCCAGGAAGCATTGGGCACCACAAGGGGAATTGGATATCTTCACATTATCGAATGGATACTTCGTAGTTGAATTCACAATGATATCTGACAAGGACAGAGCTTTTGAGGGAGGTCCGTATAACATAGGCCCTGTAGGTCTATTCATGCAACCATGGCGACCCACTTTTGATCCTAGAACTGAACCCTCGGTAGCTCCAATTTGGCTAAAATTATTTGCACTTCCTTTAGAATACTGGAAAGAGGAAATTTTGGAGTTGATAGGTAATCTCTTGGGCAAATACATAGGCAGATCAAGAGAATCAGCGGGAGGAGGATCAGCAGTGTATGCCAGAATTTGTGTGGAGATGGACTTGGGAAAACCATTGCCAGTGGAAATTGACCTCAAAGTCAGAAGGAATATATGGAGACAACAAATAGACTATGAATCTGTGCCTTTCAGATGTAGAGCATGTCATGAATACGGACATTTGGTGAGAGGCTACCCCAAACTAGCCAAAGGAGAGACAAATCCAATGAATCCAAACCCAGGAAACCAACCTCAACAAAAAGAAAATGAACAAGGATTTCAGACGGTTATGAGAAAAGGAACAAAAAATAATAACCAGGAAAGAGGAAGAAATCAATAGAAGGGAGGAAATACAAATCAACGCCAAGAAGGAAGGGCTCCATCCAACAAATATGAGATCCTCAAGCTAGATGATCCAATGGAAGGAGAGGAACTACCACACTCAAATCAAACAAAAAATCTAGAGAAATCGGTAGCAGAAGAGGTTCATCATCCACAACATACAGATACAGAAAAACAACAATACCTAAAAGTAATGAGAGGGGTAGAAGAAGGACAATCCATACAAGTACAATTTGCATCAACCAAAGAACAACAAATAGAATATAAAGAGCAACCACAACCAGATACAGAAGGAGCTCTAGTACTATATAATAAAGAGCCACATACATCTAAGGAGGTAATTATGGGAATAGCAGAGAAAAATAGAGAAAATCCAACCCTTGGGATAAGCCAAATGGAGAAAAGGCTAAAAAATGCAAACTCTCAAGGAGTAGGTAGAAAGACAAACAAAGAAAAAATACAACAACAAGGAGAACAATTGAGAGAGGCAGGCATGGTTAAACCCATAGCCAACTTCTACAACATGGGTTCCCAATGATTATACACACATGGAATGTAAGGGGATTAAACGACTACCCTAGACAATTGGTTGTTAAACGTATGATAGAAGATAACCACCCAGATGTGGTTTTATTACAGGAAACTAGAGCATCACTGGAAGCAATGCAAACAATATCCAAGAGATGTTGGAGGAATGGAGACTATGAGGCCCAAGCTTCCCATGGTTTCTCTAGGGGAATGGCCACTTTGTGGAATAGAGACACTTTTCAGTAGGTAGGAGCAACATCAGCTAGAGGGATCTTGATGACCAGATTGAGAGATAGAGAATCAGACTCAGTCTGGATGATTATTAACTTTTATGGGATGAAGGAAGTGCAGGAACAAAAAACCCAATGGAAGTCAATCCAGGCTATTAGAGAAGCTTACCCAGAAGATAGGTTCCTGGTGGGTGGAGACTTCAATGCCAAGATGTCAGTGAATGACCAAGAGGGAGGCCTAAATCATCTCAGTGAGAAGGACAAACTCCTGATTGTCCAAGCTAATAATTTAAATCTGATTGACATTCCACCTCCAGGATGTGGTACTACTTGGACCAATAAAAGGAAAGGAGACCAAGCAATAAAATCAAGATTAGATAGGATATTGATAGAGGAAGAAATTCAATAGTTATGGAGTTGTCATTCAGAAATCATAAACCTGTTATCTTTCGACCATTTCTCGATACGTCTAAATATCACAAATAGAATACCCCAGTCCAAAAACCGCCCATTCAGATTTGAGAACTTTTGGCTTCTAAACCAGGAATTACCAGAGTTAGTTCAACGATGGTGGCAACAAGGGAAACCAACATTTGGAAAGGCACAATTTCAGCTACACTCCAGATTGAAATATATCAAATATAAATTGAAAAACTAGAGCAAATTCCAAAGATCATATTTTCAGCAACAAAGAGTAGAGCTAGTTGAGAGAATGCAAGGAGTTGCAGAAAGAATTCATTTGAAACCCATTTTAGAGGAATTACTCTCCCATGAAAATATCTTAATGCAGGAGGAAGAGGAGCTAGATAAGAAAGAAGAAACCTATTGGAAGCAGAGATCTAGAATTACTTGGCTTCAAGAAGGAGATAGGAATACAAAGTTCTTTCACCAGTCGACCACAACTAGAAAACACTATAACCGGATTGATGCTTTAACAAATGCATAAGGACTCCTAGAAACCACCACTTCAGGTATGCAAAAAGCAGCTAATGAGTATTTCTCCACTTTGTTTACTGTAGATTCACATCTATCAAAACAATCCCAGGAGGAAATCTTGGGAAGTATCCCCAGATTAGTCTCTCAAGAGCAGAATGAGGAGCTTATGAAAGAGATCAAAGAAGAAGAGGTGAAAGAAACAATCTTCTCCATGCAATCAGGAAAGGCCCCAGGTCTTGATGGATTACCAATAGAATTCTACAAAGCTTTTTGGGATATTATAGGAGAAGATATAACTAGAGTAGTAGAAGAAGCTAGATCCAGTGGTAGGATTCTCAAATCCCTCAACCATACTTTTCTAGATTTGATTCCAAAGGGAGGAGAGATGGAGAATCTAACCAATTACAGACCAATAGCCCTCTGCAATGTGATCTACAAGATCATCACCAAGGTAATAGCCAACAGACTAAAAGCTATATTACCAAATATCATATCTCCTAAACAAGGGGGATTTGTGTAGGGTAGACAAATATTAGATGGGATTGTAATAGCACAAGAAACTATACATCATATGGGCCAAAGAAAGAACAAAGGAATGTTCCTAAAGTTAGATCTATCCAAGGCCTATGATAGAGTGAGTTGGGAATTTTTGGATCAAATTTTGCAAAGATTTGGATTCCAAAAATATTGGATCAACTGGATACTTGAATGCATCTCCATAGTCTCCTTTTTAGTGCTCATCAATGGAACCCCCTCCCCACTATTCAAGGCTAGCAGAGGAATTAGACAAGGAGATCCTCTCTCTCCATATTTGTTCATTATTTTTGTAGAAGGACTGGGAAGACTCATACAGAAGAAAAAAGTAGAGAACAACATTACAAGAATTCAAATAAATAGAGATATAGCTATCACTCATCTACAATTCGTAGATGATACAAGATTATGGGGGGAAGCAACAATAAAAGAAGCAACCAGTATCAGAGAAATATTAGACTGCTACACTACAACCACTAGCCAACTTCTAAATGAAGAAAAATCTAAAGTTGTCTTCTTTAATGTACATAAGAGAATCAGAGATCGGATAGCAAATATTCTTAGGTTCTCAATGGCCTCGTGTCCATTAGATTACTTGGGAATTCCCTTAATAGAAAAAATCCTAAAAAAGAAATATTGGAAATCCATAAAAGATAAAATTTTCTCAAAGTTGTCACATTGGTCTCATAGATGGTTAAGCTTTGGAGGTAGAGTCACACTTTTGAAGTCAGTGTTACAAGCAATGCTAGTTTACAAATTTTCCATTTTAGCAGCCCCAAAGAGCATACTCAAATATTTGGATAAACTGATGAGAAAATTCTTATGGTCAGGAGCACAAGAAAATTAAAAAAATGCTTTGGTAAGCTGGGAGAAAGTCTATCAACCAAAGGAAGAGGGAGGTCTTGGAATCAGAGTTGCAACAACAAACAACCTAGCACTAATAGGGAAGTTATACTGGAGGTGGATCACAAACCCAGATCAGTTATGGAGTCAAGTTCTAAAAGCTAAATATTACCCTACACATGAAATGGAGGATGTCCCATGGTTGCCAATTACAGGTGTGGGATCAGAGATATGGAAAACACTCAAAAGAGGGGCCTCACTGATTAAGGAAGACTTACATTGGAAAGTAGGTGATGGGAGAAAAGTCAGTTTGTGGGATGATTCTTGGGAATTTCTCCCTCCCCATTATCAAACAATACCCTCATCTTAGTGGCATCAGAGAGACTCTTCATAATCATGGCCAAACTCTTATATCTCAGTATCTCATCCCCCAAGCCAACAACTAGCAACTTCAGGAAGATGGCAAAATTTGGACCAATGGTTAGGTGAAGAATGGGAAGCCAAAAAATGTGAACTGAAAGAAATCCTAGAAAAAAGAACATGGCTATGGAAATATGGACCTGACCAACTAGCATGGGGATATGGGAAACAAGGCACTTACACAGTGAAAGCAGGCTACCGAAAGGCTCACCAAAGTAGCAAGAACCAACCCCAACAACAACATCCCTGGAAAGAAATATGGCAACCAAAAGGTTGGCCGAAGGTTAATTGTTTTATATGGCAGGTTGCTCACAAAAGCATTATGACTCAAGATAATATGAGGAGAAAGGGGTTCATTGGACCCAGTAGATGTGTAATGTGCTTCCAAGAGGTAGAAACTATAAACCACCTCCTTTTTTATTGCTCCTATGCTTACACAATCTGGAATTGGTGGTACTCCATATTTAGCCAAACAGAATGGTATCCTCCTAATGGTAGTAATTTTTGGGACTATTGGTCACATAACACCTTCAAATCCAAAACACTAAGCACAACTTGGAATTTAGGGATTGGCTTCATCTACTGGCAAATATGGTTGGAATGGAACAACAAAATTTTTAAAGAGGAATTCGGTTCAGAAGAGAGGACCTGGGGGATTATGTTAAGGAAGTTATTAGAAATAGTGCAGACCAAAGTACAGGAAGAATCTCCGATGACAGAGGTAGAACAAGACATTTGGGCACAACTATGGAATCAAATGCAACATGAAAGCTATCAAGAATAGAAAAAAGAACAAAGAGGGCTTCAGTAATCTTTGTTGGAAGAGGACATATACAATTAAGAAGGAGGTAAAGTTTAAAGAACAGGGGATTCAGAGATCCTGGGCAGATAAAAGAAAATAGAAAAACTGCATTTTGAGCCTTGCCAAGAAAGGCAGGATATCAAAATGGATTTGTATAAGCTGATCAATTTTTTTGAATAAAATTTTTACCTTTTACTCAAAAAAATCATAATCATTATTTGATTCAGATGGTCAACATTTTTCAATCAACTTCAACTAAACTTACTACTTCTAACCATGGAGAAGGGAATTTAATTTCACGATTCTCAATAAATACCCCTTTATTAGCTAGTCTACCTGCACATTTGTTTCTTTCCCTTAACGTATGTGTAAATATGATATCTTCAAACTCTATAGTAGGAGATTGTATTTCCACAATTATCTCTTGTATGTTCAATGAAGATTTTGTTTTTCTCAAAATTGCATTTATCACTATTAGTGAATCACCCTTCCAAAGCCACCCAAGCTTTAGCTTCATTATTTGTCTTAAATCCAGTATTGAAAGTATAATCAGACAAAGTCTCTCATCTATTATATCTAATTATTCCTCCTCCTATCAGTCCTAGATTTCCCTTAGATTTTCCATCAAAATTCAATTTGACCAACTCCACATTTGGTGGTTTCCACTTTATATTATTTGCCTTCTTTTTGTTTCTCTTGTACCCAACATAATAATTTCATTTGATGACTTGAATTCATCTATCAAGGCTTTTTGCTTTCATATTAGGGATGGGGTGAGTTGACATGGTTGGTTTAGACTCCTCTATGGCTAAACAAATATTTATTTTCATTACCTCTAAACTACTTTCCTTTCCTTTAAAAAATCTTCTATTCCTTTCTAGCCATATAGTCCAAAGTATTATATATTTTGATATATCCTAAAGTGTCTGTAAAACCTTACTTTTAAAAGTGCTCTGCCATTGCTTTAACTATCATTCATTTCTATCATGCATCACCATTCACTTACCAAATATATTAAGAATCCATTGCCATAGTTTCCAAACTATTGAGTAGTGTCCCAAAAGATGGTCTATACTCTCCTCCTTTTTACAAAGAACACATTGTGAGGGACCATGAAAACCTCTTTTCATGAGGTTATCCCAGGGTAAAATTCTTCTATGACCTATGAACCAAACAAACATTTTAACTTTAGGAATGCTTGGGCTATCCCAAATATCTCTCCACATTCTTACAATATTCCAGTTTTATTGGTGATTTACATTATATCAACTTCTTCTTGTGTATTCTCTTGATCTATTCAACTCCCAAATCAACTTATCTTCCTTGAAATAATCATTGTTGTTATCTTTTTGCTCAACTACTTCCTAGCATCAATGTCTTGTATACTTGTAAAAAATATTCATTCCATTTGTTTCTTCTTTTCCAATCCTAGTAGATAATGTTTGAAACCCTATCACCATATTTGTTTTAAGTAATTTTATCCATAATTTTAAAATTAAATCTAAAAATTTGAGGTTTTTTATCACATTCATTATATATATATATATATATATATATATATATTTTTTTTTTCTTCACAAAAAATCATAATTTATCAAACATTATCCTTTAAATCACTAACTTAAAAGTTACTTTATATGTGCTTGCTTTAACTAGAATGTATTAATATCCACAATTAGAGATTTAAACGAACTACAATGCATTGCCCTTGTTATAATTCTTGTACTAAGCACATGCCAGTATCTGCTTCCCTATTTAAATTTTTATAAATACATCAAAAAGCAAAAGCTTCACTTCAACCCAGTCTTTTATTTGAAAGAAGATGGATTATAAAATATAATTATATATATTTCCTTATATACAAATAATAATTTATTAATACTATATATTTTTTTGGTTACATAGATATATTAGTTATAATCACAATTTTTAGTAACAACCAGTTGCGTTCAAACTAGCAAAGGCTTCCACCACACCCACCGTCTCATTAATGGTAACCAGTCTGAGATGGAAACAGACACACAAAAATACTATATTATTATTATTTTTTGCAACATAAATACTATATTCTTTATCGAGACAACGATGTGTTGTGTTTCTCTTCTTCCTTCGTCTTTTATTATAAATTGACATTATAAATTATGATTTATCACCATCCCATTTGTATCAACGATTACAAACATAATAGGACCAAATCCACATACTCAATTATCCTAATATTTGAACTAAGTCCGCCTTCTTTGCTAAGGCACGTGGAATGCAAACTACAAACCAAGTCAATAGTACAATTCAACTTTAATTCCAATTTGGTCTTACTTGACTTGGAATTCCACACAACTTGGCGTGCCTTTTACACAGACTCCCAAAATAAATTGTTTTCATACACACTTTGTCCAAACTTTTCCATTTCAAATGGAATGTCGTAAGTTTAAGTTAAAAAATGAACCGTCTCTATAAACAGGGACGGCATGAGAGCAAGTGCTTGTGCAACTTCAAACTTAACTTTTTGCTTCCAACATTCAAAAGGAATCTGGTTTTGAATACATTCAGCCATTCTTAGGTTTCCTTTCAGCCATTAAAGTCGCAGATCTCTCCACGAGAAATCTATAATGTCGACTCCGACGACTCCGACATACGCCTATCCAAACTCGGCTCAAGGTACTCATATGTTTAGATGTTTAGTATGGTCTGTATGATTTTGTAGTTAAAACTTTCTTTATGTTGATTTCTGGGTTTTACATGCGTCAAACCCTTTTTATTTTTTCCTCTTTTTCAAAAGGCTTGGTTTTGTTAAATTGTTTTTGCAGTTCCTCCTCAGCAGGAATATTACCAGCAACTGCCTCCTATGGTGGCGCCGACGCAGTATGCGCAATCTCAGCCGCATAAGCAGGTTGGATTTTTGGAAGGATGGTATGTATTCTTTATATTAAGGTTTACCTCATTTTTTTTTTCACTACACCAGTTGCTTTTTGGAAAAAAATTGAAAATTTTATATTAAAACAAAAATCATTTACTAGTTGGGATGAGACTCCTCTCAGTCTTAATCGGTAAGAACACTTGTTTACAACAGTAAAAGAAGATCTGCATTCAAGCTAAATATCCTAAATCATATTTCTACAAGGGTTGTCCACCTGTTTCCAACGATAACATAAGATTTGCATGGGAACTAAATCTTCTAAACTATATTTTTACAATGGTTGTTCAAACTAGCTAAACATTGGATTTGCTCGCTAACCTACCAAATGCTTTCATCCTAAATAACTATGTCACTGTGTCACTAAACCCCTACCTCCTTCTCAGTACCCATCTTAACCAAGAAGTCTGCCATTTTATTTAGATCTTTACTCACATAAACGAGAATCAAAAGTAAGAATTACATTGTGCATGAACTGCCAAGCAAAGAAGTTTACTTTCGGCCAACCCTTGAACTGCCAAATCTTTCTCCAATCCTCAACCAGATGCATGAGGAGAAGGTTTTAGAAGGATCTTATCATATCCATCCTTCACTGTGTAGACTCTAAGGCTCCCATAGCCCCAAGCTAATTCATCCTCCTCATCTTTACTTGTGAGAAATCTTTTTGCCAAGATTTGAGTCATGATGGGTGTCTATTCCGAATGGATTGGAATTGGCCACTCATTTAACTTCTTAAACTGCTTAAACTTATAATCCCCCAGCTGACTAGTGTTAAAATGACTTTCAATCTGGATCCAACCCCTACTTTCGATGGTTGTTTTTACTTGTTGCAGTTTTGAGAATTACAATGATAGGTGGATATGAATTACAATGATAGGTGGATATGGATCCCATGAATCTGTCCAAAATTGTGCCTTCTCCTCTCTCCCCACTTTACAAAATAATTCATCTTTCACTATTTGAAATCCTAACTTTAGAGCCTACCACACCAAAGACCCATTACCATCCAAAGGAAAATGACTCACATCGGGTTCACCTGTCCCAAATATTTACTAATTAAAACTCTCCTAAATAAAAACGTTGATTGAGAAACCCACCTCTAATAAAGCTTTCGAAGTTTTATTATTTAACTATGATCTCCTTAGTCCCAAACCTTCCTTTATGTTAGGTTGACTTACTTTCTCCCAACCTACTAAAGCTCATTCCCTCTCTCCTTTTACTTCTCCCCATAAAATTTTTTTAGCCATCTTGTCTAACTCTTTTCATATGGTATGTAGACCAGCAAGGATAGAAAATTATAACTTAACATTGATATAGCTTGAATGACTTGCTGCAAAAAATTAATCTACCTATAACTTTACCATTTGTGAGATCAATAATTAATTAATTAATTATTTATTTGATATAATCCAAAAAATTCCTCACATATTTATTTTCAGTTTTTTTATAATACAAAGATATCCAAATATAATATTGTAAGAAAAGTCCTATTAAATCCTAAGATCTCTAAAATTTTATCCTAAAAATCAAGATTAAAATATCCCTAATCATCCTTAAAGTAGACTAGTTGTTGGCAACGGCCACAGTTTGATTACATCGTTGGTCTTCATACCCAGCGGGCTATTGCTTACGGGTAGGTTGATACAGTTTGATTTTATAAAAGGTTAGTAATTGGTTTAATAATAAATAAATTTGGAATCAAATAATTTTGATTCTAAAATCTATAGAAAGAGCTTTCTGTTCAAGGAAATACACTATGATAGGTTCTGCAGAGACATTTGGCCTAATGGACTTTGGAAGTCATCTGTTCAAGTCTTCAGAGATCATGGATTCATGGATTTGTTTATACATATGCAGAGAGAATTAGTAGCTGTCTTAAATGATATGAGACAAGTGTTTAATGATGATTGTTGTTTGTTGGTTCTGCAGTTTGGCTGCGCTCTGCTGCTGCTGCCTGTTGGAGTGTTGCTAATGGAGGAGTGCTGCTAATAGCAACACTCAATTCGTTGGTCGTTTATTTATCTATTTATGTGTTTTAGAAAATAAATTTCAGTCCCATGGATTGGCCCTGTATTTGTGGCCAGGAAAAGGATATCTTATTACACCATCCTGTTTGTTCTGTTTATTGCTTTCAGTGATGGTGTAAAAATTCATCTAATCACTGTTAAGATTTCAAATTATATTTTATAGGGTTTTATTATGTGGAAGAATGCAGGTTGGTATTATATATTATGCTATAGCAGTGTTTGAAGAGACTCTATTTGTGGTAAATGCATTCTACTGTCTTTTTGCAAAGCTTTCTATGTTTAGTGCGAAGTCCAAGTATTTGGGTATTTTCGTTCCCTGTACTTTTCTGAGAGAGAAGCAACATGTACTCTTCTGGTTGTTGTGGGTAGTATTCAAAGATGGGAACATTTCCCTTTCTTCACCGCCACTTAGCACTCTTGGAATAGACCTGCATCCAAAATATGGAGTAATTTTTCCGTTTAGTCTTCACCCAACTCCTTTTAATTTTTTTAGTCTCTGCCATGGAAGTTGGTTACATTTATATATTTTTACTATTTGGAAAGTTTAAGGTTTAAATTATAAGAGTTAGCTGATACTTAAAAGATTTAGAATAAACTATTATTTTTACAAATTAACAAACCTAGGATTTAGAACAAACTATTTTCTTTACAAATTAACAAACATACCCATCCCATAAATGTGGTCTATCTCCAAGGACGCCACTTGTATTAGCAATCCCCATAATAAATATGTATGAAAAGTATTTACTCAAAAAAACAAACATACCTATAATATTTAAACCTAAAAGATATTAATTTCCTCTACTTCTCTTTCTAATCAAACACTACTTAAAAGCAGTTTTAAAATTTTTTAAAAGCAGTTTTTTTTTTCATTCAATGACACGTGGTATTTTAAAAATTTAAGGACATAACATAGAAAGTTCATCAACACCAATATTAAAAAATAATTAAATATTTTGAGATTAAATAGATTGATTTATGTGTGAAAGTCTATATATTTTGTGTTTTAATATTTAATTACGTTAAAACAAAATTTTGAAGATTTTTAAATAGGTTTAATTTTAGAAGAATTGAACTTATTTTAATAATTATTTTAACATTTAATAAAAATATTATAAATTAATAATTATAATAAATAAATAAAAATATTAATATAATTTAATAACTATATTTTAAATTAAAAAAATGTTTAAAGATTAATAACAAATAAGTAGCAAATGAATATAATTTAATACAAAATAGGTGACGATTTCATGAATACAATTTAACACAATCAAATCAATTCTCGCCATATTGATACATACATGTAATTTGAATTTAAATTTGTTTTTAAATTCTTGACTTTCTTTCTACTATAATAGATATTTATATATAATAATATGATTCACGATCATTTTAATAAAAAAAAATTAATAATAAATATTATTTATATTTTAGTTTTTTATGTTAATATTGATCAGTTATTTTTTTTAAATAAAGGGGTAAAAATTTATTGATAAAAATTTTGGATTACAAAGTAAAACAAAAAACCACTAGACTAGAATGAAACCTGAAGAAGACAACAAGAAAAAACCACATTAAGTCTGTACATCCTTGTGGATCAACTCCCACAGGCGTTGAGAGTATCCAGACGAGAGACTCTCCCAGTTATCGATACACCAAGGATCCAACAACTCAAGGATCCAACAACTCAGAAGCCCTTTTGGCCAGGTAATCAGCAACCACATTCCATTCCCTTGGAATGTGCACAAAGGATATAAATTCGAACTCTTCACTCATTCTAAGAATTTGAATGGCTATAGAGGCCAACTTCCAATTAACTTCCTCCACTCTTTTACTGTTTAAAATATTAACCACAATTTGAGAGTCAAACTCGCAGATAATCCTACGTCAGCCAAGAGAAAACCCCCTCTGCAAGGTCTTAAGAATTGCAAGAGCTTCCATAAAATTGTTGGATTGAACACCTTTATAAATGGAAAAGAAAAAATTGACACCACCAGTAGAATCTCTCCCAACATCGCCAATGCCAGCATGTCCAGGATTACCCCTGGACGATCCATCAATATTAATTTTTAAAACTCCTCTAAGGGGTGGCCTCCACCTACCATCTCTCCTAACCTTCTTGTTGAGCTGAGGAACCCTGCTAGGGCTAGAAGAGTTCACACCATTCCCAAAGAGACCAAGAGCTTGTTGTACCTTCTCCTCCCTAGAATCCAAAAGAGGGTCCACATCACATTTGCTATGAATGGTTTCCTGAACCATATACATGATCCTTTGTCAGATCTGTTGAATAGCCAAATGAATGCCCTGAAAGATGTGACAGTTTCGTTCGAGCCAAATCTGCCAGATGATGCAAGAAGGGCCCAAATTCCAAGCCACCCGAAGGAAGGGGGCCTTGGTCGGAGGTCCGCCCTAACTACTCCAAAACTCCACCAGGGACAATACATGAAAACATGGATGGTTCCAGGCGCTCCACCAACGGTGCCAAATTTCTTTGGCAATGGAGCATTGGAAAAATAAATGAGAAGAGTCATCCTCATTCTTATCTCAAAGGACACAAAAAGAGGGACCCTGAAATCCCCTCTTCCTCACATTATCCCAAGTGAGGCATTTATTACGAGCTACCAACCAAAGAAAGAAGTTACATTTCGGCCAGGCAAATGTTTTCCACACATTTTTCCACCAAGTGACAGGAAGACTCCCATACTTTTGCTTATCAAGAACCTGATAACCATAGGCTACCAAGTAGGTTCCCTTGGGATCAGGGTTCCAAGCCAGAATATATTTACCCCTCAATGAGGAACAGGGCCTCCTCGTAAGAATAAGAGCAAGCACTTCTATGTCCTTGGCCAGTCCCCCCTGGGGCCATTCTTGTGGATCTTTCCACATGTACATCTCCATATTTCCAAAAGACTAGATTTTTTTAAAGTCCTCTACACGAGACCAACCTGCTTCCAAGAAAAAAATGCTTAGGGAACGTAACCTAGGATATTGATTCAAGATAGGAGGGTGGCCATCACAAGAATCCTCTCAAAAAATAGCATTTGATCCCCGATTACAAATCCATAACAAACCCTGCTTGATTAAATTAGCTCCTCTTTTCAGAGTGTCCCAGATAATTGAACCTTTCCCAACCAAGCTGACTCTAGGGATCTCAGCCTCAGGAATACCTCTCAAGTATTTACAAGATAATATTTTATCCCAAATCTGATCTTAAGAGGTACACCATCTCCAATAAAGTTTTTCAGCCAAAGCCTACCCAAAAAGAGTTGTCTGTCGCAACCCAAGGCCTCCCTCTTGCATCGACCTACATATAGAATCCCACCTAACCAAACTCCATTTATATTGATCAAGTTTTCTAGACCATAAAAACTATCTTGACAAAGCATCCATGTCCTTGATGAAGTGAGAGGGAGCTATTTGTACAAAATATCTATAAATGGGTAAAGCTTGAACAACATATTTTAAAAGAAACACTCTACCTGCAGTGGGTAGCCATCTGATAGTCTAGTGATTCACCTTCCTTCTAAACTTATCAAGCATAGACTGCCAAGAAGATCTAGGTAGATGATGAGATGAAATTGGAATACCAAGATAAATTAAGGGGGGAGTCCCAACCTGGAATCTTAGAATGCGAGCAATCCTGGCTTGAATAAGAGGAGGGGTATTGAAGAAGAAAATAGAAGACTTGTCCTCATTAATGAACTGTCTAGAAGCACCAAGATATATGTCAAGAGATTGTCTAATATTTCCAGCTTCCCTGATAGTAGCAACTCCCAACAAAGCAGTATCATCAACAAATTGAAGGTGGCAAAGAGGTGGCAAACTACTATCCCACTTCCACCCCTGAATGAGACCTTGCTTGACTTGAGACTTGAGTAAAATTCCCAACCCTTCCGCCATAATGATAAACAAATAAGGAGATAAAGGATCTCCTTGCCTTAATCCCCTTGAGGCCTCAAACAACTCTGATGGCTCATTATTAACAAGAACAGATAATGAGGAAGAAGAAACACAACTCATCACCCATCTAATCCATTCCTCCTCAAATCCAAAAGCAGCAAGAACTTTCTAAAGAAAGGACCATCTGACCCGATCATAGGCTTTGGCCATGTCCAACTTAATGAACATATTTTTCTCATTAGAAGTTTCCATCGAATGAATAGCTTCTGTAGCAATAACAACCCCATCCAAGATTTTTTGGCAAGTAACAAACCCTCCTTGCTCCTCAGAGATGATTTTTCTCAACCATATCTTTAGCCTCTCAACAATAATTTTTGTGATGATCTTATACACAACATTGCATAGAGCAATAGGCCTGAACATATCCAAGGAATTTGCTCCTTTGTTTTTGTGAATAAGCACCAAAAAGGTAGCATTTAGGACCCTTAGCATCTGTTTGTTCTTTTAGGACTCATGGACCACCTTTAGAAGATCAAATTTGATTAAATCCCAAAACTCCTGATAAAAATTAGTAGGGAATCCATATGGACCTGAAGCTTTTCATTTTTTCATCTTGAATACAACATTTTCCAACTCCTCAAGGGAAATTGGACCCATCAAGTGCTCATTCATCTCTAGAAACAATCGCTGGAATACAGTGTAGAATAAGCTTTTCATTCTCATCATCTGAGAGGGAGTCCTCCTTGAAGAGAGGAAAAATATCTCTTAATCTCTTTTGAAATATCCCTGAAAGAAGAGAGTAGGGCACCCTGAGAATTCACAAAAGAGTAATTTGGTTACTATTACGACGAGCCTTAACTGAGTTATAAAATAAGGCTGTGTTTTTATCCCCTTCTTGAAGCCAATCTACTCGAGATTTTTATTTCCAAAAAGTTTCTTCCCTCAGTTCCCATTCAGCAAGGTCTTTCGCAGCCTCAGATTCCTCAACAAGAAGCTCCTCCATGAATCCCTGATATCTAATCTTCCTTGAAGCTTCTTCCATCCTCATAAGAGCTGCCAGCTTAGCCAAGGAAAGATTCCTAAAATTTAGTCTATTCCATCTCTTTAATTTATGTTTTACAAATTGTAGTTGCTTCATAAAGGAATACATAGCGGTGCCATGAGGAGGTTTGCCAGTGGTCCACCAGCCTCACATGAAATCATGAAGCTTAGGATCACGAAGCCACATAAGTTGAAACTTAAAGGAGAGATTCTTCTTTAGCCCTAACTCCAAAGCAGAGAGTTTGATAGGCCAATGATCAGATCCCCAACCCTCCAAAATAAAAGAACTAACACTTCTGTTATTACCCATCCAATAACTGGATATCAAAAACCTATCCAATCTCTCTGAGATGGAAGCTTCCCCACACATTCTATTGTGCCAAGTAAAGATCCCATTATCTGGATTGATGTCAACCAAGTTTAGGGACTAGATATGAGCACTAAAGACAACAAAAAATGGCTCGAGATGGTCCACCCCACCATGTTTTCTCCTCTAGAAAAGTGATAGAGTTGAAGTCTCCAGCCAAAATCCATGGGTACAAGGGAGCCAAACTTCTCACAAATCAAATGTGCTCCCACAAATTCACTTTACCATTGTAATCAATAGGAGCATACACATTTGTAATTAGGATGGTTTCACCAGATTCATTATCATATCCAACCATCGAAATAGACCATTTGCTGGAAATCCAAGTAAAAGGGGATATCTTAACCGGATCCCATAAACAAGCGATGCCACCAACATATCCACATGCACCAATACATTGGAATTGCCCCCTTATCCACAACTTGGGAGTAATATTGAACATACTATCAGTAGCCAATTTAGTCTCCTGAATAAACACCACATCCGGAGAATGCACATGAACCAAATCACGAACAACTTTTTGTCTGGGGATACTGTTCAACCCCCTTACATTCCATGAGAGGATAATCATTTTTGGGGGTTAGAAAAATGGGAGTCCAATGTTCTCACCAAGCATGATTCCACCAAAGTCTCCCCCATTAAATTAATTTTATCCTGGTCCTTCTTTCGACCCACCTTCATATTCTTTTTCGATTTTTTTTTTCTGCTGTAATCCCAACACTGTAGGAGTTTTGCAGTCCAAGGATGACTACATCAGTGCCTAAGTAGGTGAGGGCATAACTAAATCTGTAGCACTTTCCAAAATATTTTCCCTTATAGGGCTGGTTCCAACCATGTCACCTATACTCAGATCCAAATCCCTTTGTTCTTCATTTAAACCCCCTAGATCTGATTCCTTAAGTTCCACCTCAAGAAGAGACAACTAATTTGGCCCTGTTATATTTGCATCAGGTAGTGACGTTTCAGGTATCTCCATGCATTGATCAAGATCATCTAATATTTCAAAACGGTTGAGTAGAGCATCTTGTTGGCTATCATTAAGGTTTTTTTTTCCCTTCGTCCTCTGTTTCAAGATTTTACCGAAATAAAACCTTCCTTATCCCGTTCTCCTTCCTTTATTGGGGCTTTTCCTTTATCCAAACTTTGTCCAAACCGAGAGGGCCCAGGATTTGAAGCCACATGCGGGACAAACTTAGGGTATTTTCTTTGCAGGTGGCCATATTCACGATAAATCCAACAACGAAATGGAAGAGTTTCATAGTCAAGTTTTTGAACCCATGTAGTCGATCCAAACTGAATTTCAATAGAATCTGGAATAGGATTATTTAAGTCAATTTCAACAAAAATACGAGCAACAAAGATTACCTTTTTATTCATTGTTTGTTGTGACGGTCCAACAGACTTCCCAAGCAGAAGGGCAATCTTATGCAAGATATCAGTTCTCCAAAATTCCAATGGGAGCCATGGAAGATGCACCCATACTGGAACCCGCAATGACCGCTCCTCTGATGGATTGAAACCCACATGCCAGGGTTTAAGAAAGAGTCCCACTTGGTTATAGAAATAAGGACCCCCTTCAAATTCTTTGTTACGATCTGCAATACAAGAGAAAACCACCATAAAATAGTTGTTCGCACTCAGAATCACCTCCACATCACCTTCAGGATTCCAAGTCTTCTTGACCCAAGCCTCCACAAAGGGGAGAGAAATTCGGATGCCCAAAAATTTACCAATAAGGGCATGTTTGGTTAGATACTCCACATCTTCCACCACCGAGTCTGGTTGAACCACTAGAACTGGCCTGGCTTCACATCGTTCCAAACATCCATTGTTCTTTAACAAGCGGTTCTCGACATGCACTAGGAAATCTTGTTCCTTCCAGTATTTTTTAGATGAAAAAACATCACGAGCATGCACTCTCTGTGCCGGACCCGATGCCATCACGACATTCCTCCAATTTTTCATACCTCCTCCGAAAGCTGCTGCCATCCCCGCAGAGCAATTTTTCTTCATCAAACCTTAGCAGAGTAGTTTTTCCTAATATTGATCAGTTATTATTATTATTTTTTAAATTAATTATTTTGTATATTTAATTTCAAAGTATATATATTTTAAAGAAATTATATTTATTTGGTTCGGTGTACACTTTTTTACATATTTTTATTGGTTTGCTATTAATTAACTCAATTATATTTAATATATTATTTTGTTAAAAAAAATTAATGTTTTATAAGTTTATTTATTTATATATTTGAACTTGGTCTCTTAAAAAGAAAGTTTGAAGTTCAAACCTTTATAGTATTTTAAGGAAAATTTTGATTTTTTTATAAAAATATTATTATATATATTGTTTTTGCTAAGATTAATTTTTTCAAAATAACAAAATATTATATACTTTTATTAAGTTAATTACTTTATACTCAATTTGTTTTGAGAAAAATGTAAAAAATTAATTGAAAAAACTCAAATTATACATTTAGTGTTGATAACCTGCCTTTCTTGGCAAGGCTCAAAATGCAATACAACTCTGTTCCTTTGACTGTCCAACTTTTAGAAGTTTTAATCATTGTTGGATGATCCCTAAAGGTGTTCCATTTTCCCTTTCCTTTTGAATCCATAGACTTCATCTTGAGTCTATAAAGCCCTCTTTCTATTCTTATCCTTCCTTTCTTAGTTCTCATATTATAGTTGTTTTTGGAGTTGTGTCCATATATTTGCTTCATTCTCTGCCATCTGAGAGTCCTCTTGGGTTTTAGCCTACATTGTCTCTAAAATTTTCCTAATTAGAGTACCCCAAATTCTTTCCTTTGGTCTAAATTCTTCGTTGAAAATCTTGTTATTACGTTTCAACCAAAGTTACTAGCAAATAGAAAACAAACCAAAATCCCAAGCTATATTCAAGGTCTTTGATTTGAATCTATTAGTCTTCCAATAGTCCTAAAAGTTGTTCTCAATGAGAATGGATCTTTTCGATTGATAAAAAATATTGTACCACAAACTCCAGACTGTTTGGGCATAGGGACACAAAAAAATGAGGTGGCCCATTGTTTCCTCCTCTTGGTGACACATTACACACCAGTTGGGTCCAATAAATCCACGTCTCCTCATGTTATCTCGAGTAATAATATTGTTATGTGCAACCAACCACATAAAGAAATTTATCTTTGGTCATCCTTTGGGTTGCCATAATTGCAACCAAGGAGGCTTTGGACCAATTTGAGTGCTTTGGATAAGCTTTCTATAAAATTTTCCTAATTGGGTATGTCCCCAACCAAATTGATCGGGTCCATTACTCCTTGGCCATTTTTGTTTAATCAAGATTTCTTTCAATTCTCTTTTCTCCTCAGCCCATTATTTCCTTAAATCCTCTGGGACTTGCCACTGACTAAGATTATCCTACAATTTATCTAGAATTTTAAAATAGTGGCTTATGAGATTCCACCCTTTCCTCTGAAAGTTTTCCTTGAGTCCTATTAAGTGGAGGTATTGATCAATTATGGGGGAAATGTTCCCAAGAATCTTCCCACAGTATAGTAGTTTTGCCATCTCCCACTTTCCAGTATAACCCTTCTTTGATAAGTGATGCTCATTTCTTTAGAGCTTTCCAGGTCTCTGATCCCTCTCCTAAAACTAGAAGATGAGGAAGATCTTTTGTATTTTGTGAGGGATAGTATTTAACTTTCAATACTTTACTCCAAAGCTGGTCAAGATGAGTTAGCCATCTCCAATACAACTTGGTTGTTAGAGCTTGGTTGTTTGTCATTTTTGTTCTAATTCCCAAACCTTCAACTTCCTTAGACTTGCAAACTTTATCCGAACTGACTAGTGTCATTGTGTGGTTACCCTACACTCTAGACCAAAGAAAGTGTCTCATCATCTTGTCCAAATATTTTAGGATGCTCTTTGGGGCAGCCAAAATGGAGAATTTATACACCAAAATTGCTTGTAAAACTAATTTAAGCAATGCTACTCTTCCTCCAAAACTTAACCACTTGTAGGTCCAATGCAAAATTTTCGAGTGGATACTATATCTTATTGATTTCCAATATTTATTTTTGAGGCTCTTGTTTTTTAAGTGGATACTCAAATATTTTAAGAGCAATGATGCCTCTAAGAATCTGAGGATGTGGGTTATCCATTCTATTAATTTTTTTATAACATTAAAAAAACCACTATTGATTTTTCTTCATTTAATTGTTGTCTAGTAGTCGCTATGTAGCACTCCAACATTTTTCTAATATTGGTTGCTTCTCTTATTGTTGCTTTTCCCCACATTCCTATGTCATCCACAAATTGGAGATGAGTAATATTTATGTTCCTGCTTATCCTTACCCCTGAAATGGTATTCTTTGCTTTTCTCTTCTGTATGAGTCTTCCCAAGCCCTCCGTAAAAATGATGAACAAAAATGGTGAAAGTGGATCCCCTTGCTGGATTCCTTTGGAAGATTTGAATAGTTGGGATGGATTACCATTAATGAGAATTGAGAAATAAATTGTAGAGATGCATTCCATAATCTATTTTATCCGTTCTTAACTAAAACCAAATTTTTGCGGTATTTGGGCTATAAATTCCCAACTTACTCTATCATATACCTTGGATAAATCTAGCTTAAGGAACATACCTTTGTTTCCCTTTTGGCAAAGCTCATAAATAGTTTCTTGTGCTATCACAACTCCATCCATAATATGTCTACCTTGCACAAATTTTCCTTATTTTGGAGAGATTAACCCTGGTAAGGTTTGTTTCAACCTATTTACCATCAATTTTCTTATGATATTATAAACCACATTGCATAGAGCAATTGGTCTATATTTAGTGAGATTTTCCATATCTCCACATTTCGGTCTGAGAGCCAAAAATGTGTGATTCAATGCTTTAAGGATTCTTCCACTAGTCCTGACTTCTTCTACTACTTAGGTTACATTATTTGCAATTATATCCCAATAGGCTCTATAGAAATCTACTGGAAATCCATCTGGACCTGGGGCCTTTCTTATTTGTATATCAAAAACTTTTTCTTTAACTTCTTCCTCTCTAATATCTCTTAAGAGATCCTCATTTTGTTTCTATGAAATTAACATTGGTATGCTTTCTAAAATTTCCTCTTAGTGTTGAGTGGAAAGGTGAGTATTTGTAGTAAATAAAGTTGAAAAGTATTTATTTGCAGTTTCTTGCATACCTAGGGTAGTAGTTTCCTTGTTTCCATCCCTTGTGGATAAGGCATCAATTTGATTATAGTGATTACGTGATGTGGCTGAGTGATGGAAAAAATTTGTATTCCTGTCTCCCTCTTGTAGCCAGATTATTCTTGCTCGTTGTCTCTAGTAGGCTTCCTATTTCTTGTCTAAATCTTCTTCCTCTTGCATCAAAATACTTTCTTTGTAGATAAGCTCTTCAGTGATAGGTCTTGAGCGGATCCTTTGTGCTATTTCTTGCACTCAAACTAAAATATTTTCTCTCTATTTCTGGAAATCTGTCCAATGAGATTTACTCTTTTTTTAATTTACCTTTGATAAAATTTAATCTAGAGTGAAACTAAAATTGTGTTGTCCCATATTCTTGTTTTCCTTGTTCCCACCACTGTTTCATTAGCTCTGGTAAGTCATTATTCTGGATCCAAAAGGTCTCAAATCTAAAAGGATGATTATTGACCTGAGGCCTTTTTCCTGTGTGGAAAGATACTGGAAAATGGTCAGATGCTAATCGGTTCAAAATTTGTAATTTATAGAGCCAAAGGGTGGAGAATTTATTCCCCACAAGAAACCTATCTAATCTAGATTTGATTATGAATGCTTCTTTTCTCTTATTATTCCATGTGTTGATGCATCTTGGTGGGGGTATGTCAATCAAATCTAGGTACTCTGATTTAGCCAACAATAGCCTATCCTTCTAATTGAGCTGGGTCAAACCTCCTTCTTGATCCTGCACTGACATTTTAGCATTGAGATACCCTCCCACTATCCAAAATTCTTATGAATGGGTTTCCCTCAACTATTGTATGTCTTCCATTGGATTTTTTGAGCTTATACCTCCATCATGCCATAAAAGTTAATTATAATCCAAACCATCCCAGAGTCCCTCTCTGTAAGTTTGGTCATGAGGATTCCTTTGGCTGAAACTAAGTACATCAATTGGAAGTAATTTTTATTCCATAAAGTGGTAATTCCTTCTAAAAATCCTTGAGAGGCTTGGGCCATAAAATCTACCTAACGCAAAATTTTTTTGGCAATATTTTCCATAGCTTCTAAGGAAGTTCTAGTTTCCTGTAGAAAAACCACATATGGGTTGTTTTCTAAAATCATTTTCTCAACAACCAATTGTCTAAGGTGGCTATTTAAACCCCTTACATTCCATGTATTTATAATCATTGAGCATCTGTATTGTAGAAGTTGGCAATGGATTTCACCAATCCAAATTTTCTAATTTGTTCTCCTTGTTGTTGTATTTTGTCCTTATTTTTTTATTTTCACTCTTTTTGAACTTGCATTCTTTGGTCGCTTATCTATTTGGCTGATTCCTAGTGTTGGATTCTCTCTATTTTTCTCTGCCACTCACATAATGATATCTTTTGATGGATTTTGATCTTTTACATGCATTATCACTGCCCCTACCATATCATTTGGTTGAAACATAGATATCCTTGGTGTTTGTTGTTGCTCTTCCCAAGCCCCTAACAAGTCAATTTGTTGGGGCCTAGATGTCTCTTATTCTTGTTGTTGTGTCGTAAGATTTTCTTGACTCTCCCTAGTTTTAAAATTTTTAGCAATTATAATTTGGAAGGGGTTTTTCTCCTGTGGTATGGGGGTGTGCTCTCGATGGATTTGTTGTTCTCCTTCTTGGTGTTGGCCCTTTTCATTGACCGTTTCCATCTCTGAATCCTCTTGACCTTCCATTGGATCATCTAATTTAAGGATTTTATATTTATTAGAAGATGCCCTTCAATCTGGGCATTGGTTCATTTTTCCTGCTTTAGTTGGACTTCGTCGTCTTGCTTGATAATTATTTCTTTGGACTCTCCTTGTTACTATTTAAAACCCTTCATCATTTTATGTTTGTGGGGGAAGGTTTTTAGGATTAGTTTTAGGTTGATGCATCTCCTCTCTCCCTATTTTATGGTAGTTTCTTACCATATGCCCATACTCATGGTAAGCTCTGCACATAAAAGGAATCGATTTATAATCCACTTGTTGCTTCCATGTATTTCTTCCCACTCGTAATTAAATTTTTGTCGAGAGTGGCTTTTCCAAGTCCATATCCACACATATCCTTGCATATGTTGTTGATCCCCCCTCTATTGATTCTCATGATCTTCCTATATATGTGCCCAAGATATTACCAATCATCCCAAGGATATCCTCTCTCCAAAATTCAAGCGGGAGAGCAAAGAGCTTTAGCCATATTGGGGCGACCGATGGCTCCACATGAGGATTGAATGTAGGTCGTCAGGGTTGCATGAATATTGTCAGTCCAATGTCATATGGTCCCCCTTCAAAAGCCTCATTCCTATCTGAAACCAATATAAAATTTGCTACAAAGTACCCATTTGAAAGAAGCAAAATATCAACTTCTCCTTGGGGATCCCAATGTTTCCTTGCCTACTTGTATAAGAAATTATGGGATGGCCTCAACCCCAAAAATTTACAAATCAAAACATGGGTGGATTTGTACATGATGTCTTCTACAATTAATTCTTCTACAATATCAAAGACGAGAATTGAGTCGGGTGCGACTCCTGGGTGACTTTGACGGTGTAGAACCCCCTGTTCATGGTCTCTCAGACCGAGGCGGCTCCACAAGGGGTTTTTCGCTTTAAAAAAAAAAAAAAAGAGTTCATCTATGATTGGAATTGAAAAATTGTATTTAATAGTGATTTTATTCAATGCTAAAAAATCCACACACAATCTTCATGACCCATTTTTTTTACACCAAAAGTATAGGTGATGAATAAGGATCGGTGCTCGAATAAATTACCCTTGCTTTGAGAATTTATTGGACCAACTTTTTATTTTTTGACTCTTGTGCATAGGGATATCTATAAGGGTGTATGTTGTATGGTGGATTGGAACTATTGGATGGTATTATGATGTGTGTACTATGGAGGAACTCCATGAGGTTTATCAAATATGTGATAATATTTATTAAGGATTATTTATAATTCTAGGGATTGATCAATTTTGTCAACTTCTACTCTATGGACTACATTGTGAAATGTTGAATAATAACTCCATGAGTTCCCTTTTTAAGTAATTTCTTCTACAGAACTCTATTCCAAAAGGCTCTATAGAACTCTACTGGAAATCCATCTCGACCTGGGGCCTTTCCTATCTGTATATAAAAAACTGTTTCTTTAACTTCTTCCTCTCTAATATCCCTTAAGATCTCATTTTTTTCTATGAAATTAAGATTGGTATGCTTTCTAAAATTTCCTTTTGGTGCAAAGTGGAAAGGTGAGGATTTACAGTAAATAAAGTTGAAAAGTATTTATTTGCAATTTCTTGCATACCTAGGATAGTAGTTTCCCTATTTCCATCCCTTGTGGATAAGGCATCAATCTGATTATAATGATTACGTGATGTGACTGAGTGATGAAAAAACTTTGTATTCATGTCTCCCTCTTGCAACCAGATTATTCTTGCTCGTTGTCTCCAGTAGGCTTCCTCTTTCTTGTCTAACTCTTCTTCCTCTTGCATAAAAATACTTTCTTTGTGGAGAAGCTCTTTAGAGATAGGTTCTGAGTGGATCCTTTTTGCTATTTCTTGCACTCAAACTAAAATATTTGCTCTTTGTTGCTGGAAATCTGTCCGATGAGATTTACCCCATTTTTTAATTTACCTTTGATAAACTTTAATCTAGAGTGAAGCTGAAATTGTGTTGTCCCATGTTCTTGTTTTCCTTGTTCCCACCACTATTTCATTAGCTTTGGTAAGTCATTATTTTGGAGCCAAAAGGTCTCAAATCTAAAAGGACAATTATTGACCTCAGGCCTTTTTCCTATGTAGATAGATACTGGAAAATGGTCAGATGCTAACTGATTCAAAATTTGTGATTTACAATGTCAAAGGGTGGAGACTTTCTCCCCCACAAGAAACCTATCTAATCTAGATTTTTTTGTGAATGCTCATTTTATCTTATTAGTCCACATGTTGATGCATCTTGGTGGGGGTATGTCAATCAATAGGTACTATGATTGAGCCAACAACAACCTATCCTTATCATTGAGTTGTTTCAAACCTCCTTCTTGATCCTGCACTGACATTTTAGCATTGAGATCCCCTCCCACTATCCAAAAGTCTTCCGAATGGGTTTCCCTCAACTGTTGTATGCCTTCCATTGGATTTTTTGAGCTTATACCTCCATCATGTCATAAAAGTTAATTATAATCCAAACCATCCCAGAGTCCCTCTCCGTAATTTTGGTCATGAGGATTCCTTTGGCTGAAACTAATTCCATCAATTGGAAGCAATTTTTATTTCATAAAGTGGTAATTCCTTCTGAAAATCCTTGAGAGGCTTGGGCCATAAAATCTGCCTACCCCAAACATTTCTTGGCAATATTTTCCATAGATTCTAAGGAATTTTTAGTTTCCTATAGAAAAACCACATCTGGGTCGTTTTCTAAAATTATTTTCTCAACAACCAATTGTCTAGGGTGGCTATTTAAACCCCTTACATTCCATGTGTTTATAATCGTTGAGCATCTGTATTGTAGAAGTTGGCAATGGACTTCACCAATATAAATTCTCTAATTTGTTCTCCTTGTTGTTGTATTTTGTCCATATTTTTTTCTTCCCACCCTTTGTGAACTTGCATTCTTTGGTCACTTCTCTATTTGGCTGATTTCTAGTTTTGGCTTCTCTATGTTTTTCTTTGCCACTCCCATAATAATATCTTTTGATGGATTTTGATCTTGTACATGCACTATCATTGCCTCTACCATATTATTTTTTTGAAACATAGATATCTCGGGTGTTTGTTGTTGCTCTTCCCAAGCCCCTAACAAGTCAATTTTTTGGGACCTAGATGTCTCTAATTTTTATTGTTGTGTCATAATATTATGATTTTATTGACTCTCCCCAATTTTAAAATTTTGAGCAATTATAATTTGGGAGGGGTTTGTCTCATGTGGGATGGGGTGTGCTCTCGATGGATCTGTTGTTCTCCTTCTTGTTGTTGGCCCTTGTCATTGACCAGTTCCACCTCTAAATTATCTTGCCCTTCCATTGTATCATCTAATTTAAGGATTTCATATTTATTAGAAGACGCCCTCCAATCTGGGAGTTGGTTCATTTTTCCTGCTTTAGTTAGATTTCATCCTCTTGCTTGATAATTATTTCTTTGAAATCTCCTTGTTACTATTTAAAACCCTTCATCATTTTCTTTCTATGGAGGAGGGTTTTCAGGATTAGTTTTAGGTTGATGCATCTCCTCTCTCCCTATTATAGGGCAGTTTCTTACCAGATGCCCATACTCATGGCAAGCTCTGCACCTAAAAGGAATCAATTCATAATCCACTTGTTGTTTCCATGTATTTCTTCCCACTTGCAATTCAATTTTTGCTGGGAGTGGATTTTCCAAGTCCATATCCCACTTTCTAGTATAACCCTTCTTTGATAAGTGATTCTCATTTCTTTAGAGCTTTCCAGGTTTTTGATTCCTCTCCTAAAACAAAAAATACGATGAAGATCTTTTGTATTTTGTGAAGGATAGTATTTAATTTTCAATACTTTACTCTAGTGTTGGTAAGGATGAGTTATCCATCTCCAATAAAACTTGGCTGTTAGAGCTTGGTTTTTTATCATTGTTGTTCTAATTCCCAAACCTCCAACTTCATTAGGCTTGCAAACTTTGTCCCAACTAACTAGTTCCATTGCGTGGTTACCCTACACTCCAGACCAAAGAAAGTATCTCATCATCTTGTCCAAATATTTTAGAATGCTCTTTGGGGCAACTAATATGGAGAATTTATACACCAAAGTTGCTTGTAAAATTGATTTAAGAAATTTTAATCTTCCTCCAAAACTTAACCACCAGTAGGTCCAATGCAAAATTTTCGAGTGGATTATGTCTCTTTTTTATTTCCAATTTTTATTTTTGAGGCTCTTTTCTGTTAAGGGGATACCTAAATATTCTAAGGGCAGTGATGCCTCTGAGAATCTAAGGATGTGGTTTATCCATTCTCTTAATTTTTTTATCACATTAAAAAAAACCACTATCGATTTTTCTTCATTTAGTAGTTGTCTAGTAGTCGCTATGTAGTACTCAAACATTTTTATGATATTGGTTGCTTCTCTTATTGTTGCTTTCCCCCATATTCCTATGTCATCCACAAATTGGAGGTGAGTAATATTTATGTTCCTGCTTATCCTTACCCCTGAAATGGTATTCTCTACTTTTCTCTTCTATATGAGTCTTCCCAAGCCCTTTGTAAAAATGATGAACAAAAATGGTGAAAGTGGATCCCCTTGCCGGATTCCTTTGGAATCTTTGAATAGTTGGGATGGATTACCATTCATGAGCATTGAGAAAGAAATTGTAGAGATGCATTCCATAATCTATTTTATCCGTTCTTCAATAAAACTAAATTTTTGCAGTATTTGGGCTAAAAATTCCCAACTTACTCTATCATAAACCTTGGATAAATCTAGCTTAAGAAACATACCTTTGTTTTCCTTTTGGAAAAGCTCGTAAATAGTTTCTTGTGCTATCACAACTCCATCCATAATGTGTCTACCTATTGGAACTGATTCTTGCATCCGTAGGATTTTGATTGTCGTGCTACAAGAATCCGTTTGAAACAAATGAGCTATTATAGGCTCTGGTCAACCTACCTCATGTTTTGTTAAACACAAATATTACTAAGGGAAAACTACAAAACGGGTAAGGAAAACCTAGCGGTAAGCTTATGATTAAAAATCTAATTAAATGCTCCAGATTTATATTATACTATATGTATTAAAATGACCAAGCATGAAAACAACCATTTGTTATGCCTTATGTAGACCGGTGCCAAGATTCATTGGGTTGTTATAGCAATTTAACAACAATACTATCATGAATAGAAAGAAGGGGAAAAGAGAAATTTGCATTCTTAATCTTATTCGAATATCGTAATAAAACCAAGATTTAACCAACGAGAGAAACATTTATAATGCATTCAAATAATGTAACCCATTATACAGTGACACACAATACTAAGACAAAGAAATGATAGGAATAAAACTCAGAATTGTATTGATTTATGAAATATTACATGTAGAGTGGGCAGGATGCCTTTAAACTCTATTTTTCTCAATAGAATACATCAATACAACGAATAAGACTCTGTTCAAATGATGTAACGGGTCTCTCCTACTCTCCTTATTTCAATCGATAACAGAAGAGTCTCTGAATCCTAGGCTCAATAAGACTGGAAATATTCTCAACTTCTTGAACGCTTTCCTATCATACGATCCTACACAACAAGGGGAGGAAGAAAGAATGAATAAAATAAAATAGACACAAAAAGGAAATACAACAACACAACTACCAGACACTCAAGTATACCTCTTAGCAAAAATGTTATTCTCTAATTACTTGATGTAGAATCCAGACCTGTCTGCTTCCTTTTATAGCTGCTGGTTCTTGATTCTATAATTCTTGGTTGAATTCTGGCCCCCCACTTGTCAGCATCTGATTAGAATTCAAAATTTATACAGTTGGCTTCCACTTCTCTTATTTCATTGGTTGTGTCTTTTACCTTTGAATTTTTCAAAAGTGTCTTCAGTTTATTCGGTGATGGTGGTGTTTGGTGAACCTATTTCTTTCTCTGTACTTGTTTTTTCTTCAACTGCTTCTTTCATTGTCTCAGGGACTTTTTTTGTTACTAAAGGTTCTTGTTGTGAGGAGCTAGCTCCCAGCTGTTGACCTTGAATTTTAACTTCTTTCCCTTTTTGTATTGTATGTAGTCTTATTATTTGTTCAGATATTAACTTCCAAACTCCTGTATCAAAGGTGGTTGCAATCCTTAACATATTCATTTCCTACAATATTCTATTTTTTTGGATAGTGATAGTGGGCCCATTTATTTTATATTGAAACAAAAACATCTCTACAGTATTTACCATGAGAGTAGTCTGCTTAATCATCTTTGCCTCATCACCATGTTCACATTCGAATCTCTCAATGGTTTGAAGCAATGCTTCTTATATATCCAAGACCTCTGAGCATTGGTCTAAGGATAAACCGATGTCTGCAATTTTTTCCATTGCATCATTTATCATTTTATTCATCTCATCTACCACATTAATCCACATTCCTCGGTTTGCTCCAAATAGGGCTGCTTTGAAGAACTCGAATCCAAGATGAATTTTGCTACCATCATTTATTACCACTTCTTGCCCCTGCATTTCCTCAAAATGGTCCCCTATAAAATCCAAGGTAGGGCGGATGGTTTCAAAATATCTTTCTCTTTCCTGCAATAATGTTAGTATCTCGTGAGCAGTTACTTGGATTCCTCTCATTTGTCCAAACATCTCGAAAAAACCTTTGGCATGGGTTCTTGTTCTTTTTGGCATATCCTTCTTCATAGTTTTCAGATAATAAACATGATCTTGGACTTTTATTGTTGGGGGTGGCTGTGCACTTGAAGTGTCATTTTGAATCAATGCTTCATGTTGCCTACTTATCACTGCTTTTAATTTTGCCCTAGGCTTTAATTGTCTTGAAATTTTTTTCTATATCAACGTCTTTCCCCAGTACTGATGAACTTCATGTTTCCTCATTAGCATTGAAAACTAGTGGGTCTTGTAGAGGAGGGAGATTAATCTCAGCAATATCTGAAACAGTTGTCCTCAATTCTGCTCTTTCTAAAAATTGTTATTCTATATTTCCCATCATTGCCACTAACTGCAATTCTTGTTCATATGTAGAAGTGAAGGCGGTCTGCTCATCTGTTCTTTCCAAAACAACCTTAGCAACAGGTAAATACAATCTTGGCTTCTTTTCTTCTACAGGAGTTATTTCCATTTGACTCTTTACTAAGTAGCTTAGAAAAAGGCCACCCAACCCACCAGTTCTCCTAGGATTCATTTGTATCACTGATGGGATTTTGATCTTCCATCCCTTTATGTTTATAGATTTAGGGAAGACCATGGGTGCCAATTTCTTCACATTGGTTACAGCTAATACATTATCAAAAACGAGAACTACAACTTGAGAGAATGAAGTTACCATTTCTTTGCCTTTGTCTGTACAGGTTTGTTGACGAACCTATTTCGGTGCTGCTTCTATTCTGAGTTGATTATTCATAGTGGGCCTAACCTGTTGTTCTATTACATCAACAATTCTAACGGTGACCTCCATCAATTCAATGTCCTTCTCCTCTATCAATTCCAGCAAGGGGTCTTCTTTGATTGTTGGGTTTGTCCTTGGTAAAACATATGCTACTGCATCCACTAAAACTTCTCTAAGCCTTCTTAGTTCTATCGGGTAGTCATAACCTTCATAAACCTATGTGCTACCTCTTTTTCTAGAGGGAAATTATCCCATACTACCTGCAAATCTAACCTTGCTCTATAGCTTCCAACAAGCTTTCTTCAAAAGCATATTCTCGGTGCCGTATTCGAGCATACTCCCTTTTTTCCATAATTTTGTTGTATGTTCCCTTTGGGTCATAAAATCTCCAAGATACTTCATCGAATCCCATGTTGTCCAATTCGAACATTCCTTTGAGTAGGGAAGGATATCCAACAAATACATAATCCCCAAAACGACAGGGAAAATCGAGCCAGGGGACCTTGCCATGCTTCTTAACCAGTATCATTTTAGCCTCTTTTGCTACCTGTCTACATAATTCTAAGGCTGCTATGGACAATGGGCAGTACTGGGGTAACACCTTAGGAGGGATTTTAGCTCCATATAATCTGATGTAAGTAAAACCCTCTGTGAAGAAGAAATATCCTATTTTCTTTTCTTTAATGAAGGCTCTTACCCCTGGCCCTAATCTCTCTAGAACTAACCCAGTTAAGGCCCAATGGATTTCTACCAGGAAACAATCACAAAACCAACCCATGTGAGTTCGTCCTTCATGAAGTCTCCAAAAGCTATTCTGAACATAGGGGATATTGATGGATTTTACTTCTTCCCCAAATTGTATCGCTATTAAGTGAATGAGAAATGAATACTGTGAAAAGTGAGGCATCTCCTACCTTTGTTTAAAAATTGCTCTTCTTAGTTCTACCATTTCTCTATGTATTTGGGTGCTTAATTCCAGTTCCTAGACTTATATTGGAGTATTATATCCTCTATTACATTGTGCATCTAAATACAAAACTCTTTTTGTTATTCTATTCATATCTTGTACTCCTAATACTATGTTTATCATGTCATAGAAGTCTTGTACCCAGGGTTTAAAATCATTTTTGTTAATGGGGAGTTATTTCTCTATTGTTGCATGTGTATCGAACAATTTTCTAAAAAAAATCATATCAGTAAACATACGAGATTGGTGTTCGATTACCTGGTGTACCAGATACATGGTATAATTCATCAATTTGAAAACCTCCTGGATATGTTCAACTTTGATGCTAAACAACGACCTATTCTTATGATCTCGAAAGGTCCTTATTCTTTCGTTGTATGCTACTGCCATCCAAGACATCAAGTCTGAGGAGAAGTGCACTTTCGGCCATATCAACTTCCCAAGGTTATTGTTTCATCTGTTGTCTCTAGGAAAACCCTTATAATGTAACCTATGAGCTTTATGGAATAAATCCGCCATTATCCATGGGGTCCTATTATCGCCTTCCATAACTTGGGTGAAACTCTTAATATAGGCATTGTCGATCTCGTACAGTTGAGTCGGGTTGGGTTTTTTATTTGCCCCACATTTTTGGGTAAACTCATACATAGTGGTACCAGGAACAGGTGGCCCAAAGATCACAAAGTAGGGTGACCTATCTGTGATAAATTTCATGGCTTCTCGTGTATCTTATGGCATAAAAACATCTCCCCATGATGCCATTGCTCTTGCGACTGTTGGTCAAGTTCTTCTTGAGTTCTCAAAGTTTGAATACTCTCTTCTCTCTGTGCCTCTGATGTATCAACTTTAATTCTTGGATTACCAAGATAGTGGCCTTGAATGGTTTCATAAGTTTATATACAAGGTGGTGGAGTGAGCTTTATAAATTCACACATTTCGTCATCGACCCGATGCCACCAATTGTTGTTTAAAATTGGCCAACGAAATTATGCCAACTCATCCTTTTTTGGAATTTAGTGTTTTATGATGGGTAATGTCCATTATCTTACATGCCTTGGGCTCCTTTGATTCGTGTGCCTGTAATCATTTAAGCCTTCTATTCATTCGTCAATGGGGACCTTTTAATCTGACATGGAACTGGTATGTGTGGCGGGGATAGTGTCCTTTTTAACCTCGTTCCACCTTGAATCCGAGTGATAACTAAATCTTTAGGATCAATTATGTTTCCTTCAGGTTTTTTTGTGACATTCAGAGTTTGGTGCGAGTGTCAATTTTTATTATCTTTGAGTTCCCTTTTTCCTTAAGTCAACCATCATTAATCATAACCGTCGAATCTAAGTGATTGGTTTTGCTCTTGAAACATCGATTGATGCACTGTCGTCCAATCTTGATAAGGTTTTTAGCGCGACTGTTGATATTTCGAGACCTGCACGATAGTTAATGTATCTGGTTGCATATAAAAACTTGAAACAATGCGGTTTATTGGTCCTTGTTTAATCATGATTATCCAATGTTAATCCTCATATTTTTAAACCTTAACAACTCGTATTAAGCGATGGTAACATATAATATGTTTACTATCCTTTTGTGATCATCGTTAGATCTTACTTGGTGTGGGACGCGATCGTTGGATCATACATATGCACATAGTTCTTAACAAATGGGAAAAACCATGCGTACCTTGGACTAATTTTATCAATCATTTGTAATATAATGCTTAGGCTAACCTTCGATTGTTTTTCTGTATGCACATTGTTGTATCTAAGGAGGAATGAACGTCATCATCCGATTTAAATGTCTTCATTTAGCTTTGGATCTTTTGCCGCCACCACAGGCCTTCGCATCCGTTGATTCTCGGATTAGTTTGGGTGTTGTCGTTAGATTGTTCATAAGATGCACACTATATAGCCAATGTTAAAACTTTTGATTTTATATTAATCACGATTAAGCCAAAAAGGGGGAAATAAACCAACTTATTAAAGCCTTGCTAAAGCACAATTAATTGTCTTTACCTTTGCCTTTCTCTTACCGTTCGTGGTTTCGACGCGGTCGTCGAATCTGAGTGGAGATAAGCGCAACCGTCATATTTAATCAACCTGTGAGTTAGTTTACCCAAGGGTGCATAATATTAATCCTGATTAAGCCAAAATGGGAATGATTATCCAATGTTTTAGACCCTTGCTAATGATATGATTAAATTTTAATTAATCTTTCGAAATATTAAAAACTTTAATATATCTTCTATGAGCACGCCATTGTTAGATCGATTATTGTTTGAGCGTAGCCGTTAGATCCTCTTAATTATCCCGATGATTAGTCCAAAGAGGGCACATTATCTTAATATAAATTTTAAAGTTTGTTTTAATTGAAGCAATCACAACCGTTTATCTAGGCTTTGATTGGTGCGATCGTTTGATCTGTTGGACTTGCTCAGATTTTAACTCAACTATTTGACCCATGAAGACTTTATTTAAACCTTTGAATTTTTGGAAATTGCATGGTCGTCGGATCTATTTTAGATTAATCGGAGATGCTCGATTTTTAAACTTTAGGTTAAACCTCATTGAACCTTTGACTTATCTTTTGGATTTATTCATGAGAACGTATTCGTCGGATATTTTTTTAGACGATGTGCTACCGTCCGATTAATCCTAAGGTGTGATCGTTTTACTTTTGACCTGCTTTGACTTGTTTGGTTTATCTCTTGGTCAATTTTATTAATGCGTTGTCGTCCGATTTTTTTTGGATCGAGCACGGCCCTTGGATTAAATCTGAGGTGCTCGCTTGTTAGCTTAGTGGGGTACATACCTTTAGGTTTTAATCAATATTTGCTTCAGACCTAAGTTTTAGGATCTTGAGACCATGGCAAAATTTTAACCGACTTTATGATTTGAGGATTTTTATTAATCGGTTTAGGCCTAAGGGGGTTTTTTAATTGAATGTTGGATTTCGGCTTAGGGATTTAATTGAAAATTTTTGCCCTTTTCACCTTGAGGATATTCGATTAATCGAAAGAGGTATACCTTACAAACAACCAAGGTTTAGACATCATTTAACCAAATGAAAAATTAAATTACTCACCACAACTCAAACAGTGACCAGCATCATTATCAATTTGATTAAAACCAAAAATTTAAATTTGGGGGTTTCAAAGTTGAGTCAAATTTGGCTCCAACATAGGCTCTGACTGGGATAAGGTGCTGAAAACTTGAGGCTCTTGAGAATTCCAAAATATCTCGATTTTATTTACAAAATAAATTAAACAAGAATAAAACTTTGAACTGCTAAGTAAAGCTTGAATTGTATAAAATAAAACTTTTTCTTCCTCTTTTCTTTCTTTTCTTCATCATTTTTTTTTTTTTATATACTAAAAAACGGTATGAACAACATGATATCAAAGCAAGTAGAGTATGAAAAACTGTAGATCCCTTTTCATTCAATTTGGAAACAAAGGTTATAAATTTTAGAAATCAATGAGTTTTATTTTGAAATATTGTAATGCTTATTTTAGCTAAGTCATAAGATATGATTACACAGATTTTGTGACAGCCGTTTGTTTCATCATATTTTTACCCATGTGTGTGTTTGTGCATTCTTTTTTGGATTTATAAATCTTTCATAACTTTACCATATCTGACCAAAATAGCCAAGCCTAATATGTGATTTCACTCTAAAAAAAAATTCACCATTCTGCAGGGGGGCTCCATTGCTAGTCAGGCTTCTATAGCCTCAATGGAGTTGCTTCTAATCCCATCTTAGTTTTACCCTATTTCCAGTAAAGCGTCTATAGCTCCAGTAGATTTTTTCCAAGATATCTTAGGCAGTGACTCAATTTTACTTTATTTTTTATTTTTATTTCTCGTGAGAGAAGTGTTTGGATATATAAGCAAATTGTGCAATAAGTATGCCTGAGTTGAGGATTAGTTTCTAGCTATAAAAGATGAGTGTAATGATTTTTGGCTCAACTACCCTCTCAAAGATAACTCAGTTATTTGAACCTTTGAAGTCACCTTAAGTATCATTTGTAATGTGAAGCTTGACATGAGGTTTCAATCAGCTTTGTTTTCTATCTGTTTTATATCCTATAAAATAACTATTGCATAAACACTAATATCTAACATAATTGTAAACCTCATCAACATCTAAAATAAATCGCCTTTTTTCTTATTGTCTTTGGTAGAATAAACAGTTAGATATACGCATCAAATTAAGATATCATGTGTACAGTAAACTCAAAATTATTCAAGAACAAAAGGGAAGCTTAACTACTAAACAAAATTCACCACTCTGTTTTTGGATTTTTTTTTTGTAAAGTACACCTTCAACAGGGATTGTACATTTTGAGGTGTTGGCCATTAATAGGGATAGCCATTATTTCTCCTTGTAAAGTCTGTAGCTTGTAAGTGTTCTGATTTATAACATGGGCAATTTGGTATGGGCCAATCCATTTAGGTTCAAACTTACCCTTTTCACCATGCTTATCATTTTTAGGATCCCAATAGATGACTATATCTCCTTGAGAAAAAAGAGTACCCTTGGATTTCTTATTAAACAAATTTACAATTTTTTGGGTTTGTTCCATCATTCTATTGAGGGTCTCTCTTCTTTGTTCTTCTAACAAGACAATTTGGTCAAGCCTTCTCTGAATGGGATCAGGGTTTTCATGATCTTGCAATAAAAGGAAAAGAGCCATTTTTTCCATTTTTGGGGGCAATAGGGTTTTTTCTCCATAAACCATATCATAGGGGGTTCTTCCTGTATTTCTTTTAACAGATAACCTATCAGCCCATAAAGCAAATTTAAGTTCATTGTCCCATCCCCTTTTGTTTTACCTAATGACCTTTTTATTCTTGTTATTACATTTTTATTTGATGACTCAGCTAGACCATTTCCTTGGGCATAATAATTAGTAGAATGAGATAATTCAATTCCATATTCAGCACAAAATTCTACCATTTCATACGAGGCTTGACATGATGTTTCAATCAACTTTGTTTTCTATCTGTTTTATCTCATATCAAACAACTATTGCATAAACACTCCTTTTTGACAGAATTGTAAACCTCATCAACATCTAAAATAAATTCCCCTTTTTTCCTTATTGTCTTTGGTGGAATAAACAGTTAGATATACTCATCAAACTAAGATATCATGTGTATAGTAAACTCAAAATTATTCAAGAACAAAAGGGAAGCTTAACTAATAAACAAAATTCACCACTCTTTTTTTGGATTTTTGTTTTTCTATTTTTATTTTTTTTTAAAGTACACCTTCAACAGGGATTGTACATTTTGAGGTGTTGGCCATTAATAGGGATAGCCATTATTTCTCCCTGCAAAGTCTGTAGCTTGTAAGTATTCTGACTGATAACATGGGCAATTTGGTATGGGCCAATCCATTTAGGTTCAAACTTACCCTTTTCACCATGCTTATCATTTTTAGGATCCCAATAGATGACTATATCTCCTTGAGAAAAAGGAGTACCCTTGGCTTTCTTATTAAACAATTTTACAATTTTCTGGGTTTGTTCCATCATTCTATTGAGGGTCTCTCTTCTTTGTTCTTCTAACAAGACAATTTGGTCAAGCCTTCTCTGAATGGGATCAGGGTTTTCATGATCTTGCAATAAAAGGGAAAGTGCCATTTTTTCCATTTTTGGGGGCAGTAGGGGTTTTTCTCCATAAACCATCTCATAGGGGGTTCTTCCTGTATTTATTTTAATAGACAACCTATCAGCCCATAAAGAAAATTTGAGTTCACTGTCCCATCCCCTTTTGTTTTTGCCTAATGACCTTTTTATTCTTGTTATTACATTTTTATTTGATGACTCAACTAAACCATTTCCTTGGGGGTAATAATTGGCAGAATGAGATAATTCAATTCCATATTCAACACAAAATTCTACCATTTCATATGACACAAAATATTGAGCATTATCAGTTACAAGCTTTTTAGGAACTCCATACCTGGTCAAGATGTTTTCTTCTATGAATCTGATGACTGCAGTAGTTGTAGATGTTCTCAAAGGTGCAACTTCCACCCACTTTGTGAAGTAATATGTTGCAGTTATGATCCACTTATGTTGGCCAGATGAATTAGGCTTGATCTCTCCAATCAGGTCAATACCCCATTGAGAAAAAGGTGCTTCAATAATTACTGGCTTGAGGGGCATGGTTGGTAGATGCTTTTTCTCTGTAAAAACTTGGCAGTTATGACAATTCCTAACATATTTATATACATCCTTAAAAAGGGATGGCCAATAATATCCTGCTCTCATGATTTTATTAGTTGTAGCTCTTGGAGCAAAGTGTCCTCCATAGAAACCATTATGAAATTCATTAATTATTTCTGGGACTTCTCTTTCATATAAGCAGACTAATAATACTCCATCAGGATGTTTCCAATATAATACTCCATTTTGTATATAATACTTTTGAGCTTGAAGTTTGACTGACCTCATTCTGTTTATTGTCATATCTCTGGGAAAAGACAGTGTTTGTAAGTATGACAATATTTCTTCATACCATTTACATTCTTCATTTTTTATTCTTCTGTCATCATATGTCTGATCTATGGTGAGAATATTTTCAGATCCTGCTTCTTCTTTGTTAGCCAACAGTTTAGCTAAACCCTGCCCTTTGACTGTTTTAACTATTTTGAATTCAACATCGTATTGCAAAAGTTTTACCATCCATCTTGTTGGTCTTCCTAATGGCTCTGATTGAGAAAAGATATCTTTTATTGCTATAAAGGGAATACAACGAGTAAACTTTGTTTAAGCCAAATATACCTTTGAAGTGTTCTAAGGATTGGATGACTTGCATAGGCATGTTTTTCCAATAGGGTGTATTTAAGATTTGCTCCTTTTAGTCCTGAGCTCATAAAGGCTATTGGCCTTTCATTATTTTCATTATCTTTCTGTGAAAGGACTGCAACAATAGAGTGTTCAGAAGCATATGAATAGATATTAAAATCCTTTGCATAATCAGGGCAACTTAAAGCTAGAGTGGTTGATATGGCTTCTTTAATCTTGTTAAATGTTTCCATATTTTCTAATGTCCATTTTATTTCTCCAGTTTTCTTCACCATATCATTTATGGGTTTGGTCATTTCTACAAAATTTGGGACAAATCTTCTGATAAAATTTATTTTGCCAAAGAATGACCTTACCCCTTTTAGATTCTTGGGTGGGGGAATTTTAGAAATGGCTTCTATCCTTTCTGGATCAATGCTTATCCCCTTTTCTGAAACTATATGACCTAGCAATTTTCCTTGTGTAGTTCCGAATATGCATTTTTTTGGATTTAGAGAAATTCCAAATTCCTTGCACCGGGAAAAAATGCAGTCAAATGTTCTAGATGATCTTCTGGATTTTTAGAAAAAACTGTGATATCATCTAAGTACACTACTACAATTTTGAACATTAATCCTTTGAAAGCAAAGTCCATCGCTCTCTGGAAAGTAGCACCTGCATTCATCAATCCAAAAGGTATTCTTAAATATTCAAATGTGCCCTAGGGTGTGGTGAATGCTGCCTTGTGTCTATCTTCTGGATTTATCAGAATTTGATTGTACCCTAAAAATCCATCTAACGGGGACAATCTAGTTGAACCTACTACTGCTTGCAGCAGTTGTTCCATGTTAGGCAATGGGTAATTGTCTTTTAGTGAGCTCTTGTTTAAATTTCTAAAATCCACGCATAGTCTAATGTCCCCATTCTTTTTCCTAACTGGTACTAAGTTGGATATCCAGGAGGAAAATCTGACTTTTCTTATTATCTTGGAGTCCAACAATTTTTGAACCTCTTTTTGCATTATTGGGTGCAGAGTTGGATTGTACTTTCTCTGTTTTTGTCTAAATGGCTTGGCCTCTTCTTTCAAGGGTATTATATGTGTCATCACATCCATTTTGAAAGTTTTGAGATCTTCATAAGTCCAAGCAAAATGTTCTTTGTTATTTTTTAGGAAACTGATATATCCAACTTTTTCTTTAGCAGGTAATGCCATGTCTACTTTCACTATTCTAGGTTCTTTCATTGAGCCAATATTAATATCCTCGGATATCACTTCTCTACGTATAGGTTTATAGGCTTTGTCAAAATCATCAAATAGGCTTTCAAGAGACACCAATCCTTTGGGTATTCTATTAGTTTTCAACTGGATTACTTCTACTTGTTCTCCTATTTGATCTTTTAGCTTTTCTTCATATTTTTCATCATAGATGACATCTGCATACTGATTTTGCAAAGTCATAAAATCCTTAATATCTATATCATCTTGAAAGACCTGAAGATAGACTATGTTATCTAGCACAGAAGGTTTATAGACTGAGATAGTTGGAAATCTATCCATATATTCTGTAGTTATCTCTGGGTGATCTAGACCTGAGGCATTCACAGCTAAGAGATCCGCAACATGATTTTGTTCTCTAGGAATATATGAAATATTGAAAGCCAAAAATTTATCAATTTCTTCTAGTACTGCATTTCTATATTGCTTAAGTCTAGGATGCTTGGTCTGATATTTACCTTTAATTTGTAGTATAATAAGTTCTGCATCCCCTATTATAGTTAAGTAGTTAATACCTAACTCTTTTGCTTTCCTTAGCCCTAATAGTAAAGCTTCATACTCAGCTACATTGTTTGTGCAAGGAAATTGCAATCTGTAAGGGATACTAAGGTAGTTTCCTTTAATATCAATCAAATTTACACTTGCACCTGCTCCAGATTGGGATTTAGCCCCATCAAATGACATGGTCCACATTTCTTGGGTTAATACTCGATTTGATTCAGCATCGAGTTATTCTCATATCTTCTGGATCCATGTTCTTTGCATCTGGTACTTCCATCAAGAATGGGTTGTGCCATATTGAATAGACTCCCATCCCTTTTTCTTCCATAGAGTTAACTAAGTTAATCATGGTTTCATCTGTTTGAATTAACTCTACGAAGTGTTTGTTGAATGGTTCCCTTCTCAAAATTATATTCTCCTTATCTGATATGGGGATGGTAGCATAAGACCAGTCTAGTTGTATTGATCCCCCTAGTTGTTCTGCCCAATGCCTACTGAGTAAAAGTGAGAAGAATGGGTCAACATCAACTACTGCTACATCCATGACAATGCCCTTTTTGGGGTGTTGGTCTAGGAAAACTAATAATCCAGTTATCACCCCTACATAGGGAATTTGTCTACTATCCATTACAAAAATAGGAGCAGAATCTCTAGTACATATTAATCCCATTTGGTCAGCTATTAGCTTAGGCATGATATTATGTGAAGCTCCACTATCGAGCATGCAATTATGAATCACATATCTTTCCCCTTCATCTGAATTATATCTTAATGACACGTAGAAGGGTCGACGAGAAGATGGTGATCTTGTATCATGTTGATTTTGTCTAGCAACATGACAAGTAGGGTCTTCTTTCTGCTCTACTAATCCAAAAGCTCTGCATACTTGTTCTCTGTATGTTTGAACTTTCATAAGTTCACCAAATGTGATATTAACTTTTTGCTTACTGAGTTTCGACCCAGCATCAAATTCTATCTTCTTTATATCCAATGGTTTATTACTTTCTTCTTTGGGAACTTCTTCCATTGATTCTATTACCTCAGGAGTAATTTTGTTAGGGTTCCTATCAGTTTTCTCTTTACTGATATTTTTATTGGTGAAAGTTTATCTTCTTGTTTCATTTGTAGATAATTTCTCTATTCTTTCAGGGACTGTTCTATTCCTCAAATTTAAAACATGGGTTGCCTCTAATTCTTCAACCTCTTGAGCAGTGGGAATCAATTTCCCTTGCTTCATATTATCATATCTTGACTCATGTGATTTCTGCAAGATTTTAGTTCCTTCAGTTACTAAGATCTGAGGATGATGATTTGAAGCATATTTATCCATGTCTTCTTCAAACAACCTTTCTCTGGATTCATCTTCAATGGACCAACATGCATTGATTCTTATATCCTCTTCTGATTCTGCATGCATATCTACATTACGTTGATCACTTAGGTGTATTCCACATGCATCAAGGTTATGGGGTGCATCACAAGTAGAGAAAAAATAAGGAAAACCTTCAGCTACATTGGCAGATGGCATTGGGTTAGGGACATTGTTCTGATCCCTATCAGAATCTCTGTTTTTCTAGTTGTTATTCCCATTACCCCTATTCCTATTCCCTTCTTCAAAACCATTGTTGTTTCCCCAATTCTTGTTGTAATTTTTCTTAAAGGGGGACGGTTGTCAACATGTGGTCGCTTTGTCTATGAAGATTCACCATTATTTCCATTTCTTTCAATTCTTGCTAACCTGTTACTCATGTTGTTGAACATTTCTGTCATTTGACTAGTCAACTTCTCCACAGGATCAATTTCAGTTCTTCTTTGTATATCAAAAGCCACTCTCTTAGGTTTTCTCTCAGGCATGTTAACCTCTAAAGAATAAGGCTTCATCTTACCACTATCAAGCATATTTCTTTCTATATCCATTGCTTTTTCCATACAACCATCAATGGTAGTGGCTTGTTCTTGCCTTAATTCATAGTTAAACTCTCCTTGAAAAGCATTCTTATAAAAACAAATAGATTGAATATCACTAGGCCTGAGGTTGGCAGGGATTTTGTTTCTTGTTTTTGAAAATCTTCTATTAAAATCACTAACAACCTCATTTTCTTTCTTCTTCATAGTGGCTAGCTCAGTTAACAATGATTGTTCATTTTTCCTTTCACCATACTTCTTTAGGAACACCTCTTCCATTTTGGTGAAGTCTGGGATATCATTGTTAGGAAGGGAATTAAACCATTCTCTAGCATCTTTTTCTAAAGTCTGTAGAAATAGTCTTAATACTACATCTTCATGTTCAACTTCCAGACTATCCATTGCATATAAGAAACTTTTGATATGATCCTCTCCAATTACTGCACTATTTCCTAAAAACTTAGGGAGGTATTTGTGAGATTTACTGGGTAAGGCATTTAAATTTATTAGTAATACAAAAGGCCTATATCTGTTAGTTCTCCACAAATGAACATTACCCTGAGCCATTGCTACTGTAGAATTTAATTTCATAGAAGAGCTACCTACGGTGGTATGGGTCTGGGTAGTTTGAATGTAGATTGATTATCTACTATAGTATTATTGTATGATGAGAACAATTACATATATCTTCTACAACAGGATTTAAACGTTCATCAACAGTAATATCAGTAGTAATAATATTCTAATTTTTCTTCACGTACCTTTTACCACTAGAATTTAATCTACTATTATAAACAGTATTCTTAAAAAGTGGAGATTTTTTGGGTATGTATAAATACCTCTGGATTCTTGAGTTCTAGAAATAGCTCCTTACCACTTCTCCTGGTGTTCGCCAACACGTTCTGTTCTCTCCTTTTTTATTTTTTTCTTTTGGGTTTGTCCAGTAGAGTCGCCAGCACTAGGGTGCAGAAATAACAGAGTATACTCTTATCAAGAATGCTTGATATTATCTCTCATCCTCACAGGAGTGGGTTCTTGGGGAAATTCAAGAAAATCAAGAAAGAGAATTCAAGAAAATCAAGAAACGGGAATTGGGCAAAATAAAGAACGTAAAAATAGTGAAAATTAAAACAAACGTTCTTTATTCGAACTGGCCACCCATTGTTTAAAAATAATATCGTTCGGTAAACAAACTTAAGATGATATGATCTTAACATATAAGTTCATCCTCGAAAATGATGCCAAAAAATTGTTGGAACCGATTCTAGCATCCGTAGGATTTTGATTGTCATGCTACAAGAATCCGTTTGAAACCAACGAGCTATTACAGGCTCTGGTCGACCTGCCTCATGTTCTGTTAAACACAAATATTGCTAAGGGAAAACTACAGAATGGGTAAGGAAACCCCAACGGTAATTCTATGATTAAAACTCTAATTACACGCTCTAGATTTATATTATACTATATGTATTAAAATGACCAAGCATGAAAACAACCATTTGTTATGCCTTATGTAGACCGGTGCCTAGATTCATTGGGTTGTTATAGCAATTTAACAACAATACTATCATGAACAGAAAGAAGGGGAAGAGAAAAATTGGTGTTCTTAATCTTATTCGAATATCGTAATAAAACCAAGAGTTAACCAATGAGAGAAACATATATAATGCATTCAAATAATGTAACCCATTATACAGTGACACACAATACCAAGACAAAGAAATGATAGGAATAAAACTCAGAATTGTATTGATTTATGAAATATTACATGCAGAGTGGGCAGGATGCCTTTAAACTCTATTTTTCTCAATAGAATACATCAATACAATGAAGAAGACTCTGTTCAAATGATGTAACAGGTCTCTCCTACTCTCCTTATTTCAATATGATAATAGAAGAGTCTCTGAATCCTAGGCTCAATAAGACTGGAAATATTCTCAGCTTCTTGAACGCTTTCCTATCATAGGATCCTGCACAACAAGGGGAGGAAGAAAGAATGAATAAAATAAAATAGACACAAAAAGGAAATACAACAGCACAACTACCGGGCACTCAAGTATACCTCTTAGCAAAAATGCTATTCTCTAATTGCTTGATGCAGAATCCATCCTTGCTTGCTTCCTTTTATAGCTACTGGTTCTTGATTCTATTATTCTTGGTTGAATTCTGGCCCTCCACTTGTCAGATCTTATTAGACTTCAAAATTTATACAGTTGGCTTCCACTTCACTTATTTCCTTGGTTGTGTCTTTTACCTTTGACTTTTTCAAAAGTGTCTTCAATTTATCTTGTGATGGTGGTGTTTGGTGAACCTGTTTCTTTCTTTGTACCTGCTTTTTCTTCAACTGCTTCTTTCATTGTCTCAGGGACCTTTTCTGTTACTACAGGTTCTTGTTGTGAGGAGCTAGCTCCCAGCTGTTGACCTTGAATTTTAACTTCTTTCCCTTTTTGGACTATCTGTAGTCTTATTATTTGTTTAGATATTAACTTCCAAACTCCTGTATCAAAGGTGGTTGCAATCCTTAACATATTCATTTCCTGCAATATTCTATTTTTTTGGATAGTGATAGTGGGCCCATTTCTTTCGTATTGAAACAACAACATCTCTACAGTATTCACCATGAGAGTAGTTTGCTTAATCATCTCTGCCTCATCACCATGTTCACATTCGAATCTCTCGATGGTCTAAAGCAATGCTTCTTCTATATCCAAGACCTCTGAGCATTGGTCTAAGGATAAACCGATGTCTGCCATTTTTTCCATTGCATCATTTATCATTTTATTCATCTCATCTACCACATTAATCCACCTTCCTCGATTTGCTCCAAATAGGGCTACTTTGAAGAACTCGAATCCAAGCTGAATTTTGCTACCATCATTTATTACCACTTCTTGCCCCTGCATTTCCTCAAAATGATCCCCTATAAAATCCAAGGTAGGGCGGATGGTTTCAAAATCTCTTTCTCTTTCTTGCAATAATGTCAGTATCTCCTGAGGAATTACTTGGATCACTCTCATTTGTCTAAACATCTCGAAAAAACCTTTGGCATGGGTTCTTATTCTTTTTGACATATCCTTCTTCATAGTGTTCAGATAATAAACATGATCTTGGACTTTTATTGTTGGGGGTGGTTGTGCACTTGAAGTGTCCTTTTGAATCAATTCTTCCTGTTGCCTACTTATCACTGCTTTTAATTCTGCCTTTTCCTTCTCCTCTTGGTCCAATTGTTTCCTGAGTTTTTCAATATTTTCAACAAATTGGTCTATGGCCTGGGCACTCATTGTCTTGACAATTTTTGCTATATCGCCGTCTTTCCCCAGATACTGATGAACTTCCTATTTCCTCATTAGCACTAAAAACTAGTGGGTCTTGCAGAGGAGGGAGATTAATCTCAGCAATATCTGACACAATTGTCCCCAATTTTACTCTTTCTAAAAATTGTTCTTCTATATTTCCCATCCCTACCACTAACTACAATTCTTGTTCATCTATAGCAGTGAAGGCGGTCTGCTCATCTATTCTTTCCAAAACAACCTTGGTAATAGGTAAAGACAATCTTGGCTTCTTTTCTTCTACATAGGAGTTACCTCTTTTTGATTCTTCACTAGGTGGCTTCAAAAAAGGCCACCTAATCCACCAATTCTCCTAGGATTCATTTGTATCACTGATGGGATTTTAATCTCCTATCCCTTTATGTTTATAGAGGTAGGGATGGCCATGGGTGCCAATTTCTTCACACTAGTTACAACTAATACATGATCAAAAATGGGAACTATAGCTTGAGAGGATGAAGTTACCATTTCTTTGCCTTTATCTATACAGGTTTGTTGAGGAACCTCTTTGGTGTTGCTTCTATTATGAGTTGAGCATTTACAGGGGGCTGACCTATTGTTCTATTACATCAACAACTTTAACAGTGACCTCCATCAAATCGATACCCTATTCCTCTATCAATTCTAACAAGGGGTCTTCCTTGATTGTTGGGCCTGTCCTTGGTAAAACAGGTGCTACAGCATCCACTGAAACTTCTTGAAGCCTTCTTAGTTCTGTTGGGTAATCATAAGCTTCATAAACCTATGTGCTACCTCTTTTTTCTAGAGGGAAATTATCCCATACAACCTGAAAATCTGATCCTTGCTCTATAGCTTCCAACAAGCTTTCTTCAAAAGCATCTTCCCGATGTCGTATTCGAGCATACTCCCTCTTTTCCATCATTTTACTGTATGTTCCCTTTGGATCATAAAACCTCCATGATACTTCATCGAATCCCATATTGTCTAATTCAAACATTCCTTTGAGCAGTGAAGGATATCCAACAAATACATAATCCCCAAAATGGTAGGGAACATCGAGCCATGGGACCTTGCCATGCTTCTTAACCAGTCTCATTTTAGCCTCTTCTACTACCTGCCTGCATAATTCTAAAGTTGCTATGGATAATGGGAAGTACTGTGGTAGCACCTTAGGAGGGATCTTAGCTCCATACAATCTGATATAAGTAAAACCCTCTGTGAAGAAGAAATCTCCAATTTCCTTTTCTTTAATGAAGGCTTTTACCCCTGGCCCTAATCTCTCTGGAACTAACCCAGTTAAGGCCCAATGGATTTCTACCATGAAACGATCACAAAACCAGCCCATGTGAGTTCATCCTTCATGAAGTCTCCAGAAGCTATTCTGAACATAGGGGCTATTGATGGATTTTACTCTTTTATGGGCTTCTTCCCCCAATTGGCCCGCTATTAAGTGAATGAGAAATGAATACTATGAAAAGTGAGGCATCTCCTACCTCTGTTCAAAAATTGCTCTTCTTAGTTCTACCATTTCTTTATGTATTTGGGTGCTTAATTCCAGTTCCTAGGCATAGATTGGAGTATTATATCCTCTATTACATTGTGCAACTAAATACAAAACCCTTTTTGTTATTCTATTCATATCTTGTACTCCCAATACTATGTTTATCATGTCACAAAAGTCTTGTACCCAGGGTTTAAAAGCATTTTTGTTAATGGGGAATTCTTTCTCTATTGCTGCATGTGTATCGAACAATTTTATAAAAACTTCCATATCAGTAAACATACGAGATTGGTGTTCGATTACCTGGTCTACCAGATACGTGGTATAATTCATCAATTTGAACACCTCCTGGATATGTTCGACTTTGATGTTGAACACCGATCGATTCTTGTGATCTCGAAAGGTCCTTGTTCTTTCATCGTATGCTACTGCCAGCCAAGCCATCAAGTCTGAGGAGAAGTGCACTTTTGGGCATATCAGCTTCCCAAGGTTATTGTTCCATCTATTGTCTCTAGGAAAACCCTTGTACTATAACCTATGAGCTTTATGGAATAAATCTACCATTATCCATGGGGTCCTGTTATCGCCTTCCATCACTTGGGAGAAACTCTTAATACAGGCATTGTCGATCTCGTATAGTTGAGCCGAGTTGGGTTTTTTATCTACCCCACATTTCTAGGTAAACTCATACATAGTGGTACCAAGAACAGGTGGCCTAGAGATCATAGAGTAGGGTGACCTATCTGTGATAAATTTCATGGCTTCTCGTGTATCTTCTGGCATGAAAACATCTCCCCATGATGCCATTGCTCTTGTGACTGTTGGTCAAGTTCTTCTTGAGTTCTCAAAGTTTGAATACTCTCTTCTCTCTGTGCCTCTGATGTATCAACTTTAATTCTTGGATTACCAGGATAGTGGCCTTGACTAGTTTCATAAGTTTATATATAGGGTGGTGGAGTGAGTTTGATAAATTTGCACATTTTGTCATCAACCCGATGCCACCAATTGTTGTTTAAAATTGGCCAACGAAATCATGCCAACTCGTCCTTTTCTAGAATTTAGTGTTTTATGATGGGTAATATCCATTATCTTACGTGCCTTGGGCTCCTTTGATTCATGTGCCTGTAATCATTTAAGCCTTCTATTCATTCATCGATGGGGACCTTTTAATCTGACGTGGAACTGGTATGTGGCAGGGATAGTGTCCTTTTTGAATCTCATGCCACCTCGGATCTGAGTGATAACTAAATCTTTAGGATCGATTATGTTTCCTTCGAGGTTTTTTGTGACATTCGGTCTTTGGTGTGAGTGTCAATTTTTATTACCTTTGAGGTCCCTTTTTCCCTAAGTCAATCATGATTAATCGCAACCGTCGGATCTAAGTGATTGGTTTTGCTCTTGAAACGTCGATTGATGCGTTGTCATCCGATCTTGATAAGGTTTTTAGCGTGACCATTGATATCCCGAGACCTGCACGATAGTTAATGTACCTGGCTACATATAAACACTTGAAACAACATGGTTTATTGGTCCTTGTTTAATCATGATTATCCAATGTTAATCCTCATATTTTTAAACCTTAACAACTTGTATTAAGTGATGGTAACATATAATATGTTTACTTTCCTTTTGCGATCATCGTTAGATCTTACTGTGGTGGGACGTGATCGTTGGATCATACATATGCATGTAGTTCTTAACAAATGGGAAAAACCATGGATACCTTGGACTAATTTTATCAATCATTTGTAATATAATGCTTAGGCTAACCTTCGGTTGTTTTTTTGTATGTGCATCATTGGATCTGAGGAGGAATGAACGTCATCGTCCGATTTAAACGTCTTCATTTAGCTTTGGATATTTTACCGCCACCATAGGCCTTCGCATCCGTTGATTCTCGGATTAGTTTGGGCGTTGTCGTTAGATTATTCATAAGATGCACACTATATAGTCAATGTTAAAACTTTTGATTTTATATTAATCATGATTAAGCCGAAAAGGGGGAAATCAACCAACGTATTAAACCCTTGCTAAAGCACAATTAATTTTATCTTTACCTTTGCCTTTCTCTTACCATTCGTGGTTTCGGCGCGATCGTCGGATCTGAGTGGAGATAAGCACCACCGTTAGATTTAGTCAACCTACGAGTTAGTTTACCCAAGGGTGCATAATATTAATCCTGATTAAGCCAAAAGGGGAATGATTATCCAATGTGTTAGACCCTCGCTAATGATATGATTAACTTTTAATTAATCTTTTGAAATCTTAAACACTTTAATATATCTTCTACGAGCGTGCCACCGTTAGATCGATTATTGTTTGAGCGCAGTCGTTTGATCCTCTTAATTAGCCCGATGATTAGTCCAAAGAGGGCACGTTCTCTTAATATTGATTTTAAAGTTCATTTTAATCGAAGCAATCGCAACCGTTGATCTAGGCTTTGCTTGGCGCGATCGTCCGATCTGTCGGACTTGCTCAGATTTTAACTCGACTATTTGACCCATGATGACTTTATTTAAACCTTTGACTTTTTGGAAATTGCACGACCATCGAATCTATTTTGGATCAAGCACGTCTGTTAGATCAATCGGAGATGCTCGATTTTTAAACCTTAGGTTAAACCTTATTGACCCTTTGACTTATCTTTTGGATTTATTCATGAGAGCGCATCCATCAAATTTTTTTTAGACGATGCGCTACCATCCGATTAAGCCTAAGGTGCGATATTTTTACTTTTGACCTGCTTTGACTTGTTTGGTTTATCTCTTGGTCAATTTTATTAATGCGCTGTCATCCGATTTCTTCTGGATCGAGCACGGCCCTTGGATTAAATCTGAGGTGCTTGCTTGTTAGCTTAGTGGGGTACATACCCTTATGTTTTAATTAATTTTTGGACCTAGCCTTTAGGATTTTGAGATCATGGCAAAATTTTAACCAACTTTATGATTTGAGGATTTTTATTAATCGGTTTAGGCCTAAGGGGATTTTATGAAGGTCGGACTTTGGCTTAGGGATTTAATTTGAAATTTTTTGCCCTATCCACTTTGAGGTATTTTCGATTAATAGAAAGAGGTACACATTATTAACAACCAAGGTTTAGACATCATTTAACCAACCAATGAGAATTTTCTTTTAAATTACTCACCACAACTCAAGCAGTGACCAACATCATTATCACTTTGATTAAAACCAAAAATTTAAATTTGGGGGTTTCAAAGTTGAGTCAAATTTGGCTCCAACACTATCCTACACAAATTTTCTTTTTTTTGGAGAGATTAACCCTGGTAAGATTTGTTTCAACCTAATTATCATCAATATGCTTATGATATTATAAACCACATTGCATAAAGCAATTGATCTATAGTTAGTGATATTTTCCATATCTCCACCTTTCGAGATGAGAGCCAAACAGGTGTGATTCAAGATTTTAAGGATTCTTCCACTAGTCCTGACTTCTTCTACTTCTTGGGTTACATCCTTTGCAATTATATCCCAAAATGCTCTATAGAAATCTACTGGAAATCCATCTGGACTTGGGGCCTTTACTGTCTATATATAAAAAACTATTTCTTTAACTTCTTCCTCTCTAATATCTCTTAAGAGCTCCTCATTTTGTTTCTATTAAATTAACATTGGTATGATTTCTAAAAAATTATCTTGGTGCTGAGTGGAAAGGTGAGGATTTGCAGTAAATAAAGTTGAAAAGTATTTATTTGTAGTTTCTTACATACCTAGGGTAGTCATTTCCCTGTTTTCATCCCTTGTGGATAAGGCATCAATCCGATTATAATGATTACGTGATGTGGCTAAGTGATGGAAAAACTTTGTATTCATGTCTCCCTCTTGCAACCTAGATTATTCTTGCTTGTTGTCTCCAGTAGGCTTCGTCTTTCTTGTGTAACTCTTCTTCCTCTTGCATCAAAATACTTTCTTTGTGGAGAAGCTCTTCAGAGATAGGTTCTGAGCGGATCCTTTTTACTATTTCTTACACTCGAACTAAAATGTTTGCTCTCTGTTGCTAGAAATTTGTTCGATGATATTTACTCCATGTTTTTAATTTACCTTTGATAAACATTAATCTAGAGTGAAGCCAAAATTTTGTTGTCCCATGTTCTTGTTTTCCTTGTTCCCACCAGTATTTCATTAGCTCTGGTAAGTCATTATTTTGGAGGTAAAATATCTCAAATCTAAAAGGATGATTATTGACCTAAGACCTTTTTCCTATGTAGATAGATACTAGAAAATGGTCAGATGCTAACCAGTTCAAAATTGTGATTTACAGTGCCAAAGGGTGGAGACTTTCTCCCCCATAAGAAACTTATCTAATCTAGATTTGATTGTGAATGCTCATTTTCTCTTATTAGTCCATGTGTTGTTGCATCTTGGTGGGGGTATGTCAATCAAATCTAGGTACTATGATTGAGCCAACAATAGCCTAGCCTTCTCATTGAGTTGGGTCAAACCTCATTCTTGATATTGCACTGATATTTTAGCATTGATATCCCCTGCCACTATCCAAAAGTCTTTCAGATGGGTTTCCCTCAACTTTTGTATGCCTTCCATTGGATTTTTTGGTACCTCCATCATTCCATAAAAATTAATTATCATCCAAACTAGTCCATAGTCCCTCTACCTAAGTATGGTCATGAGGATTCTTTTGGATGAAGATGATTCCATCAATTGGAAGAAGATTTTATTTTATAAAGTGGTAATTTCTCCTAAAAATCCTTGAGATATTTGAGCCACAAAATCTGCCTAGCCCCAATATTTCTTGACAATATTTTCCATAGCTTCTAAGGAAGTTCTAGTTTCCTGTAGCAAAACCACATTTGGTTTGTTTTCTAAAATTATTTACTTAACAACCAATTGTCTAGGGTGGATGTTTAAACCCCTTACATTCCATATGTTTATAATAATTGAGGGTTTGCATTGTAGAAGTTGGCAATGGACTTCACCAATCCAAATTCTCTAATTTTTTCTTCTTGTTGTTGTATTTTTTTCTTATTTTTCTTATTTCCGCCCTTTGTAAACTTGCATTCTTTGGCTACTTCTCTATTTGGCTGATTCCTAGAGTTCTTCTCTATGTTTTTCTCTACCACTCCAATAATGATATCTTTTGATGGATTTTTATATTGTACATGCACTATCATTGCCCCTACCATATTATTTTTTGAAACATAGATATCTCTGGTGTTTGTTGTTGCTCTTCCCAAGCCCCTAACAAGTCAATTTGTTGGGGCCTAGATGTCTCTAATTCTTATTATTGTGTCATAATCTAATGATTTTATTGACTCTCCCCAATTTTAAATTTTTTAGAAATTATAATTTGGGAGGGGTTTGTCTCTTGTGGGATGGGGGTGTGCTCTCGATGGATCTGTTGTTCTCCTTCTTGGTGTTGGCCCTTGTCATTGATCAATTCCACCTCTGAATCCTCTTGCCCTTCCATTGGATCATCTAATTTAAGGATTTCATATTTATTAGATGTCCTCCAATCTGGGCGTTAGTTTATTTTTCTTGCTTTATTTGGATTTCATCCTCTTGCTTGATAATTATTTCTTTGGACTCTCCTTGTTACTATTTAAAACCCTTCATCATTTTCTTTTTATGGGGGAAGGTTTTCAGGATTAGTTTTAGCTTGATGCATCTCCTCTCTCCTTATTTTAGAGCATTTTTTTACCAGATGCCCATACTCATGGTAAGCTTTGCACCTAAAAGGAATCGATTTATTATCCACTTGTTTCCATGTATTTCTTCCCACTCGCAATTCAATTTTTACTAGGAGTGGTTTTTCCAAGTCCATCTCCACACATATCCTTGCATATGCTATTGATCCCCCCTCTACTGATTCTCATGATCTTCCTATATATGTTCCCAATAGATTACCAATCATCCCAAAGATATCCTCTCTCCAAAATTCAAGCGAGAGAGCAAAGATATTTAGCCATACTAGGGCGGATGATGGCTCCACATGAGGATCGAATACAGATCATCAAGGTTGCATGAATAAACCTGTCGGTCCAATATTGTATGGCCCCCCTTTAAAAGCCTTGTTTCTATCTAAAACCAATATAAAATCTACTACAAAGTACCCATTTGAAAGAAGTAAAATATCAACTTCTCCTTGGGGATCCTAATGTTTCCTTGCCTAGTTGTATAAGAAATGATGGGATGGCCTCAACTCCACAAATTTATAAATCAAAGCATGGGTGGATTTGTACATGATGTCTTCTACAATTAATTCTTTTGTAATATCAAGGATAGAAACTGAGTCTGCTTGAGGAAAATGTTCATTTCTCTATGTTTGCTTTGGTTTTGTGTCTTTTTGTTTGTTATATTCTTGTATTTTTTTCCAACTTGTGCCTTTATTTGGACCTCTCTCCTACTGTTACCCTTAACTATTTCTACAAAAGATCGTTGGTTGAATGATACATCTCCTTGATTGACTTATGAATCATCAGTAGTAAAAACTTCTAGGAATGCTATGTGGGTTCCATTTTTGTTTATCTTCTCCTCAATATTTCTAGCACTATTTTATGGCCCACTAGGGTTGGGAGACATTGAAAACCACATAAATTTGAAAAAACCCTAACAATTCACACCAAGAGAAAAATGTAGAAATAAAAAGTACCTGCAATTGTTCTAAACACATTTTGATGCAAAGAAGTTCCAACCTAAGCCTTGCATTCTACCATCGCTTTGCCTCAAACCCTAGTTCTCCTCCTCCTTCTGTTTCATCTCTGAGATCTTCAATCTCCACCAATATTTGCAAGGAGGGTGGAATCCACTTTATACTCAAATTTAAAAAATATATACTTCTTAAATTTATATGTTTTATAATCAAACTCATTGATACGATTTGGTACCTTGAATTGAAATCTCACTTAAAGAAAATTTGGGCATCGTGTAGCTTGTCTAAGAGTTCATCTATGATTGGAATTGAAAAATTGTATTTGATAGTGATTTTATTTAATGCTAAAAAATCCACACACAATATTCATGACCCATTTGTCTTTTACACCAAAAGTATAGGTGATGAATAATGATCGGTGCTCAAATAAATTATCCTTGCTTTGAGCATTTATTGGACCAACTTTTTATTTTTTGACTCTTGTGCATAGGGATATCTATAAGGGTTTATGTTGGATGGTGGATTGGAACTATTGGATGGCATGACCATGTGTGTACTATGGAGGAACTCCATGAGGTTTATCAAATATGTGAGAATACTTATTAAGGAGTATTTATAATTTTGGGGATTGATCAATTTTTTCAACTTCTACTCTATGGACTACATTGTGAAATATTGAATAATAACTCCATGAGTTTCCTTTTTAAGAAATTTCTTTTGAGAATTTATTACCCTTGCAAATCTAGTTGTCAACCCCGTGAGAGTATATTTTCAATATTCTATTGTGAATTGCATTCATATTTCTCAAAAGTATCATAAGATAGGTCCCAAGGTATGCAAACACTAAGATTATAAATTTATGTGACATCCTCCTAATGAAAGGACAAACATATCAATTTTTAGATTAAAGTCTCACACAACAATCTTGACATTGCAACATTTGTGTTTACAAGGAAGAGTACCTTTGTTGGTTATCATGACTTCAAAGCTATTATATGGGCATAAATAGTAGTTTGCTCATTCTACCACTTTGGGATAAATAACACTATGAGTGCTACCTATGTCAATGAGAATGGTTAGAAGATATTTTTTGAAATACCCTAACATTCTAATAGTTTGATATGTACTTGTAAGGATATCCTAAGTGTAGGCTCTTCCACAATATCGATGTCCTCTTGTTGTTCACCACCTAACTTGTCATTGGTCACATTACACCCAAGAGAGGTAGTGGTTGACTCAACATCCAATAGGTATAATTTTTATTTAGCTCATTGGTCCTTATCTTAGCAAGTTTTTATCTCTTCCTCACTTAGTTGTTTGATGAGTTTTTTTTCCTATGCCAAGGACATTGGAAATTTAAAAAAAATGAATTGGGATGACTTTTATATGCAATGTTGTGCTACCATATTTGTTCATCTAACCTTGCTAACCCAATTTATTTCATCATATTCTTCGGGTTGAACATATTTACTTCTATCTTGATTTTATCTTTTAAATGAAGCAACTTGTAAAAAATGCACAAGTCAATCCTTCTATATTGTTTGACAATTTTTCAAATTTCTTCTAGTAGTCATGAACTATGTGAGTTTTCCTTAGCTTAGTCAAAACTCCTATAAAATCCTCATGTGTTGAGACTAAATCAAACAAGTTTGTTTTTGCAAAAACTTATCCCATGAATATGTTTTCCCCTTTATTTATAGAACCATTAGTACCATTGTATTGTTTCCTATTCCATGTTGAAAGAGGCTATAAGTATTTTTAGAGTGTTTGAGGTTAATGTAGATCAAAATATTAATTTGTGTGGTATATCCAACTAGTAAGATCTTCATCATCAAACTTAGGAAATTTAATTTTATGGTATATGGTGCATTGGTTAAGGTATATTATCCTTCCAAAGTATTTTGTGGATTCATTGTAAATTTAGTGGAGTTGTGCTAGAGTTTACCCTACTACATTACAGCTTGTAGTTCCTAGTGATGTAGAGACTAGATGTGACTATCTAAATGTTTTGCATATTTTGTTGCAATTCATCCATCATCTCAAGATTTTACATTCCACCAACCATGGTTTCCCAATTGAAACTTTAAAATTGAACCTTCCATTCTTGTATGTCCTTTACCTCTTCACTCGTATTTCCTAAAGTGATGTTCTATGATCTATGTCTACTACCATTTCATAGAAAATCAAGTGTCATAAATGTGCTTTGGGTTCTACGTATGAAGAAGATCAACATGAAGAGGTGATCAAAATGAACCAAGCTAAAATTTGTTCTTTTTCTAGCTAAGAAAATGTTGGTGTTTCTATATATCAAGATGATTGTTGCAACAAGATGATTGCAATCAGATAGGCCTCAAAGTGATGTTTTTACACCTATTATTATTTTCTTCAGATAATACTTTGGACATCAATTACAACATCCTTTAAGGGTGTCCATTTTGTCAAAATCACCAAATTTATCATGTTTTGTGAGATATTGGCTCTAAATCTTTCCATCTACTTTGTGCCTTTCAAGAAACCTCTACAAACCCCTAAGTCCTCTACCCACTATATCACTTTTATCCTGTAATTGTTGTTGCTACTCTCTTATCCTATTGTACTCTCTTTTTTCTACTTTTATATTTTTAACTATAATTCTATTATTTGTTCCTCTTTGCCCTAGTTTTTGAAAACCCCTATTTTACTAAAATAAGTACTCTAGCTAGGTAAGAATTTTTGTAGCCTTCGAAACTCTCTCAGTATACCCAGAATTCCATTTGGGCTTTTTTGGGGTGTGCTCAGCTAGGGTTTGTTTGGTTTGTGGAATCACAAATATATTAATTTTATTTGTAAATAGTTTCCAAATTGATATTTCAAGGGATTGACTACAAAATATTTCATCATTCCCATAGACACAATTATTGTCTTTGAGGTATGATGCAAGTAACTTCCTAGACTAATTATTTATCTATGAATCATAAAACACAAATGAGAAATATCTTCCTCTAGGTAAAAGAATTATCTTACTCTTAGAGAGGTCTCCTTATATATCCTAAGAGTATGTGGGAGCTCAAAGCCATGTATACATGTTATCTTTGGGTTGGATATTATAGTCCAATAACCTCTTACTTTCTTAGATGCTTTATGGAATGTCTAACTTAATCAATAATTATAGTATTCTTAGCCTTTTAAAGCTTCCAACACAGGGCTTCTAACCTAATGAATCTAAGGGGAAAATATTATTGTTATAGGATGAGCACAAAATAAAATGCAAAAATATAAGGGTTATCAATTATAGAAATATATATATATATATATATATATATATATATATATATATATATATATATATATATATATATTAATTGAGATGGACGTGTTAAGGTTGTGGTTGATAGGAAAATTGAAAAACAAAAAAAATCTTGCTACCACAACAAAACCATCCTTGGGTCAAGATTTGATACCAGATCTAAATATTTTACTAGCATGAATTAATTGAAACCACATTAAAACTTGCAAAGAAACACAATTTTGTAGAATAAACACATAGTAATAATTCTATTAATAACATTGAAGAGTTTAACTTGTATCACCAAATGCTTCAAGGGGGCAATATTTTTTTTTTGGTAAGTAACAGTATATTTACAGTGGGTTTTTTGTTGAAGGATCCCAAAACCTTAGTTACATAGGAAGTCGTGGCTACAATTGCGAGTAAAAACTGGGGCTGCGCCCTTGGGCAAAAGTTCGGGGCCCAGGGCCCTGGTGCCTACAAAAATACAGACTAGCTATGATACCAGCACTACAAAATTTGGTCTGTGGCCATCAAAACATAGAAAAACTACAAAACAGCAAATGCCAAAAATGCAAAAACCTACTCGTTGCCGCTCCGAGAGGACCTGTGGTTGGGCCTGGCCTGGACGGGTCCTAACCTGATAGCAGCTCCTCACCCTGTCAGGGCCATTGCCCAGCCTACGATAGGTTTGGCCAGGGCATTGGTCATTGAGGAAGCCGCTTTGGGACCCAATCGTAATGTCAAGGAAGGCCCTGGTCATCAAAATTTGCATCTTGCTGTCAGAGTCAGAACTGCCTTTGGTGGCCTTCGAGACCTCCACCTTGGACTTCTTGGATCTGCTAGCAGCCCTGCTACTGCCTAGGGTCGGGCCTTTGTGACTTGAGCAAGATTCGGGGCCTCGCCTAGGCCCTGGACCCGAGTTCTGCATTTTTGGGTGGGCCAGCACCTTTTCGAGGAAGGGGAGCCTTCAGGGGAGGGGGTCTCCTTGGATTTGGATGCTGCAGGGGAAGCACGGGGTGCGGCCATGCATCTTCAAGGCCCCGACACGGGGCAAGATAAGCTCTTGGGCCCTCATCGATGTTGGAATTGTCTTGGGATACTATTTGGGCCAGAGCTTTAGGGAAGTTCGTGGTCTAGGTAGTGAAATCTTCTGTTGCGGTGGCCTGGTTGGCCAAGAATTTGGTTGCCCTATTGCCTTCTCTATACACATGTCGAAGGGCGTTATTAGGGAGCCCTTGGAGAATGGTGTGGACTTCCCGGATGGAGTTGTGAATGCGCCAAGAGCAACTTCCTGGGCTGGGGATAATATTTTTATGAGCAAAGCTCATTACAATATAATTCTTCAAGATACCTCGACCTCTCTTGCAATGCAATATATAAAGATAATTTAGCCTACCCTCCATGTATCCTTTTGATTTTAAGCGTAGTGAAAGGTTTTTCGAGTACTCCCCGCCCTCTCTAAACAAAAGGGCATGCTCATTTTTGTGCTAATCTAAAATACGAATACAGTGACTGAATCGCTTTCTTTATCAGAGGTGGATGAATGTTCTAATATGCTCCAAGATTAGCCAAAGATAGATTAGTTTAAAAGAGCTATATGAGATATCTAATCCTAACTTTAATGATCAAGGGTTGCCTTTACATTCAAAAGAGGTGTCACATAATTACTAACTAAACTATTATAATAAAATAAATAGAAAGGATTAAGACATGAAGTTCCAATAGATTAACCCAAATTATAGATATTTTTATTTTACTATAGATCAACATAGATCCATTGTGCTAACTTCATTATTACATGTGACCCTTGCATGTACATTCAAAAATTGTAGCCAAGAGGCTAGCATATCATTTTTGTAGTCAAAACTTTCCATGATGAGAACAATACCTATAAAAATTCTACAAGATGCAATAATATGATTCCAAACTAGAGCATGATTTTGAGATTTGTATTAAAAATTTATAATTATTCCTTTCAATCCATAAATTCTAATAAATAATGGCAAGACTAATCTTTTATAGAATACATTATGCTTTAGCTTTGAAACAATTAATCGAACATTTTATCAACTCTTTCAATGTTAATAGAGCTACCCAAAATATTCTCATTCTTTTAAAAAGGTACCCCTAAATGATGTAAGCAAAGGGGCAATATAGAAGTAAATTATTTGATGTTTCTAGATCCTTCTTTCACAAAGCACACCTAAAAGGTCTATAATATCCTCTTTGAAAACTATCACCTAAAATAATTTTACTTTGGACTACTAACCAAAGGAATGTTGAGGACCTAGGGAGGGCCTCAAGTGACCATACATTCTTCTAAGAAATTTTTTTAGGATTGGATAATTTTAATTGCTTCAAAGACTTACATTTCAACTTGATAATGTGTCCATAATATTTTTGTGAAGTTTAAACCAACTCTTCCTTCCACATAAAAATGGTCAAATAAAAATTTGAAAGTAGTTTTTAAATTTTATTTGTTATTTTTGCAAGGGCCTCTCTGTCAACTAGGTTGCCAATAGAAATCCATAATCTAGAATTGTTGCTCATATCAATAAAACTAGTGTGTCAAATTCAACATCCCTGGAATTCAAGACTAAAGGTATTGAAAGTGATTTTATCTAAGTAGGGGTCAAATATATAGGTATAGGGACTTCAATTGAAACATGTAATACTTCTACAAAATATTTGTGAGAATGATTATTTAGGGATTTGATTAAAAATTAAAGGTACATATTTCGAGAAAGGAAAATGGTTGGAAAATACTAAATAGTATTTTTAGAAGGATGGTTATTACAATGACAAAGTATGTAAATTAGAGGAAAAGAAATGACCATACTAACAAAAAGGTGAGCATTCCTAAAAAATGACCTGAGGATTAAAAATATCATTAACATGAAGTTAGTGTATAAAACTAAGAAGAAAAGTTAGGTACATAAGACTTATCCCATAAGACATCTAAAAGTGGTTGGATAAGCTTAATTTTGATGCTTAATTGCATGAAAATCTAAGGAACTTTATGTGTGAAAAAAGAGATAGTATAAGTGAGGTATCTAAAGTACCCTTCAACATAAGGTTGAATGTAAACAAAATTATAGATGAAGGAATGATGGTAGTAATTGGGATAAGAATTCTATTGTTTGTGGAGGGGGAGTTTCTCTTAAATATATTAAAAATAAATTGATAATACATAAATATTTAAGATAAATAATAATGTAAACATTAAAAAAAATACATAATAAGAAAATTAAAAGCTTAAATCTATTTTATTTTAAATGTAAAAAATAATAATTCTTTAAATTATTTTTTAATTGGTTATAAGGGGGTCAAAAAAAACATATTTATATTATATTATGACCCCATGATTGAGGTATTTCCTTAATATGCATTATCTTAGGTTGCTTATTATAAGAGTGTCCATCATAATGGATGGATTTCAACTTAGGTCATGCTCACACAATTGCTTCTCATTTACCTTTTCTCCAAAATGCCTAGGACAATTTTAAATAATTTTTACTAATATAAATATGATCAATGTATACTTAAAATAATGTTAGATTCAATATATTTACATGAAATGTTCACCACTTTAATTTATTTCTAACTTTCAACTAATAACCTTTTTTCTAATTATGCATATGAGTAATAAAAAATATGCTAAGGCAAGAAACAACAAAAAGAATTAAAGCAGTATGTAAAGGAGTCAAATTACTAATTAAACTATACATTAAAAAAATGGTAATCCAAATGGATTCAAAAATAATCATAAGTGCATTGAAGTTTTGTTCACTTCAATATTGGGAACTTAATGTAGGTATTCACGATGTAAGATAAATGTAATTCTTCTAGGATTAGAGGATCCAACATTTTTTAGAAAAATAAGGTAACTAATATACTAGCAAAGTGAATGGCTAATGTTGATTTAAAATAGAAAATTATTTTAGTGAAAATTTACTACATTGGTAAAACCCTACTAAAGAAGATAATTTTGATCATAAAACCATCTGAAGTTGATTAAGGAGAGACAATACAAAGAATTCAAAGATCTTCACTACCCACAAAGTAGTTGATGTCAAAATTCCATCCAAGGTGCAACCCAAAAACATTTCCCGTCATCGATTGATGCTAAATCTGAACCTCCCCATGCCACAAACCTTAGCCAACCCACCAAATCAGAATAACAACAATTTACAAAGTCTTTCTAATGGTAGCTAAGGTGATTTTTCCATGAACAATATTATTTGAGCCCTTTTGATGATAGTTAAAAGGGTTCCATTCTTGGTAAAACTACATCCCATGTAGAGCTCATAAACCTGTCTCCTTCCTAGATAGGAAGTATTGTTTACCTAGTTCTCTTCTATGTCTCTTGATATTTGTGTTTCCCTAGTGAGGTCATGAGTCATCATCAATTAGCAATCCATAGGAATCAAACCCAATTACATGGAAGAAGAAAGTGGGGTGACTTGAGGAGATCAAGCAAGAAAGTGACAAGGAAAGCTTCATCTCCCTCAAGAGAAGCTTGACACTCAAATAGAGGCCAAAAGTGGAGCATCTTGGAGATTTATGAAAATTTTGCTAAACTTTGAGGCTTCTTGGCCCTCACAAGGTCCACCCCAAGATCCATGGAAAAAATGTAGTAGAAAACACAAGAGAAGAGCACCCAAAGACATATCCACCAAAGATCAAAATTTGGTAGTCCCAATTATCACTGAAATACTAATGAAATAGTAAGGAATGAACCATTGATGAAAGTCATCTTCCTCAATAATGCAAAATGTAGTGACCATAACCTTTAAAGAATACACAAAATAAGGATTTCATCAAATATCCCTATCAAAAATATAGAGGATATAAGGTGTTGGTCATCACAAAAATAAACGGTTCAACCCATAGTGATAAGACATGAGGGAGAAGATAGTGACCTGGTTCCAACCCTGATGCCTCGCAACCAAATATGGTACCCCAGGCAACAACTAAAGCATTCAAAGCAATAACATGGAAAGTTACCTAAAAGGAAACACCAAACCCAAGGTATTCATGAAGAAGGATCCCAAATCTCTAATCATGGAAGGTTTTTAGTGCAAAGTAGCTTCGTGATGTGGCAAGAGTCCCATGAAACCATCTTGCTAGTAGCATTTATTGTTACAAATTCCTAAGAGCCTCAAATATCTCTCAATGTTGACGTTGACTAACCTGGGAAATTTTGAACTAAACAATTTTGAATTCCTACATAAATTTTGGGGGTAATGTTCCTCATTCTCTTTTGTAAATATCTCTTTCTTATTTATGGTAAAGGATAAATATCTAACATACCTATGCTTAGTATTTGGTATTATATGGGATTTTTCCTCATCTTCTCTTGTATCATGCCCTAGTTCAAGCCTTGGGTTGTTCAAGTTGATTAATTTTGAGCCTCTTTCTCTAGGATGTATGTAATCTAACCATTGTATATATATGAGAAACTATGACTATTCTTCTTTTTTTCCTGGTTCTTATGTATGCTTGTTTGATATAAAACACGTTTGAGGAAACTGTGTTCCTTATGTACTGTCAACTACAATGCACATGTTCACTCGACTCACCATGGTGTAGGGAATTTTAGACCCTTGGCACATTTCTCCCTTAGAATAAGTTTACTTTACTTGTTATTCTACTTCTAGTCATACACCACTTTTTCCTCTAACCCTTTTCCCTAACAAGACCCGATAGATTAGGATAAATTAGGATCTTAGTGGTGCATAAAAGATCATATCAAAACAAGGAGTTGGCCTTAGGAAAAATACCCCAAAGGTCGTTCAAAGAAGTTACATCCCACACTCCCCTAACTTCTAAGACTAGCAATCCATGTGAGGCGCAAGCACCAAATGCACTTGATAAAATACATATGGGTGGTTATGATGACTAGAGATTAGGAATCAGATTTGGTCCCCAATAGTTCAAACTAGCATGCCAGATGGGATTTAAAATTAAATGATTACATTGAGGTTCCAATGAAGTCCTTAGTTATCTACTATTTGAGCACTATGAGCATTCACCTAGCAACTCCCTTGGTCAAAGAACTAATTGAATTCAATGGTTTCATTGGGAATGACCCCAAAATACATTGCATAAGTATTTATAAATAGAGTTCCTCATTGAAGTATCTATTCATCAGCCTGTTGAAGCAATGTTAAGCACTACTATTTAATTAATAAACCTACATGACCTAAGAGATAATAGTATAGCTAAACCTTAGGATAATCCCTATGTGGAATTATCAAGACCCCCTAGTTCCCCCTACTCCACTATATTTTTGGGATCCAATCCCTATTGTGGATTTGAAGTCCTTGCTCAAGTTCATCAAAGAAAATGTGATCACATGGAACATCTACATCATATGGTAAGTCTTTGTGTAGTGCATAATAATTACACAATATGTAGTTATGAGACTTATGGCAACATATTTTAAATGCAAAACATGAGAATGGTACATGTTGCTTCCCTCACATTCAATTAGAGTTTAGGACCAGTTGGACATCCAACTAGTAGATAGATTTAGGGAGAAAGCAAATGGAGCATCCATATTGGAACACTTGATGAACATCAATAAAGCTCCCATAGAGGCAATGGATGGTTTTAATACCCAATACTACAAAAATTGGTATAGAATCCTCAATGATATGAGACCACACCCAAGTATGGAACTTATTTTCTACCTCAAGTCTTTCAATTCAAATATTTTCATGATGGTTTAAAACTAGGGAGGAAAATCCTTGCCAGTAGCCTACTAGATAGCCATCTAGGCAAATAATGACCTCATCTAGATAGGAATGATACATAGACCCCCAATGTATATTTTATCTTAGCTCTTATGTTGAACACTGCTTTCCAAGCAACCCACCATCTCCCACCTCGCATTTCCTATAAATCCAATTTCATCCTTTGTCCTTTTCCATCCAACCCCAAATTCCCCACCTAAATCCAATATGGATGAAATAAGAATGAATGTATAGGCACTTTTGGAAGAGTTGCTCATCCTAAGAAGGCAACAAAGTGACCAGGGATTCCCATATCTGGACCCTCAATCCCTCCCAAGTACCTAAATCAAGGACATCTAGTTATGAACTACCAATAAATTTTGAGATACTATCTTTGTCATCAACCTAGGCAAGATTTTTTATCTCTAATAGGAATGCAAAGGGGAAGAGCACCTATGGTACAAACCCAATGTCGATCCACTAGCTTGGGATCATATACACCCTGAAAAACACTTTCCTAGAGCAATTTTAAGTCATGTGGAAGGAAAATAGAATGTATATTATAGATAATTAGACCCATTTTTCACCACTTAAGGAATACCAAAGTCAACTTTATCCAAAAGAGCAACCAAACTTGAAGCCACTAAGGGTCTATGGGAAAATAAAGTGATCGAATTAAAAGATACCCCCACCATCACAAGCATTTTAGGACTGTAGCTAATGAATCCTTTGATGAACACTGATGATTACACCCGAGGCCCCAAAAAATAATTTATGCCAGTAGAGGAGGAGCTTGAATCTCGACCACAAATATAAAACCTACTACAAAAGACCTAAAGGAAACCCTAACAAAATATGAAGGACATGAGGTAGAGTTGGTCAGTCAAATCAAAGTAGAACCCTTTAACCTAAGTCTGGTATGCAAGGGTAATATGGTCTAGAATTTCCTAATTGATCCTATGCATACCACCCTTGCATTACCAAAAGTGGTGGAAAAAGTGATGAAATTAACTCTACGACTAAGAGAACAAGATATGAGGCAACTAGGCAAAGGCCTTAACTTGGTGATTGACCTTATAATACCACTTGAATACTGTCACTACAGAAACTCCAACTTAGAAAAAAAAATATCATCAAGGGACATATTGGGCATGGAAATACCTATAGATAAAGATCAGATCCCAAGCAATTCTCTTGTGTTAGGAACCTTCTAATTAAAACAATCACATTCACATAAATATTACAATAAAGCATAAATTCATGAAAGAACATAACATTGCAATATGGAATGTAAGTGCAAAAATATATTAATCTCATAAATCACAACACAAAATCACGGGCCTCTTCGAGGGGGCAACCTCCTTCAATGCTTTCATTAAATATGCAAAACGATACATCCATTTCTACCCCTCACATTTTTAAATACTTCATAACCCTACCTAATGTTTAATATTTGCTTACATGAAAAATGCGAACCAATCTAGAATCGTCTACCAAACAAAACGATCATTATTTATAACAATTACATAAAATAACGCCAACTGTCTAGGCACCTCTAGTGCCACAAACTATTACAAAATACTATATAATATCATTATAAAATATTATAATGGGGTCTCAATTTTAAGAAATGGATTATTATATAATAGTGCTATGATGGAGTCCTAACATGCCCTTCCCCTTTAAAAAGCTTTGTCCTCAAATTTGAAGATGTGGAAATTGTTGTTGAAGTTGTTGGAGGGACTCCCATGTGGTATTTTTGGGTTGTAATCCTTACCATTAAAGAATAACATCAGTGATGATACAGTGGAAAAGGGTGCACAATATCCTATCCAAAATGTATTCAAGCTCAAGAATGACAGATCCTTCTTTGTCCAACTCTAGTAATATGGATTGTTCCTAGACCTTGTTGCCAACAACCTTCTTGAGAGAGGAGACATGAAAGATTGGGTGAATTCTGGAAGCGATCTTAAGGACTAGTTTGTAGGTAAGATAAACTCCTAATATTATAATGGAGGTACATTAGCATGTACCAAATAATGTAATATTCTTTAACATCCCCTATATTACATTATTTGGTTATTGAAGACTTTAGTCTTCAATCTTTGATTCTTCATGTAACCTTACATCATGAATGAACCTCAGTTTGAGATCCTTCTTCATCTTATTTCCTTAATTATTTTGGCTTTGCTTCTTTGCTATGATCTCTTGGCTCTTGTTCATGAACTAATCAAGCTTCTTATTTGTCTTTGGAATATAGATCATGTGCTTATTTTATTATTGCATTATTGCAATCTTGATGTTGCCTAATAATCTCATAACATTTACTTAGAGCATCATAATAATTTTTTGAATTTGATGAGTTTGAATTGTTAATATTGTATGCAAAGTGAAGGACTGGTTTTTTAGATGATTCACTTGACTCACTTGTATCATAATCAATCACTATTTTGCTTTTTAGAGTTTTAATCAAATCTTTTTTCTTTTGACATTTATTTTTATGAAGTTTAAGTGAAAGTAATGTCATATACATTATACTACCTATATCAATAGGTATTGTAATATCATCTTTTGAATTATCAATTACTTCAACAAGCTTTGAATGTAAATAATATTCAAATGTTTCAAAACTTTCATTCATTGCTTCTCTATAGATAAATTGCATTGTCATATCTTGCTTATCATCAGATTTTTCAATCAATTTATGTATGCCATATTTTATAACTTCCAATATTTTCTTCCTTATTATGAACTTTTAATAATTTTCTTCCATGATCAAAATTCTTGAAATTTTGGGAGTTGATTTCCTTATTACTCCACATTTTAATTAATAAAACTTTCAAAATTTCAAATTCCATTTTTTCAAATAATCTTTCAAAAATAAATTTTAAAATTTTCTAATCCTTTGAATTAGTAAACCTTTTATTTCCCTAATAATTAAATTTGCAAATTTTATGGAATGATCGAGAGCGATGAGCATGTGTGGATTTGTGAAGTTGTAGGATCTATCATTTGGGGGGCTTATGGTGGGTTTGTTCTTACTGTTAGGTTATCATATGGCTTGGATAGGGTCTGGTTCATGTTTTACGGGCTGGTGGATCCGATGGAGCACTTCGAGTGAGACCCAAGTAAGCATAGGGGAGGATCCTCTATCATGGACCATCAGACAGCTACTAAGCCTATTGACCCTAGTTTCTCATTTTTTGTGGTGGTAGAAAAAGGGGGTGGAGCCTATAGGGATCAATTTTAGTTTGATGTTTCCTTATCTCTAAATCAGATGTGGGTCCCAAGAGACCTTCTTAATATCACCTTGACAGAAGGTTCTTAGAACCTAGTAGGAAAATTTTAGGGAGTTAGGACTGATTTAAACTTGATAAGAAGGTGGGCTCTTGCCAAATGGAAGCCTTTGAGGTCCCTGGAAATTGTGGCAGTTCCAAAATTATTTTTTGTAATCAAACTCAATTATGAGGAGGATTTCAGGAGAATTTTGGGTGGAGGTCCCTAGTTCTATGGAAATAGGGGATTATTCCTATGTAAATGGGGAATGGATTTTAATTCATACTCTCAAAAAATTAATGTGGTCCTCTTTGGGTAAGCTTGTTGGACCTACCTTTTCACTTTTGGCACAATGATATTCTTTGAGGTATTGCTAAGGCAATAGGAGAGCTCATCTCAATTTACACAAAAACCAAAGCCAATTCAAGAATGGTCTTTGCTAGAATATGTCTTGGTAGACCTGTAGGCAGATCTTTCATCCTCAATAGAACTCTTTTTAGATGTATGGTCATGGGTTCAACCCATTGAATATGAAAATAAACCTACTGTCTACTTTGGATGTAAAACACTTGGTCATAATTTGGAGCATCGTCCTTCCTAAGTTAAATCGATAGAAGATAAATATACTCTAAGTAAGGAAAATAATAAATGGATCCCTAAATCCTCATGCCTATATCTTGTTGAGGAAGCCCTGGTAGAAGCTGGTGGAGGTTTCTTGAATGACCTGACACCTTTGTTTCAATCATATGGTGGGTACAGCTAGGGAGGATTCTCGATTGGTTACCACAATAAATTCTTAGATGAATGGTAAGCATCCTAGCCTGAGTGTGTAGTCTGGTCCTTATCTTAAGAAGGTAAGTATTGTAGACTTGGTTCATCAAAACTCTTTTGATTGCTTAGAGTCACTATATGATCTTGTAATCCAAATTTTGAATCATTCAATTGAGAAGATGTCGACCTCATCGACGAAATTTCCAAAAAAAGTTTTAGAGAAATGGTCCCCTTGCCCTAAAACCCGCATCCACAAAAAAGGATCCTCATTTAATGGTATAGAGAGCATGGAGGAAAAACCTCCTTCCAAAATTCTAAGGAAGGAAGTATCAGGCCTTGAGATTGCTAAGGAATCTTAGGTTGTATCAAAGGTGGAGACACAAAAGAAATATGGAAGGTTGTGTAGCCTAAAAAAGGTTTTCTTGATGTGGGGATCAAGAGAAAGGTTGGCAGACCTCCCAAGAATATACTAAGAAAGAGAGAAACAAAAAACGAACATATCCAATGGATCTCAAGTGCTATTGAAATTAGGTGAGGAGTTGGATTATGGGAGTAAGCAGTTATACTTTTACAAATGATCTATGGTGAATGTTATGTTTTTGTTTATTTCTAGAAAGTATTATAAAATCTAACATGGTATTAGAGCAAGTATGAGTGGAGTCACTCAATTATGTAGAGAAATAATTTTGAAGCATCTATCTCTTCTTTTGGTTAGACAATTTAAAGTTTTTGTTTCATAAGGCATCTTTGACAACATAAAATTGATGAACAAACCCCTTCAATTTATATTTTGAAGCTTCATAATATTTTTTTCCATGTCAAAAGTAGAAGAAACTTTTCTTATTATTATTCCTTGTAGAAAAAACATAAGGAATTTAAAGTAAATTGATGTTTTAAAAAAACTTTACTATAGGGCTATTTTGGAGGGAAACTACTAGAGGCTATAAGTTTTGTATACTAAAATTATTTGGAGCCCATTATTTTAAAACTACATAATTTTTTAGCTCTTTGCAATCATTTCATCAATTTTATTATGTTTTAAAAATAGGATATGGTAATTTTGCAAGAGCATCTTGGACCACATATGTCATATTTGCCCTAATTAAGTGGGAAAACGTGACCCAAGATCATGCCTAAAGTGCCACTCAATATATTACGAAAGCATATTGGACTAGTGAGTGTCCTTTGAAGGGGTATTGAAAGTCTTCTAGATAGTCATGAAGGCTTACATATTTCTTGGGTAATTTGGAAATTTTCTAGATGATGCAAGAGACTAAGAGGTTCAGATATTCTTTGGCCAAGTTGAGCATTTATTATGGGGGTGGAAGAGGCTAGTATCTCTAACATATTCTCTCATTGGACCCAAGATCATAATATGGAATGTGTTAGAAGATGGTATTTTAACCTTATTGAGTAAGTTTTATAGACGATGGTGAATCCTACGAGTAACATTAATGTAAGTATATCATTTTATATAAGCTTATGAGAATCATATATTTAAGTCTATGGGAAACCTTAATGTAATCTTATGGATGTTTTGTATGTAAGTCTATGAACATCCTCTATGTATGATTATGGATAATCTTGATGCAATGTGGACATTCTTTATGTAAGTCTACCAACCAATAATAAACATGCAAGCTCTTTAAATATTAATGAATACATGGATGATAAGCCACTATGGCTAGAAGAAGATGTATATCACTATTGTTTGAGGTCCTTGTATGACATCCAAGGACCTATCACACATTATAGAGAAGAACTTAAACTATTTAGCATAAAGTGATTGATCATCTACAATGGCCTAAATATGTGGTAAAAATATGGAAAATATACTTGTCAAACACACTATGAACAATGTATAGTTGATTATGCTATTTTCTCATCAAACTTCATTTCAAGGATAAAAGATATAGAAATTGAAATAGTTACTATGGATTTAAAATATGGTCACAATCCAACATATATAAAGATCCAAATGTAGGAATGTTGGAAAGAAGGACATATTCAAATAAATAAAAGAAAGAAAACTAGCAACATCCCTATGACAAATAAAAATAAGAAAACTTTTAAGACATCACTCAAGCAAATTATGCAAAGAGAGGAAAGAGAGAGGGCATATATTTTTTAAACCTGTACTTTTGATAACATCAATTTAATGGAAATAATCAAAGAATCCTTGGAATCATGCAATAAATTAAAATTGAGGAAAATAAAACTTGAAATATTCCCTATAAACCTATGGTGTGATGAATAATGCAAAGCAATAAGGAGAACATTGAAAGAGCCAACAAGGATAAAACAAATAACAATATATATATAAATAGCTAGCAAAAACAAAAGGAGAAGAATACATAAGATCAAGGTAAAAATAATTGATATATCTTTTAAAGCATATCCCAAGTTTGTTCTTGAAAGAACTACAACAAAGAAAAGATACACAAGAAACAAAACACAAGTGAACAATGGTTGCAGTATGCTAAACAATTACATGAGAAAACCAAGACACGACTAAGAAACTTATTTTGTGAAAGATGTGAAGGAGGGAATTGAGAAACTAGAAATAGGTAAAGTTTAGAATATAAACGGTTTTCAAGTTGAACATCTCAGGTGTGGGGTTGACATCTTAGCACCACACATCCAAAACATTTTTAATGGTATTTTTTAAGGAGGCTTTGCAATGAAATAGACAATCATCCTAGTCATACCATTGTATAAAATTGGAGACACCCACAATCCTTCAAATTACTATACCATTACGATTAATTGTCTTTTTGCAAAAAAATTTGGTAGCATACTAGAAAGCATAATAAATAAGTGAACAAAATTTCAAGGAAAGAGGGAAACAGGGCAAGCAAGGTTTAGGCCAAAGTACTCAACACTAGATCACTACATTAGTTGAAGGCACCTAATAAAGAGGATATGGAATGAAAAAGGATAATTTTTTGTATTTTTGTGGAGTTTAAAGACTTTTGACAAAGTATTGAGAGGTAAATTATAGAAAAGAATGCAATAACATGCCATGCCAACCAATTGTGGAGCAATTGTATATAAACTTCATGTACAAGTGGTCAAAAATTAGAATTCCAAAAGGATTGTTAGAGTGTTTTATGAATGATTATAGGGTGACATATGGTTGTCCATTATCATCTACTTTATTTGGTCTTTATATTGACAAATTGGAGGAATGGGTGGAAAGGATGGAAGGAGAGGAATACAATTGGCTAGTTATGTAGTAAAACTTCTCCTCTATGCTGATGCCCTCAACGTAATTGGTAAGAGACTTGAAACTTTAAAAGAATATATAAATGTTTTAAAGTATTTTTGTAAAGAATATATGATGCAAGTAAACAATAACAAGACTAAAGTAATTGTCTTACATACTTAGAGAGAGAAAATCAACCATTTATTTTGGTTGAAGGAAATCCTCTAGAGGTAGTAACAAAATACAAATACATTAGGTTATATTTTCAAAGCAAACTCAATTGGAGAATATATAGAAGGAAACAAATATAGGCAGATGGAGGGTACTTTACTCATTGTAAAAAAAGGTAAAAAATGCAGAGTTATGGGATTGGAAAACCATTAGAGTCCTTTTTTTATTATTAGTTATTCTAATGTTGCTATATGGGTGTGAGGTGTGGGCTAGCAATATATCAAATTTTAAATGGAGACAAATAGAAAAAATTTAAAAGCAACTAGTTATAAATAATTTTATAATTAAAGCATTAGTCCCATATGAGAATTTACTTTGTAAAACATAGACTTTTTCCACTAGAAGTGAAAGCTATGGTAAGACTATTAGGATACCCAAAGAAAATATAAAGAATAGAAAGCAAGTTATCAAAATAAGTAGTCAAAGAAACATTGAATAGAAGAAAAGACACATGGATGAAACAAAAGAACAAATGGATGGAAACATGGAGCATTAAATTTCATGAGTTACCAAACTCTAATAATGAAATTAAATAGTATGTGGGGAAAATTTGGACTTGTTATGTGGATTGAAAATTTTAAAAGGAAATAACAGTATTACATACACGAGTTCAACCTAAACTATGAACATAACTAGAAGGAAGTGCATAGATGTAGAGATAAATGGAAGGAAAAATACTTATAGCCTAACTAATATTCAGTTCATACCAACTCAAACATGAATGAAATAAAAGAATAAATGGATGGAAAAATAGAGCATTAAATTTCATGAGGTCCTAAACTCGAACAAAGAAATTAAATTGTATGTGGGGGAAATTTAGGCTTGTCACATGGAATGAAAATTTAGAAAGGAAAAAACAATATTACATCAATGAGTTGAACCCAAACTATGAATACAACCAAAATAATTACATAGATGTAGAGATAAATAGAAGGAAACAATGCTTATAACCTAACTAAGATCTAATTTATACCAACTTTATGGACAACATCTTAAGAGACATGGTCAAGACAAATACATGGCTTTTGCACAATAAGACTAACAAAGACAAAAAAGCATTTTATCATCAAATGTGAAGCCTACAAGGACATCTAGAATACATATGAGGAAATTTTAAAAGTGAACTCATCAATGGAAATTTTAAAAGATTTAATAATAATAATTAGAATATAAAGGAACTTCTAAAGTTATTAAAACAAATAAAATAAATTTTAAAAAATAACAAACCAAGAAAAACGAGCTTGGAGCTCTGGAAGAAAAAACTAGGGCATCAATTGGGTAGATGAAGTGCTTTCTGGTTGTTGTGGGATTGAAGACAAGATTGTTACCCTAGGAGGGCCCAATGGGGACACCTATGGATCCTATTTTAGAGATATAGAGTTCTTTTGCAGATTTGTTGAAGGAAAAATCTTTAGCAGAGACTGAAGAAGTACAAAAAAATACATTAGAAATGCTCTTTACGGCTGCTAGAAAAATATCAACATCTCAAAGAGTCAAGGGATGCTTGCCACATTCATAATCAATGACAAATATTGTCATTGAGAAAAGTATGGTAGACAAAATACTCTTATATAGAGTCAATAATGATCTGATCTATAAATTCGTGGGTATTCGCCTTACCCTAAATTTTTTGTATTCATGGTTTGGCAAAATTGAGAGCCTCTTGGTGATTATTTTTTGTGCTTTATTAGTAATGGATATTTCATTGTTAGTTTTTCCTCATTTGCTGATAGATATAGGGCTTTTGAATCAGAAAAGAGGAATCATGGTTCGGCAGGATTATTTTTTCAACCCTGGAGAGTGGGATTTGATCCTCAAATTGAACCCATTGTTGTCCCGATTTGGTTATGTTTGTATGCACTTCCAATGGAGTTTTGGAGTGACCAGGTATTGAAAATCATCAGTAATTCCCATGGAAGATATTTTGGTGTTTCTAGAGACACAATGGAAGGAAACAAAATAATTTATGCTAGATTATGAGTGGAAATGGATCTTAGCCAACCTTTACTAGCAGAGGTTAAACTCAAACTTGCAAGTATATCTTGGATTCAACAACTAGATTATGAGGTGTTGCCCTTTAGCTATAGAGTTTACCAAAAATATGGGAATTTGGCTTGGTCTTCCCAAAAAAATATGAACACAAAAATGGAGGTTCCTCTAAGAATGTTAAATATTCCTAAGGAGGATAAGTCAACAATCAATAAATAAATAACCAACATTTCTTAGGCTATAGAAGCACAGGAAGATGGTTTTGAACAACCCAAAAGAAGGAGAAGACAAAAAAAAAGTTGGTAAAGAGCAAACCCAACTCAAGTCCTCAAATAGGTATGAGATATTCAAGACACTAATGGACCAAGAAGAAGAAAATTCATGGAAGGAGTGGATGGGAATAATGAAAACAATAAAAACCACGTTCAAGCCCCTATTTCACCTCCTCCTATCCTATAGTAGGTAATAGTGTAGTGAGTTACCACAATCAAAGATTGTAGGGGTATTGATAGTGCATAACCAAGAGCAACCAATAATTAAGGATGTCATCATGGGTATAGCAAAAAAGAATAGAGAAAAACTAAATCTTGGGATAACTCAGGTGGAAAAGAGATCAAATAATATCAACTCTTAAGGAGTGGATAGAAAATAAAATAAGTAATTGATAGTAGTTCAAGGCGACAAACTGATCATTGGGGGATTTGTGAAGCCAATAGAATATTATTGGTCTCAAGGTAACCAATGATTATACAACCATGGAATTTTAGGGGTTTAAATAGTAAAACCCATCAATCTGATATTCAAAGACTCCTAGAAAAAAGTAAAATAATTTTTTTTGCTTATTCAGGAGATAAAAATGTCACTGGATCATGTAAAACGGTAAATAGACTTTGGAAGGGTGCTGATCATATGGAAGTGGCTTCCCAAGGGGACTTAGGTGGGATAGTTAACTTTTGGAACTCTCTTCAATGGACAAAAATAAAACATATAGCTTGGAGGGGTGTCCTCACATAACATTTTAGGAACAATATGACATTTGAGTCATAAATTTTTATGGGACACAAAACCTAGATGGTCAAATTCGTCAATGGAAAGTGGTGCATAATATAAGATTCTCAAGGGAGGAGTTAGACTGGATTTTTGGGGATTTTAATTCTAAATTATCATCTAGAGATCAGGAAGGGGGAACCCCAACTTTAGATCCAGGGGATCAACTTATGATTGCCTAAGTCCATGCATTACACTTGGTGGATATTAAATGTCCTAGAATCAACTATACTTGGACTAATAAGAGGAGGGAACCACACAACAAGAAGGTGAAGCCACACAACAAGAAGGTGAAGTTAGACCATTTTTTGGTTTTAGAGGAAGCATTTGTGAAATGGAATCTAAAATTTTAGATTTTGGAGGATCCAATTTTGGATCACTTCCCTATTTTTTTGGAAGGGGAGATCAATACAGGGTAGCATCACAAACCATCTAGATTTAAAAACTTATGGTTACAGAAAGAGGAACTTCAAAATAAAATTCCATAGTGGTGGGAAGAGGGATTTAAGCCACTTAGATAGGGCAGTTCTTTGCTTATTCAAGCAATGTATAATATATTTGATGATGAATGAAATGAACATGATGATGATTATAAATATGTAAAATTATGAAGGATCACAACCCTTAATAATAATGATTCGTAACATGGCTCCCCTCCTCAAAAAGCTTTATCCTTAAAGTTGGATAAGACTGGAGAATACTGTTAGTCCAAGTAGCATCTTCTTCGGTAAGGTCTTACCACTTAATGAGAAACTCATGAATGTGACATGAGTGAAGGATTGAAGAATTTATAATACAAAGGACATCCAATTGTGGATGCACATTCTTCAAAGATACATTTTCCAAAGTGATCATTGGCCTTGGATTTGTTCCTCCTACATTCCTTTGATGTGATCGTTGGCCTTGGATTCTTTCTTGCTCTGAAATTGATTTGATCGTTGTGCTCTGAAATTGATTTGATTGTTGTTCATTGTACCGTTGGAAATCCATTTTTTTTTTGCAGTAAATTTTTGTCGACAACATTTGCAAATTTTTGTCGACAACATTTGCAAATTTTTGTCGACAACATTTGCAATTTTTTGTTTGACAACAATGTTTTGTCAACACTTTTTGCAATTTTTTGCTTGGCAGCAATTTTTTGTAATTTTCTAGTTTTGCCAATAAAATCTTTGCAATTTTTACAATTTGGCTAGTTCATATTAACCATAAATCAAGTAAACTACCACAAAATTTTGAGTAAGTGGAATCGAGTCAACGGTAGATTACAACGAAATTCCTCGTTGATTAATGAATTTATGACCAAAAAGCAACCACCAACAATTCAAATCAATCCCAATAACATCACTAGTTTTGACCAACAACGTTATTCTGCAATGAATTATCCAAAACAAACAGATTCTATTCTCAATAAACCTCCTCCTAAACCTCCTCCCAGGGAGTTTATACCAATTCCCACCAATGTGGATGTTTCTCTAAAACAATATCTTACTCAACAAGAGTCAATATTGAAAGAAATGCACACGGTTATATGAGATATTGAGGCCCACATTACATCCACTACACCACCTCTTACCCCTCACTCACAAACTACCCTAAATCCAGAACCTTTGAATAGTCATAAAAGACAACTTGCTTCAAATCAACGCCTTGCTAATTATTTAGATCCAGAAGCAGGTGGCGCTTCCCAGTACTTGGAATGGCCTCATGATTTTCACGTTCCTCGAGTTGACATGTCTACATTTTAAGGATTTGATCCTCATGGATGGTTATCCAAAATGGAAGGTCTTATTAGAATCCACCATATCCCTGAAACGGGTCGTGTTACATTCGCAACTTCTAAACTGGGTACACAAGCATATCAATGGCTATTATGGCAACTTCATGAAAATTAGTGTCCTCTCTTATGGTTTGATTTTAAATAAATATTCCTTATAATATATGATAAAATATCCTACCAATCATACATGGTTCACCTTATGCAAATCAAGAAAACAGGATCAGTAGATGACTATATCTCAGAATTTACTAGTCTACTCACCTATACTCATGAATTAAGTCTAGCAATGGTAGTTTCTACCTTTCGCTATGGTCTTAAGGATAATATTTGCAAAGAAGTTGACATGCATGATCCTTATACCTTAGATGATGCACAACATATTGCTCATACAGTAGAACAAAAATTCCAAAATATCGTTCCTCCATATCTTCAAGACTTCAACTCTCGTTAGCCATATCGCAACTTCGAGTGACCCACACGATTCTTCTATGATAAATTTCATTCACATCACCCACGAGAGAAAGCTTGTGCATAAAATCATATTTTTCATGTAGAATATGAATATACGTCAGTGGCTGAAGAAGAGGATACACCTCAACCAGAGCCACCTACAGAACCAACAAACAAGGAAACACGAGATGATGATACAGTGGCCCTTTTAGTACATGCACTCATGGGTATTCAATACCATCACACTATTAAGGTGCAAAGATACATTAGACATCAACGTGCTAATATGTTAACTGACTCAAGAAGTACGTATAACTTCATCGACTATAAAACAACCAAATCCTTAAATCTGTACATCCAGACTTCCAATCAAGATAAATTTCATGTACTTATTACCAATGGAGGTAATGCTCAATATGTGGGTCAAACATCCAAGGTAACAATCCAAATGGGAAATCATACATGGAAAGATACACTTTTTGTTATGAACCTAGGTAGTTCGGATGTCATTCTAGGATCACAATGGTTATCTCAACTTGGTGATGTTACTCTTAATCTCCAAAAATTATATATCAAGTGGTCAATAAATGGAAATATATTTACCTTCAAGGAATTCAACCTCCCCCTTCTTGCATAGTGAGTTCACATTGCATGGAAAAAATATTGTGCAAAGGTGGCTACGATTTTATTGCTCAAATAAATTCGCTTGAAGTTAATGCCTCATATTCTTTAAAATATTGTGGATAGTTATGAGGTGGTATTTAGTGAACCATATGGTCTACCTCCTAAAAGGTCACATAATCATGCTATCCATATAATTCTTGGTATCCTACCTCCTAATATATGCCCTTATCACCATACACAACCAATAAAGATTGAAATTGAGAAACTTGTCGAAGATATGCCAGAACACAGAATCATTCGATCAAGCACTAGTCCTTATTCATCTCCCATTATGATGGAACGTCGTAAGGATAATTCATGGCGCATGTGTTTTGATTTTTGTCCCCTTAAAAAACTTACCATCAAAGACAAATTTCCTATTCCCATCATCGATGACTTTTTAGATGAACTACATGGTGCACAATATTTCACTAAGCTCGACTTACGCTCAGGCTTTCATCAAATTAGGATTAGAGAAGAAGATATCCCAAAATCATCTTTTCGTACTCATGAAGGCCACTATGAGTTCTTAGTCATGCCTTGCGGTCTAACCAATAACTCATCTACCTTTCAAAATCTTATGAACCATGTTTTTAGAACATATCTTCATAAATTTATCCTTGTTTTCTTTGACGATATCTTAATTTACAGTAAATCTTAGAAGGATTTTCTTATGAACCATGTTTTTAGACCATATCTTCATAAATTTATCCTTTTTTTCTTTGACGATATCTTAATTTAGAAAGATTTTCTTATGAACCATGTTTTTAGACCATATCTTCATAAATTTATCCTTGTTTTCTTTGACGATATCTTAATTTATAGTAAATCTTGGAAAGATTTTCTTATGAACCATGTTTTTAGACCATATCTTCATAAATTTATCCTTGTTTTCTTTGACGATATCTTAATTTATAGTAAATCTTGGAAGGATTTTCCTTCCCTGTTGATTAAAACAAATGGAGAATTTATAATACGAAGGATTTAAGCCACTTAGCGCATCCCTCTTAAGGCATGTTTGTAGTTATAAACCACATTGTGATTGCGACGACACCAATGTGGGATTTTCGAAAATGTGTTATTTATAAACCTTTGCACTCGAACTTCGGATGATTAATACCTCATGAGCTCTGGAAGCATAGGACCTACGGATGAAGCACAAAACCATTGGGTGAACCATAAGACCTTCAGGACATACAAAAGTCGGACTTGAAGCGATATTCAAAATTTTTATTTATTTATAACCTTCCTTGGTGAAGCACAGGACCTTCGGACGAATTTACTACCTCGCGAGTTTGGGATATTCAAGCAAATGTGCGTTAATAAATTAAATCCAGAGAATCACCATGTGCTTTACACGAGAAATTTTTTTTAGGGTTGACAATGGATTGACAAGAATGATCTTTAGGCCATACGAACCCGAACCAGGCGTACATCAATCTGGGGATAAATTGTGAAAGTGCTAGTATCGACGAATGATTTAAAACTTCTAATTTTTCTATGATTTGCTGCAAATGGTGCTTATGTCGAAATCTACTATGATTGGAGAGAATTTTAATTTTATATTTTGCTCCTGTGGCAACAATTTACAAATGTAAAATTTCCTTGAATAGGCTATATTCAATTTATGACTGTGATTATTTTGGAAAGTGGGGAGAGGGGAGAAGGCACGATTTTGGATAGATTCATGGGATCAATACGCACCTATCATTGCTAAATTTCCATAACTACAACCAGTAAAAATTATCGTGGAAAGTAGGGGTTGGATCCAGATTGAAATTTATTTCAACACTAGTCAGTTGGGGATTATAAGTTTAAGCAGTTTAAGAAGTTGGATGAGTGGTCAATTCCAATCCCTCCAAAATTAACACCCATCATCACTAAAATCTTGGCAAAAATATTTCTCACAAGTAGAGATGAGGAAGATGAATTAGCTTGGGGCTATGAGAGCCTTGGATTCTACACAGTGAAGGATGGATATGATAATATACTTCCAGAACCTCCTCATGCATATCAGGTTGAGGATTGGAGAAAGATTTGGCAGTCCAAGGATTGGTTGAGAGTAAACTTATTTGCCTGACAATTCATGCACAATGGAATTCTTACTTTTGATAATCTGAGATGTAGGGGAATTGTTGGTCCATCTCAATGTGTTTTATGCTACAAGAGTGAGGGGACATATGACCACTTGATGTTTGAGTGCTCATTTACATGCCAAATCTGGAAGCAATGGTTTTTATATTATAAAATTTGAGCCAATGGTGATTTGAATTGGATTAATATTTGGAAAATATGGAAGAGGGGTAGATTTAAATCTAAAGCTCTTTGTATCGGTTGGAAGCTTGGATTAAAATTCATTTGGTGGTAAGTGTGGTTGGAGAGAAATGAAAGAATTTTTAGAGAAACATTTTCATCCTTAGATGGTGTTTGGCAAGTCATTTGGAGCAAAGTCACGAAAACTGTGGCAGTGTATGCTAAAGAGGAAACTCGGACTGATATAGGGGCGATGGAGAAGGAAGCCGAAGTGCAAGAGGGGTAGAACAGAGCTAGTTGCAAATAACCCCTAAAAGGTTGGATTAAAAAAATTCTAATGGAGCTACAAAAGGCAATTCGGGTAGAGTTAGAATTGGAGTGGTTTGTAGGAATCATGTTGGAACAGTGCTCTATTGGGAGCTACAAGGCTTGGGAAGGGCCACGAACAATGAAGTAGAATCCTTAGCTATCAAATTTGCTTCTATCTAGGCAGTAAGACAAGGTTACAAGAGGATAATCCTAGAATCAGATTCTCAAATATTGGTAGGAGCTCTGGATTGCATGAGAAACTTTGCTTTGAAGACATTGAGGTTGAGGATTTTTGTCACCCAAATTGTGGAGGGAATTAGATGATGTGATTCCAATTTATGTGAGTAGAGATCTAAATAAAATGGATGACTTCCTAGCTAAGATGCATATTGAGAAGGAGGTAGGGGTTCAGTGGCATAATTCATGGCTATTGAGGATGAGAGGATTAGGCAGGTTGGTGAGCAAATCCAGTGTTTAGCTAATTTGGACAACCATTGTAGAAATATGGTTTAGGAGATTTGGCTCCAATGCAAATTTTCTTTTATTGTTGTAAATAGGTGGACAACCCTTGTATAAATATGGTTTAAGAGATTTGGCTCCAATGTAAATCTTCTTTTACTGTTGTAAACATGTGTTCTTATCGGTTATGGAAGGAGTCTCGTCCCAACTTGTAAATGATCTTTGTTTTAATATAAAATTTTCAAATTCTTCTTCAAAAAAACTTATTAAAAAAAACTCCTCATCAAAATTAACAAAAAAATAATACCCTTCAACAAATAATAAAATATAATTTTATTTTTTAACTTTATTAATTTTTTTTAATATTGTAAATAGTTATACCATATTTTTTTTTATTATAAATTAAATTTAAAAAGTTGATCCTTAATGTTAATGTTTTAAATTAAAATTAAATGATATAAATATTTAATTTATTAAATATATATATTATAAATAATTTATTTTATTCTTACAAAATAATATAATACATATTATCACATTATTATAATAAAAAAATTTAATTTTAAAACAACAATTGGGAACTCTGGCTAGAAGAGCTCAGTTAGGGACTACAACTTTCATCATTAAACTAGTATATATTTAAAAAATTAAAAAATAATAATTTAGAATTCTCCAACATTGAAAGAGTTCAATTTGAAATTATAACTTTCATCACTAAATTAATATATTAAAAGAGAAAATAGAGTTTTAAAAGGGTTGTTTTTTCCTTTTTACACTTCTTGGTACCATTTCATCCAAAATTTAAATTTAAATATGAATTATATTGTCTTAACCATTAAACCAAAACTTAATTAACAATTAAGCTGATATATCAAATCAAAAAAACAATTAAACTGATATATTATAAATATTTTAAGGTTTCTCACATAATGAGATCGTAGTAAGGTCCATAAAAAACTAATAAGAAGCATTTAAACAAGTTCAAGATTTAATAATTTATATATTTCTTGAAAACTTAATAATTTTTATATTTCTTCAATATAACAAGAGACATGTCTATAAAACTTCACCGGCCTTTCCACCCAATAAACATCTTATGTACTACAACAAATACAACTATAATTTTTTTTAGATTGATATAAACTTTTTTCGTTCTTATATTTTAGTTCTTGTATATTACAGCATGATATAATTATAATAGATAATATTTTGTATTGTTAAATTTATTCAGTTTTTTTAAACCTGGTTAGAGTGCATAAGAGTGTCAGTCCATAAAACAAACACTAATATCAGTTTTACTCTTTATCTCTTATTTATATATATATTTTTTTTAATAAAATAAAAAATCTTTTAATTTTTTTATTTATTATTATTTTTAATAAATATCAAATTAACTACATTAATTCTTTGGCTTAAATACCTTAGATCATATCCAAACAAAACAGTAAATTTGCTTCAGTTTTGCTGACGTGGAATCCTTACTGAAACCATGAGTAATATTCCAGTGGCTTCCAGAAAGGGTAACCATGAGTAATACTCCAGTGGCTTCCAGAAAGGGTAACCATGTGAAAGTGAACCGTGTCTATAAACAGGGACGGTCCAAGAGCTACAGCCCATCTTTTGTGCGACTTCAAACTGACTTTTGGTCCCAACATTCACTGTATCCAGGTTAAAAGAAATCTGGTTTTGCTCCTTCAGAATCCATTCAGCCATTCTCAGGTTTACTTTCAGTCACTAAAGTTGCATATCTCTCACAAAAAAACTATAATGTCTGATCCGAAATACGCCTATCCATACCCAGCTCAAGGTAATCATATATTTAGATGTAGGGTTTTGTAGTTAAAACTTTGTTTATGTTGATTTGTGGGTTTTGAATTCGTCAAAAAGGGTCTGTTTTTGTTACGAGAGAAAAAAAAAATTGTTGTTGCAGGTTATCCTCAGCAGGGATATTACCAGCAACCGCCCCCTGTGGTAGCTCCGCCGCAGTACGCGCAATCGCAGCCGCAGAAGCCTGGTGGGTTTTTGGAAGGATGGTATGTATTCTGTGTTTTCACTATTTTAAAATCTATATGGAACTATCTATTCAATACATCTTTAACCAGTCACTTTTAAATTCCACTTTGGACATCCATCTTTGATTAGAGGATCTAGGGTTAAATTTAGGGGTATAGGGATATGGGAGAGAATAAAGGGGCACCATAGTGGATGGATATAATATTAGACTATTTTGAGGGGGAAAATGGTTAAGATTATGAGGGGATATAATATTAGACTATTTTGAGGGGGATAATGGTTAAGATTATAATGCCTTGTGCAACAAGAAAAAGGTAAGGAGATTAATGGAATCACCAGATGATATTTATTGATGTTAAGGAGGATGATGTTTAATTTTCCCTCTCTATTTCAATAGAATGGGGGTTCATGAAGTTTAAGGGGAGTAGTAACAGGGGTGTTTATTGTGCATTCAATTTTACATAAGGTGTGCAGTTCTGGATGTGTTTGTGTGTTCTTCCAAATAGGCTGGTACAACTTTGCTGTAACAGACATGTTACTTGCAGTGGAAAATTGGTTCAACTGTAAATTATTTTGGGAGGAATAATTTTAGATTGTAAAAACTATTTGAATGTTTAATATATCGAAAGAATTTTCTGTTCAGGGAAGTTCATTATGATAGGTTCTGCAGAGACATTTGGCCTAATGGACTTGGGAAGCCATCTGTTCAAGTCTTCAGAGATCATGGATTAGTTTATATACATACAGAGAGAATTAATAGTTGTCTTAAATGATTTGAGAAAAGTGATTATTGATGATTGTTATTTGTTGGTTATGCAGTTTGGCTGCGCTGTGTTGCTGCTGCCTGTTCCCTCCATCATATTCGTTTCTTAGCCACAGAGAGAGAGAAATTTATTGGTGTCTTATTAATGTATTTATGTGTTCTAGAAAATGAACTCTCTAGTCCCGAGGACTGGCCATGGAAAGATATCTCTCCTTATATCATCCTGTTTGTTCTGTTTATTGCTTTAAGGATGGTGTAAAAAATCATTTAATCCAACTGTTAAGATTTGATATTATATTGTATTGGGTTATTTTATGCGGAAGAATGCAGGTTGGTATTATATCTAATGCTATAGCAGCCTTTGAAAAGGCTCTATCTGTGGTAAATGCATTCTATTGTCTTTTGTCGAAGCCTTATATGTTTAGCGCACAGTCCAATTAATTGTGCATCTTCGTTCCCTGCACTTTCCTGACAGAGAAGTAACATGAATTCTTCTGGTTGTTTTAGTAGCATTTTAAGACGGGAACATTTCCCCTTCTTCACCGCCATATAGCCCTCTTGGAATAGATCATCCAAAATGTGGAGTAATTTTTCCGTTTGATCAAGTTTTATTAAATTTTCATTCATGATACGTGGTTTTCTAATATCTAAGGAAATAACATATAAAGTTGATAAGACCAAAATAATTAAATATTTTCAGAATAAATAGATTGATCTATGTTTGATAAGTATATATTGTTTTAATATGTAATTTTTTTTGAAAAACACTTTTTTTTTTTTATGGTGTCACTTTTGGGTAAGTTTCTATTGGAAATATGGAATATTTTTCACATTATTTTGGTGGGGCTAACATATTGGATACTTTGTAGGTTTGGGTTTTTAGAGTTTAAGTTATTTTTAGATTTATATGGGCTTTTAGGGTTATTATATTTATATCTACGTTTTTTCGTTCGTACATATGCGTTTGTTATATATATCGCACTTGCATTAGGGTTTAGTAAGACAGAAAAAAATATTATTGTATTAAAGACTGTCAAATTAATGCAATAATAAAATAATATTGTGTTGGTTTTTCTTAGTTAAGAGTTTTCAGAATAAATATTGTGTAATGAGTGAATTTACAATCTTTTTTTATTTAGTTATTATTATTTTTTTATTTTAGTTTATCGGGGTTCTTTATTTCTCTTTATTTGGTATCAGTGCTAGGTTTTAGTTTTGTTCGAGGAGTAAGGGTTTCAACCTTGTGATAAATTAGTTCTTGAGTGGGAGCCGTATGCGAAAAGATCCAAATAAAGGAGAAAGATGGGAAGCACACGAATAGAGATTGAAAAATTTAATGGATAAAATTTTGAGTTGTGGAAACTCAAGATGGAGGATCTATTGGTTGATAGAGGTCAGTGTATTGCGGTCTTGGGAGCAAAACCAACATCGATGACAGATGATGATTGGTTGAAAATCGATAAGAAGGCAAGGAGCTCTATCAGATTGTGCTTATCTGATTCAGTATTGTTGAATGTATTTACAGAGACCACGATAAAGTTGTTATGGGAGAAGTTGGGAACATTGTATCAAATAAAGTCGTTGGTAAATAAATTTTTTCTTCGAAAGAAGTATTCGCTTCGAATGAATGATGGTGACTCTGTTGCTGAACATTTGAATGTTTTTAACACTGTGGTAAGTCAATTAACCTTTGTAGAAGTAAAAATGGATGAAGATGAAAAGTTTAATACTTTACTTTGTTCATTATCTGATTCATGGGATAACCTTGTTATGACTATCACCAATACTACATCTACATTGAAAGTAGATGATATGGTAGGAACTTTGTTGTCTGAGGAGATGAGACGAATTTTTTTTTAGGATTATCATCAAAAATAAGCCTTGATTGTGAGAGGTCATTTTCAAGAAAGAAGCAAAAAAAAACAAGAGAAAAAAAATCAAAATCTAAGGGTAAATATGTTGCCCCGAAAAAGAGGAAATGTTGGAATTGTGGTAAAACAAGGCATTATAAAAGAGACTGCAGATCTAAAAAGGCTAATAATAATCGATCATTTGATGAAGGAACTTCTACAAAAACGAAGGCCACAAATGAAGATTCTAGGGATTTATTCTTAGTTGTAGCATGCTCAATGAAGAACACAAGCTTATACTGAGAGGGGGGGTGAACAGTATAAGACCTCTTTTTACTTTTTCCTTTATACTTCAAAACAGTAAAGCAATATACCCAAAGCAATATCAAAGCAATGCATAATAACATCCACAAAGTGACACCAATTTTAACGTGGTTCACCCAGAATGGCTAGACTACGTCCACAAAACTTTTCTCTAAAAGTTATCTCAAAGTTCTTTGGGAATCCTTCCCAATTACAATGTTTATGAGCCTCGGCCCAAAGGAGATACCTTCCCCTAATCAGAATTTATGAGCCTCTGCTCAAAGGAGATACCTTCCCCTCTATCCGAATTTATGAGCCTCTGCTCAAAGGAGATACCTTCCCCTCAATCTGGATTTATGAGCCTCTGCTCAAAGGAGATACCTTCCCCTCTGCTCTGGAAATGATCCCTCAGAAGATCAACTGCCTCTACCTCTTGCCGGCACGTGGAACTCCTTTCCACCGAAGACCTCCTGTCCTCAATGCTTAGCCTAAGAGACCTCCGCCTTCTATGATCACGTCCACAGCAGCTCAACAACCTGTACCAAACACGAGCAGGTCTAGTACAAGTCTTCTCCTGTCGATTCTGTCCAACACTTGAACAAATCAATCCTCTGCACACAAGCCTTCTCAAAGACTTGCCAAATCTGTCCTCAGGTTCTTCTCAAAGAACCAGTGCATCTCTGTCCTCAAGTTCTCTGATAGAACTCTCAAAACTCAGCTCACAAGTCCTCTGCTAGGACCTGTCCAAATCTGCTCACAAGTCCCCATCGAAACCTATCCAAAACTGCTCACAAGTCCCCACCGGAACCTGTCCAAAACTGCTCACAAGTCCCCACCGAAACCTGTCCAAAACCTGCTCACAAGTCCCCACCGGAACCTGTCCAAAACCTGCTCACAAGTCCCCACCAGAACCTGTCCAAAACCTCAGCAAGCTCACCAAGAAAAACTTTCTTAGTAGGAAATCACAAGGTGAATTGTTAGAGACCCAATGTGATTTGTCAAACTCATAGAAGCATAAAGAGAATTGTTAGAGACTCAATATGTTCTATACTCAACTCCCAATCTCAAAACTCAACTCAAATCAACTCAGCTCAAACTCAATCTCAAATCTGAAAACTCAACTCAACCTCAATCTCAAATCAGAAAACTCAACTCAACCTCAATCTCAAATCTGAAAACTCAACTCAAAATCTGAAATGGATAGGATAGAATGCTTTCTTTCAAGAACATGAAACCCCAACAATTGCCAACTATGCAAAGAATCACATAACAATGATACTCATGTTCTTTTCACCATCAATAAGGGCTTCAACAACAATGCTCATCAAACAAGGTTCAATCAACACCATTCAACTCAAAACACAACCTTGAAGCATTTCACAATCAACATCGAAAAAGGAAACAAGTAGAACTCCTTTTCTCTCCAATATTGTTTGAACAAAAAGCATCCACCAACTCAACTCACAATAGCATAAAAACAACTTTTCAATTCATCAACAAAGGAGTAAGCTCAACACTTTAACCAAGTAAAGAATAGCTTGATTATAACCAACTTAATGAAAGCAAATGTCAATCTCAAAGCTGCCCACTTAAGGTTTCACAACTTCACACAAGAAGCAATTAACCTTAAAACATCATGCTTTCATTTCCATAATCAACCAAAAGCACTCTCAACATTACAAGAAACATGTATCCCTTATACACCTTATTTCTCCCTTATTGTCTCATCAAAAATAAAGTTTATCTCTCATAAGAATGCAATAAGATATTTCAACAACACCTTCAAAATAATCTTTTATCAAAATAACAACAAGCTTTAAAACCCTTATGACTCCTAAGTTGTTTTTCTTCTAACAAACATCCTCCATCCGCAACATACACTTAGCAAAAGATTAATTTCGAAAAATACCTTAGCCAACAACAAAAATCGCTATGGAGAAATTGCGCCGAAATCTAACACCACCTGCTGCAACCACTTCACGTCGAAAAACCCTTTCGCGTGATTCGAACGCGGAACCTCCCGTTCGGGTAGCGCGCCAACAACCTAGCCGCTATCGATGTGCCAAAGGCACCCGATGAGGTTTAAACCTCACTCTGTTATGCTTGTCCCTTCTGTGCCAGGGAAAATAAAACACAGTCCTCCCTTCCTTCTGATGCCAACTCGCAGACGACAAGCTATATGGTGGATTCGACAAATGGCGAGACAATCAAACGAACAGCGGATTACGAAGACGGCGAAGACACACAAACGATCAACGGATTACGAAAATGGCGAAGACACACAGCCAAACAGCGGATTACAAAAACGGCGAAGACACACAGCCGAACAACGGATTACGAAAACGGCGAAGACACACAGCGAAAACACAGCGAGCAACTTTCTTTCAAAATTCGGATGGGATGCATTTTATTTTCATCGAGGGATATTAATATGAATTCTTCCATAGGCTCTTTGACGTCGACGGAGGTCTTTAACACGTCGGCGGAGGTCTTGGCTAGCGCCCACAAAGCTAAAACATAGCGCCCACCTTGTTAAGACATTTGCGCCATGGATTAGGAGAACCCATGCAAATAATAAATTAATATTTATTTAAAAATAATTAAATGGAACCTTAACAAGGTTTTTTAATTATTTAAATAAATACTTCCTCCTGGACCCAAATGCATTAAACCAATGCATCCACTTGTAATATTTAAACCTGCCAACTTGGGGTTTGCAAAAGACCTTTGAAACTGTCATGCCGAAACCTTCATCAAAACAAATTATTTGACATCAAATCAAATTCCTTCAAGACCTTCTTGACATCAATGACAACTTATACACTTGAGCAAAGGCAATGTACCCAAAGTACCCAAAATTGCCAACAATCTCCCCCTTTGTCATTGATGGCAAACCTTTCATGAAAACACTTCTCAAGAGCCAAAACCGAAACCAACTGTGCTAACAAGCGAGAAGCTGTGCCCACAACCGAGAATCTTCCTTTGAAGTTTTGCTCCCCCCGACTTGAAGCTTTCCTCTTCACTTTGAAGCTCTCCCCCTTACTCATATCTCTCCCCCTTTGTCATCAATGGCAAAGGGCCACCTTTGGGGCTCGGGACTAAGAATGAGCCTCTTAGCTTAGTCCCTCCCCCACCTCCTGATGAGGTGATTAATTCTGGGGTGGGAGTAAAACTCCCATTAGGCATTGATCATCATCAGCGTCTATAACTTCCTTGTCGGGCCTTCTCTTGAACTCTTTGTCCATATTCCTGTTCTTGTCCTTGTTCTTGTTCTTGTTCTCATCCCTATTTTTGTCCATGTCTTGATCCTTGGACCTGATCATGCCACTGTTCCTATTCTCGTATTCTGGAATTTCAGCTCTACACTTGTCTGATTATGTGACCTTCATTGTTGCACTTGAAACACTTGACGATGTTGTTTCTCTGAGGTAAACCTGATCTTTGAATCCACCTGTTCTGACCAAACCTGTTTTGATCAAACCTGTTCCTGTTATTTACCTTGCAATAGACTGCCTTGTGCCCAAACTGTTGACAAGAGTAGCAATACCCTTGAAAGAAACTAGCACTTCTAAAATTGTCATTTACCTTCTTCACTTGAGCCATGCAATGTGAAGCCATGTGACCAAACCTGTGACAAGCAAAACATCTGCCTTGAAACTTTCCTTTATTTGACCTCTTGGGTCCTGAAAACTTCTTCTTCTCATTCTGAATTCTGTTTTCTGTTTCTGTGCATCTATCATTCAAGGACTCATGATCTGAAATACTTTCCTCATCAGAACTCTCTTCCTTTTGGAGTCTCTTACTAGACTCTCCAACTTGTTCCTTGTGTGGCTTAACAAAACCAAGGCCTATTTTATCTGTTGTCTTTCTTTGACCTTTGATGAGTGACTTAACCTTTTTGGAGCTATCTTGAAACCTGTAAAGCTTATCCTTGTACTCTTTAGTTTCCTCTTTCAAAGAAGCCATTTTCTGTTCTAACTCACTATACTCAAGAACCTTAGACTCTAACTCATCCTTGAGTTCTTGTGTCTTAGCTATAGAGAAGTCAAGACTTTCTATAAGATCATCTCTCTCCATACAACATTCATCTAACTTATCCTTGAGTCTAGCATTCTTCTTTCTTTCCTTTTCCAAAGCACTAAGAGCACTAATAAGTTCACTTTCAAGATCCTTTATTTGATTGCTTTTTGAATCATCAAAGCCTTTTTCAGATTTCTTATCACTAGAGGTGCTACCCTTTTCAAAGACCATACATGCATCTTCCTTATAGTTTTCTGAAGCATCCTCATACATACTAGAAACCAAATCATTATTTGTGCAATCATCCTCAAGGTGACCAAAATTTCCACATCTAAGACATTTCATGATAATGAATCTATGTTTCGGTTCTTCCTCTTTTTCTGATATGAACAACATCTCATTTTCATTATCACTTGAAGAACTTTCACTATCACTACTAGAACACTTACTTGCTTTGTCTAGGTAGAAACTCTTCTTGTGCTTGTGAGAATACCTCTTTCCTTGATTGTTGTGCTCATCTTTGATCTTCCTGTGATGCTTGTGCTTTTCAGAATCCTTGCTCTTAGAATCCTGTTTATCTTCATCACTTTCATTCTTGGGAACAGATACAGTTAGTAGCATAATGACCAAACTTTCCACAATTGAAACATCTTATATTTTTCATACTTTTGTGCTTTCTAGAGAACTTGCCTTTCTTGTTGTAATATGCCTCTTCATCACTAGAAGACTCATCACTATCTTGAAGTTGTTTACCCTTGGATTCCTTGGTAGCCTTGAAAGTTGCCTCTTTCTTGACATCAACCTTCACTTGAGTTCTCAACTCAAATGCTGCAAGTATACTATGGAGCTCATCCTTTTTCAACTTATCCAAATCTTTAGCTTCCTCAATAGCAGAAATATTTTCACTAAATCTATTAGGAAGAGATCTTAAAATCTTATCACAAACATCATTTTCAGCAAGCTCAAGACCTAAGTCTTTCATGGAGTTAACAACCTCATCCATACGAAGCATGTAGTCACTAATATTTTCATCATCATTCATCTTGAGTTGTTCAAACATACCTTTGAAGTGTCTCAACTTGGCCTTTCGACATTTGTATCACCTGTATGAACCACCTTCAACTGATTCCACATTTCACTAGTTGTCTTGCGGTGAATCACTTTGGTGAGATCTGCTTTCTGTAAGCCTTTCAGGATTGCATTCATTGCTTTTGAATTGTTGTGATGTAGGAGCCTTTCTTCTTTAGTATTAGGACCATGTACGGGAATAGTGTACTCATCTTCAATCACTTCCCATACCTCATTACCAAGTGCCATTAGATGAACCTTCATCCTTGCACTCCAAAGACCAAAATCTGACCCATCAAGAATAGGTGATTCATTGCCACTTGAATGATCCATTGTGTTCTTTACTAGCTTTTCCTTCAAGTTGTTAAACTTTTCGAAGGCACCCGCTCTGATACCAATTGAAGAACACAAGCTTATACTGAGAGGGGGGGTGAACAGTATAAGACCTCTTTTTACTTTTTCCTTTATACTTCAAAATAGTAAAGCAATATACCCAAAGCAATATCAAAGCAATGCATAATAACATCCACAAAGTGACACCAATTTTAACGTGGTTCACCCAGAATGGTTGGGCTACGTCCACAAAACTTTTCTCTAAAAGTTATCTCAAAGTTCTTTGGGAATCCTTCCCAATTACAATGTTTATGAGCCTCGGCCCAAAGGAGATACCTTCCCCTAATCAGAATTTATGAGCCTCTGCTCAAAGGAGATACCTTCCCCTCTATCTGAATTTATGAGCCTCTGCTCAAAGGAGATACCTTCCCCTCAATCTGGATTTATGAGCCTCTGCTCAAAGGAGATACCTTCCCCTCTGCTCTGGAAATGATCCCTCAGAAGATCAACTGCCTCTACCTCTTGCCAGCACGTGGAACTCCTTTCCACCGAAGACCTCCTGTCCTCAATGCTTAGCCTAAGAGACCTCTGCCTTCTATGATCACGTCCACAGCAGCTCAAGCAACCTGTACCAAACACAGTCAGTCGGTCTAGTACAAGTCTTCCTCTGTCTGTCAAATCTGTCCAACACTTGAACAAATCAATCCTCTGCACACAAGCCTTCTCAAAGACTTGCCAAATCTGTCCTCGGGTTCTTCTCAAAGAACCAGTGCACCTCTGTCCTCAAGTTCTCTGATAGAACTCTCAAAACTCAGCTCACAAGTCCTCTGCTAGGACCTGTCCAAATCTGCTCACAAGTCCCCATCGAAACCTGTCCAAAACTGCTCACAAGTCCCCACCGAAACCTGTCCAAAACCTGCTCACAAGTCCCCACCGAAACCTGTCCAAAACCTGCTCACAAGTCCCCACCGAAACTCGTCCAAAACCTGCTCACAAGTCCCCACCGAACCTGTCCAAAACCTCGACAAGCTCACCAAGAAAAACTTTCTTAGTAGGAAATCACAAGGTGAATTGTTAGAGACCCAATGTGATTTTTCAAACTCATAGAAGCATAAAGAGAATTGTTAGAGACTCAATATGTTCTATACTCAACTCCCAATCTCAAAACTCAACTCAAATCAACTCAGCTCAAACTCAATCTCAAATCTGAAAACTCAACTCAACCTCAATCTCAAATCAAAAAACTCAACTCAACCTCAATCTCAAATCTGAAAACTCAACTCAAAATCTGAAATGGATAGGATAGAATGCTTTCTTTCAAGAACATGAAACCCCAACAATTGCCAACTATGCAAAGAATCACATAACAATGATACTCATGTTCTTTTCACCATCAATAAGGGCTTCAACAACAATGCTCATCAAACAAGGTTCAATCAACACCATTCAACTCAAAACACAACCTTGAAGCATTTCACAATCAACATCAAGAAAAGGAAACAAGTAGAACTCCTTTTCTCTCCAACATTATTTGAACAAAAAGCATCCACCAACTCAACTCACAATAGCATAAAAACAACTTTTCAATTCATCAACAAAGGAGTAAGCTCAACACTTTAACCAAGTAAAGAATAGCTTGATTATAACCAACTTAATGAAAGCAAATGTCAATCTCAAAGCTGCCCACTTAAGGTTTCACAACTTCACACAAGAAGCAATTAACCTTAAAACATCATGCTTTCATTTCCATAATCAACCAAAAGCACTCTCAACATTACAAGAAACATTTATCCCTTATACACCTTATTTCTCCCTTATTGTCTCATCAAAAATAAAGTTTATCTCTCATAAGAATGCAATAAGATATTTCAACAACACCTTCAAAATAATCTTTTATCAAAATAACAACAAGCTTTAAAACCCTTATGACTCCTAAGTTGTTTTTCTTCTAACAAACATCCTCCATCCGCAACATACACTTAGCAAAAGATTAATTTCCAAAAATACCTTAGCCAACAACAAAAATCGCTATGGAGAAATTGCGCCCGAAATCTAACACCACCTGTTGCAACCACTTCACGTCGAAAAACCCTTTCGCGTGATTCGAACACGGAACCTCCCGTTCGGGTAGCGCGCCAACAGCCTAGCCGCTACCGGTGCACCAAAGGCACCCGGTGAGGTTTAAACCTCACTCTGTTATGCTTGTCCCTTCTGTGCCAGGGAAAATAAAACACAGTCCTCCCTTCCTTCTGATGCCAACTCGCAGATGACAAGCTATATGGCGGATTCGACAAACGGCGAGACAATCAAATGAACAGCGGATTACGAAGATGACGAAGACACACAAACGATCAGCGGATTACGAAAATGGTGAAGACACACAGCCAAACAACGGATTACGAAAACGATGAAGACACAGCCGAACAGCGGATTACGAAAATGGCGAAGACACAGCCAAACAACGGATTACGAAAACGGTGAAGACACACAGTCGAAAACACAGCGAGCAACTTTCTTTCGAAATTCGGATGGGATGCATTTGATTTTCATCGAGGGATATTAATATGAATTCTTCCATAGGCTCTTTGACGTCGGCGGAGGTCTTTAACACGTCGACGGAGGTCTTGGCTAGCGCCCACAAAGCTAAAACATAGCGCCCACCTTGTTAAGACATTTGCGCCATGGATTAGGAGAACCCATGCAAATAATAATTTAATATTTATTTAAAAATAATTAAATGGAACCTTAACAAGGTTTTTTAATTATTTAAATAAATACTTCCTCCTGGACCCAAATGCATTAAACCAATGCATCCACCTGTAATCTTTAAACCTGCCAACTTGGGGTTTGCAAAAGACCTTTGAAACTGTCATGTCGAAACCTTCATCAAAACAAATTATTTGACATCAAATCAAATTCCTTCAAGACCTTCTTGACATCAATGACAACTTATACACTTGAGCAAAGGCAATGTACCCAAAGTACCCAAAATTGCCAACACTCAAGTGAATGCCATGACTCATGGTTGATTGACTCGGGTGCTTCTTTTCATATGACTCCTCATAGGGAGGGGTTCAGTGAATATGAAAAGATAGATGGAGGTAAAGTCTTCTTGGGAGACAATTTGACATATAAAATAATATATCGAGGAAGAGTCAAGTTGAGGCTAAAATATGGAAGAATTAAAACCCTTCCTGGTGTGTTGCATATTCTAGGTTTGGCAAGGAATCTAATATCCATGAGTAATATGAATGATGCAGGTGTGAATGTGGTATTCAATAAGGATAGCTGCAATATGGTTCGTGGATCCTTGGTGTTGGCAAGGGGAGTTCGCATAGGAACTTTGTTTAGACTTGAGGCTAGCACTATAAGTATTAATTGCAATAACTCTTCAATTGTACAAGAAAATAATACGACTGAAATGGCTTCGAGTATTCCTACAACGAAGATAATATTGTGGCATCAATGCATGGGGCATATTGGTGAGAAAGGACTTTGAACATTGAAAATGAAAGGTATGGTTGAAGGAATTTCTAATTGCCCATTAAATTTTGATTTTTGTGAGCACTATGTTTTTGAGAAACAAACTAGATTCAAGTTTCCAAGTAGTGCTACAAGGTCTGAAGGAATTCTACATCTAGTTCACAATGATGTGTTTGGACCTACAAAAGTACCATCATTAGGTAAATCTATCTATTTTGTTACATTTATAGATGACTTCTCAAGAAAGACTTGGGTATATTTTCTACGAAATAAATCTAAGGTTTTTAATAAATTTAAAGAGTTTAAGGCTCTTGTAGAAAATCAGATAGAGAAAAAGATAAAGGTTTTGAGAAGTGATAATGGTGGTGAGTATTGCTCTAATGAATTTGAGCAGTTTTGCAAGGACTGTGGAATAGAAAGGCAGAGAACAACTCCATATACTCCACAACATAATGGGGTTGCAGAACGGATGAACAAGACATTGATGGATAAGGCTAGAAGCATGCTAAGTGGTGCAGGGTTAGAAAAGAAATTCTGGGTAGAAGTTGTGTTAACAACTTGTTATCTCATCAATAGATCTCCTACCTCAACTTTGGTGGATAAGACTCCACAGGAAGTATGGACTGGTAAGAAACCCTCTCTCAGACATCTAAGGGTTTTTGGTTGTGATGCTTATATGTATGTCCCAAAAGAGAAAAGGACTAAGCTAGACTATAAATCTGAAAAAATGCATATTTGTGGGTTATAGTACTAGTGTTAAAGGATATAAGTTGTGGAACCCAGAAACACAGAAGGTTGTTTACAGTCGTAATGTGATCTTTAGAGAAACAAAAGGGGTTTTAAAATAGGAAATGCAACCAAGCAAAGAACCAAAAATAGTGCAGGTAAAATTGGAATAGGAGGAAGAACCTGTGGTAGAACCTGAATTATAGAGAGAGTCTGAAGAGGAATATTCAGAGGAAGAAGGTGAGGAGGAAGCTGAAGATGCAAAACCTAGAACTCCAATTTTGAGGAGATCAGATCGAGAGAGAAGACTTCCAGATAGGTATAGTCCTTCAAATTTTTATTCTGCATTTAATTTATCAATTACCGATGAAGAACCCAAGACTGTAAAGGAGGCACTTCAATCAAGTGAGAATAAGTCTTGGAAAAGGGCTATGGAAGAAGAAATGGAGTCCTTGGATAAAAATAAGATATGGGACTTGGTGAAATTACCTCCTGGTAGAAAACCTGTTGGTTGTAAGTGGTTATTCAAGAAGAAGTACAATGTAGAAGGAAAGTTGGAGAAGTACAAGGCTCACTTGGTAGCAAAAGGATTTTCTTAGGTTGAGGGAATTGACTTTGGTGAGATTTTTTCTCTTATGGCTAAACTAACTTCAATCAGATTTATGTTGGCTATTTCTGTTGCTTTTGATTTTGAAATAGAACAGATGGATGTAAAGATAACTTTTCTACATGGTGAACTTGATGAAGATATATATATATATATATATAAAAAAAAAAAGGGGGTGTGTGTCACAACCAGAATGCTTTAAGGTAAAAGGTAAGGAGGACCTGGTATGCAAGTTGAAGAAGTCTCTTTATGGGTTGAAGCAGTCTCCAAGGATGTGGAACCAAAAATTTGACAGGTTTATCTTGACACTTGGGCTTGGAAAAAGCAAAGTAGATCCATGTGTATATTTCAAAAAGGAAGGTGAAAATTTTGTTATCATTGTATTGTATGTGGATGACATGTTGTTAATTGGTAACAGTAAGGAGATGATAAAGTTACTAAAATCTCAGTTATCTTTTGAATTTGACATGAAGGATTTGGGTGCTGCAAAATTTATTTTGGGTATGGAAATAATAAGGGATCGTGCAAATAGAAAGTTGTGGTTAAATCAAAGGAAATATGTTGATTTGATACTACAAAAGTTTAGGATGCATGATTGTAAACCAGTATGTACTCCATATCCGATTGGTCAAAAGTTATCTATTGAATAGTGTCCTAAAATAGATGAGGAAATTGAAGAAATGCATCATGTTCCTTATGCTAGTGTTGTGGGTAGTCTGATGTATGCAATGGTCTGTACTAGACCTGATATTGCACATGTAGTGGGAGTAGTTAGCAGATATATGTCAAATCCAGGAAAGGAACATTGGACTATTGTGAAGAGGATCTTTAGATACTTGCGTGGAACTACAGATTATGCTATCTGTTATGGAGGAAATTTTGGAGGCAATGATATTGTAAATCTACAAGGGTTTGTGGATGTTGACTGGGCTAGAGATCTTGACAAGAGAAGATCCACTAGTGCTTATGTGTTCAAGTTGTTTGGAGGGGTAGTAAGTTGGATGAGTAAAAAGTAATCAATTGTTGCTTTATCCACTACAGAAGTAGAGTACATTGCAACAACTCATGCCTATAAAGAAGCAGTGTGGCTATAGAGGTTGTGTTCAATAGTTGGTCTTAAACAGAAGGCTATGAGAATTAATAGTGATAGTCAAAGTGCAATATTTTTGGCCAATAATCCTGGTTTTCATGATCGATCAAAACATATTGATATCAAGTACCATTTTGTGAGAGAGATGGTTGAAGAGAACCGGGTGATATTGGAGAAAGTTGATACAGAGAAGAATATTATTGATTCATTAACAAAGGTTGTACCTGCTCAAAAATTTTCTTGGTGTAGAAGATCTATGGGCATGGTTGCCCTTGATAGTTGACAATGGCAGTTTTTGGCCCCTATGGAAAGTATTCAACAAGTGGGAGAATGTTGGAAATATGTTGAATATTTTCCATGTTATTCTGGTGGGGCTAACACTAAAAGGTACTGGACACTTTGTACCTATACTCGTCGAGGTTCGAGGGTGGTAGCCCTCCAAAAGCAAGGGTCCGGGGGTGGCACCCCCAGCCAAAATTTTTAGGGTTTAAGTTATTTTTAGACCCATATGGGCTTTTAGGGTTACTATATTTGAACCCATGCTTTTTTGCCCATGATATTGTAAAAATCCGTGCATGTGCCTTTGTTATATATATCGTACTTGCATTAGGGTTTGGTGAGATAGAAGGAGAATATTATTGTATTGGAGACGATCAAGTTAATGCAATAATAAGATAATACTGTGCTGGTTTTTCCCGGTTGAGGGTTTCTAGGATAAATATTGTGTAATGTGTGAATATGCGATCTTCTTCTTTTGATTCTGTTATTACTGCTTTTCTATTTTAGTTTATCGGGGCTCTTTATTTCTCTTCAAGTCCCAAGGAGGCAAGGGTATCTATTCCACCAAAAGTCATCCAAGGAGGCAATGGTATCTATTCTACCAAAATTCATCCAAGGAGGCAAGGGTATCTATTTCACCAAAAGTCACCTAGGACTTGCACCTGGCTTGCCCCCTTTGGCATACTAAAAAGTATGCCTAAAAACACAAACAAAAACAAAATAAAAATAAAAGAAAAACATCAATAAACATAAAAAAAAAACAAATGATATAAAGTCAAAAAATAAATAAATAAACATGATAAAATAAATATATGATACAAAAAAGCATCATAAGAGATAATAAATATATGAGACAAAACAAAATAGGAGAACATAAATAAATGAGAAAAAAAAGAAAACCACAGTAGGGCATAAATAAACAAGACAAAAAAAACTAATGCAACAAGCAGCAATCGTAAGGCTTTCTCCATCATTCTTTCTCTATGACTAGTGCCACCAACACCCTCCTTATCTTTACTGATAAAAGAAATAATTCTATGCTTGATGTCCTCGGGAGCATTTATGTCATCAGACTAGTTGATCCATATTGTCTCTCTTAGACCTCTATCCACTCCCCAATTAGCAATAGCATCAACAACCTTGTTTGTAGATCTTCGCACATGACAGAATTTCAAGGACTGGAACGAGCGACATAATTCTTTAATAGTCTGAATAATATTTGTCAACCTCCAATTCGAGGTAGAGGAGGACTGTTTTTGGTCTTTTAATTGGTTGATGATCATTTGGGAAGCCCCTTCAACACAAATATTCTGCCAATTTTGTTTAAGGGTCATAATAGTCCTTCCAAGAGGGCCTGAGCCTTAGCATTATTATTATTGATATCTTGAAGGCTGAAAAAAAAATAGCCTCTCACATTCCCCTAATCATCATGGTAAATAACACCCCCACCAGCTTTTATAGGGTTCCCTTGGACGCACCATCAAATTTGAGCTTAACAAACCCTTTATGGGGAGGTTGCCATCCAATATTAGTATGACTCCTAACATTTTTATTAATCTTGATTGGGCACCAAACACTTTTATCATATAAATGTTGGTCCAACCATTGATTTTTGATATCTCTAATATTGTTATCCAAGGGTTTATCCCAATCCTCCTATTTCTTTACCAAAATAGATCCGGCTACCGCCATCTAAATAGAAAGTTAGGTTCAAGATTTGGAAATTATTTCTTCATTAAAAATAATTTTATTGCTTGGAAATTCTTTTTTCATTTCCAACAATACTTTTATCTTCATCAATCTCTTCAATCTTCTCACATTGCTCATAGTAAGACTTATCATATTTAGGTTTACCTTGTTTTGAAGGATCTAGAGTACAAGGAATAACCTCAAAAGCACAGTCTTATTTATGTTTCTCTAAAAACCCTAAAGTGCAATGATGCTTTGCTATAGCAATTACCTTTTTATCTTGCCTTAAAAAACCTAAATTGTTATGGGTTTCCTCCATCCTAATTTCTTTATTATGTTGCTCTTGAAACCTTAAAGTGCAAGGTGTAATATCTTCACCCTTTTCACTTCAATTACTTAGAGAGGATTTTATACTACTTGAGGAAAATAAAGATGATTTACCTAGAATAAACTTAACCTCTTTTGTCATATTTGTTTTAGGATTTCTCTCCATATCTTCTTTTGCACCTTTAATTCCTTCTTAATTTACCAAACGATATTGTAGATAGGATTTCTTTACCTGTTCTTTTGGAGTGGAATATCCTTGATCTAATCTAATTCTATTATTGTATGATTTCCTTACTTCGTCTTGAAGTTTATCTCATCACTAAATTTTTTGGTCTCTTTCTTCATAGTTTTCACTTTGCAAACTCTTAACATGTGTCCAATCTCATAATAATTGTGGCAATATATTTGCATAATCTACATGTTGATTCCATTCTCTTGATTTACATTTATTCTTAACGAATTGTGGCAAAGATTTTGAAATATCCAGAGCAACACATATTCAAGTATATATAACATGCTTTCACTCCTTCGTAGTTAGTCCTTTGATGAATTCCCCTAGGTTATTTCCAATATTCTTCAAAACATCCTTATTTATAAGTTGATATAGAAGTCCAAAAATCCTAACCCATACTGGAAGCTTCTTAATAGCTTTTGTCTCAACAAAAAAAATTCATTTCATGGTCCTAAATAAAGTGCATCTCTTCCCCTAAACCATGGACCACCAACCATTATTTTATCCCTAATTTTTGAACTAGAAAAGATGACGATAAAAAAACCTTTAAGAAGAAAATTCACATAGTAATTTTATTTTAATCCCCAATTCCACTTGATCCAATTTTGAATCTCCAAAAATCTTTAAGAAGAAAAGTGCATTTGTGGTAAAGGTTTGAAGCATTGATGCACTCCGAATGAACCTGCCACTCTTTCATCATGACTGAATCTCAACTCACACTCTTTTGCTCACACTTACTCTCAACTCATACTCCCTAGCTTACATTTCCTTTCAACTCGCACTTCCTTTTAGCTTGCACCTCCTCTCGGTTCACACTTCCTCTCTGCTTGCACTTCCTTTCGACTCTCATTTTCTCTTAACTTGCTAAATTATTGACTTTTGTTATGATAAATATTTGTATATAGTTATATGATACATAATCAATAGAACAAATTTTAATTTACATAATAAAAAGTATCTATATATCCATTAATTTAATATAATAAAAGAATAATAAATATTGTTTACATCCTTCGACTCTCGATTAGTGTGACTCTATTATTATTATTTTTAAAGCCCAATTACCTATTCAAATTTAATTTTAAAGTATATATATATATATATATATATTTTGTAAGGAAATGATTTTGATTTGGTTTGGTGTACGCTTTTTCAAACTCTTCTATATGAATGTGGTGGAACATCGTCGTCGAATCCCCTTTTTTAAAATCGGGCCCACTCTTTTTCAAACCAACTATTTTTGTTGGAAAATAATCAAGTTGTGTTTTACATAGGACAATATTTTGTTATTAATTAATTAGATTATATTTAATATATTATTTTATTAATGATTTTTTTTTATTGATATTAGTGTGAAATCTCTACGATGTTGTTCAGGGTTGGGCATCCTCATCTCAATTATAACCTTTGATAAGGGTAAGAGTTGAGTTTATCACTAGGGATCAAATATACAACCATACACACACCCATCCCCTTACACACTCGCCCTCACCCATGCCCATGTTGTGATTTGAACCTTGGACCTTTCAAAGAAGGTTTGAACCTTGGACCTCTCAAGTTGTGTTTTACATATAGGACATTTTTTTGTTATTAATTAATTAGATTATATCTAATATTTTATTTTATTAATGATTTTTTTATTGAGATTAGTGTGAGAAACCTCTACGACATTTTTCAGGATTGGGCATCCTCATCCCAATCATAACCTCTAATAAGGGTGAGAGTTGAGCTTATCACTAGGGATCAAATATACAACCATACACACACCCACCCCCTTATACACTCGTCCTCACCCATGCCCATGCCGTGGTTTGAACCTTGGACCTATCAAAGAAGGTTTGAAACTTGGACCTCCCGAAGAAAAGCCAAAGCCTAAACCATTGCGCTGTCCCCCTTAGAACAAAATTTTTAGGTTAGAAAAAAACCTTGAGAGTCGCTCTTAGGTGGCCGACAATGTCATCCCATCTAGGTATACCACTATCTAAAGGGAATCCACAAGAGATTTTGTGTGTCCTCCTTCGCATCGTAGAGGTTCGAAGCGTAGACCTCCCATTTAATGGGGTTAGGTTTGCCTTCTACACTTGCACTGCAAAGACGAACAAACTTTTAGGTTAGAAAAAAACCTTAAGAGCTACTCTTAGGTGGCTTTCAATATTGTCCCATTTGGGTATACCACTATCTAGAGGAAAGCCGCCTAAGATTTTTTTGTGTCCCCCTTCTCCTCTCTTGGTTCAAATCATGGACCTCCTATTCAACAGGGCTAGGCTCACCTTATCCACTAGGTGAACTAAAAATTTTAGATTAGAAAGAAACCTCGAGATCTGCTCTTAATTGGCCGACAATGTCATTCCATCCAAGTATACCACTATCAAGAGGAAAGACACGAGATTTTTTGTATCCCCCTTCACATCGCAGAGGTTCAAACTGTGAACCTCTTGTTCAACAAGGTCAGACTTGCCTTCTCCACTTGCACTACAAAAACGGACTTTTTTTATTGAGATTAGCATATTTTGCTAATGATTTTCTTAATGTTTTTTAAAATTTTTGTTTATTTATACATAAAGTCTGGTGTGGTTTGAATTTGAATTTCTTAAAAGGAAGTCCAAAACCCAAACCACTACGATGTCCCATGGGATGTTCTTTAAGTTTTTATAAAATATTATTATATATAGCTTTTGTTGAGATTACTTTTATCAAAATAATAAAATATTATATATTTGTTACTAAGGTAATTAGTTTATACTTAATTTTATCAAAGATATTTATCTTAAATTGTTATATTCTATAATCAAACTCTTTGATATTATGGATGCATATTTGTTGGTACCTTGAACTCAAATATAACTTCAAGAAAAATGGGCACCATGTAGCTTGTCCAAGAGTTTATCTATGATTGGAATTGAAATTTTGTATTTAATAGTGATTTTATTTAATGTTAAAAATCCACACACAATATTTATGAGCTATATTTTTTATATACCAAAAGTATGGGTGATGAATAAGGATTGGTGCTAGAATGAATTACCCTTTGCTTTGAGCACTTATTGGACCAATTTTTTAGTTTTTGAAATGTGTGTATAGGGATAGCTATAAGGGTGTATGTTGGATGATGGATTGGAACTATGTGCCTACTATGGGGAAAGTCCATGAGGTTTATTAAACACTTAAGAATACTTATTAAGGAGTATTTGTAATTATAGGGATTGATCAATTTTATCGACTTCTATGGACTATACTGTGAAAAGTTGAACCATAACTCCATGAGTTCTCTTTTTAAGTAATTTCTCCATATGATGAGAATTCTTTACCCTTGCCAATCTAGTTGTCAAACCCTTGAGAGTGTATTTTTGATCTTCTATTGGGAATTACATTCAAATTTCTTAAAAGTACCATGAGATAGGACCTAAGGGGTGCAACCACTAAACTTTTAAAACTATGTGACAACCTCCTAATGGAAGGACAAACATATCAATTTTTAGATTATAGTCTCATGCAACAATCTTAGCATTGTGACATTTGTGTTTATAAGAAAAAAATACGTTTGTTGACTATCATTGACTTCAAAGCTATTGCATACGCATAAGTACTAGTATGCTCATTCTACCACCTTGGGATAGATCAAGCTATGAGTGCTACTTATGTTGATGAGAACGGTTTGAAGATATTTTTTGAAATACCCTAACATCCTCATAGTTTGAGATATAGTCATACTCGTTAGGGCTTGCAAGGATATCACATGTGTGGGCTCTTCCATAATATTGATGTCCTCTTGTTTTTCACAGTGTAACCTATCATTGTTTGCATCACGCCCAAAAGAGGTAGTGGTTGGCTCAACATCCAATAGTTATAATTTTTGTTTAGATCATGTATGCCTTGGATTGTATTTTTCATCACAATTATAGTAGAGACCCTTATCTTAGCAATTTTTATCTTTTCCTCACTAAGTTGTTTGATGAGGATGGTTTTTATCCTGTGCCAAGGGACACTAGAAGTTAAAAAAAGAAAGAAATAATTGGTATGAATTTTATATGCGATGTTGTGCTACCATTTTTGTTCATCCAACCTTGCTAACCCAATGTCTTTCATCATATTCTTCCAATTGAACATCTTTATCTCCATCTTGATTTCCTTGTTTAAGCCACTAATGAAGCAACTTGTAAAAAATACATATGTTAATATTTATCTTGCTTGTCAATTTTTTAAATTCCTTCTAGTAGTCATGAACTTTGTGAGTTTTTCTTATCTTAGTCAAAGATCCTACAAAATTCCCTTATGCGTTGGGATTGAATCAAACAAGTAAGTTTTTGTAAAACTTGTCCTATGAAGGTGTTTTCCCCTGGATTTATGGAACTATTATTACCATTGTATTGCTTCATATTTTGAGAGTGTCCTCAGTTAATGTAGATCAAAATATTAATTTGCATGGTATATCCAACTAGTAGGATCTTCATCATCAAACTTGGTAAAACTTAATTTTGTGGTATATGGTACATTAGTTAAGGTATGTTGTCATTCTAAAGTATTTTGTGGATTTCTTGTAAATTTATTGGGGTTGTGTTGGAGTCCTCCCTACAACATTGTTGCTTGTAGTTCCTAGATAGAGATGTAGAGACTAGATGTGATTATCTATATTTTTTTACATTTTTTGTTGTAGTTGATCCATCATCTCAAACTTTTACATTCCACCAATCATGGTTTCCTAAATAAGACTTTCAGATCAAATCTTCCATTCTCATATGTCCTTTACCTCTTCACTTGTATTTTCTAAAGTAATGTCATATGATCTATTCCCTACTACCATTTTATAGGAAATCAAATTTCAAATATGTACTTTGGGTGCTATATATAAAGAATATCAACACAAAGTGGCGATCAAAATGCACCAAGCTGAAACTTGACATTTTTTCTAGCTGATAAAATATTGTCGATGCTATATGTATCAAGATGATTGTAATAAAATAGCCATAAATTGATGTTTTTACACCTAGTATATTTTCTTCATGTAAGACTTTGGACCTTAGTTACAACATCCTTTATCGATGTTTGTTTCATTATAATCACCCAAATTTTCAAGGTTTGTGAGATAGTGGCCTTAAATCTTTTCATCTTCTACTTTGTGCCCTTTAAGAAACCCCTACAAACCCCTAATTACTCTGCCCACTACTCTATATTTGTTGTCATGTAATTATTGTTGATACTCTTCTACCCTGTTGTACTCTCTTTTTTCTTCTTTTATCTTTTTCATATTATTTGTTCCTCTTTGCCCTGGTTTTTGCAACCCCTATTCTACTAAACTTAGTACTCTATCTAGATAAGAATTTTGGTAGCCTCTGAAACTCTCTCAATATGCCTAGAAGTTCTTTTGGATTTTTTTGGGTGTACTAGGCTAGGGTTTATTTGGTTTTTGGAATTACAGATATACTAATATTATTCATAAATAGTGCCCAACTTGATATTTCAAGGGACTAACTACAAAATATTCCATCATTCCCATAGATGCACTATTGTCTTTGAGGTATGATGTAACTTCCTAGGGCTAATAATTTATTGATGCATCATAACACACAAATGACATTTTTTCCTATGGGTAAAAGGCTTCTCCTAATATTAGAGGGGTCTCCTTATATACCCTAATGTAGGAGCTCAAAGCCATTTATGCATGTTGTCTAAGGGTTGGGTATTATAGTACTATCACCCCTCATTTAGACACTTTATGGGAAGTCCAACTTAATTAGTAATGATAGCTATTTAGGGTCTTTTAATTCCTCCAACATAGGGTTTCTAACCTAATGAATTTACGAGAAAAAAATATTGTTGTTAAAGGATGGACACAAAACAAAATTAAAACATAAGAGGGTTACAAATTGTAGAAAAAATATATATATATCAATCAAGATGGATGTGTTATGGTTGTGATTGATAGGAAAAATTTAGAAAAATAAGTCTTGTTGCCACAATGAAACAATCCCTGGATCGAACTTTAATTATAAAACTTGCAAATAAACTCAATTTTATAGAATGAACACATAGTACTAATTTTATTAATAACATTGAAGAGTTTACATTGTATTGTAAGATGCTTTAAGGGGGAAACCTCTTTTATGAGCAAACTCATGACAGTATAATTCTTCAAGATACCTCAACATCGTTTGCAATGCAATATATAAAGATAATTTAGCCTAATCTAATGCTCCAAGATTAGCCAAAAATAGATTAATCCAAAAGAGCTATCGAAGCTATCTAACCATAACTTTAATGATCAAGGGTTACCTTTACATTCAAAAGAAGTACCCCATAGGTGCTAACTACACTATACAATAAAATAAACATAAAGGGTTAGGACATGAGGTCCTAATAAATGAACCCAAATTTTAAATATTTTTTTTTATTATAGATCAACGTAGATCTTTTGTGTTAACTTCATTATTGTAAGTGACCTTTGCATGTATATTCAAAACTTGTAGCCAATAGGCTAGCATATATTTTTTTATAATTGAGACTTCCCATGATGAGAACAATGCTTATAAACATTCTACAATATGCAATAATATGATTCCAAACTAGAACGTTACTTTGAGATTTATTTTTTTTAATATTAATTATTCTTTTCAATCCATAGATTCTAATAAATAATGGAAAGATCAATCTTCCATAGAATGTAGGATGCTTTAACTTTGAAACAATTAATTCAACATTTTATCAACTCTTTCAATGTTGATAAAGCTACCCAATATATTCTCATTTTTTTTTAAAAGTATCCCTAAATGATGTAATCAAAAGGACGATATAATAATAAGTGATTTGATGTTTCTAGATCCTTCTTACACATAGCACACCTAAAAGGTCTACAATATTCTATGTGTAAATTATCACCTTTAATAATTTTACTTTGGGCTACTAACCAAAGGATAGTCAAGGCCCTAAGGAGGGCCTCAAGTGACCATATATTCTTCTAAGATAAATTGTTAGGACTGGATAATTTTAATTTCTTCAAAGTCTTACATTTCAATGTGATAAAGTATCCATTATCTTTTGATGAATTCTAAACCAACTCTTCCTTCCATATAAATATGGTCAAATACAAATTTGAAAGCATCTTTTGAATTTCAATTGGTAAGTTGGGGCGCTTACCCATAGGAGACCTAGGTTCCAATCCCACGGGCTTGCCCATGCACAAACAGTAGCCCAGATCCGATTCCTCTGAATGGTGCGCCAGATTGATGACGATGGTGCAACCCCTGTGCGTCCGACGGTCCCCATCTCACGCCGGGTTACCATGTACCGAGACGATGGAAGTCCTGGAAGCATTCGTAGATAGTTTGAACCCTACCAACTGTGCTGGTAGTTACTAAAAATCGTGATTGTAACCATTGCTTCTATATACCAAAAAAAAAAATCCATGATCTAGAATTGTTACTCAAATAAATAAAATTATTTTACTTTGAAACTTTACAAGTAGAATAAGCATGAGAAAGTGGTTGTCATTTTGGATAAAATATAAGAGGATAAGGTTTCAATTAAGCATCAAACCACAAATTTATAGAATCCCCCTCATTAATTGTCCACCTAGTATATTTCTTTATCAATTGTAAACTCTTTTTTATAAGGTGTCATGCTCTTGAACACTTAGGTAGGATTTGTTTGCCTAAAAATTTTAGTGTCCATAGAAAAAATATATATTGAAGTAACATTTAGAAACATTTTTGTCCAAATATAGAAAAGACATATATTCAATACTAATATAATCTACAATTTATATTGCATCCTTAAACAATTTTTGTAAGGATTTAAAAATGCCCTTTATCTTAGTTTCATTGGGGCTATGACAATTTTGAATTCACAATCTATTTTAAAAAATGAACAAAAGCTATCCATCCACTCAAATCTTATACAAAAGTGTAAAAAGATGAAAAAGAGAAATATTTGGTAGGCATTCATAGGCACCATAAATAAACACTATATTATCCATTGATAAAAATCATAAAAGTCTATTACAATGGATGTAGTGGGGGAGGTGTTTTCATAATTTACAAAACCCCAATTACATAAATGAGTTTAACTTAAGTTGACATAACAAGAGGGCTTAAGGTTAATTATAAGTTATAAGGTGGGTTTAACCATAACAAGGATAAACACAACCCTTAGGTATTACATAATAAAATATTATAATAAATTAATACAATTGTTAAATGATTGCACATAGGCCTATACATGATTACATCATACAATGTTGACCTTGGCCATTAAATACATTAAATCTTCAACACCCCATATACTATGAATTAAGGGGCCAAGAAAATAAGACATTAGTAACAATATTATCTTACCCCTAATGCATGCTCTAGTGGGCCTTCACACTTGAGGAAGACTCATTTGAATTACCCACAACATTTAAAATTTTGCTAATATAAAAATGTCTTTGTAGAATAACCTCCTTAGGTTGGACTGTAGTCATCACTGTCACTTTTATATACTCCCACACATATCCATATAATACTTTTGGTAAGACTCCATGTGAGGAATATAAGTCAAGAGTGTCCCCTCTAAAGAAAGACTACTTCAATCTTCTATAGCCACATATAGTAATACTTGGAAGCATCCATTTTTTTTTTATTACACACATCACCTTGTTTGGAAACTTCAAGGCCCTTGAGTCACTTGATGTACATCACCAAAAGAGGCTTTGTGTAGACTTGTTTATGAAAAGATCCATTATAAAATACTAAGAGTACATGGGCAAAGATTAGAAGAAAGAAGAGATCATGAAAGATTATATCTTCATCAATAGCTAAGGGACAAAAAATGGTTGACTAAAATATATTATGAATAATTTTCATATATACCTCCAAAAGACTCAAAAACTCCTAAGACTATTAGAAATCCAAACATAACTTCCATAAATGTAGACCAAAGATTTTAAATGCATAAAATATGGTGATTTTATCCTTTCAAAATAGGGCATTATGCTTTAAGGACTACCTTAGATAATTTGGTTCTTAACACTATAACAAGTTTGTAAACTAATTTTACAAATGTAAAGAGCTCAAAAAATTATGTAATTTAAAAAAATGGGCTTAAAATTCTTTCGTATGCAAAAGTTATGGCCTTTGATTTTTTTCCAAATAGCCCTAAAAAATGAAATAAATTAAAGCCTCAAACCTTAGGAAGATATCATCCAATTGTAGCCTGCCATGTGTTGTCCTTTGATTGATAGATATCTACCACATAATCCATATCACCTAAATACCATTAAGTTTTTGTGCTGATAAATTACATCCTATTGTTGAATGAAGGGATATTAATATGGTAAAGAAGATTTTTATAGAAAATAGGGGAGTCACACCAACCATAAAATCTACAACTTCATCCTCTAAGTGCCAATAGAGTTGCAAGCGTTTTAACCTAAATATTTGGGAAGTAGAGTAACTTGTACTAAATGTTGCTACAAAAACCGACATCAAATGAGTGGAGGCGTGCCCGATGGTCCTTTACCAACATTGAATGACTGCTTGGCCTAGGAGAGACAGGGGCGGTTGATCTTCGGAGAAGGTCAACTCCTTTGGTTTCAGCTACCTACCCTGCAAAGGGGGAAAGGAAAAAAGGGAATGAGGAATAAAGAAAAGGGAGGTCATAGTCGAAACTAACAAGGATAGGTTATGGTCGCATCAAGACACACACGTTCAACATTGTCGATGCAAAAAACATCAAACCACCTAACAAATCAACTCATCATGTCCTCATTTCTCATTCAGCATAGTGGGGAAGGGATAATTCTAGAACCGATGGGAGGGTCCATGAAATCCAGATAGTAGAATTAGAGTACTCCCACTTGATTGACTTTAGCAGAAATAAACCTCGATGCCCAAGTATGGATGCAAATTCTAGAACCGACCAACGAGACCCACGAAATCTAGATAGCAAAATTAAGTGAACAAGCTCAAATGACCATCGTAGAAATAAACATCCATACTTAAGCAAAAATAGAAGTGAAGACAAATTGAGAGACCAAACAATGGTATACTATTATTTACAAGGTGAAGAAAAATTACATATGAATTGTAAAGGCCATAGAGCTACCCTTTGGAATGGTAATTGTTCTTCTCTATATAAAATATTTTACAATAGATTCAAATTCAAGCATTGATGACATTTGGTGGGAGGAATCACTTTGGAATGGTTAGAAGATCTACTGATGTGCTGCATTTTAGAAGAATGCTAGCTCTCCGAAAGAAGTTAGATAGATCTACATAGATCTAGGCCCTTGATCACTTCTACTGGTCTTGTTTAAGTAATAAATTCTTATCTACTCTATCCCTTAAAGCATCCAAAAATTCCAGTTAATCACTTCAGGCCCTACGCATTTCAATATGTCTTTAATTAGCTCGTACAAGGGAAACTATGATTATTAATGATCTAGCTTGATTCTTTTGAGGACTTCCTCTTAATGTTAGAACACTCCTTCATGCGCCACCTTCCTAGTTCTCCATCCATCATATGGGAATGGAAGATTGAGCTCGGACTTCTGATGTTATTTTCCCAAAGTTCTGTCTAAATTTACGGATGGGAACTTGGGACTTGTGACCACTATGCCATGGTATGATTCTTCCATTCGGGGAATTGGTATCCCAATCTTCTGCCCAAAGTGGGAATAGGGGGTTGGGGTCTTCTTTTGAGCATGCCCCTACCCAATATTTAGTTTGATCCCAAACTTGGAGATTTGTTCTATTTTTCATCCCTTTGATCTTTGAAATCAGTTTCAACCATCAATGCTTCAAAAATTGGCCAACCCTATGATGACATCAACTTAAAAATAAGAGTGGGTGAGGGGTGTAAAATCTCATCCACACTCTTTGTGACTCATGAGAGCCTTTCGCTCTATGAGAGAGAGGAACCTAGAAAGAGATCTCGATTTTAAACATCCCAATTTGGTGAAGGGAGAGGAAAACATATATGGAAGAATTATTAACAAAGGCAACCAAAGAAGGTTGTAGAACCAAGGGAAGAAGAGGATATGAAAAGCAAAGTGCACATGCATCGACTGGACGAAGCATAGAAAAAGGGAACAAAGAGGGAGGACAAGGGGGACATGAAAGGGAAAGGGAAGAGAGGAGGAAGAGAAACGAGATAGAGTAAAGAGATGAATTGGAAGGTAATCCATAGGATATCCCTGCGAACTGCACTTCTATGAACATACCCCACCAAAGACCAAGGCTAATTCACGAACAGACATAATTCTAACAACATTTGTTACAACATTTTCTTTTGACATAATCACGTAAAAAATTTATCAATCTATCACCGTTCCTCCAAAGAATCTCTTGTTACAACATCATTTTCATCTTACGCTTGCTTTAACAGATGCTGCTGTTTACCCTCTTGAGGTTCTATTTATAGTTGATTTTCCCATTGGGTGGAGGGGTTGGGCACTACTTTCGATGATGCAACATATATTCCTTTGGAGATTATGCAAAGTGATGCATGAATTTTGAGCCTTGGTCCATTGGGTACAGGATCACAATAAAAGACAAAGAAGAACACCATGAACAAAGGGAGGTGCTTCAAAACCAACATACTTTCTGTAAATCCATGGTGAGTTACCAATGCATAGGATAATATTACTAGCCACACACTTATTGCATATTTATTTAGTTGTCAACCTATTTACATAAAAATACGACACAATCGATACGTCGTAACCATAGATTCATCCTAGAAATCATCCAATGAATCTGTAATGCTCAAACTAAATTGTACCAAACTTGAGTCACCTTTTATAGTCTGTTTGACATCATCCAAAATTTTTCCAGTTTGCAAAGAGGTTACAACTTGGTAGATCATCATGCATACTAGTACTTATGCAATCGATGATCAATGTGACAATAAGTTTTTTCATACGAGAAATTTCCTCAGGTACTTGTACTCGTGGCAACAGACTCCCTTATGGCCAATCCTTGGGATCATTGCTTCGCATACCTATAAATTCTTCACACATTTTTGCCAACAAGGGGCGTTGACTATCATTCCTACTATCGAAATCTCCTTAGGACTAGTCTTCCAATCGATCAATTCCTCCAGGAAGAAGCTTGGTTGCTGCTCAACATGCTCTTGGATGCAAAAAGGGTGTAAATTTGTGCCCTCTCAAGGTGGAATCCGATTGAGATCCTTTATTTGCTGGGAGTAGGTACAGGTAATAAAATTGTTTACTGTAGGAGTCATACCTGTATCTCCTATGCATGAGCTCAAGAAAATATCTACCCTTTATATTTCGCTTATTTGTGGATCTGGCCAGTACACAACTTCCAATGGCATCCTTGATAGATATTGTGTGATCAAGACAACATCAGATGAAAATGTGAATGAGAGGGCGGGGTCTCTTGAAGATATCTTTCTTGCTTTCAGCAGGAGTCGCTTAACTTGTAGAGTCTCCTAAAATATTTGAGGTAATATCTTTTTCCCTTTTTGATACATAAAGAGGCCTATATCTAAATTGAAAGCTTGAATATAGTATAAGTGAGCCTGGGCGAAGGAAGACTGATATTCAAAGGGAATCATATCCCAGCTCCTTATAAATCGTATGTTGAAATCTGTGATGGATTCAAAAGGGGTCCTCTTGATGAATGAGAAATGCATCAAGAGTTGGTAGGGATCCATGGAGCCGTCAAATGTGTAAATAAGATCTCTCGTCAAATTCATCCATGAGTGGATGATTTTTTATTGTAAAGTATGGTACCACCATAGTGCCCTCCCTTCTGGAGACTAAACCAGGAACCTGATCATGATATCTTCATGCATTATGCCATGGAGGGGTACTAGTGCAACGGTATCTTTGAGGTGATCTCGAACAATTTTTAAATTGCCATCATATTTTGTTAGGGCTTCTAGGGTACTTTTAGGAATATCATGCCAACATTGGAGGTCTAATGGACTAGGATCGTTCAACTATGGGCAGCATAGCTGAGCCATTGAGGTACTGGTATTTAGAAATCTTGGTTCGTGCATCGAAATTGGAGTCACCAGATGAACATACTTTCTTCGCTGATAAAGTTAAGGTTATTCATCAAACCTTGGGTTCTCCAAGAAATGAAACTATTTTAGCACATGAAGGCAATTGATCTCATGATCTAGAGATGTTGCTCAGTTAGATTCGCCACATGATTTGTAAATATGTGGGCAAACCAGAGTATCACTAAACTCTGATTTCCTCAAACATGAAAACTCAATGAGTTCCCTAATGGAATTGCAAAAAACTATTGGTGCAAAAGCTAACACCAAATGAGAAGAGGCACACCCGAAGGTCCTCGACTAGCATTGAATGACTACCTAGCCCTAAAGAGGCGGGTAATTGATCTCTAGAGAAGGCTAGCTCATTCGATTCCAGCTACCTACACCATAAAGAGGGAAAGGGGAAAAGGGAATGAGGAATAAAGCAAAGAGAGGTCATAGTCAAAACTAACAAGGATGAGATATGGCCTCATCAAGACACACACGTTCGATATCATCAACGCAAATAATAATAGACCACCTAATAGATCAGCTCATCTTGTCCTCACTTCTTATTCAGTGTAACAGGCAAGGGTACATTCTAGAACCAACAAGAAGGTGCAAGAAATCTAGACAGTAGAATTAGAGTGCTCCCACTTGATCGACTTTAGCAAAATAAACCTCGATGCCCAGGGATGGATGCGAATTCCAGAACCAACCAACAAGACCCACGAAATCCAAATAGCAAAATTAAGTGAACAAGCTCAAATGATCATCGTAAAAATAAACATCCATACTTAAGCAAAAATAGAAGCGAAGATAGATTAAGAGACCAAACAATCATATACTATTATTTACAAGGCAAAGAAGAATTACATATAAATTGTAAAGACCATAGAGCTGCCCTTTGGAATGGCAAGCATTCCCCTATTTATAGAATATTTTACAATAGATTCAAATTCAAGAATTGATGGTATTCAACGAGAAGAATCACTCTAAAATGATTAGAAGATCTGCTAACATGTTGTGTTTCAGAAGAATATTGGATGTTTGAAAGAAGTTAAATAGATCTGCATAGATTTGGACCCTTGATCACTTATGATGGTCCTATTTAAGCAATAAATTCTTATCTACTCTACCCCTTTGAGCACTTGAAAAGTTCAGTTAATTGCTTCAGGCTCTGCACACTTCAATTTGTCTTTCATCAGATTATACCAAGGCAGCTGTGATTATTAATGATCATGCTTGATTCTTTTAAGGACTTCCTTTTAACGTTAGCTACAATCAGGAACACTCCTTCATGTTCCACCTTCTCAATTCTTCACCCATCATATGGGGAAAAAATATTGAACTTGAACTTTTAATGTTGTTTTCCCAAAATTTTGTCCAACTTTACAGATGAAAACTTGGGACTTGTGACCATTATGCCATGGTGCGATTCTTCCATCTAAGGATTTGGGATCTCAATATTCTGGCCAAAGTGGGAATGGGGGGTTGGGGTCTTCTTTTGATCATACCCTTACCCAATCTTCCATACAATCCCAGACTTCGAGATTTGTTCTGTTGTTCGTCCACTTGATCTCTAAAATCTGCTTCAACCGTCAATGCTTCAAAAATTAGCCAACCCTATGATAAAATCATCTTAAAAAAGAAGAGTGGGTGAGGGGTGTAAAATCTCACCCACACTAACCAACATAGCCACATGCCTGTTGAATCATCTACTCCATCTTTGTTTAGAAAAAGGGTTCCAATTACACAACGTCAAAAGATTGTAAAAAAAAATTCTTACAACTTTCGACATAGGACCTACTACCTCCCAATATCTTTTCCCACTTACCTTACCTAGCTAAGCTACGCATGTTATGGTGTCTCTCATGGTGATGCCTCCATAGATGATGCCAACCGAAAGTACCAAAAAGAATGTTGCTTCAGTAAAAGAATATTCCACTACGATTCAAACTTGTGACCTTTATCAAATTACAAATATATATTTTGCTATCTGTTTTACCACACTTTTGGGCTAAACCAATATTGAGTATTGGGTATTTGAACATGTGACTTAAAATAAGCGATGTTTATGCCATACCCATCTAGCCAATATAACACCTCCTATGAACACAAAGGGGTGCATGTCTCCTTAGTGAAGAGAGGTATCATACCTCGTGCATTAGAAGGGTGCCAAACATTTAAATAGAAGGGTGAATGCACAATTATTTTATAAATTTAAATACTTATAGCCTAACTAAGATCCAGTTCATACCAATTCAAAGATGGATGAAATTAAAGAACAAATAGATAAAAAAACAAAAAAATTAGAAAGGAAAAACAATATTACATCAACAAGTTCGATCCAAACTATGAACACAACCAAAAAGAGTACATAGATGTAGATATAAATGGAAGAAAAAAATACTTATAGCCTAACTAAGATCCAGTTCATACTAACTTAAAGATGGATGAAATTAAAGAACAAATGAATAAAAAATGAAGAATTAAATTTCATGAGGTCCTAAACTCCAACAAAGAAATAAAATAGTATGTAGACAAAAAAATTAGGCTTATCATCTAAACTAAAAATTTAGAAAGAAAAGAACAATATTACATCAATGAGTTCAACCCAAACTATAAATCCAACCAAAAAAAACTATAACCCAAACTATGAACACAACCACAAAATACATAAATATATAGATAAATAAAAGGAAAAAATACTTATAGCCTAGGATCCCGTTCATACCAACTCAAATGTAAAATAAGAATGGTCAACATGCATGGTTAAGAGAATATATAACTTTTGCACAATAAAAACAATGGAGATTAAAAAATTATTTTGTCGTAGAATGTAAAACCTACGAAAAGAATGCATATAAAAATACTTTAAAAACAAACTTATTATTAATAAAACTTTGAAAAGAAAAAATTCTCATCAAAATTAATAACAAAAATACACTTCAAAAAATAAAAAATTAAAATTATTGAACAATATTAGTTATACCATCTTAGATTTTGTTAAACACTTCTTCTAATGTGGTCAAATCATTAAATTTTTTAATAAAAACATATAAAATTTAAATTAAAAAAAATAAGGTTTTCATGCACACTTTACACAAACGTCCAAAAATAATTTGTTGTCATGCACGCTTTACACAAACGTCCAAAAATAATTTGTCTTCCTGAACACTTCGTCCACACTTTTCCATTTGGAATAGAATGCTCCCCATGAAAGGCAAGAGTTTAAATCTAAAAATATTTTTTAATAATCTTTTATATTTTTAAACATACATCCTACATAGTTTGTATCTGGGTCTCTTTGATTGTGGGACGCAACGTCACAAAATCGATGCGAACACGAATATCCCTCACTCTGTTAATTAGGACTCACGTGTCCAATGAACTGGGACATTCCTGGCACTCGACAATTAAACTAATATAATATATATCAAATTAACGACATTAATTATTTGACTTAAATACCTTCGATCAAACACAAACAAAACAATAAATCACGTTATTGCTGACATGGAATCCACCATGCGATTTTTTAAATACTAAAATTAGATAAAATTAACAGCATCCGGTGAGATCGAACGGAAGGAAACCATTTATATTATCGCAGTGCCTTCCAAAAAGTGAACGTGAAACCCCAATTTTTCATAACATTAACTTAAAAACTATACTATAAATCATTAATGAAACCCCACTTCTTCAAAATATCAAACTAAAAAAAAACATACGTATTAGTAAGTGCCTTCCAAAAAGTGAATCATATTACTACGGTGCCTTCCAAAAAGTGAATGGTCTCTATAAACAGAGGCTACCCGTGAAGTGTCCTCCATCTCAATAATCTATACCTAGTTCAAGGTGATCATATATGTATAGATATTTAGTACGGTCTTAAGGATTTTGTTCTTAAAATTTTATTTATATTTATTTGTCATTTTTTAAAATAAAATATAATATATTTAATGTTTTTTTTAAAAGTATAATTGAAACCATATTCCCCGGTCACATATTGGATGATTTGTGGGTTTTGGATGCGTCAATATATATATATATATTTTTCCCCTTTGTAAAGGGTTTAGTTTTGTTACAAGAAAAAAATTGTTGTTGCAAGTTATCCTCTGAAGAAATATTACCAGCAACTGCCGCCGCAGAATAGATTGATTTACATTTGAAAATAATTAATAATTAACTATTGTTTAAACAAAATTTTGAATCAAATACCTTAGATCAAAGACAAACAAAACAATAAATTTTACTGACGCAATTGCTGACGTGGAATCCACGTGAAAACCCTCGTGAATTTTACTACGGAGCCTTCCAGAAAGTGCATCGTGTCAAGAAATACGGACGGCGTGACAACGACAGCTCATCTTTTCAAAGACCTCAGACTTACTTTTTGCTCAACACTCACCATATCCAAATTAAAAGAAATCTGGTTTTGCTCCTTTACAATACATTCAGCCATTCGCAGGTTTTCTTTCAGCTATTAGAGTCGCAGATCTCTCCACAAACACTAATGTCGGATCCAAAATACGCTTATCCATACCCGGCTCAAGGTAGTCATATGTTTAGATGTAAAGTTTTGTAGTTAAAACTTTGGTTATGTTATTTATGGGTTTAGGAGGCTTCAAACCCTATTCTTTTCTTTTTTTGTTGTTGTGTTCTGAAGGGTTTGGTTTTGTTATGAGAATAAAATTGTTGTTGCAGGTTATCCTCCGCAGGGATATTACCAGCAACAGCCCCCTGTGATGGCGCCGCCGCAGTACGGGCAACAGTACGGGCAATCTGGACCGCAGAAGCAGGTTGGATTTTTGGAAGGATGGTATGTATTTTCTATTTTAAAAAAATATTCTGTGTGTAAATTATAGTAGTTTTTTTAAGATCTACGAGAGTATAGGTTATATAGAACTCTCTACAATGGTTAAAATTTTGGTTTTTTTTTCGAAGTTCCAAGGTTCAAACTGTTATTTGTATATGCAATTCCATGTGGTTGGAGTTTTGGTTCTGTTGTATATCATGAGAATCACTCTTGGGAAGGTCAAAGGTTCAAACCGCTACTTGTGTATGCAATTATGTGTGGTTGGTTCTTATGTACATCATGAGAATCACTCTTCTTTGGCTTCTCTTTGGTCTCTTTGGGAGGTCCAAGGTTCAAACCAGTTGTGCTTCAGTTTTGGTTCTCGTATACATCATGAGAATCACTTTTCTGTGGCTTCTCTTTGGCCTCTCTTTAGGAGGTCCAAGGTTCAAAATAGGTGTGGTTTCAGCTTTGTTTTCGTGTACATCATCATGAAGAATCATTCTTCTTTGACTTCTCTTTGGTCTCTTTGGTAGGTTCAAGGTTCAAACCATGTTATGTATAGATACTTTGATGTGGTTTGAGCTCTGGTTTTCGTATACATCATTCTGATAAATCACTCCTTCTGACATGATGTTTACAATGATTTGCGTTTTAACAATAAAATTTCACTTTAGACCTCTGTCTTGAATTCAAAAAAACTAACAGCAGTGGATTCCAAAAAAAACTAGTGATGAAGTAGAGGATCTATGGTTAAATTTAGGCGTATAGGGATATGGGAAAGAATAAAGGGGCACATAATTGATGGAGATAATATTAGACTATACTTTTAAGATTATAAGAAGAAAAAGGTAAGGAGATTAATGGAATCACCTGACGACGTTTATTGATGTGAGGGAGGGATGATTTTGAATTTTCTCTCTATATATAATTCAAAACATCAGAAAAGGGGTTCATGAAGTTTAAGGGGAGTGGCAACAGGGGTGTTTATTGTGCATTCAATTTTACATCAGGCGTGCAGTTCTGGATGTGTTTGTGTGTTCTTCCAAATAGCCTGGTCAACTTTGCTGTAACAGACATAATTTTTTTTTTGGAGGAAAAATTTTAGATAGTAAAAATTATTTGAATGTTTAATATATTGAAAGAATTTTCTGTTCAAGAAAATCCATTATGATAGGTTCTGCAGAGACATTTGGCCTAATGGACTTTGGAAGTCATCTGTTCAAGTCTTGAGAGATCATGGGTTTGTTTATATACATACAGAGAGAATTAGTAGTTGCCTTAAATGATTTGAGACAAGTGTTTAACGATGATTGTTGTTTGTTGGTTCTGCAGCTTGGCTGCGCTGTGCTGTTGCTGCCTGCTGGATGAGTGTTGCTGTGATCCCTCCATCTTGTTCTTGTCTTAGCCACAGAATGAAATTTATTGACGTCTTATTTATGTATTTATGTGTTCTAGAAAAAAGGATATCTCGTTATATCGTCCTGTTTGTTCTGTTTATTGCTTTCTTTGATGGTGTAAAAATTCATCCAATCAAACTGTTAAGGTTTCATATTATATTGTATTGGGTTATACTATGTCGAAGAATGCAGGTTTGTATTATATCTTATGCTAACTGCAGTGTTTGAAGAGGCTTTATTTGTGGTGAATGCATTCTACTGTGTTTTTGCAAAGCTTTATATGTTTACTGCAAAGTCGAAGAATTTGGGTATCTTCATTCACTGTAAGGTCTTGACACAGAAGCAACATGCATTCTTGTGGTTGTTTTGGGTAGTATTGTAAGATGGGAACATTTCCGTTTTTTTCACCACCATATAGCCCTGTTGAAATAGACCTGTATCCTAAGTGTGGAGTAATTTTTGCGTTTCTGTTTTGATCACGTTTTATTAAATTTTCATTAATGATAAGTGGTTTTCTAATATTTAAGTACCTAACATATAAATATCAACCTTGACTTGAGTTCAATCTTGGGTGGATGTGTATAAGAAGTATTACTAAAAAAATATGTAAATATCATCAAGATCAATATTATAAAAAATAATTAAATAATTTGAAAATGAATAGATTGATTTATGTTTTTTTTTAAGCGAAATACCCCTTGCGGAGCCACCTTGGTCTGAGAGATCACGAACAGGGTTCACACTCAGCCCTGTCCGTACCAACACCAGCCCTGCCCGCATCAACATTATCAATTGGATTTTGGGTACCCAATTCAGCTTTTTGGTAAGGTGGAGATTTGAACATGGGACCTCCCTTGGAGGATTGCCCTCTCCTCTCCAACTCACCTACAACACCTAGGTTAGACTTGGTCTGAGAGACCACAAACAGGGGTCGCACCCAGCCTTGTCCGTACCAACACCAGCCCTGCCTGCATCAACATTATCAATTGGATTTTGGGTACCCATGGTAAGGTGGAGATTTGAACATGGGACCTCCCTTGGAGGATTGCCCTCTCCTCTCCAACTCACCTACAACACCTAAGTAAGATTGATTTATGTTTGAAAAGTATTTATATTATTTTATATTTGATTAAACTAAAACAAAATTTTGAAGTTTGTTATAAGTTTAATTTTGGAAGAATTGAATTTATTATAATACTCGTATCAACGTTTTATTAAAACTATTATAAATCAGGAATAAATGAATGGTAGTTATATAAATACAATAATATAATTTAATAAAAATTAGATATATTTGGTATTATGTTTGTTTGGTTAGAGGTTATTAGGAATTTTTTATTTTGGAATAATTTTATGAAAATGAGTTTTTATGGTACTTTAAAATGTGTTATTTTTGTGATATGGAGGAGGAGAGTATTAGACATCTATGATCTCTTAATAGTTTGGAAACTATGACAATGGATTTTTAATATGTGTAATCAATTTTTAATATGTTTGGCAAATAGATGATGAAGAATGATAGAATTGAAGAATGTTTAAAGTAATGGTAGAGCACTTTTAAAAGTGAAGTTTTAGAAACAATATGATATATATCAAAAGATACAATATTTTGGACTGGTTGGTTAGACCCTTTAGAGAGAATATGTCATATATCAAAAGATATAATATTTTGGACTGTTTGGCTAGAAAAGAATAAAAAATTAAAGGAAAAGAAATAATTTAGAGGTAATAAAAAGGAATATTTTTGTAGTCATAGAGGAGTGTAAACCAACTTTACCAACTCATTCATTCTTGATAGATGGAGTGGAGTCATCAAATAGAATCATGATGTTGGGATAAGAGAAACAAAAAGGAGAGTTGGTCAAATTGATGGTAAAGATTGTAAAGTGGAAACCACTAGATGTAGAGTTGGTCAAATTGAATTTTGTTTTTTAGTGAAGCATAAAGAGGAATAATTAGAGAGCCTTGATAGATGGAGTCAAATCATCAAATGGAATTATGTTGGGATAAGGAGGAATAATTAGACAGCCTTAATAGATGGAGTCAAATCATCAAATGAAATTATGGTGGGATAAGAGAAACAATAAGAAGGCAAGGAATATAAAGTGGGAGTGAAATTGAGTTTTGATTTTTGAGGGAGTATCTATAGGAAGAATAATTAGAAATAATAGAGGAGAGATTTTGTTTCATTATCCATTCGATAGTGGATTTAAGACAACTAATGAAGCTAAAGCTTGAGCGACTTTGAAAGGGTTAAAAAAACCAAACAATGAAATGGAACAAAGTATGGATGGAAGGGGATTTACTCATTAATAAATACAATTTTAAAGAAATCAAAGGTTCCATGGAACATACAAACAAGAGATAATTGTGGAAATTCAAGACCGTGCTATAGAGTTTAAAGAAATTAGATTTACACGTATATTAAGAGAAGGAAAGAAATGTGGAGATATGCTAGCCAATTGAGGCGTTTTAATTGAGAATCTTGAAGTTAATTTTTTTTTTTTTTTTTTTTTAATTTGTAACCTCTTATGTACATAGCATATTTGCAGCATGTGAGGGGAGAGATTTGAACCTGGGGCCTCTCGATTTCAACTAGAGAGTTTTAACTACCCACTTGCTCTCCAACTCCTCTACATGAGAGTTTTAATTTTTTTTTTGGTTAGAGAAAGTAGTGAGTTTAGTTCATTGCGTGTGAAGTTAAAATCTTTTTTTCTTGGTTAGACGGAGTATTAAGTTTAGCTAAGATGACAAGAAAATGTTCACCATTAAGATTTACTTTAATGTTTTCCTTGCTTTATTTTATAACATTAATGTGTGTTCATGTAATTATTTATTATACTTTTTTGTGGTTGCACTTGTCTTTCAAGAAGGAAATGAACATTCTAGATCTGAATAGATAATAGAGGTGAAATTTTGATATTGTGAAGGTTATTGTAAGAAGATGTCAATAAGAATGCTAAATTTTTGAATATTTGTATTCATAGAGAAAATTAAAAAAGTTTTAGAAAATAAAATTAAAAAATTCAAACATTTTATATAAAATTATATAGCAATTCATTTGAGATGAGATTTGAATTTGTTTGTAAACTCTCGTACTTTAAAAAAAAATGTGATTTGTCAAAGGTGGGATAGGTGAATAAAACCCCTTATTCTCCAAAAATAAAATAAAAATTAAATATATTAAATTAAAATTATGTCAAAGCATTATAAATTAAGAGTAAATGAGTAGCATATAAACTAATGCAATTTAATACAAAGTATATAAAACATTATGAATTGAATAAATGGAAAAGGGCACAGATTTTATCAATGCAATTTAACACAATCAATTTTAACCCTCATGTTGCTATAAGCAATTAATTTTAACCCTCATGTTGCTATAAGCAAAAGTTTGGACTTTGGGTCTTCTTTGAGAGATCTAAGGTTCAAACAGCAACGTGGACCAATGGACCAAAATGTGTAAGGGGATGAGTGTGTAGCCAATTATACATAACAAAAAAAAATGTATTTATATTTTGAAACATTTATTAACATAAATATTTATATAAAATAATATTATTTATAATAATATAAATTATTAATATGTATAAACATAATGGTTGAACTTATTTTAATCTATATAATAAAGAACATTACAATTACGTATTTATACTATGATGTATCCATTAATTTAATATAGTGAAAAAACTATAAATATTGTGTCCCAATTACTTTTCAAGGTAAAGTTTTTGATACTATTAATTTTTTTAATGATTTTCATTTGGTTTGACGTATTGTTAAAGTTTTGATACCTATCCTTTTTTTCTATGAGGAAATGATTTTCTTTTGATTTTGTGTACACCTTTTCAAATTGTGGGAATATAGCTGCCAATTTTTTTTTTTTAAAGTGAGCAACACTCTTTTTCAAGCATTCAGGCATGGTACGAAATTATATATATATATATATATATATATATATATATATATATATATTTTGTTTGGTTATTTGAGAAACTTTTATGATTGATGTCCAGGTTTCAGCCGTTTGTTCTCAACTATGATCCCTTGTAAAATTCAGAGCTATACATATCAATAAAAAATTTAACATAAAGGCACCACACACCCACCCCTCACACACTCCCCCACGTCCCAATTTGAATATAGAATAATAATTTTTATTAATTAACTACATTATATTTAATATATTATTTTGTTAATAATTTTTTTATAAGTTTGTTTACTCTTTAATTAACTAAATTATATTTAATATATTATTTTGTTAATAATTTTTTTTAAGTTTGTTTACTCTTATATATGTAGTTTTTTATAGTTTAAATTTAGGTTTTTCAAAAGAGAGTTCAAAGTCCAAACCACTATAGTATCTTGCAGGAATGTTCTTTAAATTTTTATAAATATGTTGAGATTAGTTTATATTCAATTTTATTAAAAATATTTATTTTTTAAATTGCTATGTTTAATAACGAAACTTCTTGATATCAGAAAAAATGGGCACCATATGGCTTGTCTAAGAGCTCATCTATGATTGGAATTGAAAATTGTCCTTAATAGTGATTTTGTTCAATACTAACAAATCCACACAATCTCCATGACCCATCTTTTGGGGAAGTTCATGAGATTTTTCAAACACATGAGGATACTTATTAAGAGTATTTGTAATTTTAGGGATTGATAAGTTTTATCAACTTATATGAACTACACTGTGAAAAGTTGAACCATCATTCCATGAATTCCTCTTTTAAGTAGTTTCTCCATGTGATGAGAATTCATTACCCTTGTCAATCTAGTTTTCAACCCCTTAATGAGTGTATTTTCGATATTCTATTATGAATTGCATTCACAGGTTTGAGTAGTCTCCTCCCAACCATGACCCCTTGTAAAAACCCGAGAGCTATACTTATCAATAGAGAATTTAACACAAAGCCACCACACACCCACCTCACACACTTGCCCACGTCGAATATAGAATAATATATTATTTTTTGGTTACATAGATGAATTAGTTACAATCACAATTTTTTAGTAAATGCCAGCGCAGTTGGCAAGGTTCAAACTATCAGCGAAAGCTTCCAACACACCCACCGTCTCGTTAATGGTAACCCGGCGTGAGATGGGGACCGTCGGATGCACAGGGTTTGCATCGTCTTTGATAGTCTGGTTCAACACGTGGCATAAAGGGGACCGCCGAACAAGCAGGAAATAAATCATTGTCATTAGTCAAGTGCAACACGTAGAGGAGTCGAATCAGGCTACTGACTATGCATGGGCACGCCCGTGGGATTGGAACCTAGGTCTCCTCTCGGTAAGCGCCCCAACTTACCAATCCAACTAGACCCACGGACTAGAATAATAATTTTTATTAATTAACTAAATTTTATTTAATATATTATTTTGTTAATAATTTTTTTATAAGTTTGTTTACTCCTATGGGATTATGATGTTGGGATAAGAGAAACAAAAAGGAGAGTTGGTCAAATTGATGGTAAAGATTGTAAAGTGGAAACCACTAGATGTAGAGTTGGTCAAATTGAATTTTGATTTTTAGTGAAGCATAAGGAGGAATAATTAGAGAGCCTTGATAGATGGAGTCAAATCATCAAATGAAATTATGTTGGGATAACGAAGAATAATTAGACAGCCTTAATAGATGGAGTCAAATCATCAAATGAAATTATGGTGGGATAAGAGAAACAATAGGAAGGCAAGGAATATAAAGTGGGAGTGAAATTGAGTTTTGATTTTTGAGGGAGTATCTATAGGAGGAATAATTAGAAATAATAGAGGAGAGATTTTGTTTCATTATCCATTCAATAGTGGATTTAAGACAATTAATGAAGCTAAAGCTTGAGCGACTTTGAAAGGGTTAAAAAAACCCAACAATGAAATGGAACAAAGTATGGATGGAAGGAGATTCACTCATTAATAAATACAATTTTAAAGAAATCAAAGGTTCCATGGAGCATACAAACAAGAGATAATTGTGGAAATTCAAGACCGTGCTATAGAGTTTAAAGAAATTAGATTTACACGTATATTAAGAGAAGGAAAGAAATGTGGAGATATGCTAGCCAATTGAGGGGTTTTAATTGAGAATCTTGAAGTTAATTTGAGATTTGAACCTGGGGCCTCTCGATTTCAACTAGAGAGTTTTAAGTACCCACTTGCTCTCCAACTCCTCTACATGAGAGTTTTATTTTTATTTTTGGTTAGAGAAAGTAGTAAGTTTAGTTAAAGCTGACAAGAAAATGTTCTTTGCCTGTGAAGTTAAACTCTTTTTTTTTGGGTAGACGGAGTAGTAAGTTTAGCTAAGATGACAAGAAAATGTTCTCCGTTAAGATTTACTTTAATGTTTTCCTTGCTTTATTTTATAACATTAATGTGTTTTCATGTAATTATTTATTATTTTTTTTTGTGGTTGCACTTGTGTTTCAAGAAGGAAATGAACATTCTAGATCTGACTAGATAGTAAAGGTGAAATTTTGATATTGTGAAGGTTATTGTAGGAAGATGTCAATAAGAATGCTAAATTTTTGAATATTTGTATTCATAGAGAAAATTAAAAAAGTTTTAGAAAATAAAAATAAAAAATTCAAACATTTTATATAAAATTATATAGCAATTCATTTGAGATGAGATTTGAATTTGTTTGTAAACTCTCATACTTAAAAAAAAAAAAAATGTGATTTGTCAAAGGTGGGAGAGGTGAATAAAACCCCTTATTCTCCAAAAATAAAATAAAAATTAAATATATTAAATTAAAATTATGTCAAAGCATTATAAATTAAGAATTAAATATATTAAATTAAAATTATGTCAAAGCATTATAAATTAAGAGTAAATGAGTAGCATATAACTAATGCAATTTAATACAAAGTATATAAAACATTATGAATTGAATTAATGGGAAAAAGGCACAGATTTCATCAATGCAATTTAACACAATCAATTTTAACCCTCATGTTGTTATATGCAAGGGTTCGGACTTTGGGTCTTCTTTGAGAGATCTAAGGTTCAAACAACAACATGGACCAGTGGGCCAGAGTGTGTAAAGGGATGGGTGTGTAGCCAATTATACATAACAAAAAAAATGTATTTAAATTTTGAAACATTTATTAACATAAATATTTATATAAAATAATATTATTTATAATAATATAAATTATTAATATGTATAAACATAATGGTTGAACTTATTTTAATCTATATAATAAAGAACATTACAATTACGTATTTATACTATGATGTATCCATTAATTTAATGTAGTGAAAAACCTATAAATATTGTGTCCCAATTACTTTTCAAGGTAAAGTTTTTGATACTATTAATTTTTTTAATGATTTTCATTTGGTTTGACGTATTGTTAAAGTTTTGATACCTATCCTTTTTTTCTATGAGGAAATGATTTTCTTTTGATTTTGTGTACACCTTTTCAAATTGTGGGAATATAGCTGCCAATTTTTTTATTTTTTTTTAAAGTGAGGCACACTCTTTTTCAAGCGGAACATAGCTGCCGAATCTTGTTTTTAAAGTCAGGCCCACCCTTTTTCAAGCATTCAGGCATGGTACGAAATTCTATATATATATATATATATTTATTTATTTATTTTTGTTTGGTTATTTGAGAAACTTTTATGATTGATGTCCAGGTTTCAGTCGTATCTTCTCAACTATGATCCCTTATAAAATTCAGAGTTATACTTATCAATAAAACTTTTAACATAAAGGTACCACACACCCACCCCTCACACACTCCCCCACGTCCCAATTTGAATATAGAATAATAATTTTTATTAATTAACTACATTATATTTAATATATTATTTTGTCAATAATTTTTTTATAAGTTTGTTTACTATTTAATTAACTAAATTATATTTAATATATTATTTTGTTAATAATTTTTTTATAAGTTTGTTTACTCTTATATATGTAGTTTTTTATAGTTTCAATTTAGGTTTTTCAAAAGAGAGTTCAAAGTCCAAACCACTATAGTATCTTGCAAGAATGTTCTTTAAATTTTTATAAATATGTTGAGATTAGTTTATATTCAATTTTATTAAAAATATTTATTTTTTAAATTGCTATGTTTAATAACGAAACTTCTTGATATCAAGGATGTATGTTTGTTGGTACCTTGATTTCAAATCCAACTTGAAGGAAAAAATGGGCACCATATGGCTTGTCTAAGAGCTCATCTATGATTGGAATTGAAAATTGTCCTTAATAGTGATTTTGTTCAATGCTAAAAAATCCACACAATCTCCATGACCCATCTTTCGGGGAAGTTATGTTTAATAACCAAACTTCTTGATATCAAGGATGTATGTTTGTTGGTACCTTGATTTCAAATCCAACTTGAAGGAAAAAATGGGCACCATATGGATTGTCTAAGAGCTCATCTATGATTGGAATTGAAAATTGTCCTTAATAGTGATTTTGTTCAATACTAAAAAATCCACACAATCTCCATGACCCATCTTTTGGGGAAGTTCATGAGGTTTTTCAAACACATGAGAATACTTATTAAGGAGTATTTGTAATTTTAGGGATTGATAAGTTTTATCAACTTATATGAACTACAATGTGAAAAGTTGAACCATCATTCCATGAATTCCTCTTTTAAGTAGTTTCTCCATGTGATGAGAATTCATTACCCTTGTCAATCTAGTTTTCAACCCCTTAATGAGTGCATTTTCGATATTCTATTATGAATTGCATTCACAGGTTTGAGTAGTCTACTCCCAACCATGACCCCTCGTAAAAACCCGAGAGTTATACTTATCAATAGAGAATTTAACACAAAGCCACCACACACCCACCCCCTCACACACTTGCCCACGTCGAATATAGAATAATATATTTTTTTGGTTACATAGATGAATTAGTTACAATCACAATTTTTTAGTAAATGCCAACGCAGCTGGTAGGGTTCAAACTATCAGCGAAAGCTTCCAACACACCCACAATCTCGTTAATGGTAACCCGACGTGAGATGGGGACCATCGGATGCACAGGGTTTTCATCGTCTTCGTCAATCTGGTTCAACACGTGGCATGAAGGGGACCGCCGAACAAGTAGGAAATAAATCATTGTCATTAGTCAAGTGCAACAGGCAGAGGAGTCGGATTAGGCTACTGACTATGCATGGGCACGCCCGTGGGATTGGAACCTAGGTCTCGTCTCGGTAAGCGTCCCAACTTACCACTCCATCTAGACCCACGGACTAGAATAATAATTTTTATTAATTAACTAAATTATATTTAATATATTATTTTGTTAATAATTTTTTTATAAGTTTGTTTACTCTTATATATAGTTTTTTATAGTTTAAATTTAGGTTTTTCAAAAGAGAGTTCAAAGTCCAAACCACTACTATAGTATCTTAGAGGAATGTTCTTTAAATTTTTATAAATATGTTGAGATTAGTTTATATTCAATTTTATTAAAAATATTTATTTTTTAAATTGCTATGTTTAATAAAGAAACTTCTTGATATCAAGGATGTATGTTTGTTGGTACCTTGATCTCAAATCCAACTTGAAGAAAATTGGGCACCATATGGCTTGTCTAAGAGCTCATCTATGATTGGAATTGAAAATTGTCCTTAACAATGATTTTGTTCAATACTCAAAAATCCACACACAATCTCCATGATTCATATTTTGGGGAAGTTCATGAGGTTTCTCAAACACATGAGAATACTTATTAAGGAGTATTTGTAATTTTAGAGATTGATAAATTTTATCAACTTATATGGACTACACTGTGAAAAGTTGAACCATCACTTCATGAATTTCTCTTTAAAGTAGTTTCTCAATGTGATGAGAATTCATTACCCTTGTTAATCTAGTTGTCTACCCCTTACGAGTGTGTTTTCGATCTTCTATTATGAATTGCATTTACATTTTTCAAAAGTTCCATAAGATAGGGCCCAAGGTGTGCAACCTCCAAGCTTCTAAAATTATTTGACATCCTCCTAATGGAAGGACAAACATATTAATTTTTTATATTATAGTCTCACAAAACAATCTTGACATTGTGGCATTTGTGTTTACAAGGAAGAGTACCCTTGTTGGCTACCATGACTTCAAAGCTATTGCATGAGCATAAGTTGTAGCACGCTCATTCTACTACCTTGGGATAAATAAAGCTATGAGTGCTACCTATGTCGATGAGAATGGTCAGAAGACATTTTTTGAAATACCTTGACATCCTTTGGGATGTAGTCATACTTGTTAGGGCTTGCAAGGATATATCAAGGGTGGGATCTTCCACAATATCATTGTCCTCTTGTTATTCACCATATGACCTATAATTGGTTGCATTATGCCCAAGAGAGGTACTGGTTGAATCAACATCCACAACCAGTAGGTATAATTTTTGTTTAACTCATTTATGCCTTTGATTGTATTTTCATTACAATTGTAGTAAAGGCCCTTATCTTGGCAAGTTTTTTCTCTTCCTCAATTTTTTTATGAGGATGGTTTTTTTACTACACTAGGGGACATTGGAAGTTAAAAAAAATTGAATTGGTATGACTTTTATATGTGATGTTGTGCTACCATTTTTGTTCATATAACCTTGACCTTTTTTTCTAGCTGAGAAAATGTTGTTAGTGTTGTATATCAAGATGATTATTGCAACAAGATGATTGCAATAAGGTAGGTCTCAAATTGATGTTTTTACACCTAGTAATATTTTCTCCACGTATGAATTTGGACCTTAGTTTTGACATCCTTTACGGGTGTCTGTTTTGTCAGAATCACCAAATTTCGTATGGTTTGTGAGATATTGGCCTTAAATATTTTCATCTTCTACTATGTGCCCTTCAAGAAACACTTACAAACCCTTAAGTACTATGCCCACTATTCTATTGCTTTTGTCGTGTAACAGTTGTTGCTACACTCTTACTTGTTGTACTCTCTTTTTTATTTTATCTTTTTACTTGTAATTCTATTATTTGGTCCTCTTTGCTTTAGTTTTTGAAAACCCTATTCTACTAAAATAAGTACTCTAACTAAGTAAGAAATTTTGAAGCCTCGAAACCTCTCTCTAAAAGCCCATTTGGATTTTTTTGGGTGTGTTAGGCTAGGGTTTGTTTGGTTTATGGAACCACATATATACTGGTCTTATTCGTAAATAGTATCCAACATGATATTTCAAGGGACAAACTACAAAAGATTCCATCATTCCCATAGATGCACTACTTGTCTTTGAGGAATGATGCAAGTAATTTCTTAGTGCTAATAGTTTATCGACGCATCATTAAACAAATGAAAAATATCTTCCTATGGGTAAAAAGGTTTCTTCTACTCCTAGAGGGGTCTCCTTATTTACCCTAGAGTATGGGGGAGTTCAAATTAATGTATGCATGGTGTCTAAGGTTGGGTATTATAGTCCAATCACCCCTCACTTCCTTATATGCTTTATGGTAAGTCTAACTTAATCAGTAATGATATCTATTTATGGTTCTTCAAAGCTTTCAACATAAGGTTTATAACTTAATGAATCTAAGGGAAAACAATATTATTGTTATAGGATGGACACAAACTAAAATTAAAAAATACAAGGGTTATGAATTATAGAAAGAGAAAAAATATATTAATTGAGATGGATCTATTATTGTGGTTGATAGGAAAAATAAATAAAAAAGTCTTGCTACCACAATGAAACCATCCTTAGATCAAGCTTTGATACTATACGTAAAGATTTTACTAGCATGAATTAATTGAAACCACAATAAAACTTGTAAAGAAACACAATTTTATAGAATGAACATATATTAATATTTTTACTAATAACATTGAAGAGTCTATTTTGTATTGTAGAATGCTTCAAGGGGGTAACATCTTTTATGAGCAAAGCTCATTACAATATAACTCTTCAAGATACCTCAACCTCTTTTGCAATGAAATATATAATAATAATTTAGCCTGCCTTAATGCTCCAAGATTAGCCAAAATAGATTAATCCAAATGAGTTATTTGAGTTATCTAACCCTAACTTTAATCATCAAGGGTTGCTTTTACATTCAACAGAAGTGCCCCATAGTTACTAACTAAAATATTACAATAAAATAAATAGAAAGGGTTAGGACATGAGGTACCAATAGATGAACCCAAATTTAAGATTTTTTTATTTTACTATAGATTAACATAGATCCTTTGTGTTAACTTCATTATTATAGGCGATCCTTGCATGTATATTTAAAACTTGTACCCAAGAGGTTAGCATACCTTTTTTCATAATTGAGACTTCTCATTATGAGAACAATACCTATAAACATTCTACAAGATGCAATAATATGATTCCAAAAAAGAGCATGATTTTGAGATTTAAAAAAAATTCTAATTGTTCTTTTCAATCCATAGATTCTAATAAATAATAGCAAGACCAATCTTCCATAGAATACATGATGCTTTAACTTTGAAACAATTTATCCAACAATTTATCAACTCTTTCAATGTTGATAGAGCTACCCAGTATATTCTTATTCTTTTAAAAAAGTATCCCTAAATGATGTAAGCAAAGGGACAATATAGAAGTAAATGATTTTATGTTTCTAGATTCTTCTTACACAAAGCACACCTAAAAGGTCTCCAATATCCTCTTTGTAAACTACCACCTATAATAATTTTACTTTGGACTACTAACCAAAGGAATTTTGAGGCCCTAGGATGGGCCTCAAATGACCACACATTCTTCTAAGATAAATTTTTGGGATTGGAGACTTTTAATTGCTTTAAAGCCTTACAATTCAACTTGATAAATTATCCACAATCTTATGATGCATTTTAAACCAATTCTTCCTTCCATATAAAAATGGTCAAATATAAATTTGAAAACATCTTTTGACTTTAATTTGTTATTTGTGTGAGGGCTTCTCCCTCAACTAGGTTTCCAATAGAAATCCATGATCTATAATTGTTGTTCATTTCAATCAAATTGTTGGCCTTTGAAACTTTACAAGTAGAATAAGCATGACCAAGTGGTCATTCTAGATAAATATAAAAGGATAAGGCTTCAGTTAAGCATATTTGCATAATCCCCCCCATTCATTTTCCACCTAATATGTTTTTTTATCAATTGTAAACTCTTGGTTGTAAGGTTCTATGCTCTTAAACACTTAGGTAGGATTTGTTTGCCTAACTATTTTGTTTCATCCATAGAAAATATATATATTGAAGTAATATTTTTGCCCAACTTATTCCTTGATCTTTGAATAATATTTAACCAAGTTTTTCTTGTAATGCCAAACTCATAAGTATACAATTCCATTATATTGACCCTCCTTTTTTTCCTTTAAAAACTCTCTCACTTACAAAAAAGAAACCTATTTTTTCTCATATCCTTTTCAAGTAAGATCTCTTTAAATTTTTCCAAATTTAGATGATATACTTATTGACATCTTAAAAGTGACATAATTGTTAAACCTTGCCAGCTTGATTTACCACCATTGACGAGATATCTTCTTGCTCTTGAAGTTTCATTTACATCTCTTCATTTTCTTTTCTCAATTTGGAAGCCTCTTTGGTGTATCCTTGATTTTTTTCAACATCTTTGATGTTGATCTTCTTCTCTTGGAGCTTGAGTTGACCACTTTTGCTAGGTTTATCCATGTACAAAACCAAGAGAATATTGATTCAATACTAATATGATCTATAATTTTGGGTGCATGCTTAAACAAATTCTTTAAGGATTTTAAAAATGCTCCTTGTCTTAATTTTGCTTACGCTGTGATAATTTTGAATTCATGCCTATCTCAAAAAATGAACAGAAGCCATCCATCCACTCAAATCTTATACACAAGTGTAAAAAGGGCTAAAGAAAGAAAGATTTAGCAAGTATTCATAGACACCATAAATAATCACTATATTATCCATAGATAAAAATACAAAAATCTAATACAATAAATGGAATGGTGGGAGTGTTTATATATATATATATATATCAAAATCCCAATTACATGAATGAGTTTAACCTATGTTGACATAACAAGAGTGTTTAAGGTTAATTATAAGTTATAAGGTAGGTTTAACCATAACAAGGTTAAACACAATCCATAGAGCTTACTGTTGTGGCCATAACACAACTAAACCCAAGTTTGGGGACCCATCTTTTCATTGTGATTATTTTGGAAAGTTTGACTTAGTTGGACAGGATCATTGTTTCACAGCTTAAGTGATTTTGGAATTAAAATTCACAGCTTAAGTGATTTTGGAATTAAAATTCACAGCTTAAGTGATTTTGGAATTAAAATTAAATTTCGAATCTTTAGATGTTAGTTTTAATGTGGTTTTATTATTTCTTTTAAATGTACTAGTTCAAAACCTTTGAGGTTAGCTGTTTCAATTTAAAAAAAATAATAATAAAATTAAATAATATGTATATACAAACATATATATGTTTATACATATTATTTTATTTAAAGATCGAGTTGACTTTCAGTTTTATTATAGTTTAGTTTAAAAGTTGGTTTTATTATAGTTTGCTTTAATTTAGTTTTGGGTTTAATTTAATTTTAGTTTAGGTTCTTTTCCTTTAATTTACGCTTACAGCTATGTTTGAGTTTTTCTCCTCCATGGATTAGGCATTTACTATCCTCATATTATAGGGTCTTAATGTGTAAAAGATTAACTTATTTTATTTGGTGGATGACTAGTAATAGAGCGAGGGCATAAATAGGAACAGATAATGACGCAGCGAACGACGAGGTACTAGTAACAGTCATGACGTGGTCTATCAACCTAGATGAGAGAATAATGCTGCCGAGGACTTACACCTAGGCCCAGCGGTGACATATTGACAGAGAAGCAGGGAATTTACCAACGTTCGAGCTTTTTAATCGGGATGACCATTATTTAAAGCTTTCGCTGATAGTTTGAACCTTGTCAATTATACTAATAAGTACTAAAAAAATTGTGATGAACATTATTTAAAGCTTTCGCTGATAGTTTGAACCTTGTCAATTATACTAATAAATACTAAAAAAAATTGTGATTGTAATAAAGTAACCAACCGTCTCGTTACTTGACTAAGACTTTGCAGCATCCGTTTGGAAATATACAGAGCTATAACATCTTCTAGGTTGGTTGGACGTTAAATGGGGTCAAAGTGGTGAGAATATGGACCCAAGCGAATAAGGAAATTTGTTAGAGATTTTAAGATTACAGATTTTTCACTTAGGAATCACAACAGATAATCACAACATGAGACCAACACAGCCTTAGAAGGAAGCAACCGATACAGTCAGAGGGATGTAAGGGTTGGTGAAATGGACGCGGTTTGGCAAAATCTAAAGCTGATGCAGATGCTTTGTAGAGAGCTTACAAGGTTAATAAATTCAAATGCTTTGATTGATTATAATGGAGATGCGAGGACAAAATCACCAAGTGTTAAAAGAAGTGTTACATGGCTAGCTGGTAGGCATCATGGGTCACAACGAACAACACGATTTTTTTTTGATATATAGAAGCAATGGTTACAATCACAATTTTTAGTAACTACCAATACAGTTGGTAAGGTTCAAACTATCTACAACAGTAATCACGAACAACATGATTGTTAATGCAGAAAAGGGTGGAAGATCAATGATGAAATGTTTGTTTATAGTAACCTTAACTAAATATTGTCATTTAAGCAAATAATGTCAGAGGCTGTTCGCATGTAAGAAAGCCGTTGGAAAGACATGGCATGACCATTATTAAGAATGTTAAACAAAGAAAAGGAGTGTTATAGGCATGTTTTGAGATGAAGGATTGCCTGGAGGCGTTTAGAATGAAGACTGAAGAAAATGGACTCTTCGGGAAAGAAACATTTGGTAGTGAAGTGAAGTGTCTCATTTGGAGTTTTTCTCAAAGAGAGAAGTTGAGGAGGTGGGTATCCATCCACGAAAAGTGGAAATGAAGAGTTTGCTGTGGGAGGGTAAATATCGCTCGAAAATAGAATAAAGGGGCTGTATGTTTGGAATAGTGTCGGAGAAAAGATTGGAAGGCTCAGAAATTGCTGTGAAAGGTTCTTATCATCTGTATGTATGCAGAAAGCCAAGGTTTTGATAATATAGAAGATTGTTCTTATTGCATATCTATTTGTTTTTGCATGTGTTGAATTTGCTTTCATAATTTTTATGCATGAATTTGGTTACATTGTGAATAAAATTTCAGTACATGTTTCTAATCCTTAGACTCTTGCCATAACTAGGTGTTTTAGATTGTGTGAATGCAGGTCTAACCTGGTTATGTTTTATGATCAGGATCTGACTTTTCTACAGGTTATGCTGGAATATTTTATGGTGGTTGTTTCTTTGATCATGTTTTCACAATCTGGTCCATTTTCCAGAGTTTAAGTTTTATTTTTTCTAACCCTAGCTGTTTTATTTCTTTACTTGTGATTTTTGTTTTTGTTTAATCAAACACTTGAATCCTAACAGATCCATGATTATTGCTTTAAAGTTAGGATTTTGAAGTTATAAGATCTCCAAATAGTTTTATTTTAATGTTAATCCATTAAATTATTTGGATATTTCTTTCTATTATTCAAGCACTCCACAGGGTTTTCATTTTCACACAGAGTTTCGTTTTAGGATAAAAGGAATCAATGTTTCATAGTTTTTCAACATTTTCTTTTATCACTAAAGTCAAGATAAAATAAATCTGCAAATCAGGGAGGGATCTACTGACTCCAATTTCACATTAAATCAAAGATAAAATGAAGTGGGCTTCCCACAACACTTGCTAACTACACATTTTAACTTTAAATAAAAGGAATCAGCTAACAACAAGTACTGACTCTAACTTCATTTTAAACCAAAGATAAAACGAAGTGGTTTTCCACAACACCTTCTAACAGGGTTTTATGGGTAAATCACATTGATAAATCAGAAATAAAATGAACTAGGATCATTTTCAAGCACTTTCATTTTTTATTTCTGCACATAAGGGAACTCAAGCCCTTTCATTTACATAATGCATGGTAAATCATTCTAACCAACAGGCCCCTTGTTAATGGTTATTTGCAAATCACTGAGGTGTTCTAAGTTTCATTTTGATATATCAAGTATAAGGAACCTTGGAGAAATATTTTATTTCTTTGCAAGAGAGGGTTTTGCTAACAAAAATCCTAACTATGAGTGTGGTTTTGCAACAGGGCAAAATTACCACTCAACATTTTGGTGCTAGAAGGAGGGCCTAATTGAATGATTTTGTTATTGATGTTTGTAAATGCTAACCTGTTCTTGAAAGGTTGTCTTGAAAGTATTATTGTGGACTAATGTGGTTTTGTTGATAGGTGGTTGTGATCATTGATTAGAAATTATTTTGATTGATAATGCATTGATGCTAACCATTTTCTTGAGAATATTTATTGTTGTTATGGTTTAGTTGATGCATTGTTAGTAAACGTTTGTTGTTATCATTGTTAAGCTGGAACCAAAGTGCATCATTACTAGAGCTAAGGCTACAGAAGATACTATCTTCCAAAGCCTATCTCCTACTTATAGACCAAAGAAAACCTAGACTCAAGTAGTGGTTATCCCGTCTAGTGGGGTTTCAGTTGGACCACCTATTGTCCCTTTGGTTACCCCTCAACCCAATCCAATGGCTGCAAATGTTGCTTGGTATGGGGTACACAACAATCCTTTGTTGCTTGCTGGAGATGCTCATGATTTACCCAAGGGCATAGATAAAATTTTGCCCAAGTATAAGCATGATGGTATAAGACTTGCAGAAGAGCACATTCGAGCCTATAAGGATACGTTAATTCAGCTGCAAGTCAAACATGAAGATGTGGCTTGTAGACTATTTTCGTTGAGCCTAGATGATTTGGCGTATGACTGGTACATCAGTCTACCCATAGGCTCTATTACTTCATGGGCCTAATTAGAAACCTCTTTTGTGAACCAATTCAGGTTGCCCTTAGATCCTGCTATAATTTACAATCAATTCATGACTTGCAAAAGGGGACCGAATGAACCCATAAGGATGTTTAATACTAGATTTTAGAATCTTTACACAAGGTTGAATGGTCACTTTGTCATTACAGCCACTGTAGCTCTTCAAATATACTTTGGGGCTTTAGATCCTTTGACTACTATGTTTTCTAGGAGGAATTATTTGGTCACCACTTTGGTCCTATCATACACGAAGGCCATGACTATTGAGCAGTAGTTTATACCTCAAGGCTATTGGATAGGGCATCTACCTATGGTTGGGCAATTAGGGGCCTATAACTAGATTCCTATGATAAACCAAGATTTGTCAAATTCAAATCCGATGTTGAATACTTTACCCCACAATCAGGGTTACCCTACCATGCCCGATTATCATCCCACAATCGCTTATCCAAACACACCTTTATTGTTAGAGAATCATTTGGCCACTCATGGAGCCACAATAATAGGTGCTTAGGCTTTGCCTACTTGTGTCAATCCAACACCCATACAGGGCTTGAATCCATTTTTGAACCCAAATCTTCAAGCTCAAAACATGGTACAGGATCCAAATGTTCAAAATCAAAGTGTTGTGCCAAATCAGAATATTCCAGGTTTCTAGAATCTAACTAATCCTACCACTTCTACTGCCCAACCCAATGAGCTTGAGTTAGAAGTCAAAGACCTAAAGAGGTTGGTCCAAAAGTTAAGTAGCGATATGGTTCAGTCTCAAAAGTAGGCACCGCAAAATAGGAACTTTAGTTTTCAAAGGAAATAGTGGAATACCCGATCAAATAATGGGGGGTGCCTAGTCTGGTTACCAATCAGAATAATACTAGCCAATCTCAAGTGATTGTCAATATTTTAGATTTTTCTAGGAGCAACTGGTGTAGGATGCATTCCACTAACGAGCATAACGAGAATGAATGCCTAGTGCTTCAGCAGTCTAGAGGTATTTTCCAACAAGATATTGATGATTTGGAAATAGTTCCTAATAATGATTGTTCACATGAAGCTAGTTCGAGCAAAGGCAAGAGTCATGCTTTAGTGGTTGAAACCTTTGATCCTGAAAATGATGAAGAAGAGGAGGATGATATCTTAGAAGAAGAAGTCTAGGCATTTGGGCAATTTCAAAAGGGGAATCACAACTATCACTTGAGGAATAAGAGTAAGACCCTAAATACATCTTCTACTCCACCTAATAGCTCTATCATTCCACCGGACACTAGGGCCCATAATAATCCTACACCTCCTACTAGGATGGATTCATCTAAACCACCTCAAAAGGTACAAAGTTTTGATAAAATAGCTTATAACATTGTTGAGGATTTGAAGAAAATAAAAGCTAATATCACTTTGTTTGAGGTGGCACAAATGACTAATCAACAAGATTCGTTGATTAAGGCCTTGGGTAATTCAAGAAAAATTGATACTAGGAAAGCTATAGAGACTCATTTTGCTTTGCAAAAGGAGAAAGGAGAAGTTCCTCCTTTCCTTATAATAATTAGAATCATAGGAAAGAATCTACATAATTGTTTGATAGATTCAGGTGCATCAGGTAATGTCATGCCTCATGTTGTTTGTAAGAGGTTGGGCTTGAAACCTAATCCTTCAAATAGAATGGTGATACAATTAGATAGGTCTAAGGTAAATGTGGTAGGTATGCTTCATAACATCCTTATTCAAGTGTCATCCAAACCTAGAATTCAACAATATATTGACATTCATGTTGTTGACATTCCTGATAAATATGGTATGTTACTAGCTAGGGATTGGAGCAAAAATTTGAATGGTTACCTTGCCATGGATTTTTCACACATGTGGTTACCTTGGAAAGGGGTAGCCAATAAAATCTAGGTTGAAAGAGAGCCTAGGCTCAAAGAGATTATCACAGACTATAATAGACCAAATGAGACTCTTTATAATGAGTCGGAATTGGGTGTTTACACCTTGGATACCAACTTGGTCACAAATGAATTTGATGCTGAAGTTCTATCTTGTAGCTCCCCTATTGATGATAATCTTGTTTGGACACTTAATTTTGATGGATCTAGATCCAAACAGGGTAGTGGAGCTAGAGTGGAACTCATTAGCCCTAAAGGGAAGTCTTCTCTTGCTGCATATAGACTACAATTTCCATGCACTTGTAATGTAGCAAAGTATGAAGCTTTGATATATGGATTATGATTAGCGCTAAATAAGAATATCAAATGCTTGAAAGTCTTAGGAGATTCAACATTAGTTGTTAAGCAAGTGAAAGGGGAATACACATGTCGAGATGAAATATTATCCCACTACAAAACTAGAGTTAGAGATTTGATTGACGAATTTGAAGCTTTTAATATTTCTCTAATATCTAGAAAGAGTAATCGGGTCATTGATTCTTTGGTAGTTGCTACAGGTACTCTAAAGCCCATCGATAAGAGGAAACTAAAGAAATTATTAATAGAATTGGTCCCTTGTCCATCCATACCTAACAATGTTAAAAACTTACAAGTTTTTGAAAGTGATAGACACCTTTTTGATTTTGTGACTAATTCAAGTGTCTTTGAGAATCAGGTGATTGATGAAGATCAAAGATTACAAGAGGATGAGGATGAAGAAGAGAAAATAATGAAGAAGATTAATGCCATCCCAAAAGATATCGTCTCTCTTGAGAAACTGTTTGATATTGACTATCAAGGCAAGAAATCTAGCAAAATCTCACCAAGAGATGATGCCTATGATAGGGTCAATATTGGAAATAATGAGGAGTCTCATAATGTACTCATTGGGAAGGCTTGTACACCTCAGGAAAGGGAAGGAATAGTGCATGTGCTTAGAGAATACATGGATTGTATTGCATGGACTTATGAGGATCTAAAAACCTATAATCAAAATATTATCATGCATACCATCCCTCTGAAGCCAGATTCTAAACCTTTTAGACAGAAACAACGTACAGTCAACCCATTGTTGGAACCACTCATAGAGAAGGAAATAAAGAAGTTGTTAGATGCTAAGATTATATTTCCTGTTCGTCATTCCACCTAGGTTGCTAACATAGTTCCTGTTAGGAAGAAAACTAGTGAGATTAGACTATGCATTGATTTCAGAAATCTCAATAAAGCTTCACAAAAGGATAATTACCCCCTTCCTTCTATTGATAGCATTTTACAAATGGTCAACGGATCTGAAATGATGTCATTTTTGGATGGATATTCTGGTTATAATAAGATTCTCATTGACCCTAGAGATAGAATGAAGACTACTTTTACCACTAAATGGGGTATATTTTCTTATAAAAGAATGCCTTTTGGTTTGCTTAATGCAAGGGCAAATTTTTAGTGTGCCATGGACTATGAATTTAGAGACCTCATTGGTAAGTGCATAGTTTTTTATGTAGACGATATCCCTATCTTCTCAAAGAAAATAGAATATCATATTAGTGATTTGAGAAAGGTCCTTCAGAGATGCAGAGAACATGGAATCTCACTTAATCCTAAAAAGTGCATCTTTGGAGTGACCGAAGGGAAATTGTTGGGGCATGTGATATCGAAAGATGGTATTTCTATAGACCCTGCATGAATAGAGGCAATACAAAGAATCCCTTTTCCTAGGTAGTAAAAAGGAGCTTAGGTCTTTCTTTGGGAAAATCAATTTTGTCAGGAAATTCATTTCTGGATTTGCTGAGATCGTTAAACCTTTGAATGACATGTTGAAAAAGGATGTGAATGTTAAGTGGACATGTGAGGCTAGGACTGCCTTTCAAAGTGTGAAAGATGCTATTTCTAATGCACCTATTTTGGTAAGTCCTGATTATAAGAAGCCATTCTTTATCTACACTTTTGCATCTGATCATTCGTATGCTAGCGTGCTAACTCAGAAAAGTGAAGGTAATTCTGAAAACCCTATTGCTTTCATGAGTTCACCATTAAAGGATGCATAAGTAAGATATACCATTCTGGATAAGCAAGCATATGCCTTATTTAAAACTGTTAAAAAAATTAGGCATTACATTTTGCATAGTAGAGTCTTTGCTATTGTACCTGACCCTATTGTAAAAAATATGTTAATGCAGAATGAGTTGGGTGAAAGAAGAGGGAAGTGGATGTCTACTCTACAAGAGTTTGACCTTGAGATCCACCCAATGAAGTTGGTTCGAGGCCAAGGCTTGACAAAGGCCCTTGTGGAGATAGATCCTCAAATTTCTTGTCAACATTACAATGTAGAGGACATCACGCAAGACAAATGGTATGTGGATATTGTGTATTTATTATTGAATGGTAAGTGTCCTCCACACTTGAATTCTACACAAATAAGGGCTCTTCATCTAAAATCTATGAACTTTATGATTAACGCTGGTGTATTATACAGGAAGAATCATGAAGGAATCTTTCTTCGTTGTCTAAACAAAGAAGAATCTACGCATATCTTGCATGAATTCCATGGTAAGTATGGGATGGGGCATGGTTCAACAAATGCCACTGCACACCAGATCCTAAGATCTGGTTACTATTGGCCCCATATATTCAAGGATGCCCATTCCCATGTGAGGTCTTGCCATATCTGTCAAATTGCTGCCAATAGAGAGAGACAAGCACCTATGCCATTGCAACCAGTAGTTGAAATGAGACCCTTTGCCCAATGGGACCTAGATTTTGTAGGGGTTATTAGTCCTAATTCTTTAGCTTCCCATAAGTACATCCTCACTGCTTTTGATTATTGTACTAGATGGACTGAAGCCATCCCTACCAAAAACTGTACTACGAAGGTCATCATTCAATTTTTGGAAGAATACATCGTGACCAGGTTTGGAATGCCCCATTCTATTGTTTGCGATAATGGTTCTACTTTCATTTCATCTCATTTTGCAGAGTGGGCTTATGATAACAAGGTGAGCATCAAGCATTCTTCTAATTACTATCCTCAAGGTAATGGATTAGCTGAATCTTCTAATAAAAACTTGTTGTCTATCATAAAAAAATTGCTTGAACATAACCCTAGGGATTGGCACAATAAATTAAAGTTTGCATTGTGGGCTGATAGAATAAGAACTAAGGAATCCATTGGAACTTCACCTTATCATTTGGTGTATGGTCAAGATCCAATTTTTCCTGCTAATCTTAAACTGCAGACTTTATAGTTTATGAAAGAATATCTTGACACTGATGATAAAATCGAAGCTCGTCTCACTCATCTCATGCATCTAGATGAAAAGCGAGAGGAGGCATTGCTTCACTTTAGCAAACATCAAGACATTGTCAAAATATGGTTTGACAAAAGGGCTAAAATTAAGGATTTTAGAATTTCTGATTTGGTTTTACTTTGGGATAAGGCACATGAAAAAAAAGGTGACCATGATAAGTTTGATTGTCTTTGGCTTGGTCCTTACCAAATTTCTGAAATTCTTGGTGAGAATACTTTTAGGTTGAAAACCTTGAGTGGAGATGATGTTCACTTGCCTGTGAATGGGCAGTTTCTTAAGCACTACTTTCACCCATGAGGCAGCCAAGTTCTTGTTTCTTTTGTACCATTATTGTATATAGATTTTGGTGTTTTTGTGCTTTTGTTTTTATTGTTGTCTTTGTGTGGTACTTTTGTGATTTGTTTTGAAAGCTTGTTTTATTGCTTTATTTTCAGCTTTCATTGGCCTTGACGTGGATAGATTGTTGCTTTTCTATTTCTCATTTTGGTTTTCTCCCTCTATTTGTGGTGATGTTTAGCGGTGGTCATGGACTCTTGGTTCCTTTTGTTGGTAGTTGGTCCTTTGTTAAGTAGGTTGGATTATCTAGCTTGAAAGCAGGTAAAACTGAAGAAAGGGGGTGAAATTGCTTAGTGATTATCCTTAGATTTTGGACTGAAGTGGTGGAAGGTGGAACAATGAAGCATTTCGCTAAAGCTCCACACATAAATCATATTATTAAAGGGTATTCTATGAAGTCTTGAAGGATGAAGTCATTCTGGTTTGCAAATTAAGGTGAAAATCTAACATACTCTATCTTTAGCCTTGAATGGTCTCTAACCCAGGTTGCAGGTGAATTTTGCAAAAGCAATAAGAGGAAAGAAAGAAGAGCCAAATTCATCAAAGTATCAAGACATCTCCACCGGGGCTATAGATGCCTGGCTGGTAGTGGAGCAATGTCTAGTAAAAAAATGAAGGTAAAAGCAAAATAACCTAAATACTTGGGTGATTTGGATAATCTCCACCGGGGCTATAGACGCTTGGATGGCAGTGGAGCAATGCAAAAGGCACATATTTAATGAGTGATATTTTATAGCCTAAATGCAAATCAGGTGATGGAATATGAATGGTTTCAAGAGTACAAAATGAATCACTCTCCACACACTGAGCAAAGGCAAATGGTTTAGTTGTTTTCATTCAAATTTGTCTCAACCCCACCTTCTTTGGATAGTGCTAAATGATTTTTATTTCATTGATTTTTGGTTTTTTGGTTTCAGGTCGGGTTCTTCACCCGAAATGCTCAAGAGCATTTCCTAGCAGAGTCACCATTTGTTGTGGCCATTGCACAACTAGCCCCAAATTTGGGGACCCACCTTTTCATTGTGATTATTTTGGAAAGTTTGACTTAGCTGGGTACGGTCTCGGTGTTTTGTGTCTTGGAGCTTGCATGATTTTGGGATTAAGATTCTATTTTGGATCTTTAGGTGTTGGTTTTAGTGTGGTTTTATTATTTCTTTTAAATATACTAGTTCAAAACCTTTGAGGTTGGTTGTTTCAATTTAAAAAAAAAGAAAAGAAACAAAATTAAATAATATATACAAACATATATATGTTCATATATAAATATATGTATATATTTTATTTTATTTAAAGATCGAGTTGAATTTTAGTTTTATTATAGTATAGTTTAAGAGTTGGTTTTATTATAGTTTGCTTTAATTTAGTTTTGGATTTAATTTAATTTTAGTTTAGGTTATTTTCTTTTGATTTATTTTTAAAGTTTTGTCTGATTTTTTCTTGCCCATGGATTAGGCATGTACTATCCTCATATTATAGGGTCTTAATGTGTACAATATGAAGAAAACAAGCATATAGTAAGAGGGGGGGTGAACAGTATAAGACCACTTTTTACTTTTCTTTCCCAATCAATATTATGTAATGTATAGATAACAATATCAATAGTAGTAATAAAAGCAATACATAAATCACCACACACAATAGAGACACCAATTTAACATGGTTCACCCAATGTGGGCTACTCCATGGAGAAAATATTTCACTAAAATTTTCTCAATCAATCTCTTAGGAATCCTTTCCCTATTACAATGTGTATGAACATTTGTACAAAGGAGACACCAATCCCCTAATCAGGTTTGTGGATCTCAATCCATAGAAGAACTCCTTTCTCCTTAGCTCTAGTTGGTGATCTTTTAGAAGAACTGTTACCCCATTACTCTGGCTAATGGATCTTTATCCATTGAAGACACTTGTCCTCACTGCCATGGCTAATGGATCTCTATCCACTAGAGACTGTCGTCCTATACTTTGTCACCTCCAAAGCTCTATCTCAAATTTGCACTAAACATAGTCCTTTGATCTAGCATAAATCTGCTCAATATCTCTCTCTAGTCTGGCATAAACCTATCCTCAAATCTGCACCAAACTCTATCATTAAATATATACTAAACATAGTCCTTCATTCTAGTACAAATATGTCCTCAATATCTATCCTATGATCTACACTAAACACAATCCTTCGGTCTAGCACAAATTTATCCTCAATATCTGTCCTCAAGCCTTAACACAAAGCTTGACTTAATCTCAAATCAACTCTGCTAGATCTACCCCAAACCTTAACCCAAGGTTTTAATAAATCAATCAATCAACTCTGCTCTCAAGTCTTCTCAAATACTTGTCTCAAATCTACCTTGTAAGCTTCCACAAAATCTCACACTAATCTATCCACAAGTCCTCTCTAGAACTTGTCCAAATTTTCTTAACAAGTCCTCACTAGAACTTGTCTAAATTTGCTCAAAAAGTCCTCACTAGAACTTGTCCAATTTGCTCAATAATATTGTCCTCAAACTGTATTGTAAGATTCCACAAAAGCTCACACAAATATGTCCACAAGTCTTCTCTAAGACTTACCTTAAAATTGCTCAACAAGTCCTCACTAGAACTTGTCCAATTTCATAGAAACATAAAGAGAATTGTTAGACTCAATATGCTTCACATTCACCATAATGCTCAATCACTCTTTTTACCACAGAAACATATAGATAATTGTTAGAGACTCAATATATTTCACATTCATCAACACTCATCCTCTTGCTCAAATCAATTCAGAATATAGAACAATTTATTTCATAGAACTTGAACTATCACTTCAACACATCCACTTGACTAGGCTCAACCAACTCTACTCAACAAATCAATCAATGAATTAATCCTTGCTCACAAACCCTAGTCCAAGCATATGAACACTCACTCAAATGTTTCCAAAAAATTTTATCAACCAATCTCACATAACAATGATACTCACAATCTTTGTAAATCCTAGCTCAAGTTCTTCACCCAATCAATCACTTCAAAAACAATGCTTATCAAACAATCTCACATTACAATGATACTCATGATCTTTCAAACTCTAGTTTAATTTCTTCACTCAACCAATCACTTCAACAACAATGTTTATCGAACAATCTTCACATAACAATGATACTCATGATCTTTGCAAACCCTAGTTCAAGTTCTTCACTCAACCAATCACTTAAACAACAATGCTTATAAAACAAGGTTACTCTCCTTAACCTCTATTCCAGAAAACCTTGAAGCATTAATTCAAAATACACTCAACAAGGAAAACCTTAACCAAATCCTTTTCACTCCAACTTAGCATTCACAACATCCAACAATCACTTACTAGGAAGATGTGCCCATACCTTTTGTTTGATGTAGAAGTGCCCTTACAAACCTGTCTAAATCATAATTTTCTTCTTTGCCAATTTCAATGGTTAGATGACAAAATTTCACACTAACCCTTCACAAAATAATTCTCAATTACAAAAATAATCAAACTTAATTACACCTTATTACTCCTTGTTTGAAATTAGCAATTTATCAAATCACACATGAAAATAATAATTCAATTGTTCCTTATAATCTCCAATCTCAATTAATCAACCTCCAAAAATCAACCTTTCAAAACATTATTGCCTATCCTTTTATCTCCCTCAAATACTCAATATCCAATTTTAATTTAGGCAAAATAAACTTTAGAAAGCATAAAAATATTTTATTTTTCAAACTTTAGCACCTCCAAAATTAATCAAGCAACCAAGCATGTGATGTCAGCGCATACCTCTTCAATTACCAAAAGGCCTCGGTGGATTTTGACCTTGAAACCTCTCCTAGTCGAGTGCCCTATCAAAGCGCTAGCCCACCATGTGGGCTAGGCGCTTCCACGAGGAGGGGAAGGCGCTAGCCTCCCTTTAAGTCCTCGTTGGCACTGTTCAACAAAACATGACTAAAATTATGGTCTTATCTACTCGAAGAGAGCAAAAGTAACCATATATATTTTTTGAAGGAAATCCTTTAGAGGTAGTAATAGAATACAAATACCTTAGGTTATATTTTTAAAGAAAATTCAATTGGAGAATATGCAGGATGAGTAAGATTTAGGAAATATGGAGGGTACTCTACTCATTGTAAAATAAGGGAAAAATACAGAGTTATAGGATTGAAAAACCATTAGAGTGCATTTTGGGTTATTCTAGTGGTTTTATATGTCTGTGAAGTGTGAACTGGCAATACATCAAATTTCAAATGGAGACAAATACAAATTATTTAAAAGCAATTGATTACAAATAATTTCAAAATTAAAGCATTAGTTCCATATGAGATTCTACAAGCTAATACATAGAATTTGCCACTAAAAATGAAAACTATGGTAAGACTATTGAGATAACTAAAAAAAATAGAAAGAATGGAAAACAAGTTATCAAAATGAGTAGTAAAAGAAACAATGAATAGAAGAAAAGATGCATGGATGAAACAAAAGAATAAATGGATGGAAAATGGAGCATTAAATTTCATGAGGTCCCAAAATCTAACAAAGAAATAAAATAGTATGTGGAGGGAAAATTTAGACTTGACATGTGGACTTAAAATTTAGAAAGGAAAAATAATATTACATCAATGAGATCAACCCAAACTATGAACACAACTAAAATAAATACATAAATGTAGAGATAAATGGAAGAAAAAATACCTATATCCTAACTAAGATCTAGTTCATATGAACCAAAATATGAAATAGGGATGGACAACATCTCAAGAGGTATGTTCAAGATGAATATGTGATTTTTGCACAATAAGAGTAGGGGATACCTAAAAGTACTTTATCATGGAATATGAAGTCTACAAGGACATCAAGAATGTATATAAGGATGCTTTAAAAGTGAACTCATTAATAAAAAAAAATTAAGAGTTGAGAATTAAAAAAAAAAAAGAACTTATCATCAAAAGAAACAACAAAAATACAGGATGATAAGAATATGCCAAGTTTTTTTTGTTGAATATTATTTTTAATATTATAAATACTTATATAATGTTTTCACTTTGTTGAACAATTTTTTTCTTGGATGTTGTTAAAACATTAAAATAGAAAGTCCAAGGTTTGAATACAAAAAGGATAAGGTTTTCATGAGTGCAAGTTGAGAGTGAGCGTAGCCAAAATCGAGTGTGAGTGCAAGTCTGGAGTGAGTGTAATTGAAGGCGAGTGTGAGTGAAAGCTTGGAGTGAATGCAATCGAATGTGAGTGCGATTGCGATCCAGGAGTGAGTACAGTCGAAAGTGAGTGCGAGCGTGAGTCAAGAGTGAGGAGGAAGTGTGAGCAGGATGTTGGAAGTAGAAAACAAAGTGCGATAAAGGAACAAGTGTCACTTTTTGTTCTAGATCTTAAGATAATTTAAATGATTTAGTTGAAGAAAATCTAGGAGAGACTATAAGCTAGGAGCGAATGCGATCCAAAAGGGAGTGTTAAATTGGACTTGGTTGTTATCCAAGGCATAATGGTTGTTAATGTATCCTTGTTATTTAGCATATGCTTATTTGAAGATTTCTTAAAATGGGTTGGGGAAGGTCTAGACCAAAATTGAGATCAAATAATAATCTAAGGGATCAAGAATATAATTAGAATATATAATGGGGGCCTACATCCTTTCCACATTGAAAATTACAAAGAGAAAAAAACAAGCTAGGAAATCATTCACAACATAAAGGTAAAGGCCAGTTAATTGCCAAGAACAGAGATAATCCATTCTAAGCAATATCATCTATCCAATGAAAATCCATATCAAGATGCAGTATTGTGAAGTTCTGTTTTCATAACCATTATGATCATGACTTCTAAATTGTGTAGCTCTAAAACCAAAACCATGTTGCTCATTTTCTTTGCACTGGGAAGCTCTATGACCAATCCTGGTGCATAAGAAGTAATGTCTTTGAAAACCATACCTTCTTCCTTTGAAGTTCCTTCTAGCAAAATCAAACTTCTTTGATCCATAGACCCTATAGTGTATATCACTGTGTCCAAATCCATTACAAGAAAAACAATGTCCTTGAAAAGTGCTTTGTTCATGCCTTGGTTCCTCATACCTTTCTTGACCATTATTATTATGATCATATTTGACTTGTGCATTGTATCCTTGATCCTTATTTGTAGTATCTAAATTCTCTTCCTTAATTTTTTCCTTGCTTTCCTTTTCAAGAATTTCTTTTCCTCTTGAACTTGATTCACCTATATCAAAACAAGATCCACACTGGATGTTTGGAGCCATAGGAACTTTGGAACTTTCTTCATGAATCTTAGGTGCTTCCTTGCTTTCATATTTTAGAACTTCCTTTCCTTTTGAGTGTGATTCCCCAAACCTGAAATATGAGACCTTTGGTGCTTTGGAACCTTCCTCTTCTTTCTCTTCCCTTTGGTGCTTTGGAACCTTCCTTTTCTTTCTCTTCATTTATGTCAAATAGCAAATTGGCACACATATCTATAGCCTCTGAAATGCAAGTATCCATTTCTACTGCTTCCTTTTCTTTGGGAACCAGTTCTTACTTATAAATTTTTGAAACAAAGCCTCCTGATACAAATAGAGGTCCCTGTGTGTTTATTTTTTATTTCCCTTCTTCATAACCAAGCCCTGTCTTTATAAATGGATCTTGTTGTATATCCAAAAAATTATCCAGAGTTTTTGAATTCCATTGAAATCGTGCTAACTCATTTATGTAGGTCCCCAAACATTTCTGATCTTCTTCTTCTAACGGATTACATATTTCTTTCTTCTTCTTCAATTGCTCAAAAATAGTGATGCCAAGCTCTCTTTTTTCTTGAAGCTTTTTTTCCAAATCTTGAATGTGTCGATTAAGCATTATTTTGACCTTTTTCATTTTCATGAACCTTATTTTCAAGCCTTTTGATTTTCCTTTTCAATCTCCTGATATAATTTTATTGTTTGCTTTGCTTGCTTTGCTTCTTCTCATGCTTGCTTTGCTTGTACTTTTCATCTTTGTCATGCTTATGCTTTTCTTCTCCTTCTTTTCTATGACCCTGTTTTTCATCATCACTATTTTCTTCATGTGAACACTTGTTTGTATAGTGACCATAATCACCAAACTTGTAGCATTTGAATTTCTTCATATCACTGTAATTCCTTGAGTCCTATTTCCTTTTGATGAAGTTAGCTTACTCATCATTATCTGAATCTCTATCTGTATCTAGATCTTTTCCTTTCTTTTTCTCTGAAGTCTTGAATGCAATTTATTTCATTGGAGCTTGATGCTTATTTATCCTCATCTCATAAGCTGTGAGAGTTCCTTGTAGCTCTTCCATTGTTAGCTTGTCGATATTCATTGTTTCTTCTATCACTGAAACCTTTGCATCATACTTCATGGGAAGTGATCTCAAAACCTTTTGAGTAACATCTGATTCTTTCATCTCAAATCCTAGACCTCTCATGGTGTTAGCAATATCATCAACTCGAAGTAAAAACTTTGCAATATCTTCAGAATCTTCCATTTTCAATTCCTCGAATCTTTTTCTATGAGTTTTTAGTTTTTCCAACTTTACCTTAGAATATCCTTCATAGGTATTCCACAACTTGGTCCACATTTCATTAGCTAAATTACATACCATGACTTTTACAAAATCTGTCTCACGTAGCCCACTTAGAATACAATTCATTGCTTTTGCATTGATCTCAACCAATTTCCTGATAGTTTCATCTATATCGGGATCACCTTCAACCTTATACTCTTTTGCAACCATCTGCCATACCTCATATCCTTGTGATATCAAGTAGTTATTCATTCTCATGCTCTAGAAAGCATAATTTTTACCGTCAAACAATGGAGCCTTACTTGTAGATGATCCATTCTGTGAAGCCATTTGTGTTCTTGTAGAATTTACCCTCAAGTTGTTAGCCTTTTAGAAGGAACCCGCTCTAATGCCAATTGAAGAACACAAGCTTATACTGAGAGGAGGGGTGAACAATATAGCGCCCACTTTTTACTTTATTTCCAAACCAATATCAATTAGTGTCCTTAATTGCAATAACCAAATATAGCATTGCACATTAATGACATAGATAGCAATAGTAAGCAAGTGCACATTAAATTCAATACCTAGGAATAAGTGTTCTTGCCTTTCTTCACTTATTCCAAAGAATGTACATTCTTCTTCATCTGACTGGTCTTCATTGCTGTGAACTAAACCATCACTTGCTTCTTCAATGTATAAGGTTTTCTTATTCTTACGAAAACTCTTCTTCTTATTATGCTTGCTTTGCTTGTACTTGTCATATTTGTCATGCTTATGCTTTTCTTCTCCTTTTTTTTTGTGACCCTATTTTTCATCATCACTGTTTTCTTCATGTGAATACTTGTTTGTATAGTGACCATAATCACCACACTTGTAGCATTTGAATTTCTTCATATCTCTATAATTCCTTGAGTCCTCTTTCCTTTTGATGAAGTTAGCTTACTCATAATTATTTGAATCTCTATTTGTCTCTGGATCTTTCCCTTTATTTTTCTCTAAAGTCTTGAATGTAATTTACTTCATTAGAGTTTGATGCTTATCTATCCTCATCTCATAAGCTATGAGAGTTCCTTGTAGCTCTTCCATTGTTAGCTTGTCGATACTCATTGTTTGTTCTATCACTGAAACCTTTGCATCATACTTCATGGGAAGTGATATCAAAACCTTTTGAGTAACATCTGATTCTTTCATCTCAAATCCTAGACCTCTCATGGTGTTAGCAATATCATCAACTCGAAGTAAAAACTTTGCAATATCTTCAAAATATTCCATTTTCAATTCCTCGAATATTTTTCTATGAGTTTTTAGTTTTTCCAAATTTATCATAGAATCTCCTTCATAGGTATTCCGCAACTTGGTCCACATTTCATTAGCTGAATTACATACCATGACTTTTGCAAAATTTGTATCATGTAGCCCACTCAAAATACAATTCATTGCCTTTGCATTGATCTCAACCAATTTCCTGATAGTTTCATCTATCTCGAGATCACATTCAACCTTATACTCTTTTGCGACCATCTGCCATACCTCATATCCTTGTGATATCAATTAGTTCTTTATTCTCATGCTCCAGAAAGCATAATTGTTACCATCAAATAGTGGAGCCTTACTTGTAGATGATCCATTATGTGAAGCCATATGTGTTTTTATAGAATTTACCCTCAAGTTGTTAGCCTTTTATAAGGAACCCGCTCTAATACCAATTGAAGAACACAAGCTTATACTGAGAGGGGGGGTGAACAGTATAGTTCCCACTTTTTACTTTCTTTCCAAACCAATATCAATTAGTGTCCTTAATTGCAATAACCAAATATAGTGGTGCGTATTAATGACATAGATAGTAATAGTAAGAAAGTGCACAAATCACCACACACAATTGAGACACAAGATTTAACGTGGTTCCCCCAAAGTGGGGTAGTCCACAAGATAACATCCTTATAATATTTCATAAAGGAATTGGGATCATTATCCCAATAAAAATGATTACTTTTATCTACTCAAAGCTAGGCTATCCTGATCTGCTCAGGTGGGCTCCGATGATCTGCTCAGTTAGACTATCCACTGATCTGCTCAGCTAGGCTATCCACTGATCTGCTCAGCTAGGCAATCTACTGATTTGCTCAGCTAGGCTATCCATTGATCTGCTCAACTAAGAAATCCACTGATATGCTCAGATAGAACATATAACAAGTTCAACACTTCAAAAAACTTCAATGAGACCTTCCTTGATCTCTTCAATCTTCACCTATGGAAGTTATTACAATGATATCTCCTCCTTGGATCTCCTAAATATGTTGCTACTGAAATATTAAATAGGACTTTTGTTAGTCCTTAATGCTCAATATTCCACTATGAAATTTCTTCAATAGGTCCTTCTATGGACCTCTTCCTTAATGTAAATTTTTCAATATTCAATAGAAATCAACAATATCCAATCTTCATTAGGACTCTTCTCCTTGAGTCTCTTCTTCCTTCAATCGGGTATTATTTGTAGGAACTCCTTATATTTGCAATCTCCAATACGACTTCCTTGACCACTAGATCTCTCCTCAATATTTCAACCAGGAGTCTTCAATCCACAAATATTTCAATGGAGCCTTCTTCTCAGGCCTCAAAATATTCAATATGCAACTTGTTGCTTCAAGTACCAGATTGATTCAAAGAAGATATTCTTCCTAGCTCTTGTAGGAATCTTCCCCACTCTATTTTAATTTCCTTTCTTCTGCAATAAAGTATCAGGTAATGATAATAGAAATTTCTATAAATCTATAGAAAACAATCTTCACTAGTTGGATTGCCAATCTAGTGGATGCAATGTTGAGTTCTAGTCTTCACAAGTTTTTCTACAACTCTATGGAAAAAATCTAGCCAAAATTAAATTATAAAAATCTAAAAATAAGATTTACAATCTCCTCTCAATCGCTCTTGTGGCTCTCACTATTTTCTATTGATCTACCTAGTGCTCTAATACCATTGTTATCTTTTGAAGATTTAAACTTAAAGGAAATGCAACCACAAGTATGGAAATAAGCATGCAATGTTATAACTATGATAATGGCTAACTAATATGCATGAAAATATGATAGAAAACTTAATACAATGCTCAATAAATGCTCATATATGGAATCTCACAAAATATACAATGCTCATCAATGGAAGTCACAACCTCTCCATATTTGCAAAAATGGATCTACATTGTATCTACTAATACTCTATCTATGCACTCCAAAATCCTCTCTTTCTAATCTATGAAGGCCTATTTATAATGAGATGCAAATCTTTGCATTCAATATTCATATGACACCTCACTATTCTATTCTAAAGACTTATGTACATATGGACTACATGTACATTTATATCATTGCACATTCTAACACTTGTGAATTTATTACATTGCAATAATAAAGTAGTTAAGTCTTAATAAGCTCCTAATATAAATATGTACCCATGATGGTACATTAGAAGGAACCAAATAATGTAATATATTCCAATAGATTGGAGGTTGGTGATCTCTATTGAAGCCTACAAATTGTAGAAGTGAAGTAGGACTAGCAAGGTCCCGTTCCAGATTCTAGAAGCAACAATTTTAGAGATTTGAGTGATCTCATTGCCAACACTTCCATAGTAGAAGGTTGAAGGAAAGGTCTCATTGAGAAGACTAGAGAAGCTGTGAGACTAAATACCTTGGAGAGGTCTCAAGGAGAAAAAGGAGAAGGCTTGAAGAGCCTTATTAAAGATTTCAAAGAAGCCATTAAAGAAGTTCCTAGAAGAACTCATTGGAGAAATTCACTACCAAAGATAAGCTTCTAATAGTGAAATAATTGGGACAATTATTGCCATCCAACAACAAGCCTAAAGGAGAAGGATTTAGTAAACTTGTCAAATTTTGGAGGAGACTAGTGAAGACCTTAAGACTTTCAAATTCTTGAGAAGAAGACCCTGTTTGAAGTTAGAAATCGACAAGGAGGTTGAAGAAGAACTCAGACAGAAGAAGCCTACCAAATCCAAGAGATTTGTAGATTTACTTTCATATCTAAGAAGATACATTTCGAAGATAAGGGATTTTTCTGAATCTATAGTAAAATAATAAAGGTTTCATAGCTATGATTTACTACCATTGCAGACAACAAATTGGTGAATATATTCATAAATATCTACATCATCTTCAGATATTGTTAAAGGTAAGCAACTTAGGTGTAAAGGGTTCATTACTTGAATACTTATATTCAGTTCATTACTTAGCTTCATTAAGCACCTTATTAGAATCTATAAGTTGCAAGGTGAAGGTTGCATTCTAAAGTATTAAATGGATTTGTAGAAGATAGTTTTTGTTAAGGGTTATTACCTGCACATTAAAATAGGAGTTAGATATATTTCAAAAGAAAAAAAAATATCATCTTACTATTATCTAGTTACAAAAAATAAGACTACATTAAGTTGCAGAGATTATAGAAGCATTTAAGAGTTCTTTAAGAGTTATCATTAGTGCATATTACAAGTTACTTTTAGGAAGTAATAAGAAGATTGCAGTTGCATTATATTAGTTTCTCTTAAAACTTATTAGAAGTGCACTAAGTATTTTAGTGAAGGTGAAAGTTAGTGCAAAGATTAATATCTCTAGCATATTGGTTATATGATTATTAGCTTGGATTCATTGTTACTAAATTATCCAAGTAAAGGAGTTAGATACTAGTGTTGTCTAATAAGAAAGACAACAATACATTGCTCTCAAAGAGTAGAGCAAGTAGTGGCCATATCTAATAAGTAAAGGAAAAGCTTCAAATCAATTTACATTATTCCTCAAGATATACAACAAGGAGCTGTCATATCAAAGGAGAAAATAACATCAAAATGAGACAAGAAACTCTCTAAAATTTGGTGCAAAATTAACTTTCTTATTTATATTACATAGGTGCACCATATCCTCTAAAAATAGGATAGAATATAAAGTGTCACAAGACACTGAAACAATAGGTATTATACGTATACTATAGGCGAATAATTAAAGGAATAAGGAGAACCAACCTAGGGATCATAAGTGCCAATTTTAGGTGTCTAGAAACATCATTTCAATCACCAAAGCAAGCACTCACGAATGATGTCAACTTGCAGCAGCATAGAAATCCTTGCACCCATTACATATCTATTGCAAAGAAAGGAGAATAGTAGCAAGTTGAAGGCTACGGAGTATTACATCAATCAGGCATCGAACTACTAGCTAGGAAGAGAGCCATTGAAGAACTCAAGAGAATCAATCAAGTGAAGACATCTCATCTGCCAAGAGGGTAATGTTGGATTCACAGTTGGAGCCAAACCTAAAGAAATTATTTGATAGAAATTACAAGCTAGCACTCACTAGAAAGAATGAGGAAAGTGTTGAAGAAAATATTGAACAACTTACATCTACTTGAGAAGATATAAGGTTAAAGAGAGTGTTGAGAATATTATCACATGCAAGTACCACTTGGTACGTAGAGGATAAGTGTTACACTTTAATGCTCATGCAAGAGCCTAGCGAAGGAATAACGCTTACCTTGGAGTGTTGAATAGAAGAACAATCATTTGGTGCCCAATAAGGAGTAATGCCCACTTTGGAGCATTAAAAGAAGGAGCACAACAAGAAAGTAACGTCTTGAGCATTGGAAAATTGAAAGTCGAGACCATAATTATGTATCGAACATTGAAACATAGGGTGTAACCTCTACAATCCAACCGCCACATGTTTGAAGCATCAAGAAGGGAGTATAATGCCTCAAAGCACTCCACGTAGGGGAGATAACCCTATTAATAACTTAGGTGAAATATGCTCATATAGAGGAGCATGAATATCAAAGGAGGAGCACATTGTTTCTACAACAAAGATCTTTAGCATAGTAAGGTCAAAGCAGCAAAAGAAAGAGCATTGAATGCTCATCTTCACACAATGAATAGATACATTGAGATCCATTGAGGAGTAAAGAATCAAGCAACACAATTTTCTCAAATATACATAGAGATACGTCAAGGAGAAGTGAAGTATCATGCTACATGGCGTATTGCATTGCTAAGGTAAATTCGATATTATATTTTCTTGCTTTAATTAAAGTGACATTGGAGTTATAAGGTGATATAATCAAATTTACTACTGCATTGGAATAACAAGCATTAACCAAGCATTAGTAGTTTATAAAGCAAGCTCATTTCAAGGTATTATAATTGAAGTATATTTTTTTGTTTTTTGTATTTACATGGTGGAATCGGTAGCTGCCACGAATCCGGGCAGGTTGTCCAGCTTTTATGGCCGCCACAGTATTCTACGTTGTCCGCCCCGAAAGCCGCCACACAGATCTTCGCACAGTCCGCCCCTGTAACCACCATGCCACAATCATTTTAAACCTTTTACGTCGCTGAAAGCACCAGGAAAGGGACAAGCGTTCAGTCCGGTGAGGCCCGAGATTTGAACCTTGGACCTCCGCCCCCTTATGGGGTTTGGATGAACCAATTGGTCTACACCTCGGACCTATATTTGAAGTACATTATAATATTATAATATTTGTAATTAACCAAGTAGGAGATATAAGGCTGTCAACCTTGGTAAACTCAAACATCAATTTGCAAATACAATTATCATTATTTTCTAACATTCCAAAAGTAGGGAGCTATAAGGCATACTACATCAAACTATAGATGCTTGGAATTTAAAAAAATAAATTATTAAATAGAGAAGAAAATCTATTTCATACATATATAGTTGAAATTAATTGATAACACTTGTCTCATACTCATACTAAGGAGACAAAAATAAATCCAACTATAAAAAATCCATTAGAGCATACTTCATTAGGAGATATAAGGTAAAATTAAAGGTTGATTATTATTCTCAAAACATTACAAAATCAACTCAAAAGGTGAACTAATTATTGCTAAGCTTATTATCAAAGCCTATAGCATATTCTAAATTACTTGGGAGATATAAGGAAGTCTACAAAACCTAAATCTAAGAAAGATTTTATCAAATTAGTTCATATACCCTTATCTAGGGAGCTATAAGGATGTCTACTCCAAAGAATACAACTAACAATGATATAAAAAATATTATTAGAAAATAAAGAGCAAGTTACACAAAAATAGGAATCATTAACTTACTTATAAAGTCTAAAGCATATTTAGACCTTACTTCAAAGGTGATTCATAGTGAAGCATTAGAAGACAACTTTGATACTCTGGAATATTATCTACATTCTTGATTCACTGAAGTAATTGATAATGGGAAAAGTGACATTCTAATTCCTTTAGACTTTGTAAGAATATTGTATATGGCATTAATTACATATAAATGTTACAAGGATGTAAATGTAGAATAAAAAGAATTGATAGAATCTCTTAAAAAGAATTAGAAAAGATATTTCAATCCTCATGTAGTATCGGTACTTCAAGTTCTACTAACTCAAGATCTTATCATGATGTCATGAGTGTATGTTTAGAAGCCTCTATGCACAACAAAAAAAATAATGAGAAGGATAAAGAAAAATGAAAAATACTTTTGCAAGAATCATGTAATAGTACGACCACTCATGAAAGTGCAGTAACTGTATTCAAAGAAGAAGATGAACCAGATCAAGGAGGCATACAGTGCAATGTGAATTAAAGATAATACAAAGGACCGGATTAGGCTGAAGAGGAAGATCCATATTGAAGACTAAAGTCTTCCATATCCAAATAATGTAATAAAAGGGGGTGTTAGAGTATATTACATTATTTAGGTACATGTCAATGTACCACCTTGGGTACATTGTTAGATTAGGATTTTATCTTAGGTTACTTGAGGAAGAAGTAATAAATGCACAAGTGTCAATGTGCAATGATGTAAATGTACAAGGAGTCCACTTGTACATGAGTCATAGGAAAGGTAGTTAGGAAGAGTAAGGGGCAAGTAACTTATCTTCTTATATATAGGCCCCATAGTGAATAGATGTGTGTGTGTGAAGTAGAAGTGTGACTCACTATAGAGTAGTGAGTAGGTACAATGTAGTTTCCATTAGAGTTCTGGAGTGTTAATTTCCTCCATTATACTGCATTCTACTATTTTTGTAACTTTCTATTAATAGCATATTTTAGTATTATTGCATAATTCCATTATCTTACTTTTCTACATATTTTACATCTTGTGATTGCTTTCTTCCATATCATACATGATCAAAAGCTAACAAAATAAGTGCTGCAAAGTTGCTAGATCAATCCTAAATAAGGATCAACCCAAAGCCATTGATGATGGTAAGCACATGTTAATAAATAATACATTCTCAGCAGGGGTGGGTAGCAAGTTAGCATAATGTAAAAATTTTCTAGGGTGGGTCAAAGGAAAGGTTGTCAGTTGGAAAAGAGCTCGAAGTCATGAAATCCTAAGTCCAAGCTTGGCAGGTGAAAGGCATAGTCAGGTAACACTATAGCTATAGTAAGTTCAGACAAAATGTCCAAGGCCACACTACCTTGAGCAATGATATCATCAAAAGCGAGAGGCGCCCGATGCTATGCAAAGCATATAAAAGACACCTAAAACCAGAATGAGGCTTGAGGCTACACCATACCAAGCAATGACGTTAAACTTCCTCGAGACCATGCTCAAATAGAAAAGATGAATAAAGAGCCTATAAATGCTTGAACTCGAGACTCGATCTCAAAACCATGACTTCTCTACAAAAGGTGACATAGGGGATAATAATAGAACTAGATACTAAGAGCATCAGTCGATGTTACTCTAGATCTTCACCATAGTGCTTGCTAGTTGTTTCCAACTAGAACCTCAATAATGCAACCACTTGCAAGAATCTATTGCAGATCAATGAGCCAAATTCAAATGCAAACATAGATCAAAATCTGAACCATTCATGCAAACTTTTAGAACTTTCTATAAAACTATCTGCAATCATTTTTCATAACTGAATGTAAATCTTACGCTGCAAGACTCAAATAAGCAGCCTATAAATACAAGTTTAGACCTTTTTTCAAAGGGTCAACTTTGTAGTCCTTGCTTGGTATCATACTATAATCATTATGGATCAATGAAGTGATAGTTGTTTGATCTCCATGTTTTTTGTGTTTATAGGTTTTATAAGAATGACCTTTTTAAGTCATTTCTATTACACTATAATGTTGATTTATTCTGTTAAAGTAGTTCTATGTTTGAATTACCTATTGGATTGCTAACATTTACGATCCTTGGAATTATTAGAAGCCTTATACATTCATTTTAAGTCATTTCTATTACATTCAACCTTTAGTGTATTTTGTTAAAGCGATATTCTCATTGCCTATTAGATTGCTAATTGTGTGAATCCTTGGAATGATTAAGATGAATATAATGGATTGAATGAACCTGTACATGTAATCATTGATGAATGATTTGTTAAGTGCCATGAAATGGTTCAAAAGATGATTATTTTGTGAGATCAAATGTTGTTACACTTCAGCCATGATTTTACTTATTCCTAAACCTTTTTTCTTTCTTTTTGTTTACTCTTTTCCTTACCATTTTCCTTCAAAAAAAACATCTACAAGAGTTGGCCTTCTTCGAAGGTTGAAACATAAGGTAACCTTGTTTCATCCAATTACTATACTGTGGCTAAAATCAACGTGCGCAACATCTTTCTACAACAATGGTAGATTTTAGTTCAACATAATTGAATACAAATAATTTCATAATTAAAGCATTAGTTACATATGATATTCTAATTGCTAATACATAGAATTTTCCACGAGAAGCAAAATCTATGGCAAGACTATTGAGATACCTAAAGAATATAAAGCAAATTGTCAAAACGGGTAATCAAAGAAACATTGAATAGAAGAAAAGATTCATGGATAAAAAAAAAAGAATAAATGGATGGAAAAAAATGGAGCATTAAATTTCATGAGGTCCCAAACCTAACAAAGAAATTAAATAGTATGTGGGGGAAAAAATTAGACTTGTCACGTGGACTTAAAGTTTAGAAAGGAAAAATAATATTACATCAATAAGTTCAACCCAAACTATGAACATAGCCAAAAGAAATATGTAGATCTAGAGTTAAATGGAAGGAAAAAATACTTATAGCCTAACTAAGATCTAGTTCATATGAACCCAAATGTGAAATAGGGATGAACAACATCTCAAGAGGCATGGTCAAGATGAATATGTGACTTTTCAACAATAAGAGTAGGGGAGAATCAAAAGTATTTTGTCATGGAATGTGAAGCCTACAAGGACATAAAGAATGCATATGAGGATGCTTTAAAATTGAACTCATTAATGAAACTTTTTAAAGAGTTAAGAATTAAAAAAAAAAGAACTTCTCATCAAAATCAACAACATAAATACACTTCAAAGGTTGAAAAGAAGATGCCAAGTTTTCTATTTTGTTGAATAATTTTTTGAATATTGTAAATAATTATATCATTTTCCACTTCGTTGGATAATTTTTCTTGGATGTTGTTAAGACATTAAAATTTTGAATAGAAAGCCCAAGGTTTGAATACAAAAAGGATAATGTTTTCGCGAGTGTAAGTCGAGAGGGAGTGCAACCGAAAGCGAGTGTGAGTGAGTGTAGTCAAAAGTGAGTGCGAGTGCAAGTGTGAGTCAGGAGTGAGTGTAGTCAAAAGTGAGTGTGAGTGCGAGTCGAGAGTGAGTGAAATTGAAAGCGAGTGTACGCATGAGTTGAGAGCGATGAGGAAGTATGAGCAGCAAGCTAAAAGTAGAAAGCAAAGTACGATCAAGAAACAAGTGCCACTTCTTGTTCTAGATCTTAAGAGAATTTAAAGGATTTAGTTGAAGAACATCTAAGAGAGACTGTATGCTAGGAGTGAATGTGAGCCAAGAGGGAGTGTGAACCAAAAGGGAGTACGAATCCAAATTTAGTCATGGCGAAAGAGTGATCGGTTCATCTGAGGTGCATCAATTCTTCAAAATCCTACCACAAATGCATGGAATATTGTTTCTAAAAAAATTGTTGAAGCAAAGGAACATTAAAAAAAGAAGAGATAGGGGTAATTGTGAGCCAGGAGGGAGTGCAAGCTAAGATTTAAGGTTTCAAGAGCAAAATAATAAAGAAATGAGGTTGGAAGAAACCCGTAACAATTTAGTGTTTTTAGAATAGAATAAGAAGGTAATTACTAAAATAGAGCATCCTTGCACTTTAGGGGTTTTAGGGCAACATAAAGAAGATTATGCTTTTGATATTATTCTTTGCACTTCATATGAATTAGAACAAGGTAAACCTAAAGATGATAAGTCTTATTATAAGAAGTGTGAGAAGATCGAAAAAAGATTGATGAAGATTAAAGTATTGTTGGGAATGAAAAAAATGAGAGGAAGACCCAAAAAACAAAAATAAAGAGAAAAAGAAACCCAAAGAGATATTGATATGTGAATACAAAAACAAATATCACAAGTGGTAACAAAAAGCGGAGCTAAACCCACAAATAAAAACAAAAAATAACAATGAAAATAATATCTTGGAATATTAGGGAAATGAATAAAAACCCTAAAAAAATTATTAAGAAATTCTGAGGTTGTTATAGACAAGATATTATATATATAAAATCTGGGCAACCAATTTTTTAGTCATTCAGAATGTTGAATTTTATCTTGACAGAATTTAGCCAATATTTTAGTCATTCGCAATGTTGAATTTTATCTTGATAGAATTTAAATTTAAAAAGGAAAATGAAGAATATGTTTGATGCAAATACAAAGTTGGAGAAGATGGAGAATATCTTTGATAGAAAAACAAAGTTGGAGAAAATGAAGAGTATCTTGGGAAACTTAGTAGTTTAGAGAAGATGAAGAATATATTTGATAGAAAGGTAAGGGAAGAATACCTTTAATAAAAAGACAAAGTTGAATATGCTTTAATCAACTTGATAAAAATACAGCATTAACTCTACAATGTTTTGTTTTTTTAATGAAAATATCTCCAATAAAAAAAATAAAGTTTTCTTGCACACTTTACACAAACGTCCAAAAATAATTTGTTTTCTTGCACTTTGTGTCCAAACTTTTCCATTTGAAATGAAATGCTTCTCTTGAAAGCTAAGGATTTAAGTCTAAAAATATTTTTTTAATATTGTGTAACATTCTCACATACCTACTCCATAGTTTGTACGTTTGTCTCTTTGATATACCTACTACATAGGTTTTGTCTCTTTTGATTGTGAAATGCGAAGACGAATATCGACCGCACGCACTTGGAACTCTCCTTCACCTAAGGGCTATGGAAGTCACCTCTCACCATCTCCACTCCAAGGGGGAACAAGACACCTTGACACCTTATCCAACTCCTTCCTCTTCCACGTGGACAAATGGCAAACGATCTACACTAAGAGAAATCGACTTTTCAAACCTCATTAATCCCTTCCCCACAGCGTCAAAGGCTCCACATAGGCACTATAAATTCCAATAATTAAACTAACATTTCATACACATAAATTAAAATAAAGACATTAATCCTTTAATTTGAATGTTTAAATTAAATCAAATGATGTATATTTATTATTATTATTTTTTTAAATTTATATATTTTTAAAAAATATTTGTTTTGAAATTTTACAAAATAATATAATACATAATTATCAAAATATTATAATAAACTTGTTATTACCCTCCAATTGGTTGTTGATGGTTTGACTACTTGTGGATTGGTTGTTTGATTGCCCTTGTCTGTGTTTTGTACAGACACAGAATCTAATTCCAAGGTTTCGCTTTCCCGCAAAGGGCATGTTTCCAACCAAAACAAAATATTATAATAAAAATGAGCCCAACTAAAAATTACAACTTTAGTCATTAAACTAATATAATCTTAAAAAAAACAAATTAAAAAACGACAATACATAACTCTCTCAAACAGTCCAATTAAAAACTACTAACTTTCTTTGTTAAATTAATACATTAATAATAAATAAGGTTTTGAAAGGGTTGTTCTTTCTCTTTTTCTTTTGTTTGGGATTGAATCAAGCCCACCCATATTGCATCATCACCACATAACGGATTACAACAAAGTTTGGCTACGTTTGGCAATATTTGAACTTTAGTCTCATCTTTTAATGTTAAGGAATTTAACGAGTTGATCTAATACTACTTAATTCTAATGAGTTTATATAAGATTTTATTTTTACGAGGGATTGTGGTCCAGTAAAGTTTGAACTTTGGACCATCTTTCCTTTTCACATTAACTTAGTCAGAAGCTATATAACCTATTTGGTAACCTTAAATTTAAACCTTAAGGTAAGCAACATCATTCATATGTCCCAATCATAAACATGAATAATTAAACTAATATATTATAAATATCAAATTAATTTTTTTTTTTTAGAAATACTAGAGGTGGCACATTGAACCACACTACTAAAAATATAACAACAAGAATACAATTGAAAACCACACTACCCAAGATAATAACAGAACCTCCTCTAAGTGATTCTAACTGAAGTCATCAAGGTATAAAAAAACTTCTTCTGCAAATGAATTCTTTGACTTAAATACAATAAGTTTGCTTCCGTTTGACGTTACCGCTGACGTGGAATCCGCCCTGAAACCAAAAGTAGTACTAGCGAGTATTACTACGGTGCCGTCCAGAATGTGAACCGCGTCTATAAACAGGGGTGGTCCTAAAGCTACACCACATCTTTTGTGCGACTTCATTTCGGTTCCAACATTCACTGTATCCAAATTAAAAGAAATCTGATTTTGCTTCTTCAGAATACATTCAGCCATCCTTAGGTTTCCTACCAAGAAACTATAATGTCGGATCCGAAATACGGCTATGCATACCCTGCTCAAGGTAATCATATGTTTAGATGTTTAGTATGGTCTGTAGTGTTTTCTAGTTAAAACTTTGTTTATGTTGATTTGTGGGTTTTGGAAGAGTCAAAAAGGGTCTGGTTTTGTTATGAGAAAAAAAATCTTGTTGTAGGTTATCCTCCGCAGGGATATCCTCAGCAGGGATATTACCAGCAACAGCCCCCTGTGATGGCGCCGCCGCAGTACGGGCAAGCTCGGCCGCAGAAGCAGGTTGGGTTTTTGGAAGGATGGTATGTATTCTTTATTTTAAACAAATATTCTGTGTGTAAATCAATCCGCATAGAGTAGTTTATTAAGATCTACGATAATATAAGTTATATTGAACTATCTATTCATTACATCTTTACCCAATCACTTTAGATCTTTGTTGTGGATTTCAAAGAACCAGTGGTGGATTCTAAAGAATTAACGGTGGAGTAGAGGTTAAATTTAGGCATATAAGGGTAGGTAGTTATAGTAATAGTTTTTACATGGTGGATAGTAAAGAACTAATAGTAGAGTAGAGGTTAAATTGAGACCTATAAGGGTAGGTACTTATAATAATAGTTTTTAATGAAAAGTTGTTAATTTTTTTTTATATATCAAAAAACGAAAACAAGTGCATTCTAAATGATGGACATAATATTAACTATTTTGAGGATTATAATATGGACATAATATAGGAAGATTATAATGCCCTGTGCAACAAGAATAAGGTAAGGAGATTAATGGAATTGAAATTTATATTAGTATGTTATGAAATATGAAATTGAAAAAGTTAGCTAGAGCTGTTTGGAGTGGTGGGAGGGTGGTTATGGCAGAATTATGTGGTTGATGGTATTTATAAATCATCTCATGGTATTTGATATATCTAATGTTTAAATTTTATATGTATGTTAAAGATCCAACTTCAAATTTAGTGTGTTGCTTTGCAATTAATATGATCTGCTAAACTGTGATAATACTTATAAATGTTAAAACATAATACTAGGGTGAATTTTCTCTCTATATATATTCCAAAACATTAGAAAAGGGGTTCATGGCAACAGGGGTGTTTATTGTGCATTTAATTTTACATCAGGTGTGCACTTCTGGATGTGTTGGTGTGTTCAACTTTGCTGTAACAGACATGTTGCTTGCAGTGAAAAATTTGTTCAATAGTAAATTATTTTGGGAGGAAAAATTTTAGACTGTAAAATCTATTTGAATGTTTAGTATAGAGAAAGAATGTTCTGTTTAAGGAAATCTTTTATGATAGGTTCTGCAGAGACATTTTGCCTAATGGGCTTTGGAAGTCATCTGTTCAGGTCTTGAGAGAGCATGGATTAGTATATATACATACAGAGAGAATTAATAGTTGCTTTAAATGATTTGAGAAAAGTGATTAATGACGATTGTTGTTTGTTGGTTCTGCAGTTTGGGTGCGCTCTGCTGCTGCTGCCTGTTGGATGAGTGTTGCTGTGACCCTTCCATCTTATTCATGTCTTAGCCACAGAATAAAAAACATTGGTGTCTTATTTATGTGTTCTAGAAAATGACTCTCAAGTCCCAAGGATTGACCCTGTCTTTGTGGCCAGGAAAAGGATATCTGATTATACCATCCTGTTTGTTCTGTTTGTTGCTCTCAGTTATGGTGTAAAAATCCATCTGATCGAACTGTTAAGATTTAATATTATAATGTATTGGGTTATGTTATGTCGAAGAATGCAGGTTGGTATATCATATCTTATGCTATAGCAGTGTTTGAAGAGGCTCTCTATGTGGTAAATGCATTCTAGTGTTTTTATTGCAAAGCTTTCTATGTTTAGGGCAAAGTCCAAGTATTTGGGTATCTCCATTCACTGTAAAGTTTCTGAGAGAGAAGCAACATGTATTCTTCTGGTTGTTCTGGGTAGTATTCTAAGATGGGAACATATCCTCGAATCATTTTTTTAATTTATTTTTTAATAGAATGTTTATGCTTGGACAATGAATTAGATATCATTTCCTACCTAAGTGAATTATTAATGACGTGATTCTTTTCACCTTATTCCGCTAACCAATGCTGTTTAACATGGTTATTATTATTTTTAACCGCATGTTGCAATTAATCTTTTCTTTATCTTACAAATTGGATTATATTATATCATTAATCAAAACTTTATTTAAAATTAGATCATCACTCAAAACTTTATCTAAAAATTAGAATATATTATGTCAACAATTAGAACTTTATTTAAAAATTAGATTATATCATATCATTTTTTGAATGAAGAAGCATATATTAAATAAAGCGTCTAATCATACAAAAATGGATGGACTGCCACGTCACACCCCATGCAGAAGCCAAACCGGCTGAAAGAAACAACCAGGAAACATAAAAACCATCAAACTGGCTTAAAAAAAGCTAGGACCGCAATCAAAACATCACATCAACAACCACCAGTCATTAACTTTTCCAGCCCGACCCAGGATGACTGTCAGACTTATCAGTTGCGTGTTGAACAAGCGCCTCAAAAGGAGTGTTCCATCCATCATCATCACCAGCAGTGCCCCAGCTCCAACCAGTATTAGCATCACCATCACTTCCCCTCTGGGAACCAGCCTGACGAGAAGAGTCAAGGGGAGTTCCCCAACCCTGAGGATCTCTCAAATTAGCCATACTCTGCAACTGGTCTTGCTGAGGATGAGAATCCCAAGCAGAAACCTGCTGAGCAAGGTGGGAACGCAGCAAACCTTGTGTTTGATCTCTAGAAGGCTAGAAGCGAGCCCTAGAAGGAGGGCGGTCCCTACATTGTCTGGATCTGGATCTGGAGCGGGTACGCTGCTCATGTTATGGGGGGACTCTACTCATAGCACATGGGGCATTACCCCAATGATCAATCAACTCCTGCAGATGATTAAGCTCCATTGCAACTTTATTAGCTTGCACCTGAATCTGTAACCAGGCATCATGAAATACCATAAGTTTATCTGAGAGAGAAAAAACAATAGATGGAGTTTTATCTGCAAAGACTATCTCATTCCGTGATTTCCATGTATGAAATAAGATGCTAATTCTTAAAATGTTCCAGAATTCTAGCAAAGGAAGAGAAAACTGTGGTGGATCTCCCAACAGAGTATGCTGCCAAGTAAACAGAATGTGCAAAAAGGGCCGAAAGAAGGACTCCATCCACTTCCAAGCCATCTGAGCTCTATGGCAATTCCAGAAAATATGCAAAGTGGACTCTGCTTCCCCGCAGAAAGAGCAAGTGGGAGAAGCAATGCCCAAATGTCTAAGCCTTGGGCCAAGTGGCAGCCCCTGGTACAACAAACTCCAAACAAAAGAGGCTTGCTTAGGTTTGATATATGATGCCCAAGCAAGCTGAAAGTGAGCTCTCCATCTGGATTTGGAAGAGAACAAATCCCAACGCGCATTAAGCTTGGGCACCATGGGTAAATTAGGCGAAAGCCACCTATATCCTTGCTTAGTACTATAATTAACCAGAGGGACATGTTTAAACCATTCCCACTCTTTCCACAAGGGTTGCTGAGCAACCTGACCAAGCTTAGGCCACAAGGAGAAAGGTGTGTTGTTAATAACCACTTCGTAAGTAGCCTTATCACTAGATAGTAATCTATATTGTTGTTGGAACTGCGCCCATGGGATCCAATCACCAGATTGTCTGCAATAAAAATGTGAAAGGGACACAACCCCTTTTTTTAAAAAAATTAGCGTGGATCCACTGAACTTGAGCAAGTGGTTGACCCTGATACTGAATTACAGGGGACCACCAGACATTCAATTCTGCAATATTAGCTCCCTTGTGATGACTGATTCCTTTCCAACGGAGCCAAGGTTTGATAGATTCCCAAGCTCTCCAAAGACTTTGAGTCACAAAGGAGCTACTAATTTTACAAAAAATAGGGGCTACAATAATGGAAGGGAAATCCAACCCTTTCCAACATTTTTTGCCCATGGGTAGCCCTGTCGCCACACAATTTCTAATCAAAACTTTCCATGCTTCATCCCCTTTGAGAGATCTGATGATCCATTTAGCACTAAGAGCTAGTCCTTGTCGAAGACAGTTAAATAGTCCCAAACCTCCTGAATTTTTAGGGAGGCAACAAAATTCCCAGGCTATTCTATGAAAGCCAGTTTTTTGAGAAGAATTAGCCCATAAAAAGTCCCGCAACAATTTTTCCAGCTTCTTATAACAAGCTTGAGAGGGAACCCAGCAGGAGGAATAATAAACATGAGTACTGGCAAGAATTTTAGAGCAGATTTGGAATTTGCCCGCAAGGGACAACTTCTTGGTGATCCAGTAATTGAGCTTGGACTCAACCTTTTGCACTACAAATTCCCATAGCTGAGAAGGGGAGCTTTGAAAAGCAAAGGGAATGCCTAAAAATTTGAACATCTCCCCGGACTGTATCCAATGCCATTGGTAATGCTCTAACCAAGGTGGAAGGGGATGTGATGATTGCCTATAGCAAGCAGTTTTCCTCCATTGAATGTTGGAACCAGAAGCTTTGCAAAAAACATCTAGGCTGGAAAGAGCCTGTGTGACAGACACTTCATCTTCTGAGAGTGTTAAAAAAGAATCATCCGCAAAGTGTCCATTAATGAGTTGCCTTTGCCCTCCTGGTAGGGAAATCCCCTTAACCAGTCCTTGCGAAGCTTTGCGGGAAAGAAGGTACCCAAAGGCTTCAACTGCAAGCACATAGAGGGAAGGGGCAAGAGGACAACCCTGGCGAACAGATCTGTTCAAACCAATGCCCTCTGACTGCATGCCATTTAGCATAAGAACTGCTGAGGCATCTGAAAATAACATTTTTACTGTAAGGATAAAGCCAGGTCCAAAACCCAGAGCTGCAAGCATTGAGAGAATGAAATGCCATTCAATTCTATCATAGGCTTTTTCAAAGTCAATTTTAATAAAAAGCACATCTTGCTGAGATTGTCGTGCCCATTCCATGCCTTCCCAAACTGCTAGAACGTTATCCAGAATATAACGATTGCGAATAAAGCCTGTTTGCTCTGGCCTGACAATAAGAGGAAGGAGAGGCCGAAGTCTAAGAGCAAGAGCTTTAGCAATGATTTTATAGCTAACATTCAGCAGAGTGATAGGCCTCCAATTGGTGATTAGCTCAGGATCCCCAGGCTTGGGAATGAACTTTATGTTGCCTTTATTGATGAGCGCTCCTAAAGAACCAGTAGACAGGGCTTCCTGATAAACCCGAAAAAGGTCTGGCCCAACCATATCCCACAAGGTTTTATAGAATTCACAAGGAAACCCATCAAGGTCTGGTGCCTTGTCATTAGCCATATGAGATAAAGCTTTAGCAAGATCCTCTAAAGCAAGAGGTTTATCACAGGCTTCAGTCTGAGAGGGCAAAAGCTTCTTTGGAACAACCGAGCAACATTCATCCAGCGCTTGTTGTCTTTCAGCAAAAATATGTTGAGCAGCAAAGACCTGCTGGTAATGCTGAACAAATGCCTCAAAAATATCTGGCAACTCTGTAAGCCTTTCGCCATTATTCACAATGGCTTTGAATTGAATCGCCTGACGAGGTGGTCTAAGGCATTGGAAAAATTCCTTGGAAACCCTATCACCAATCTTGAGCCAATGCATTCTGCCACGAAGCTGAGCGCCTCGAGCCTCATAGAGCTCAGTCTTCTTGAGCTCATGCCAAAGAATGACAACATGCTGCTGCAGAGTGACACTGAGAGGGGAAGCATCAAGTCTAACAGATGCTGATGCAAACTCCCGCTTGAGGGCCAGATTTGACTTTTTACGCAACTGAGCAAGCTTAACACCAAGGTTGCGAAGCAAAATGGTTGTGCGACTAATAGCATCATTCCACCATTCAATCCAACCCAAATGACCAGTAGGTCTAGGAACCAAGTTCCAAACCCTAGTAATGTGCGCAACAGAAGCAGGGTGCTGGAGGAAGGAAGTATTCATAAAAAACTGAGAAGAGAAAGTCTTAGCAGGCAGAGTGTGCAAAGAGATACAAAAGAGAATAGGAACATGATCTGACACTGTAGAGCCCGAAAGAGCTGCCACGGGAGGAGCAGAAGACACAAGGGGCTGAAAAGTAAACCCAAAATGATCAGTAAGCATGGCTCTGTCCAATCGCTTGAGTATACGATCATCTCCATGCTGAAAATTTGACCAAGAAAACTAGAGAGAGTGCGGGAAGTCTTTAGAGGAAGAACAAGCGTTAGGGTCAAAAAGCCCCAATTTATGTTTCATAAAAAACCAAGCTTCACGTTCCCCAAAACACCACCGCATTGGGAGACGACCCACTTTATCAGAAGCTGTCTCAATCATATTGAAATCACCACAAAAGCACCAGACAGCAGGAGGTAAAGACAAAGCTAACCATCGCCACAGGGCACATCGGTCAGGGGCATGATTGGAAGCATATATATTGACAATACCAAAAGGATGTCCATCAATTTCAAAAAGAGTCCACACCACCTGATTAGAAGGGTCCACACCCCAAGTAACCAGATGAGATTGCCAAGTGGGAGCCACAAAGGTGACAACTCCACCTCGACCAACTGCATGATTAGTTGCATAAAATTGGCTGCCCGACCAAATAAACGTACAGGCACATTGCAAATTAAAAGCAGAAACCTTAACTTCTTGTAAACAGAGAAAATCAAACCTGCCATGCAGACGACAAAGTTTATCAACCTCACTACGGACCAAATACTTACGAATTGGGTCCGTTAATCCTCTAACATTCCAGGAGAGAAATATCATGAGGAACTGTCAAGCTGCATATCACCTTCGATAATCTCAGAAGCCCCTAGATCCCCAAGCGAGGAGTAAGAGTTCGAGATAAATCTATCGTGATTTCCTTCTAAAAACATGGTATAAGGGCGTTTATCAGAGCTAGGACTGCGAGATCTTCTCGCTCGAGCCTTTTCCATGGCCGCTTTTAAAGTATTCTGCAAACCCTCATGCTCTACCACAGAAGAAACCCTGGGAGAGGACGAAGGTGCGGCACCCTGCATGGCCATTTTATCCTTCGACGCATGAACTAGAGGATCCATTCTCGAACCAAAAGGCTTACCCAAGGGCTTGATTGGACGATTTTATTTAGCAACAGTGGTCCATGAATCTTGCGAACCAGTCTATGGGGGTCGTTGGTCACCGAGAGCAGCTCTAGGTGGTAGCGCATGCGCAGAGCTTGTGGGGTTAGCTTGGACCTTATTATGCCTGAAACACCCCTCCATGAGCGGGCAGTCTCTGATCATGTGAGTTGTCGATTGACAACGAAAGCAGGTATTCGGGAGATTGATATAGACAAGCTTCTGAACAAAGGAGGTATCCCCAACACAGATGGTAAGATGGTCACTGAGATCCTTGGAAAGATCAATTTTCACACAGACCCTGTGATATGGCCGAGCACCAAAGAATCTAGGGTTCTCAACGCAAACAAAATGACCTAGAGGAGCAACTAGGGTTTCCAGGAAAGGCCACAGAGCGGGCGGGAGGCCAGGGAATTCAACCCACACTGGCACCTCCAGAGAAGCACCCTCTTCAAGAGAGAAGTCGCGGGACCAGGGCTGAAAAACTAACAACGAATTACACACATACCAGGGGCCATGATTAAAAACTTCACGCACATGTTCGGGTGCAGGGAAGCGGAACAGGAAAAACCCCTTAGTCAAGTTTTGAATTCCATCAACTTCTATACCATGAGGAGTCCAGTAATGTTGAATCCAGCTACGGATCAACGACTCATTGGGGATTCGCCCCAAAAAATACCCAATAAGAGTGTTATTTTCTAACCAGCTACAAGACTGATTGAAGTCATCAAAAGGAATAGTAACATCGGGCACTTGATTCATACCTCGTGGAAGACCTTCGGGACGAATTTTTGCGGTTGCTTGTTGCGCGCCATAGCCAACTTCATTTGTTTCGATATGAATTGAAGTTGTCGCGCTCCCGACGACCATTTTAAGAAGGAACCCACCTACCAAAACAATAAATGCGAGACGACATGGAGTTCAGGGGTGGCGGCCGACCAAACCCTACACAAAACCCTACGCATACAGAGCCGTAAACCTAGAAAAAAAAGCCAAAATCGATTTCATTTTTCAAAGGGTTATTCCTTTAAAAGTTTTACTTTTTTGGATTATATCATATCATCACTTAGAACTTTATTTAAAAGTTAGATTATATTATATCATTAACTAAAACCTTATTTAAAAGTTATATTATATCATATTATCACCTAAAACTTTATTTAAAGTTAGATTATATAATATCATTAACCAAAACTTTATTTAAAAGTTAGAAATTATGTTATATTATATTATCAACAAAACATTACACTAATATGATGTTATTATAATAATATGATGTCTATCAACAAAAAAACGAAATTAAATAAATGAAAAATAAAGTATCTATAATAAAATATAGATAAGAATAAGAATAAAAATAATTAAATGTTTGTATTTGTTTTTAAATAATGTAAAAGGAATAACTTTTTAAGTTAGTAACTAAAGATTTATTTAAAAAATCGTGATGTTTAGTAACTAAAGATTTATTTAAAAAATCATGCTGTCTTTTGTTGGTAAGCCTACACGAGAGTGGATTATTTTAATTTTGTCGTTCTGTTTAATTGTTTCCTTTTGCCTGTTCAAATGCCACCACCATGTGGCCTATTGAAATAGACATTATCCAAAATTTAATCTCTAATCTTATCAATTTTATGTGATCAAATTTTATTTAGGACGTGGTTTTTAAATATTAAAAAACATAACATATAAAGTTCATCAGGGTGAATTGTATGATTTATTTAGCTATTGAAAAAATGTTTTAAAAGTGATTAGATTGATACACATTTAATACTTGATTATTGTTAAAAGAAAATTTGAAGCTTTCTAAATAATTCTTTATAGGTTTAATTTTGGATGTTGAACTCTTTATATGTTATGGTTGTCAATTAAACATGTAGTAATTTTTTTTTAATGATATTAGATTACGAAGAACATGTTGAATAGGTGAGAGTTATATGAATACAATTTAATACAAAATGTAAAACGTAAAAGATTAAAAATTAATATTAAATAGGTTGGAATATATAAATGCAATTTAATAAAATTTGTTTTCATCCTTTATTTATTTATTTTTATTTGGTTAGTACAAGAAAATCGTTGAGCAGTCTTCTCTTAACCATGATCTCTCGTAAAGTTGAGAGTTATGCTTATTAATAGGGAATTTAACACACACTTATCCACGCCGCGGTTTGAACCTTGGACCTTTCGAAGAAGATCCAAAGCTTGAACCATTGCACTGTCCCCTTGGGACTCAAAATTGTGGTTAGTGTGATAAACTCCTACGACCGATGCATAGGGCTGAGCAGTCCCCTCCCAACCATGACCCCTCGTAAGGCCGAGAGCTATACTTGTCAATAGGGGAATAACACATAACCATTTGGGTATCAATAGGGTGGGCACAGGGTGAATGGAGCCTTGTCAACCTCTACCAACACATAGGATTTTCCTAGCTACACCTTGTATATGTAGGGTGGACACAGGGGGAATGGAACCTGGGTCGGCCTTTACAAGCACCCAAGACTTTCACCAACTGCGCTACACAAGTAGATGTCTTCACCCTCTTATTAATAAATGTCATTTAAATTTAAATATGTAAACATGTATAATATTTGTATATTTTTTTATAAGATAATATGATTATAAATTACTCTGTAAAGGACCTTTCTGTGCATAATTTGAAGAGCTTTAAAATGGGCGGTCATATGAAGGAATCCAAGCAATATTGAGGGAGATACAACCTTGTGAATTCAGCCATCTGGAACAAGGGTAGTGATAATTTTTCAAGTCGTGAAAAACAAAATTATAAATATCTGTCAGCTAGAGTTTAGATGATAGGAGGAGCAATGGAGGGTTAGGGCTTCAGTGAGGCAAGACATTTAGCCTGGGCATAGAATTTTTCAGCTAAGTTTCTTTTTCCTTTATTTAGCTTCCAAATTTTGGTTGTAAATTATTATAAAATTTTAATCAAATTTTATATTCACTATAGGATATTCTATTAAATTTTAGTAGATTTTGATTTTTAGTTTCTTTCCCATGGATAGATTTATCTCTAGTAGTAGAGGTTAGTGAGAAAATCATAGAGGGTCGATCCTTGTTGCTCAAAGTAGAACATTTTTTTGTAAATTTAATGGGTATTGGCTAGGGGCTTCAACCTTGAGAAAATAGATTAATAGGAGTTGGAAGTCTCCATGAGTGATTCTATCCTTTCTTCCCAAAGGTTTTTTCCTAGCCATATTTTGTTCTAGGGAAGAAAGAGATAGAATCTTCAAAGGGGTCCTTGGTTTATGGAAAGAGTACGACTCTTCCTTACCTGTTGGTATGAAGGCTTTTCACCTGAAAATGTAAAATTTTCCTTCGTACTAGTTTGGGTTAGGATGTATGGGCTGCCCATTGAATTTTTAGAAAATTGATACCTTCAAGGTAATAAGCAACACTTTGGGAGAATTCCTTGAGATTTTAGAAACCACACAAGATGGATTCTTGGCTATTTATGCTCGAATATTGGTCATGATTGATATAAGAAAATCTTTACCAATATCAATAATTATTAAGTATGGGGATAAGATATGGACCCAAACGATATATTACGAAAACATTTCTTTTAGATGTAGAAGATGTCATGAGGTGGGGTGTAACGAGAGATCATGCCCTAAGTACAGTCCAATAGAATCATATGTAGAAAACCGTAATAGCAACTTACAAATGGATATGGATGAGGATGGTTTTCAACTTCCAAAAAATAGATATAGACAAATGAAAGAAAGTAAACAGTGGATACCAAGAAGGAAGGATATTGGAAGAAATATCGACTCTTTTGAGGCTTTAGCTTATGAAGAAAAAGTAAAACAAATCTTAGAGAACACAGTACAATAGGTTCAACATATTAATAAAGAACCGTCTATTTAGTATGATCTTGATTTAGGGATACACATTCTCAATGAACCTAAGGAATGTGTCAAAGCAGAATTTAAATACTCTCTTGAAGTACCATGCACCATTTAGGAGAAAAATTGGTAACAAAAATGCAATGTTTATTTATTTATTTATTCACATGGTGGAATTGGTAGTCGCCACAATGATACTGGAGCACTTTTTGCCTCTATGGCTACCATGATATTTTGTGTTGTCTACCTTGGAAGCCGCCACATAGTACTCTATGCAGTCTGTCCCTATAACCACCATTCCACATTCATTTTAAACCTTTTACGTCGTTAAAAGCACCAGGAAAGGGACAAGCGTTTAGTTTGGCAAGGCTCGATATTTGAAACCTAGTTGTTTGTCCTCCTTATGGGGTTTTTTTGTGCCAATTTTTCTACACCTTGGACCTAAAGAAAATGCAATGTTAGATGTTAATACATCTACCATTAATAAGGAAATACCAGAAAATGAGCAAGACAAGTCAAAAACTTCCATAGTAGAGCTAAGAGAGGATAAATTTGAGGAAAAAGAAGGTTGGGAAATAATATTGAGGAATAGAATAATAAGACCTACTCCTGATACAATAAGGCAAAAAGAGGAAAACCCTCAAATTATCAAGCGAGATCCAGGAAAGCAAGAGCAAACATAGAGAAATGAACAAAATCTAAGTTGGTTGAACTTCTCTTTTACCAAACAACAAAATGATATTGGTAATTTTTAGGAAGGGCCAATAGCCCCTAATGAGACATGACTACCATCTCATGGAATATAAGGGGTGCTAATTCCCCCTCAAAGTAGAGGTGTATTAGGGACCTCTATTTAAGTAATAAGCCTAACATCCTTTGTATTAAGGGAACTAAAATGACAAAAGAAGAAGTTTTCAAAACTATGAAAGCAATATCGGGAAGATGTGAATGGGATGCTATAGATTCTAAAGTAGTGGCAGGGGGAATTCTAACTTGTTGGAATTCTATTAGAATCTCCTATGTAACTATTCATAAAACTAGCTTAGATATATATCTAAAAACACCAAGAGTTATCAATATCGAGGCACCTATCTCATTTATTGGGGGTGTGATCTCCAAGATAGGTGCCTCAGGATTGATAAATCTTGGCATTTTTAGATATATATCCTTTATATCTAAGCTAGTTTAAATATCCTAAAATATAGGCGCCTCCAGGATGTTTTAGTTTAAATATTTTAAATATTTTTTTTAATGTTGGATTTTTTAATAAAAAAAATTTGTTTATGGTGTGACATGTATGACCTCTTTGCCTCCCACCCCCGTCTGCCATTGTAGGAACGCCTCTCGGCATAACTAGCCATTGGATAACCTCTTTAGTCATATGCTTCTTTGCAAATATATGTTTCATCCTTATCAATATCTATGGACCTACAACTTAGTTAGGTAGATTAGAAGTTTGGAGTGGGATTGAAGCCTTTATGAGAAGTAAAGACCAAGAAACCCAATTCATGATCATAGGAGATTTTAATGCCATAACCAAGTTGGATGAAAATTTTGGGGGAATTAGGAAACTAACCCAAAGTATGAGAGATTTCTTAACTTTTATTCAAAACAATAATCTATAGGAGGTTGAGTTTGAAGTAGACAACTATACATAGGCCAACAACAGGAGAGGCTAGAACCTAATAGCAAAAAAATTAGACAGATGCACTCTCTCATATCATTGGCTAGATGAAGGAAATTGTGCTAAAATTAATACCATGACAAGGATTGGTTTAGATCACTGACCAATAAAAGTTAAAATAGTGGTAAGTGAATTAAAAAAATATTATATTTTAAATATGAACAGATATGGGAAGACCATTCTCAATTTGTTGATATGATAACACAAACGTGAAATTCTTTAAGAAACAATGGGCTGTATACACTTCCAAAACAAATTAAATCAATGACATCTAGATTAAAATAATGGAACAAGAACACTTTTAGAAACATTTTTTAGAAGAAAGAACTAAAAGATAAACTTTCAAAATTCCAAAAAGGTGATCATAATAATCCAGGATCTGAGGAAAGGGAGTTAATGAATATCATAATATTTTGAGTAAGGAAGAGAAATTTTGGAGATTAAAATCAAGACAGACTTGGTTAAAAGAATGAGATAAAAACATAATTTTTGCATAGGATGGCAATAGTACAAAGATCAACATCTCAAATTAGTAGAATTAAATCCTAAGGAGTTTGGATTAAATACCAAAGTGAAATCAGAAAGGAGGCAAGGTTTTTTTATCAAAATATTTTAGGATTAGAGGATTTTGAAGTTCTTAATAATAAACTTCTACAAGAAGTTCCTTAAGTTATAATAGATGAAGACAATAGGAAATTGATGGAGCCTATTACTCTGGAAGTTCATCTAGCTCTTTTCTCTTTTAATAAGGATAAATCCCTAGGTCTAGATGGGCTCTCTACAATATTTTATCAACATAATTGGGATATAGTGAAGGATTCTTTATTGGTGGCAGTGGAACAATCTAGGGTAAAACAATACATACCTTATAAAATAAATGCAACATATCTTACCTTGATTCCAAAAAATAAGGATGCATAATTGTTTGATTCATTTCCACCCATAAGCCTATGTATATGGCATATAATATTATTTCCAAAGTGATAGCAAATCAGTTAAGACCATTGTTAGAAAAAATTATTTCAGAAGAGCAAGGAGGATTTGTGAAAGGGAGAAATTTTTTGAATGGGATCATAGTAGTTCATGAAGTTATGGATTCAAAAACTTCAAGAAAAGAGAAAGCAATGATCTTAAAACTTGATATGAGTAAGGCCTATGATAGGGTTAAATGGGATTTTGTTTTTGTAGTATTAGAAATGTTTAGATTTGGGAAGAAATAGGTCAGATGAATCAAATCTTATGTCTCTACAATTTCATATTCAGTGTTGGTCAATGGGTTAGTAACATAATCATTTAAAGTCAAGAGAGGCCTTGGACAGGGAGATCCTCTATCACCATATTTTTTTATTTTTATGACAAACGTTTTGGGTAGGAACTTGAATAAGGCTTACAAATATGGGCTTATAAGTGGACTTATGGTTAGTAATAACATCAACAACATCACCCATCAACAATTTGTATATGATGCATCCATTTTTGGTAGGGTAAGGATAAATGAGACCAAAGCTTTGAATAACTTATTAAAGAATTACAAATGAGCATTAGGGCAAAAAGTTAATAGGTCAAAATCCAAAATTTACTTCCTAAATACTCCAGCTAAAATCAAAGTAGGGATATGCAGGTTGCTTCAAATGGAGAAGGAAAATTTACTAGTAACTTATCTAGGGATGCCCTTATTTGAGGGGAGAATGAGGATATAATTATGAAATCTAGTTATAAATAAAGTTCAAAATAAAATACCAAAATGGAAAGGTAGATGGTTATCATTAGCATGAAGAGTGTAGCTAATTAAATTAGTCTTATAGGTCATTCCAACATATTATATGTCCTTGTATACTATGCCAAAATCTATATAAAAATTTTTAATCTGTATTATGTGGTAATTTTTATGGTTAGGATTACATGATTAAAGGAATTTCCTTTTGTGAAATGGAGCAAGGTGTATGATGATAAAACTAGGGGAGGTCTCGGTTTAAGAGTTCTTACGAATGCAAACTTAGCTCTTAGGGGAAAAGTAATTTGGAGATTGTACAAAGAGAGTCAAAGACAATGGGAAATTCTTCTAAGTATATTGAACCTAATGAACCAAGCTTAATATTTATTGCATACTCTCTACCAAATGGTTCTGCACTATGCAATGGTTTAAAAAAATAAATTTGATATAGTGATTAAAGGTTTAATATGAGTGGTGGGAATTGGAGAAAAAATTTCTATTTGGATGGATACTTGGTGTGATAAAAATCCACTCAATCTAGATCCAATTTTAAAACCATGGATGAGATTACTTCAAGATAAATATGGTGATAGGGTTTCAAATATTTTGTACAAGGATCAAGAAGGAAGATACAAATGGAAAGAATAATTTTTACAAGTATACAAGACATTGATGCTAAGAGGTAGTTAAGTAGAAAGATAACAACAATGATTTTTTCAAGGGGAGCAAAATATAAGTTGATTTGGGATTTGAATAGCTCAGGAGAATACACAACAAGAAGTGGATATAATATAAAGCACCATAAAAATAAGAATAGCGCAAGAATATGTAGAGATATTTGGAATAGCCTGAGCATTCCTAAATTTAAAATGTTTGTTTGGCTAGTAGGTCATAGAAGAATTTTATCCTGGGATAAACTTATGAAAAGGGGTTTTCATGGCCCTTAAAAATGTGTTCTTTGTAAAATGGAGGAGAGTATAGACCATATCTTGGGACACTGCTCAATAGTTTGGAAACTATGGCAATGGATTCTTAATATATTTGGTAAATGCATGGTGATGAATGATAGAATTGAGGAATGGTTAAAGCAATGGCAAAGCACTTTTAAAAATTATGCTTTACACACAATCTAGGATATATCAAAAGATACAATACTTTGGACTATTTGGCTAGAAAGAAATAGAAGAATATTTAAAGGAAAGGAAAGTGGTTTAGAGGTAATGAAAATGACGATTTGTCTAGCCATAGAGGAGTCTAAACCAACCCTATAAACTCACCCAATCCCTAATTTAGAAGTAGAGAGCCTTTATAGATGGAGTCAAGAGATCAAATGGAATTATGATGTTGGGATAGGCTAAACAAAAAGAAGGCAAAGAATATAAAGTGGAAACCACCAGATGTGGAGTTAATCAAATTGAATTTTGATGGAGTATCGAAAGGAAATCCAAGACCAGTAGGAGGAAGAATAATTAAAAATAATAGAGGAGATATTTTGTCTCTTTACACTTTCAATAGTGGATTTATGAAAAATAATGAAGCTGAAGCTTGGGAAAATTTGGAAGGATTAAAAATAAGCAAAGAAATGAAATGGAATAAAGTATGGATGGAAGGTGATTCATTCATAGTTTTAAATGCAATTTTGATAAAAGCAAAGGCTCCATGGAACATACAAGAGATAATTGTGGAATTCAAGACCTTGCTATAAAGTTTAAAGAAACCAGGTTTATACATATGTTAAGGGAAGGAAACAAATGTGCATATAGGCTAGCCAATAGAGGGGTTTTAGATAAGAATCGTGAATTTAAATTATCTTTTCCTTAGTTAGAGGAAGTAGTAAGTTTAGCTAAAGTTGACAAGAAAATGTTGATTGCTTGAATCAAATAATGATTAAGATTTACTTTAATGTTTTCCATTGGTAATATATGATTTATTTTATAACATTAATGTGCTGTCATATATAATATTTATTACAATTTTTGTGGTTGCACTTGTGCTTCAGGAAGGAAACTAAGAAAACTAGCAATCCAAATCTGGTAAAGCGGGCAATGATAGTGTGGTGTTTTAAAAATATTACTATACTAAGACGCAATGCATAGATAGTAGAGGTGAAGTTTTGGGATTGCGAAGGATACTGAACTCTAGAATATTTGTATTCACACAAAAATTTGAAAAAGTTCCAAAAAATAAAAATCAAGAATTCATACATATTATGTAAAATGATGTAGGTTTCTAGCTATAGCAACTCAATTGAGATGAAAATTGAACCTGTTTGTAAACTCAATCCAGACATATTATAATTACATATTTATAATATGATATATTCATTAATTTAATATAATAAAAACAAATATTGTACGGATCCTTAGACGGTGAAGTTTTCATTTAAGTTAGAAACATGCATATATTCTTGAATAAGGAAATAATTTTTATTTGATGTGGTGTATACTTTTTCACACATTTACATATGAATTACGGTGGAACATCGTCACCCAATCCCTTATTTTTCATCTGGGCCCACTCTTTTTCATGCCAACTGAAAAATAATCATATTCATGTCCAGTGTACGATGAGGAAATTGTGTTTACATATAGTAAAATATTTTTTGTTAAATTATTATTATTTCCTAATAAGTAATATGTAATTTTTGTTAGGATTATTTTTACAAATCAAACAAGATTATTGATAAGTTTGGACGAGACTCCTCCCAGCCTTAACCGACAAGAACACATTTTTACAATAGTAAAAGGACATCTGCATTGGATCCAAATCTCCTAAACCATATATCTACAATGGATGTCCAAATTAGCTAAACATTGGATTTACTCACCAACTTGCCTAATCTTCTCATCCTCAATAGCCATACCATTGAATCCCTACCTCCTTCTTGATATCCATCTAAGCCAGGAAGTCTACCACTTTAGTCTGAGCTCTACCCACATAAATTAGAATCACATCATCTAATTACCTCCTTAATTATTTAATTTGGGTGACAAGAATCCTCAAACTCCATGTCTTCAAATCAAAGTTTCTCATGTAATCTAGAGCTCCTACCAAGATTTGATAATTCGATTATATGATTATCCTCCTATAACCTTGTCTTATCACTCAGATAGAAACATATTTTATAGCTAAGGATTTTGATTCATTGTTTATGACCCTACCTAGGCCCTATAGTTCCCAATAGAGCACTGTCCCAACATCATTCTTGTAGACCACTCCAATTCCAACTCTACTTAGATTAACTTGTGCATCTTCATTAATATTAATTTTAATCCAACCTTCTGGGGGTGGTTTCCAACTAGCTTTGTCCTGCTCCTCTTGCACTTTGGATTCCTTCTCCATCATCCCTATATTAGCCCCTTCCATAGTTTCTGTGACTTTTCTCCAAATGACCTACTAGATGCCATTCAAAGATGAAAAGATTTCTCCAAAAAAATATCCATTTCTCTCCAACCACACTTACTACCAAATAAATTTTAAACTAAGCTTCCACTCGATATGAAGATCTTCATATTTAAATCGACCCCTCTTCCATTATTTCCAAATATTAATCTGATTCAAATTGCCCCTGGCTCAGATTTTATAAGCTAAAAACCATTGGTACCAAATGTAGCATGTGAACAAACACTCAAACATCAAGTGGTCAAATGTTTCCTCACTTTTATATCATAAAACATATTGGTATGGACCAATAATTACCCCACGTCTTAGATTATTTATTAATAATAATTCTATTGTGCATGAACTTCCATGCAAAGAAGTTTACGTTTGACCAACCCTTTGACTGCCAAATATTTCTCCAATCCTCAACCTGATATGCATGAGGAGGAGGTTTTAGAATGATCTTATCATATCCATCCTTTATTGTGTAGACTCCAAGGCTTCCATAGCCCCAAGATAATTCATCCTCCTTATCTCTACCTATGAGAAATATTTCTACCAAGATTTTAATCATGATAGGTGTCAAATTTGGAGGGATTGAAATTGACCACTTATCCATCTTTATAAACTACTTAAACCTATAATATTCTAGCTTACTAGTGTTGAAATAAATTTCAATCTAGATACAACCCCTAATTTCTATGGCTATTTTTATTAGTTGTAGTTATAAGAATTTAGCAATGATAGGTGGGTATTGATCCCATAATATATCCAAAATCATGCCTTCTCCCCTCTTCCCACTTTCCAAAATAATCCATATTTCACTACCTGATATCCTTTTAGAGCCTACCAAACTAAGGACCCATTACCATCCAAAGAGAAATGATTCACCTCATTCAGGTTCACCTATTCCAAATATTTACTAGTTAAAACTCTATTGAATAAATAAGTTTGATGGAAGATCCACCTTGTGTAAAGATTTCCATCCAAAGCTTTATTATTTAACTCTATTCTCCTCAATATCAAAACTCCCTTTACCTTGGGTTGGATTACTTTCTCCCAACCTACTAAGGCCCATTTTTCTCTCCTTTTACTCTCCATAAAAATTTTCTAGCCATCTTGTCCACCTCTTTCCATATGGTATGTGGGGCAACAAGGATAGAAAATTTATAAATTGGCATGGCTTGAATGACTAACTGCAAAAATTTAATCTACCCCCAAAGGTTAACTATTTATGAGAATAATGGTTAATTCTTCCTTTGATACGATCCAAAAGATTCCTCTAGATAGCTATCTTCAGTTTTTAAAAATGCAAAGGAACCCCCAAATATATCATTGGGAGAGAAGTCCTCATGAATCCCAAGATCTCTAAATTTTTGTCCTAAAGCCTTCAATCAAGATTGAAGAAGACCACTTTGGATTTATTATCATTGATGACTTGGTTTGTGGCCTTAACGTAAATATTAAGAGTATCTTTAATAATTCTTTATTCCTTGAAGTTGGCCACTCCCACCAATCCTATGTCATACACAAATTGTAGGTGAATCAAAACCTCCTCACCACCTTGATACTTGTTAGCAAACCCTATTGTATTCTTCTCAAGACAATCTACCCAAGCCTTCAGCCAATATGAGCAAAAGATAAGGGGAATAAAGATCTCCTTGATGAAGGCCTCGAGTGTCTCCAAACGGTTACGAGGGAAGGCCTTTGATTAACACTGAGTATGTCAAAGTTGAAACACAAATCATGACCCATTCTATCCAATCTTGAGAGAAGCCAAAGGCTTTCATCATACTTGATAAGAAGCTCCATTCCACCCTATCATAAGCCTTTGACATATCCAAGTTTATGAATATTCCTCCATTGTTAGAGTTTTCCATTGAGTGGATTGCCTCCTGAGCTAGAACCACACCATCCAAGATTTGTTTGCCCTCTATAAAATCCCCTTGTTCCAAGGAGATAATTCTATGTAGGAGAGGTTTTAGCTACTCAACCATTAGCTTCATGATTATTTTATATTTGACATTGCATAAGGCAATAGGTATATAATATAAAATATGCATCCCCTCTCCTTTTAGAATTAGGGCAATGAATGTATGATTTAATGTTTTAAGGATTCTTTTACTACTTTTGGACTCCTCAATAACAACAATTACATCCTCCTCCAAGTTATCCTAGAAGGTCTAAAAAAATCAATTAGGAAGCCATCTAGACTTGGTGTTTTTCCTGTACTCATTCCAAAGACTACCTTCTTTAGTTCCTCTCTACCAATAGGTTTAAGCAAGGCCTACTTTTTTTCTTCAAAGATAATAGAGGGTATGACAATAAGAACTTCTTTCTGAGCCTCTTCGTCTTGCACCATATTTTTCTTAAACAATTTAGCAAAATAATCCATTGAATGGAAATGCATACCTGAAATTGTATCAAAGGAGTATCCATTCTCATCCTAAATAGATTCCATCTTGTTTGTCTATCTCCTAGCATAAGTAGCCCAATAGAAATATTTAGCATTTCTCTCTCCTTCCAATAACCAATTGGTTCTTGCTCTATGTTTCCAATAAAGCTTCTCTTGGTTGTCAATGTCCTCAGCCACTTTATGCAATGCATCATCCTCTTCTTTAAGTTGCTCTATAATTGTCCCTTCTTTAAAGCGTTTTTACGCCGTATGCCATTTGGCCACCAATGGAGCTCTTTGGACCTGGAAGTCTATCTTGTTAGCTTACCTCCATTTTCTTAGTTGATCCTTGACATAATGAAGCTGCTTTTAGAATCTAAACATTGTTGTCTCATATGTTGGAAGACCCTCTTCCCACCACTATGGGATTTTATTTCGAAGTTCCTCTTTTTGTAATCAATTTTTTAAAATCTGAATGGTTTGTGATGCTGCCCTATCTTGATTCCCCCTTCCATCAGAATGGGAAAGTGATCCAAAATTGGACCCTTTAAAATGTAAAATTTTAGATTTTATTTCACAAATACCTCCTCTGAAACAAAAAAACTATCTAACTTCACCTTCCTACTATGTGACTCCCTCCTCTTATAAGTCTAAGTATAGTCGGTTCCAAGATATTTAATATCCACCGTGTGTAATGCATGGACCTAGACAATCATAAGTCGATCCCTTAGATCTAAAATTGGGGTTCCCCCTTCCTAATATTTGGATGATAATTTATGATTAAAATCCTTAGCAACAATCTTGTTTAACTCCTCCCTCGAGACTCTCTATTATGCACCACTTTCCACTGACGAATTTGACCATCTAGGTTTTGAGCCCCATAAAAATTTGTGATTAAAACATGTTCAACTATCACATTGTTCCTAAAATGCGATGTGAGAACACCCATCAAAGCTATATGTTCTATTATCATCCATTCAAGAGAGATCCAAAAGGTAACTATCCCCCTTGAGGCCCCTTGGGCAACCACTTCCATATGACCAATACCCCTCCAAAGCCTATTTACTATTTTATACATAAGATCCAATGATATTTTTATCTCCTACATAAGCAAAAAAATTGTTTTACTTTTTTCTAAGAGTATTGAAATAATAGATTTATGGGTTCTATTGTTTAAACCCCTAATATTCCATGATTGTATAATCATTGGTTACCTTGAGACCAATAAGAGTCTATTGGCCTCACCAATCCCCTAGTGATCAGTTTGTCTCCTTGAGTTGCTATCAATTCCTTATTTGATTTTCTACCCACTCCTTGAGAGCTGATATTATTTGATCTCTTGTCCACTTGGATTATCCCTAGAGTTGGATTTTATCTATTCTTTTCTGCCACACCCATGATGATATCATTTATTATCAATTGCTCTTGGTTATGCACTATCAATGCCCCTGCAATATATGATTGTGGTAACTCATTATACTCTAGTACCTTCTCTAGGATAAGAGGAGCCAAAAGAGGGGCTTGAACATGGTTGTTATTGTTTTCATTGTTCTCATCCATTCCTTTCATGAATTCTTCTTCTTCTTGCTCCACTAGTGTCTTGAAGTTCTCATACCTATTTGAGGGCTTGATTTGGGTTTGCTCTTTGCCATATTTTTTCTTTTGTCTTCTCCTTCTTTTGGGCTTTTCAAAATAATCTCTCTATGCTTCTCTACCTTGATAAATGGTGGCTGATCCTTTAATGACTATTGAATTACCCTCAGGAAAATTCAACATTCCTAGAGGAGCCTCCATTTTTGTGTTCATATTTTTTGGTCAGGACCGAGACAAATGCCCATATTTATGGTAAAATCTACACCTGAAGGGTAATGCCTCATAATACAATTGTTGAATCCAAGATAGTCCTGCAAATTTGAGTTCCACCTCTGCCAACAAAGGTTGACTGAGATCCATTTCCACACATAATCTAGCATAAAAACTGTGTTTCCTTTCATTGTGTCTATAGAAACACCCAAATATCTTCCAAGGGAATTATCAATGATTTCCAATACCTACTTACTCTAGAACTCCATTGGGAGTGCATACAAATGGATCCAAATCAAGACAATAGTGGGTTCAATTTGAGGATCAAATCCCACTCTCTAGGGTTGAACAAATAATCCTATTGGACCATCATTCATATTTTTTGATTTGAAAGCCCTTTTTTATCGGTAAGTAAGAAAAACTAACAATAAAATATCCATTACTAATAAACCACAAAGAATAACAATTTTGCAAAATATTCCCAGTTTTGCTGAACCCACAAATGCAAAAAATTTAGGATAGGGTAAATACCAATGAATTTACAGATGAAGTCATGATTGACTCTATATAAGACTATTTCTTCTACCTATCCTTTGCTCAATGACAATCTTTGGCCTTGATTTCGACTGTGGAAAACATCCATTGACTCTTTGAAATGTTGATATTTTCTAGCAATAGAGCATTTTTAGTGCAATTTTTTGTGCTTCTTTAGTCTCTGTTGGAGATATTTCTTTCAACAAATTTGCAAATGAACTATGTCCATCTAAAAGAGAATTTGGAAACGTCCTCATTAGACCGTCTTGGACAGTAATCTTGTTTTTGATTTCGTAGCAACCAAAGAGTATTTCATCTACCCAGTTGATGCCCTACTTTTCCCTTCAAGAGTTCATCCAAATTCTTCTTCGTTCTCAATTATAAACACTGCTTTTAAAATCACATAAAAAAGGCCTAGGATTAATTTTATTAAAATATTATATTTATAGTTAGATTAAGTAATTATATTTAACTTGTCCTTTTTATAAATATTTTTCATTAATATGTGATTTTTATTAAAATTATTTTAATTAAAATATTATATTTATGATTGGATTAATTAATCTTATTTAACTCTTATATTTTCATAAATATTTTTCATTATTTTTAATTAAATATACTATTTAGCTTCTTCAAAGTGTTTTGTTTTCAACAATCACTCGTACATAGATAGGTAGATAGATAGTATTAACGTGTAACAAAATTCCAATCATGAAATATACCACTAGACTTGCATCATCACATTAACCTTACTTTTCACATATAGATAAGTATTAATGTGGAAAGAAATTCCAATCATGAAATATGCCACTAGACTTACATCATCACATTAACCATACTTTTCATATTTCATTAACCTTACTTTTCATATTTCATAAATTGGTATTTTTATTTTTATTTTATTTTTATTTTTATTTTTATTATTTTTTTAAAAACTAGATAATATTATATCATTATTCAGAACATTACAACAATATTTTGGTGTTACCACTGTCCACCAGCTAAAAAAACAAAATAAAGTAAATCAAGAGTAAAGCATCCATAACTAATATACATAAGAATAAAAGCTAATATAAAAAAATAAAAAATTACTTCCACTAAAAAATAATAAATAATAAATATAAAAAATAATATTATTTTTTATTTATTTTCTATATCTATTTTTTTCCTTAATCGCATTGATGGCTATTAAAATACACCTCTCCTTAATTATTTGTTAAACTTCCATTTAATTTTTAGATGAGAAAATTTTACTCGATTTCGAAAACACACGAAATTAAACCCAAGCGATGCTTATCCCGAATTTTCAAATTTATTTTTTCTGCCTGACGCAAATGCTGACGTGGAATCCGCGTGGAAACCCAACTTATGAGATCTATTACAGAGCCTTCCAGAAAGTGAACTGTGTCTACAAATGTGGACGGCCCGAGAGCGATAGCCCATCGTTTCTTCGACCTCAAACTTACTTTTAGCTCAAACACTTACTATATCCAAATTAAAGGAAATCTGGTTTTGCTCCTTAGAATCCGTTCACCCATTCTCAGGTTTTTCTTTCAGCCATTAAAATTGCAGAACTCTCCACAAAAGAACTATAATGTCGGATCCGAAATACGCCTACCCATACCCTGCTCAAGGTAATCATATGTTCAATATGGTCTGGGCTGTGGGGTTTTGTAGTTAAAACCTTTTTTTTTTGTGTTAATTGGTAGGATTATGAGTCAATTTTTTTTTTTTTTTCCATATATTTTAAAGGCTCTGGTTTTGTTATGAGAAAAAAATGGTTGTTGCAGGTTATCCTCCGCAGGGATATTACCAGGGGCAGCCGCCTGTGGCGGCGCCGCCTTATTACGCCCAAAGTCAGAGGCAGAAGAAGGTTGGGTTTTTGGAAGGATGGTATGTATTCTTTATTTTAAATAAGCTGAGTGTGTAAATCAGCCTAACTAAAGTAGTCTTTAAGATTATATATGGATTCTGGAACTTGGGTTTATTTAACATATTATACAATTTCATCACAATCCCCCTGTTTTTACTTTAATACATATTTTTAAATTTAAATCTTAAACTTCTACGGTAGTTGGGAATGGAGTAGAGGATGTAGGTTTAAAATTTAGACGTATAGGGGTATGGGAGGGAATAGAGAGGCACCAAAATTTATGGATAGTTTCGTGGAAAATCATAATAAAAAGTTAAGTAGAGGTTGATGGAATGCTTTGAAAGTTAGGTGGATTGGTAAATGTTTATCTGCTCTAGTATTTTTAAGAAAACATTTAGGTTCAAATTTTGGGACAGCTTGTTTTCAAATGTAGTAGTCTGATCTAAATCTTGATTTAAATTCTCTGAGTGCGCACCAGACCGACGAATCCCTCAGCTATCGGTGGTCCCCTTCATGCAGACACTGGGTTAACAGTAACGGAGCGAAATAAGTAAAAGCAGTCCATGTAATTTGAACCCTCCACTTATCAGTTTAATATAGTTGTGACCAACACTTATATGTGACCTAAAAAATTATTTATTGATGTGAGGGCCTGAATAATGTTGAATTTTATATCAGTCACGTATGAAATAAGAAGTTGTAAAAGTCACTTAGAGCTGGTTGGAGTGGTAAGAGGGTGGTTGAGCATCTGGTTGATAGTTATAAATTATCCGATGATATTGGATGTATCTAATGCTTAATTCAATGAGTATGTGTAATTCCAACTTCAAATTTGATTTGGTTGGCTGTTCATGCAGATTATTTTATTTATGGAAAATTAACTGTCTGATAATACTTATAAATGCTAAAGCATGGTTTTTCAGGGTGAATTCTCTATATACATAATGAAAACATTAGAAAGGGGTTCATGAGGTTTGAGGGGAGTGGCAACAGAGGTAATTATTGTACATTCAATTTTACATTAGGTGTGCAGAGCTGAATGTGTTTGTGTGTTCTTCCAAATAGGCTAGTGAACTTCGCAGTAACAGACTTGTTGATTGCAATCTAATTGAACAGTGGAAAATTGGTTCAATAGTAAATCATTTTGGGAGGAAAAATTTTAGATTGTAAAAGCTATTTGAATGTTTTAATACATAGAAAGAATTTTTGTTCAATATGATAGGTTCTGCAGCAATATTTGGCCTAACGGACTTTGGAGGTCATCTGTTCAAGTTTTCAGAGATCATGGATTTGTTTATATACATACAGAGTGAGTGTATTAGTCGTCTTAAATGGTTTACTAAAAGAGTTAAATAATTATTTTTGATTTTTTGGTTATTACAGTTTGGCTGCGCTTTGCTGCTGCTGCCTGTTCAATGCGTGTTGCTGCTGAACCCTCCATCATATTCTACTCTTAGACTTAAGAAAATTCATTGGTCTCTTATTTATTTACTTATGTGTTTTAGAAAATAACTTCTAAGACCCAAGGATTGGCCCTGCATTTGTGGCCAGCAAAAGGATATCTTATTATATCATCCTGCTTGTTCTGTTGATTGCTGTAAAAATTCGTCTTATCAAACTGTTAAGATTGATATTATATGGTATTGGGTTATACTATGTCTAAGGTTGCCGGTTGGGATTATATTTATTAAATAGCAGTGTTTGAAAAGGCTCTATTTGCAGTGTTGGGATTATATTTATTAAATAGCAGTGTTTGAGAACGCTCTATTAGAAATGCATTCTACTGTCTTTTTGCAAAGCTTTCTATGTTTAGTTCAAAGTCCAAGTATTTGGGTACCTTCGTTCACTAAAATGTGTCTCAGACAGAAGCAACTTGTAGGGTTCTGGTTGTTCTGGGTAGTATCTAAGATGGAAACAATTTCCCTTTCTTCGTCATCATATAGTCCTCCTGTAATATAACTGTATTCAAAATGTGGAGTAATTTTTCCGTTGAATCTCCACCCTATCAATTTCGTAAGTATCCGTTTGCCATGATGCGTAGTTTTCTAATATTCAAGAACATAACTTAGAAAGTTTATAAAGTTCATGAGGATGAGTATTTTAAAGAATGAATTAAATAATTAGAGAATGAATAGATTAATTTATGTTTGAAAAGTATATATATATATATATATATATATATATATATATATATATATATATATATATATATATATAATTTTAATATTTAATCATATTTAAAATAAAATTTTGAAGTTTTTTTAATATGGTGGAATCGGTAGCCATCACGAATCCGGACAGGTTGTCCAACTTTTATGGCCGCCACAGTATTCTGCGTTGTTCGTCCCGGAAGCCACCCCACAGATCTTCGCGCAGTTCGCCCCTATAACCGCCATGCCACAATCATTTTAAACCTTTTATGTCGCTGAAAGCACCAGGAAAGGGACAAGCGTTCAGTCCGGCGAGGGCCAAGATTTGAACCTTGGACCGCCGCCCCCCTTATGGGGTTTGGATGAACCAATTGGTCTACACCTCGAAACTAAATTTTGAAGTTTTTTAAATATTTTTTTTTATAGGTTTAATTTTGAAAGAGTTAATTTTATTATATGTTATCTTAACATTTAATCAATTTTTTTTTTATATATAGAGGAATCAACATTTACCTTTTCTTTTTGAACAACCAGTCACAAGGTCAAGTCGTATTGCTTCCAATCGCAGCATCAAATCATGGTGTTACCACTATAACCCTTATCTCACCTCGGTAAACACGACCTGGAGTGAGAGACCCTCGGTGGCTTAAGGTTGGTACCACCGTCATCAAGCTGGCACACACTCAACGAACTCAAGTCAGACTACTACCTTTGCCCAAATTGGGCATCCCCTCGAGGTTTGAACCTAGGTCTCCTCTTAGTAAGTGCCTAACGTCTTATCAATCCACCTAGCCCTCGGGGACTAAAGGGTTTATGGTAAATCGATGTGATTTGAATTGGAGTTGCGTGGATCCACGCCGTGCGGATCACGTTCCTCAACTGGTCACCTCACACCAACTCGACTATGCATTCACCCTTAAAAGGGCTTATGATAGCCAATGTGATTTGAAATTAGAGTTGAATGGACCCACGGTATGGATCACAGACCTCAATTGGTAGCCTCACATCAACTCGACTACTCACTCACCTTTAAAGGGTTTATGGTAAACCAGTGTGATTTGTACCAGAGTTGCGTGGATCTGCATCGTACGGATCACGTTCCTCAACTGATCGTCTCACACCAACTCGACTATGCACTCACCTTAAAGGGTTTATGGTAAACTAGTATGATTTGAACTGGAGTTGCATGGATACACACCATACGGATCATGTTCCTCAATTGGTTACCTCACACCAACTTGGCTACGCACTCACCATTAAAAGAGTTTATGGTAAACCAGTGTGATTTGAACCAGAGTTGTGTGGATCTGCACCATACGAATCATGTTCCTCAACTAGTCGCCTGACTCCAACTTGGCTACGCACTCACCCTTAAACGGGTTATGGTAAACTAATGTGATTTGAACCGAAGTTGCGTGGATCCGCATTGTATGTATCCGTCTCACACCTACTCGGCTACGCACTATGTTAATTTTGTCTCATCCAACAGGCTAGGTTTTATAGTGATGAGATCCAAGTTCGATGGGATCCATGTCCTACTCCTTATCGAGTAAAGGTGTTATCAATTTTCTTATGTAACAAAAATAAATAAATAAATGGATGACAATTATATAAATACAATAATATAATATAATGTAAATTATGTCTAGGCATTATAGATTAATAGTAAATGAGTAACAAATAAACCAATATAATTTAATATAAAATATAAGATATTATGAATTAATAGTAAGTAGATCACATGAAGTGTGAGCAAGTCGAGAGTAAGTGCAGCGAGTCTGAACGTGAATAAGAAGTAAGTGCAGTAGCGAGTGCGACTGCGAGTCGGGATTAAGTGCAACGAGTGCAAGTGTGAGCCAAGAGTAAGTGCAATATCGAGTGCGAGCACAAGTCGGGAGTAAGTGTAGCAGCGAGTGCGAGCGTGAGCCAAGAGTGAGTGCAACCAAAAGCAAATATGAATAAGTGTAGCCAAAATTGAGTGCGAGTGTGAGTCGGGAGTGAGTGCAGTAGTTGAAGAGTTTTACCCAAACCTATTCCAGAATAATAAATACAAAAATAAATAACTCAGAATAAATACAACTCACAAGATACATTCACATAGAACACAAGAGATTTATCCTGGTTCACCCAATATGGGCTACATCCAACAAACAAGAGCCACACCTCCTTTTCTATTATTATTCACCTTACCCGTAATGGGACATTACAATCAATATAAAGGAAACTCATACAACCCTAAATCACAATGTGGTTTTAGAATACCGTGGGCACAATACCATGGGCAAAAACCACCCATACCCACTAATCACGAGAATTCCATCAACGCCTCCGAAAATACCTCCGATAATAGCAGGGTCATCGAAGATGAGGCCTATCGTATAGTACTTCCTTTGCAAATAATGAGACACATCCAACATTCTCCCACTTGTTGAATACTTTGCAGAAAGGCTGTAATCAATGTTAGTTCCAACACTCAGTCTTTTCAAACCCATTTCAACTGTACAAAATATGAACTTTTATGTGCTAACTGCCTTGGTTAAAGCATCTGCAACATTTACCTTGGTATCCACTTTTTTTAACAACACTTTCTTTTGTTCAATCATGTCCCTACTAAAGTGGTACTTTGTATCAATGTGCTTTGTTCTTGAATGGTAAGTTGGGTTCTTTACCAAAAATATAGCAACTTTGCTGTCACAATTTATCTTCACAGCTCCTTGAAAGAACCCAATCTCAGCACATAGTCTTTGTAGCCATACTGCTTCCTTACTTGCATCAGTGGCTGCCATTTATTCAATTTTAGTGGTTGAAAGAGTAACAACAGTTTAACTTTTGCTCATCCAACTAATAGCCCCTCCAAACAAGTTGAATACATAAGCACTAGTAGATCTTCTATTATCAAGATCTCTAGCTCAATCTGCATCAACAAAAATTTCTATATCCAAGGATCTATTTTTGTTACCTGCACCTTCATAACAGATTGAAAAATCATATGTACCATGCAAATATGAAAACCCTTTTTACAACAGTCTAATGCTCTTTACCAGGTTTAGACATGTATCTACTCAAAACTCTCTTTGCATGGGCAATATTTGGTCTAGTACATATCATGGCATACATTAAACTCCCTACAACATTTGCATAAGAAACATGAGACATTTCTTCTACCTCTTCTCCTCTTTTTGGACATTATTTAGCAGATAATTTTTCCCCCAAAGGAATAGGTACCTTCATTGGTTTGCAATCCTGCATACTGAATCTCTTCAATACCGTCTCAACATACTTCTTCTGATTCAGCCACAACTTTCTGTTTGAACGATCTCTATTTATTTGCATTCCTAAAATAAAATTTGTAGGGCCAAGATATTTCATGTCAAACCGTGATGCTAACTGAGACTTCACTTCCCTGATCATTTCCTTACTGTTTCCAATTAGTAACATATCATCAACATACAGAACTATAATGACAAGTTCATTACCAATTTGCTTTGAGTATACACAATAATCAACATTGCTACGAACAAAATCAAGTCCTAAAACATAAGTATCAAATTTTTGATACCATATTCTAGGTGATTGTTTCAGTCCGTACAACGATTTCTTTAACTTACATACAAAATCCTTCTTTTCTTCAGTAATGAATCCTTTAGGCTGTCTCGTATAGATTTCTTCCTCCAAATATCCATGAAGGAATGCAGTTTTTACATCCATTTACTCTATTTCAAGATCAAATGCAGCAGCCACAGATAAAAGAAATATTATTGAGGTTAGATTTGCAACAAGAGAAAATACTTCACCATAATCAATTCCCTCTACCTGAGAATAGCCTTTAGCAACCAAGTGAGCTTTATATTTCTCCACTTTACCTTCAACATTCTGCTTCTTCTTGAAGATCCATTTGCTACCTATTACTTTTCTCCCACTAGGTAATTTTACTAGATCCCATGTCTTGTTCTTTTTCAAGGCCATCATTTCCTCATTCATGGCTTCTTCCCAAAGGTTTGCCTCTTCAGAATTATAACTTCTCTAATTGTTCTAGGATCTTCATCAGTAATAGATAAAACAAAGAAAGAAGGAAAAGCATATGGACTATACCTATCAAGTTGCCTTATTTCTCGTGTTGATATCCTTACCATAGGTGTATGAACCTCTGGTTCATCTTCTTCTTCTTCTCCTGATTAAGATCCTTCTTCCATGAAATCAAATTACACCTTTTCAGGTTCTTCTGTTGCTTCATTCCTGTGATCACTTTTCATTTCTCTAAACACCACATCTCTATTGTAAACTATCCTTTTAGTTTATGGATTCCAAAGTTTATATCCTTTAACACCATCTTTATAACCAATAAAGATACATTTAACAACCTTATTATCAAGCTTACTTATTTTCTCCTTTAGAATATGCATGTATGTATCACAACCAAAAACTCTAAGATGTGAAAGAGAGGGTTTCTTACCAAACCATGCTTCAAATGGAGTTTGATTTGACAATGCTGATGTAGGAGATCGATTTCGCAAGTAACATGCCGCACTCACTACCTCTGCCAAAAATTCTTGTACCAGACCAGCACCACTAAGCATACTTATTGCCTTTTTCATCAGCGATCTGTTCAATCTCTCATCCATTTTGTTGTGGTGTATATGGAGTAGTCTTCTGTCTTGCAATACCACATTGCTTACAAAAATACTCAAATTTATTTGAACAATACTCTCCTCCATTATCAGATGTCAACACCTTAATATTTTTCTCAGTTTGATTTTTAACAAGTGCTTTAAATTCTCTAAACTTATCAAACACTTCATATTTACTTTTAAGAAAATAAATCCATGCATATCTTGAAAAATCATCAACAAAAGAAGCATAGTACCATGATTTTCCAAGAGATGAAATAGGAACATGACCAAAAATATCTCTATGAATCAGATCTAATACCCCTTTTGATCTTGCAACACCATATGGGAAACTAACACAATTTTGATTGCTATAAATACAATGTTCATAGAAATAAAAAACCATTGAGCAATTAGGGATACCTTGTACCATACCTTTCGTGTACAGGGTACGCAAACCCTTTTCTCCAATATATCCCATTCTTTGATGTCAGAGTGTTGAAATTTTGTCATATTCAGCCTCAGCAATAGTTGAGCTATTGCACTCATTTGTCATAGTGCTTCCCAATAGCTTATACAAGGTTCCAATACAAACTCCTCTTTCTAACACCATAGATCCACGAACCATTTTGCATGAATCCTTACTGAAACTGATGTTTATTGCTGCATCAGCCATTTTGCTTATAGAAATTAAATTTCTAGCAAGACCAGGAATATGCATCACACCTGGGAGGTTTTTAACCCTACCATCCTGCAACAATATTTTCACCCTTCCACGACCAATGATTCTAAGTTGTGAATCATCTCCCAACAGTACCTCCCCTCCATCATATCTTTCATATTCACTAAAACACCCCCTATGAGGAGTCATATGAAAAGAGGTACTAGTATCGATCAACCAATCATTTCTATCTGAATGCGTGGAGCAGGATGCCAGATATACATCCCCTCCTTCATCAGTGGATTTATTTATCTCTGTGGAAGTGGATTCATCAGATCTCTTTCCAGAATCAATATTCTTTGATCTGCAAGCCTTCTTCATGTATCCATGATTACCATATTTCCAACATTTTCTCTCAAACCTTCCTTGAGACTTAGATCTATCACTAGATCTCATTTTATCTTTTTTCTTGGCACACCCTCTCACTGTTAGGGCATCCCTTGATGTGCCCTTCATGGCTTTTCTCTTAATATCCTCTGATAATAGAGATGCCACAACATCTTCAAACTTCAATGTGGTTGAAGTTGTACTACTAATTGCTACAACTAGGTTATCCCACGAATTTGGTAAAGAGCATAGCAAAGTAATACATTTATCTTCCTCACTCAACTTAATTTCAACAAATGTAAGTTGATTTACCACCATATTGAATACATCAATATGATCTGCTATTGAATCCCCTTCATTCATCCTTAGATTATACAGTTTCTTTCGAAGGAATAATATGTTCACTAGGGACTTAGATTGATACAGAGTCCCTAACTTATTCCAGAGATCCTTTGCAGTAGCTTCTCCATAAATATTTATTAGGATAGAATCTACAAGACACAATCAAATTAGACTCCTCGCTTTTCGATTCAACTTTTCCTAATCTTCATCAGTTGTACTGGCAAGTTTCGTTTCAGAGATAACAGACCATTGATCTATGTCCACGAGCAAATCCTCCATATTTAACTTCCATAGCTCAAAACTTTTTCCATAAAATTTCTCAATCTCTATCCTTGAATGATTTGATGTCATTTTTCTTCAAGCTCCTTTTGCATAAAAATCCCACTCCGAAATAGGTTTTCTATAACTCCTAGAAACCCTATATCCTCTTCAAATGAATTGAAACCCTAGCAATAAAGGTGTCCCTCTATGGCTAACAATCTGGCTTTGATACCACATGAAGAGTTTTACCTAAACCTATTCCAGAATAATAAATACAAAAATAAATAACTCAAAAGAAAAACAACTCACAAGATACATTCACATAGAACACAAGAGATTTATCTTGGTTCACCCAATATGGGCTACATCCAGCAAACAAGAGCCACACCTCATTTTCTATTATTAATCACCTTTTTTGTAATGGGACATTACAATCAATATAAAAGAAACTCTTACAACCCTAAACCACAATGTGGTATTAGAATATCATGGGCACAATACCATGGGCTAAAACCACCCATACCCACTAATCACGAAAATTCCACCAACGCATCCGAAAATAGCTTCGATAATATCTCCAAAAAAGTAGGAGCCGAAGACAGGGCCTGTCATATAGTACTTCCTTTGAAAATAATGAGACACATCCAACAGTAGTGAGTGCGAGGGCAAACTAGGAGCAAATGAGATCTGAGAGGAAGTGTGAACCAAGAGGGAGTGTGAGTCAAGATTCAGTCATGGCAAAAGAGTGATGGGTTCATCCGGAGTGTATTAATGTTTCAAACCCTTAACATAAATGGAACATTATTTCCAAAAAACTGTTGAAGCCAAGGAATGTTGAGAAAAAGAAGAGACAAGGGTATTATGATCCAAAAGTAGTGCAAGTTGGGAGTGAGTGCAAGGTAAGAGAGATTTAATCCAAGAGCGTGCGAGCCAAGATTTGATCATGGCAAAAGAGTGGTAGGTTCATCTGGATTGCATCAATGCTTCAAACCTTTACCCTGAATGTGTGGAACATTATTTCCAAAAAATTGTTGAAGCCAAGGAATGCTAGGAAAAAAGAAGAGACAAGGGCAATTGTGAGCCAATAGGGAGTGCAATTTGGGAGTGAGTGCAAGGCAGGAGAGAGTGCAAGCCAAGAGCATGCGATATAGGATTCGATCATGGCAAAAGAGCGATAGGTTCATTCGGATTGCATAAATGCTTCAAAAAATTACCATGAATGCATGGAACATTATTTCCAAAAAATTGTTGAAACCAAGGAACATTGAGAAAAATAAGAGACACATGCAATTGTGATCCAGAAGGGAGTGCAAGTCGGGAGCAAGTGTGAGGCAAGAGAGAGTGTAACCCGAAAGCAGGATCAAGTGCAATCAGAGAGGGAGTGCGAACCAAAGAGTGCAAGCCAAGAGCGAGCTCCATTAGCTATTGTAGAAGTAAAATCATATTTAAAAGCTCTAATGGGAAGTTAAGATGTTTTAGCTAGAAATTCAAATGTCCTAGTTGGAAGTATGAAGGCCCAAGTTGGAGATAAGCAGAAGAGTGAATACATGGTAAGTTCAATCTAGGTAGAAGATGTTGCATCAAAAGTAAGTATCAAGGATGAGATGATTGGGCATGATATAACGGTTCTTAGAAGTAGAGGGTTAATATGTAGGTTCCATAGATCATGACCAGGATTTTTGGAGATTCAAAATGGGATCAAGTGGAAGTGGGGATTGAAATCAAATTATTCTGACTTTTCTTCCTAAAGGTTTATTCCTCATTTTTCTAGTTCAAAAATTAGAGATAAAATAATGGTTGGTGGCCCATGGTTTAGGAGAAGAGATGCACTTTATTTGAGACTATGAAATAAATTTTTTTTAGAGATAGAAACTATTAAGCAACTTCCAGTGTAGGTTAGGCTTTTTGGACTTCCATATCAGCTTATAAATAAGGATGTTTTAAAAAATACTGGAAATACCCTAGGGGAATTCATCAAGGAAGGACCAATCACTAAGGAGCGAAAGCATGTTGTATATACTCGAATATGTGTTGCTATGGGTATTTTAAAACCTTTGCCACAATCCATTAAGATTAAATTTGAATCAAGAGAATGGGATCAACAAGTAGATTATGAAAATATTGCATTTCATTGCCATAATTATTTTGAGATTGGACATATGGCAAGAGTTTGCAAAGTGAAAACTATGAAGAAAGAGATAAAAAATTATAGCCATGAGATAAATGTTGGAATATATTACATTATTTGGTACATACCAATGTACCATCATGGGTACATCTATAGATTAGGAAAGAGTGTCTTAGATTAGGATTTACTTTATGCAATGTAATGCACAAGTGTGCAATGATATTTTGGCAATGTAAATGTGCATAGTTGTCCCTATGTACATGTGTCAATAGAGTAGGAAGATGAAGAGTCATAGGAAGAGTGAGGGCCAAGAAACCTCCATATGAAGAGTCACATTCCATTCTATATATATGGATGTATTGATGTAAAAGAGATATAGCGAAGGAGAAAGAGTCACCTATGTAAGCAATGGAAGGTGATGTAGTATGATGTATTTTGAGCTCTTCATTCAATAAATATTTCTTAGTATTTTTGAGCATTTGTCATTAGCATTCTTTGAGTTATTATATAGTTGATTCTGAGTTTATATGCTTGATTGATCAACATTATTATATCTTTCATATTGCAATTGTATTATTGATCTTGAGGCAATATTATTTTGAGTATTTACTCATCAAAAGCTAACAATGGTATTAGAGCCACAAGGGATCACCATTGCTACTATCAATATGAATCCCACTACGTCTTTGCAAACCAGATCAGCCACTGTGCATCGTTGCATGCAAACATCATTGTTTTGGGATTGTTTGATAGAAGTCATAATATAGATCAGAAGCAAAGAAGATTTCTACTAGTTAAGAAGAGACTAGTAACGATAAAGGAATTACCTCTAGAAAAGAAACCAGAGAAGATAAAGGAATTACCTCTAGAAAAGGAACCAGAGAAGATAAAGGAATTACCTCTAGAAAGAGAAACCAGAGAAGATAGCATTTCTCACTATGTTGAAGAAAAACCAGTGATATTTAAGGACATACCTATTCCAAGAGAAAAATCGGAATAGAAGGAGATAGAAAGGTCTTGAAGATAGACCTTATCATTGAAGAGATTAAGAGACCCTTAGAAGAGGTCCTATTGATAATATTGATAAGAAAGTAAATATTCTAGATTATTATTTGGCTAGAATCTTTCCACAGGGTTGAAAGGAAAACCCGTGAAGACTAGGATTCAGTATAGATTTGATTCCACTAGTTTTTTAAGATAGCTAGTGAAGATTATTATTTCTAGAACTTTGAATACATATGATTATTACTATCTAAGTTTTGTTGCAGAATATTGGTTCTTAGAAGTTGAGAAGCTTCCTACAACAGATAGAGAAGAATTTCATCTTCGATTGCCTAAAATTCTATGTGCTTTCCTAGTGCAAGGATTAACTCTTTTGTTGTAGAAAAGTAGACATTGAAGGAGGTCCAATAAGGAGACCTTATTGAATATTGAGAAGAACCAAGAAGAAGGTTCTCATTACAAGATTGCAGATTGAAGATAAAGATCCAAGAAGAGGTCACATTGAAGAACTTCCAAGCTTTGGAAGATTGAAGATTGAAGACTGAAGATAGAGACCCAAGAAGAGGTCACATTGAAGAACTTCCAAGTTTTGGAAGATTGAATATTGAATATTAAATATAGAGACCCAAGGAGAGGTCATATTGAAGAACTTCCAAGATTGGAAGATTGAATATTGAATATAGAAGATAGAAGATAGAAGATAGGACTACAAAAGGTCCTATTGCAGATAGAAGCAGATAGAAAGAGATCTCATTGAAGAATTTCCCATAGTTGGAAAATTGAAGAAACCAAGGTAAGGTTTCATTAAAGCATTTACTAAGAGAATTGAAGGTTACAGGATTAGAAGACCCAAGAGTAGAGGTCTCAAGAAGATTTCATTGAAGAAATAAAAGGTAAGAGAAAGCCTTATTGTAGAAGTTGAAGTAATGACCATTAGAAGAGATTCAAAGTAGAGTTCGTGGTAGAATATTGCAAGCAGAAGGAGCACCTGACCAGAAGAGATTGGGATAATTATCACCATATGACAACAAGCCCAAAAGGAAAAAGGATTTGGCAAGAAGTTTGTCAAATTTTGAGAAGATCTTGGAGAGATCAAGACATCCAGATTCTAGTGAAAGAAGATAGAGAAAGAGGTCAGATTTGAAGTCAAAATTCAACAAGAAGTTAGAAGAAAGTAAGAAGATTGCAGAGGTCATAGTTTAGAGAGATTTGGAGGTAGCCACAAAAGTTTTGTAGGCTGATTTGTAAAAGCATAAGTTGTTGATTCTTGAAGGAGAAGATGAAAGGTCACAGGACAACAAATAGTAGAAGTAGAAAGTTGCATTTTGGAAAAGCTTTGGAGAAGCTTTTAGAGCATTTTTGGACAGCCAACTAAGAGAAGGCTTGAAAACAAAAGAGAGCAGCAGATTTGGAAATTCATGGACATCACCAAATCAGATTTTGTAAGCAGTAATCAAAGGAGTTTAAGCTGCAATTTTGGGCAGCATTGAAAGAGTAAAGCTAGCTGCATTTTGGAGGAGTTTTTTGAAATAGATTTGGAATAGCTTTCTTAGTAGCACCTAAGGAGGAGATTGACTGCATATTTGAATAGCGAAAGGGCAACATTTGGAGCTGCAAATTTCAGAGATAGCTAGCACATATTTGAAGGAGAAGAAAGCATATTTTGGGCAGCAACTATAGTTACAAATTGAAGAGTCCACTAACAGCAAAAGAAAGGTGCATTACAACAAATACAAGACAACAAGCTATAAATAAAGGAGCTACAAAAAGGTGTGTTAAATTTGATGCCATATAAAGTATTATTGTAGAGATTTTGAAGGTGCATATTAAGAGTTTTTTAGAGCATCAAATTTTAGAGCTATTTAGAGCTAGCAAAAGGAAATTTTTTTAGAAGTGTCATTAAGCCAAAGAAAAGACACTATTACACACCATTATTTTTAGAGAAATCTGCAAGATTATAACAACATTAGTTAAAGCTTTTAAAGGAGTGATAAGTGAATAGTATATGTTGTTTTTTAAGTAAATTTAAGAGCAGATTTATCCTACGTTTGTGAGGAAGAATATCCCTCAAAATATAATAGATTTTGGAAAGCAAAGAGTTCCAAATTTAAAGGTAGATTTTAGGTGTTTAAAAACACCAGACGTGCAGTCAAAAGTGGTGAAGAAAACCACTAAAAGAGTGGTGTGGATCACCACCATATTAAGCACCATTGAGCAACAGATCATAGGGGGGCAAGATCTTCATCAACGTCCACCCATTTGCAGGAAAGAAGCACTAACAAGAGTGCTTAAGGAAAGAGCCATTAGGCTCAAGAATCGGCCAACCAAGGAGCTAGAAGACATCAGCTGCAACCTGCAAAAGATTACCCTACATAAATCCTACGTAGCACAACCATTCTATCTACACAAAGCAAGGTAGATTGCAAATACATGGTGCATTATCAAAGGAATATTACCAATAGATCAAACTACCAAAAAGGAAGCACCATAGAGCCACCATTGGAGTGCTCTAAAATAGTCACAATTGGAGCCAACCGTGGGTGAATTCATCATCGTCCAAAGAGAGAAGAAACAACACCAATTGTTATTACAAAGAAGCAAGAATACGTTGGAGGAAAAGTGAAGAAGGAATACATTGGAATAGTCTTGAAATTCCATACGTTGGAGAAGGGAGTACATGCATAGAAGGCTGTAACACTTGTCCCAAGCAAGGAAGAGGAATATTTCCATTTGGCACAAGGGTGAGAGTTGGCACATAGTCATAATGTACGTCTCCAGGAAAGAAGAGCGCTCAATGCTCTAAATCATCACCCAACACTCAAGGAAGGATTAGTAACGCCCAAACAACACAAGGAATATTGTGCCAAGTGTCCATTCATCTTACAAGAACATTAGCGCCACCTAAGGGGAGTCAAGAAGTCTCCATAATGTATGCTACAAGTGGCACATTGCACAAGAGGACAAAAGCGCCCATATAGCCACCAGTGTAAGAGAGTAAAGGCAGATTCATAGCAAGTGTGAAGCAAGAGCATTGAAGGCACATTCAAAGCGCCTGTTATCAAGTCCAACGAAAGTTGACCAGAAGGAGGAGCACCCAACAAGTCAAGGAGGAGCGCCTGAATAATTAAGGTAACATTTACCATAATATTTTCATATTAAAGTTTATATTGGTAGGAGGAATAAGGAATAAAGTGAATATATTCTAAGGTTAAATATTTGAAGATTTTAGTGGAGTGATAAGCATTATAGAACCTTAGAAAAATCTGGATATTGCATTCTATTTGAAGAATATTTTGGAATTGAAGCATTATATTTGGGTTTTGTAAAATTGCATATTTAGATTTACAAAACAAATTGAATATTTGCAAAATTACTAAGGTTGGAGAAATAAGGCATTCTACATCAAACTAGGATTACAAAACTTTGCAAATATTATTTTTCTAGAGTTGGGAGATATAAGGAATTCTACATAGAGATATTGCATTTGATAAGTTTAATCTCTAAGTTCAAAATTATTAGAGATTTGAATATTTGTAAAGGATTGAAATTGCATTCAAATCACACATTGATTGATAGAGTTGATATTAAAATTGCATTACCTTTCAAACATTAGGGAGATAAAAGGAGTTCTACAAAACATAGAATTGAAAGGACTATATTGAGACTAGGGAGTCATAAGGAAGTCTACCTCAAAGGATTAAAGTTTTAACAATGGAAGACCTTATTAAATACAAAGGATTCAATAAATCAACTTGGATTAGAGATATACTTGATTCAAAGGGCAATAACAACATGAAATATGTGGATAGAAGAAAAGAACCTATATGGCTTCAAAGCATTCTTGAAGAATCACAAATTAGCCCAATAAGAAGAAATACCTTAGAGACATATTCTAACAATATGATAGAAGACAATCATAGTGAACACTCTCAAAGTCTAGCAAAACATGTAGGACAAGAATTCCTTCTACAAGTCTATGAAAGAAGCAAAAGTAAAATTGCTTCAACCATTCATGCATGGTTATATCAGTTGATCAAGAAAACAGATGAAGTCAAGGTATTCAAAACAACACAAGAAAACTTGAAATGTACTTACTGTAACAAAGAAGGCCATGAAAAAGTTGATTGTTGGGATTTACATCCTTGCACATATTGTGGGAGAGGATCTCACTCATATTCCTTTTGTCATTACAGAAAGGAGTATTACATGAGTTTTGAAAGAATTCTAACGTTCAGGTTACAATGCCTATTTCAAAGAATTATTTTTAAAGCTTTTGATAACAACAAATATAAGTTTGAAGAACAGGAAAGAAGACTACACAAAGATCAAGAAAAACAAATATGGACTAAAGAGGTGATTGGGGCTCTAGCTCAACAAGGATATCTAGCGGTTGACTATATCAAGAAGCCCAAATAGAACTCGAAGACAAAGAAAAGGAACCAAGCAAAAATGAAGACTTGTAATATGAAGAACAAAGGGAAAAAGAATAAGTCTCTACAAGGATCAAATAACAACACAACATCATCCAAGAGTCTACATGAAGAAGAATTTGAACCTGAACAAAATGAAGAGTATCTACAATATGAAGGACACAAATTCAAGAAAGAAGATGAAGAACATAAAGTCTTCAATAACCAAATAATGTAATACAAGGGGTGTTGGAATATATTACATTATTTGGTACATACCAATGTACCATCATGGGTACATCTATAGATTAGGAAAGAGTGTCTTAGATTAGGATTTACTTTATGCAATGTAATGCACAAGTGTGCAATGATATTTTGGCAATGTAAATGTGCATAGTTGTCCCTATGTACATGTGTCAATAGAGTAGGAAGATGAAGAGTCATAGGAAGAGTGAGGGCCAAGAAACCTCCATATGAAGAGTCACATTCCATTCTATATATGGATGTATTGATGTAAAAGAGATATAGCGAAGGAGAAAGAGTCACCTATGTAAGCAATGGAAGGTGATGTAGTATGATGTATTTTGAGCTCTTCATTCAATAAATATTTCTTAGTATTTTTGAGCATTTGTCATTAGCATTCTTTGAGTTATTATATAGTTGATTCTAAGTTTATATGCTTGATTGATCAACATTATTATATCTTTCATATTGCAATTGTATTATTGATCTTGAGGTAATATTATTTTGAGTATTTACTCATCAAAATCTAAAAATACACTTCAAGATGAAGCAAGAAAATCATACAATAATAGAAGCTAGATCAAATCAAGGATATTCCATTCCAAAATAAGAGGTAAATTAAGCCTAACTACAATACCATTTGGCAAGTTCAGAAGGAATTTAAGGTGCAAAGGAAGATGTGGAGATAAATCTTAAAACAAAGACAACAAAAGAGGTTAAGTTTATTCGAAGTAAATCATCTTCATTTACCTCAAGTAGTTTAAAATCCTCTTAAGTTAATAAAAATGAAAATGGTGAAGATGTTATCCCTTGCACTTTCAGGTTTCGAGAACATAATAATAAAAAATGATGTTGGAGGAAACCCATAACAATTTAGGGTTTTTAGGACACAATAAGAAGGTAATTGCTACATAAGAGCATCCTTGCACTTTAAGGTTTTCAAGGCAACATAAATAAGATTGTGCTTTTGAGGTTATTCCTTGCACTTCAAATTCTTTCGATCAAGGTAAACCTAAAGATGATAAGTCTTACTATGAGTAGTGTGAGAATATTGAAGAGATTGATGAAGATGAACGTATTGATGGAAATGAAAAAGAGAAGACCCAAGAACCATAAACAAAGAGAAAAAAAAACACAAAGAGATATTGATATGGGAAAACAAAAGCAAATATCACAAGTTAACAAGAAGTGGGGCTAAACCCATAAAAAAAGTAAAAAATAACAATGAAAATAATATCTTGAAATATTAGGGGGAAATAAGAACCCTAAAAAAAGGTATGAAGAAATTGTGAGGTTGTTATAGACAGGATATTTTTAGTTATAGAAGTTGGACAACAAATATTTTAGCCATTCTTAGCGTTGAATTTCATCTTGACATAATTTAAAATTTTGAAGGTATTTGATATAAATAGGGTTGATTGCGGAAACTTAGCAGTTAGAGGAAGATGAAAAATATCTTTGATAAAAGAATCAACTAAAAAGTTGGATATGTTTTAATTAACTTATTAAAAATGTAATAAAAGTAAAATAATGTTTTGTTTTCTTGATGGAGTAGTCCCAATAGAAGCCCCACATAGCCTATTAAAAAAAATAGGCCATATCAAATGACAGTAGATTCTTTAATATATAAAGAGACGAATCTTGCCAAGCCGACATACAAACAAATAGGTATTAACTTGTAACGAAATTCCTATCATGTAACCATATTCAATCAAGTTTTTGTTGTAATATTATTATGGAATATAGGTAAAATGGTGAAACCCGTTTCAATTTCTTTTTTTTTTAAGAGCAAAAAACCCCTTGTGGGGCCGCCCTGGTCTGAGAGACCACGAACAGGGGGTTCTATACCGTCAAAGTCACCCGGGAGTCACACCCAGCCCTGCCCGTATCAACATTATCAATTGGATTTTGGGTACCCAATTCAGCTTTTTGATAGGATAAATAATATATAATTCATTTAAAAAATTATTTTAATCAATTAAAAATAAATAAATATAAAATTATTACATAAATGCAATTTAACATACTATATTTTAGTCTTAGCCTTTATTTAATAAATGTAATTATATTGCACGTGGAGGTAAAGCGCAACGGTTTGGTGTGTGGTGGCTTTGTGTTAAATTCTCTATAGCTCTCGGTCTTACGAGGGATCATGGTTAGGAGGAGACTGCTATAGAGGTTTCTCACAATAACCAAATAAAAATAAATAAATATAATTATATTAAGAAATGTAATTTTAGTTTGAATTTAAATTTTTATAAGTATTTGTTGATTTGGAAAAGGTGATCCTAATATAATTTGTTTTTCAATCTCTTAAAAATAATAATATAATTTATTATAATATGTAAAAATATTATAATATGATTAAACTAATTTTTAATATAAATAAAAGAACATTGCAATTATATATATAAAAAAGATATATCCATTAATTTTAATAACAAATCATAAATATTATTTGCATTCTTAGACGTTGTATGTTAATATGGTACAATTACTTTCGAATCATTTAGGTTTGGGTTTCCCTAAAAAAAAATTGGTCCAATTACCTTTTTGAAGCTAAAGTTTTTGATTTAATTTAAAAGTAGACATATTAATTTTTTAATAAGGAAATGATTATCATTTTGTTTAGTGTATACTTTTTCGCATAGTGGAACATCCATGCCGAGTCCTTTTTTAAAAAACCGGGCTCACTCTTTTGCAAGCCAACTATTTTTGTTGGGAAACAATCATGTCGAGTAGACTTGGAAGCTGTGTTTTACATATAGATAACATTTTTTACACTGGTTTACATTGTGATTTGAATTTTGAATTTTTTAAAGAAGAATTAAAATTCGAATCGTTATATTGTTATATTGTTCCTCTGAAACTTTAATATATTATTTTGTTAACAATATTTTTTTTAATTTTTCAAATTTATACAAATAAATTATTATATATAGTTTATGTGGAGATTATATTTATCAAGATAATAAAATATTATATATTTATTATTAGGTTACTTAGTTTATATTTAATTTTATTAAAGATATATTTCTTTTTAAATTATTATATTTTATAAAACTCTTTGATCTCATGGATATGGATTTGTTGGTATTTTGATCTTAAATTTAGTTTGAAGAAAAAATAGGCACTATGTAGCTTGTCTAAAAGCTCGTTTATGATTGGAATTGAAAAATTGTCCTTAATAGTGATTTTGTTCAATGTTAAAAAATCTACGCACAATCTCTATGACCTGCTTTTTTTCACACCAAAAGTATGGATGATGAATAAAGGTTGGTGCTTAAAATAAGTATTCCTGCTTTGAATAGTTATTGATCAACTTTTCAATTTTTGACTTTTGTTCATAGGGATATCTATAAGGGTGTATGTGAGGTGGTGGATTTCTTAGAACTATTGGGATAACATGACCATGTGCACACTATGGGAGAAGTCCATGAGGTTTCTCAAACACATGAGAATACTTATTAAGAGTATTTGTAGTTTTGGGGATTGATCAATTTTATCAATTTCTACGAACTACACTATGAAAAGTTGAACCTTAACTTCATGAGTTCCCTTTTAAGTAATTTTCTATGCGATGAGAATTCATTACCCTTGCTAGTCTAGTTGTTAGCCCTTTGAGAATATATTTTCAATATTTTGTTGTGAATTGCATCCACAATTATGAAAAGTCCTATAATATAGGGCCCAAGGTGTGCAACCTCTAAGCTTCTAAAACTATGTCACATCCTCCTAATTGAAGGATAAATATATCAACTTTTAGATTACAGTCTCACACAACAATCTTGACATTGCAACATTTGCATTTACAAGGAAGATTACCTCTATTGGCTATCATGACTTCAAAACTATTGCATGGGTATAAGTAATAGTTTGCTAATTCTACCACCTTGGGATAAATAAAGTTATGAGTGCTACATATGTTGATGAGAATGATTAGATGATATTTCTTAAAATACCTAAACATCCTTATAGTTTGAGATGTAGTCATACTTGTTGGGGCCTACAAATATATCTTAGGTGTGGTCTCTTCCATAATATTGATGTCCTCTTGTTGTTCACCATTTGACCTGTCATTGGTTGCATTATGCCCAAAAGAGGTAGAGGTTGACTCGACATCTACTAGGTATAATTTCTATTTAGCACATTTATGTCTTGGATTGTATTTTTCATCATAATAATAGTAGAGGCCCTTATCTCAACAAGTTTTTATCTCTTCTTCACTTGATCGTTTGATGAGGATGGTTTTGTTTCCTACACCAGGAGACACTGGAAGCTTCAATTGTTTTTGAATTGGGATGCCATTTATATGCAATGTTGTGCTACAATTTTTCTTCATCCAACCTTGCTAGCCTAATGGCTTTCATATTATTCTTTAGGTTGAGCATCTTTGTCTCCATCTTGATTTCCTCTTTTAAACCACTAATGAAGCAACTTGTATAAATGCATAAATTAATCCTTCTATATTATTTGCCAAAATTTCAAATTCCTTCTAGTAGTTTCAAACTATGTAAGTTCACCTTAGCTTAGTCATAGCTCCTATAAAATCCTTATATGCATTAGGACTGAATCAAACAAGCAATTTTTTATAAAACTTATCCCATGAAGGTGATTTACCTTGGATTTATGGAACCATTAGTACCACTATATAGCTTCCTATTCCTAGTTGAAAGGGGCTATAAGTACTTTATGAGTGTCTAGAATTTGATGTAGGTCAAAATATTGATTTGTGTGGTATATACAACTAGTAGGATCTTCATCATCAAACTTGGGAAAATCTAATTTTGTGGTATGTGGTATATTGGTTAAGGTATGTTGTCGTCCCAAAGTATTTTTGGATTTCATGTAAATTTAGTGGGGTTGTGTTGGAGTCCATCCTACTACATTGTTGCTTATAGTTCTTGGATAGAGATGTAGATACCGAATGTGATTGTCTATATGTTTTGCATATTTGTAATAGTTGATCCATAATTTCAATATTTTACATTCCACTAATCATGGTTTCCCAATTAATACTTTCAAATTGAATCTTCCATTCTTGTATGCCCTTCACCTCTTTACTTGCATTTTCTAAAGTGATTTCTTGTGATCTATGTCCTAGTAGCATTTTATAAAAAATCAAGTATCTAAAATGTGCTTTGGGTGCTATATATGAAGAGGATCAACATGAATAGGTGATCAAAATTACCAAAGCCAAAACTTGACCTTTTTTGCAGTTGATAAAAGATTTTTTGTGTTAAATATCAAGATGATTGTAATGAGATATACCTCAAATTGATGTATGACTTTGAACCTTAGTTAAGACATCTTTTAAGGGGGTTTGCTTAATTAGAATAACCAAATATATGATGGTTTGTGAGATATTTACCCCGAAACTTTCCACCTATTCTATGCCCTCCCAAAAACCCCTACAAACCCTTAAGTACTCTAACCACCACTTTATAGCATTTTTCCTACAACTGTTGCTACTACTCTCTTGCCTTGTACTCTCTCTCTCTCTCTCTCTCTTTCTTATTTTTTATTTTTATCTATAATTTTATTTTTGTTCCTCTTTGCCATGGTTTTTGAAAATCTTATTATACTAAAATAAGCACTCTAACTAGGTAAGAATTCTTGTGGCATCGAATACTCTCTTAGTATGGCTAGAAGCCATTTTGGATTCTTTTGGGTGTGCTAGGCTAGGGTTTTTTTGACTTGTGGAATCGTAGATATATTGGTCTTGTTTGTAATTGATTTCAAACTAGAGCATGGTTTTGAGATTTATTTTTAAAAATTCTAATTGTTCCTTTCAATCCATATATTCTAATAAATAATAACAAGACCAATCTTCCATAGAATGCATGATGCTTTAGATTTGAAACAATTAATCTAAGATTTTATCAGCTCTTTCAATGTTGATAGACTACCCAATTATTCTCATTATTTAAAAAATATCCTTGAATGATATAAGCAAAGGGATAATATAGAAGTAAATGGTTTGATGTTTCTAGATCCTTCTTACACAAAGTACACTACAAGGTCTACAATATCCTCTTTGTAAACTATCACCTATAATAATTTTACTTTGGACTACTAACCAAAGGAATGTAGAGGCCCTAGAGAAGGCTTCATGTGACCATACATTATTTTAAGAGAAATTGTTAGGATTGGAGGTTTTTATTTTCTTCAAAGCCTTACATTTTAACTTGATAAAGTATCCACAATCTTTTGGTAAGTTCCAAACCAACTCTTCCTTCCATATAAAATTGGTCAAAGATAAATTTGAAAGCATATTTTGAAGTTCAGTTGTTATTTGTATGTGGACCTCTCCCTTAACTAAGTTTCCAATAGAAATCCATGATTTAGAATTATTGCTCATATAAATAAAATTATTGGCCTTTAAGACTCTACAAATAGAATAAGAATGAGCAAGTGGCTATTATTTTGGATAAAATATAAGAATAAATGGATCAAACCACAAATTTGTAAAATTTACCTCATTTATTGTCTACCTAATATGTTTATTTATCAATTGTAAACTATTGATTGTGAAGTTCCATACTCTTGAGCACTTAGGTAGGATTTATCTACCTAACAATTATATTGCATCCATAGAAAATATATATTTTGAAGTAATATCTTTCCCAAATTTTTCTTGATATTTGAATAATATTCAACTGAGTATTGCCTCTAATTCTAAACTCATAATTATACAATTCCACAATATTGACAATCCAGTAATTTATCCTTTTCAAACTCTATCTCACTTACAAAAATAAAACCTAAATTTTTCCTCATATCCTTTTCAAACAAGATCTCTTTGAATTTTTCAAATTCAGATGATATATTTTTTGACATCTCAAAGTGGCATAATTGTTAGTGACATAATTGTTAAACTCTGCCAACTTGCTTTACCACCATTGTAAAGATATCTTCTTGCTCTTGGAGCTTTATTTGCATCCCTTCATTTTATTTTCTCAATTTGGAAGCCTCCTTGGTGTACCTTTCTCCAACATATTTGATGTTGATCTTCTCCTCTTAGATCTTGAGTTGACCACTTTTGCTAGCTTTATCCATGTATAGTCAATGTGTGTTGACCATAAACCAACAAAACCTTGATTTAATGCTAATATGATCTATAATTTATATTGCATACTTAAACAAATTATTTGAGGATTTAAAAAATCTCATTGTCTTAGTTACATTTAGACTATGATAGTGTTGAATTCATGCTTATTTTAAAAAATGAATGGAAGAGATCCATCTACTAAAATTTTATACAACAGTATAAAAAGGACGAAAAAGAGAAATATATAGTGGACACATATAGGCACCATGAATAATCACTATATTATCCATAGATAAAAATACAACAATTCAATACAATGTATGGAGTGGTGGGGGATGTTTATATAAATACCAAAACCTCAATTACATAAATGCATTTAACCTAAGTAAACATAACAAGAGGTATTAAAGTTAATTATAGGTTATAAGGTGGGTTTAACCATAACAAGGTTAACCACGATCCATAGGGTTTATATAATAAATTATTACAATAGATTAAATATAATTGTACAATGATTGCCCACAAGCCTATACAATATTACATCATACAATATTGACCTATTACATTTTCAACACCCCTTATAATATGAATTGAGAGGTCAAGAAGATAAGACATTAGTAACAATAATATCCCCCCTTAAAGTGGACCTCCACAATTGAAGAAGGCTAATTTGGATTCCCCTCATCATATAAAAATTTGCTACTGTACAAATATGTCTATATAAGAGTCTCCTTATGTTGGACCATAATCATTAATACCACTATTATATAATGCCACATATATCTATAGAACACTTTTGGTAAGACTCCATACAAGGAAATAAGTCAATATTACTCTCTCTAAAGAAAAACTACTTTAATCTTATATAGCCACATAAAGTAAGACTTGGAAGCATAACTTTCCCTTTTACAACATACATCACCTTGTTTGAAAAATATAAAGCCCTTAGGCCATCTAATGTCCATCACAAAAAGAGGCTTTACATGACCTATTTATGAAAAGCGCCATTACAAAATCCTAAGAGTACCTGGGCAAATATTAGAAAAAATAAGAGATCGTGAAAGCTTTTATCTTCATCAATAAGATGAATAAATAGCCCAAGGGAGGAAGAAGGATTGACTAATATATGCTATGAATCCTTTTAATGTATACCTCCAAAAGACTTAAAAAGTACTATGACTGTTAAAAATCCAAATGTATCTCCTATAAATATAGAACAAATATTATGATTGGATAAATTATGGTAAGTTTATCCTTTCAAAATAAAGCAATGGGCTTTAAGGACTTGTTGGTCACAAATACACCTAGTTACAAAATCAGTGTTTTGTGCGCCCTAGACCTGGCCAACATTGAAAGGACAAAGGAGAGAGATGTCCTTCGAGCCATTCTCCAGAGAGGGCTAGCTCACTTTCTAATCTATTCCGGTTTAAAGCTCAGGGTAATAGGAAAGAAATGGGGAAATATGGCTATAAGCCATAAGTGTAGGATGGGGATAGACTAACAACCAAAATTCAAATCAAGCAGTGATTAGCATACAATAGAAATGCAAGCACAAGAACTACTTACAACTTTGCAAAGATAACCTCCAAAGAGCACCTCAGTATTCATTCCCTCACCCATAGATATTAAGTTCAAATACATAATTTAAACACAACAAATAATGGAGATGAATGTAATAAAAAATGATATACAAAAAATTATCAAATACAAACATTCAGAGAACCAAAAACTGAAATCTTTCTACTGATGCAGAAAAATTGAAGTGTTTTTTTGCAGAGTGTTCATCCTCATTTCTTACATAAAAATGATTTGTATTTATAGAGGGTTGCACCTCTTTCATTTAATGCACTTACAAACAAAATGTTAGTAGATAAAAAAACAACATGAATAATTTCCTCGTTGGCATTAGTGATGTTCTGGTCAAAATATTATTCATGGAAACTATGATCCTGCTTTCATGGGAGAATCACATGGGAAATCAATAGGATCAAATGATGGAAAGCAACCTTGAGCATCGATGCATTGGGATGCAACGAAGTCGTCTAAAAATCGGGAGCTTAGTCATTGAATTCACTTCACCCTTGCACCTTGGAACTCCACTTTAACCAAAAAAGTCCACTGAGCACTGAATTTATCTTGAGAAACAACAAGGTTGGTGGGTGATGCATTAGAAATGAACCATAAGGACATACGATCTTGCAAATTCGAAGCAAAAATCCTTGAAAATACACCTTGCATTGCCTCAAGAATTAAATTTATTTGTTCCTTGACCCTTCCCAAGAGAATCGGTAAAAATAACATCTTGGGAAGCAACACTCTTGAGAATAAATGCAAAGGAATTTATTTCACCCAAAAATGAGGTGAAACAGCCTTTTTGGGGCTATAATAGGAAACAATGGCAACTTCGTTCAGCTTTTGACTAACGTCTTGGTGATTTTTCCCCAAATGCTCCTTCCTCTAATCATCTCCTTATGCTTGGAAGAAAACATCTTTGTTATTCTTTGAAATTCATTTGAATTTAAATTTCATCATTGAAAATGATAAAAATACGTTGCAATTTGGAATAATAGCAAAATTATCTGCTTTCACCCCCAAAGGAAGGCGATAGGGATTTTTGCCCTCTCTGGGAGGCAATATTGACTTTGAATGCTTTGCTTCAAATTAGTGCATGTTGCAAATTTCTTTTTTTTGTTTAGCGAAAAACCCCTTGCAGGGCCGCCTTGGTTTAAGAGACCACGAATAGGGGGTTCTACACCGTCAAAGTCACCCGGGGGTTGCACCCGACCCTTCCCACACCAACATTATCAATTGGATTTTGGGTACCCAATTCAGCTTTTTGGTAGGGTGGAGATTCGAACCTAGGACCTCCCTTGGAGGATTGCCCTCTCCTCTCCAACTCACCTACAACACCTGGGTATGTTGCAAATTTCTTTCACCCAAAATTTATTTTAAAAATTTCATTCGCCTCCTAGAGATGTGAAACTGTGTGGCGCATCTCAATAGGGTCACTTTTAACTTTGATAGGCGTTGTTTTAATTTCCACACCACCAAAGCGAAACCATTAAACACTTTGAAGGAGGGTCCCCCTACGTCTATCATTTCCTTTATGTTGAAAATATTCAATATTACCCTTTCACCCTAAAAAGATGTGATAATGAGTTTCACCCCTCCTTGGGGCGAAAGCCCTCTTTAAAACCTTCTTAGGTTCATCTATTTCGGGCCCATTACGCGCTATCTTTGAAACTCTTCCTCATGATATGTTTTGCCCCAAGGAGGGGTGAAAGGGAGTTTTCCCCCCACTTGGAGCAAAACCTTTTTTAACATTAACTTTGCCAGCTCTTCTAGCTAATGTGGCCACTTGCACTTTAAAACAACATTTGCCCTAAAGAGGGACAACAAGGATTTTGCCCCTCCTTTGGGACGAACTAACCTTAACTCTTTGCTCTTGTTTAACCACCGCTAGACCCACAATTGCTTAGTCATTTTGAATTAAGTTTCGCCCCAAAGAGAGGTGAAAATGATTTTTGCCCCTCCTTTGGGGTGAACTCACCTTTGAACAGTTCACGTTGGTGCTTTTTGACTCCATCGCACCCCAATATTTTCCTCGCTTCTATTTTAAACTAACGTTCACCCCAAGAATGGGTGAAACTACCTTTTTATGCTAATTTTGAGCAAAAAATCATCTTTTGCATTCATTTTCTTCCCTTGGACCCTTTTCGAGGTGCAATAACTTCTACTATTATTTTTCACCCCCAAGGAGGGCAAAAATAACTTTTGCCTCTCTTGAGGCGAACTCACTTTTCTTTCTTTTCTTGCTGGCATTGCTGATGCTCTTTTCTCTCTACCACATTTAGCTTCATTTCTCTGTTCCTTTTATCCATGCCATTAATTCTATTTAAAAAAAATATTTCTTGGTGTAGTGTCCATGAAAATTTAAAGGAGAGGGTTGAAACAAAAATAATTGCAATAAAATATATTGGCAAAAATTTGAAATGCTACATTATTCATTATACTTCGCTTTTATTACAATAAAAATTGTCAACAAAATTTCAACAAAAACTGTTAATGTGATAAAGTGACAAAAATGCCAACATTTCTAGTGGCTCTCGAGGTATCCAACTCACATGGATGCAATCGATCCCAAGCCTTTATCCATTGGGCTCAAGTATCTGCTCCACTTGGTGCATCAGACTGCTTATTGCTCGCTTTGACATTTTGCTCCTCTCCTTCCTTCGCTACAACCTCTTCCTCCTCTGAAAGATGTGCGATTGTAGCCTCAAACATTGTAACAGCTTTGGATCAAGCATCTCCACTGATCAACTCTAGGTTGTTAAGCAAATCCACAATGTACTTGAAAGTCTCCACTTGCTCCATATCAATGTATTTCATCCACTGGCTAAGCTACAATAAACTAGATTCAATGCATGTAAGTTTTCTCATCAGAGGTAGCACATGGTCTTCAGTGAGAGGCTCATCCCAATCATCAATTTTGGAGGCATCATCAAAAAACATTTTACATATTGCTTCTAAGTATTTTTTTGATATAATGTTTCCCTCATCATCAATGAAACTAGGGAAACCATTTTTGGCTACTGCATTAAAATAGAGTGTTGAAACTCTTTTCTCTTGGTCAAACACATCGAGTAGCTTGCGAGCCTCCTAAACTTGGTACATATTAGAAAAATACTGGCATAGTATAACTTTAGCACTTGCCCAAGCTCGGGCCATGTCACTCATGGGATAGAATCTGAGATCTGATCTAGCCAATACTTGTATTTGTGTAGCCTTTACTAGGATGGGCTCCACGTGATCTTCACCATACTCCACTACATGCTAACCATATGAGACGATTGTTTATATCTCTTGAAGGTACATGAGGACCTGTGTCGCTTTTGCTACCATGGTTTTACAGTCAACCAACAACTAGATGTGTGCCTCATTGACATTTTTCTTTGTCAAAACAATCACCTGTATTGATTTCATGGCCAACTGATCCTATAAACTCTAGAGTTGGCCTTTCAAGGCCTCAACCTGCTTTTCTACTCTATCTTTGGTCTCCTGGTGCTTTTTAACTATCTTCTCAAATCTTTTGCTTTCTTCTCCCAAAGGATCACCTCTAATTTTATGGATTGCAACTGTGCTCTATTTTTAGCCAAAGTCTCCTCCAACTCGGAAATCTTCACCTCAACCTAGAAAAAACACTTCTTATAGTGCTTGCCATGCAGGTACAAGGAGCTTATATCTACCTGAATGTTCTCCATATTCTTTTTAGTGTCAATATTTGTAAGGTCCTCGATAATAAACTTGTAAGTGTAGTCACTTGGAGCCATCTCTCCATGAGGCTTCTGAATCTAGGGGAAAATTTTCACTATATGGGCCTCCATGGTGCTAGGATTGAAAGCAACTTTATTCAATGGTTTTACTGGTGCCAAAGCCTCCTTTCTTTTATGGCTCTTCAACCACTGTGACGAACTCAAACGAGTTTGGTTGATCTTTACTTAAATAGGTTGTTTTGGTACAACCTCCATCTTTGATTCAGGTAACACCTATAGCTCTAAAAATAGGGTAACAGGGAAACGAGGCTATTGTGGAATCAGCTCGAGGGTAGTGGAAACTGGCATAGTGGTAATGATTGATGAAATGGAGGTGGTCATGCAAATGGAAGCAAGAGGATCGACTACGGTCACTCTCTCAGGGAGGCGCTTGTGTGCTTACAACCATAGATGAATTTACTGGAATGGAAGATACGGGAAGTGAAAATGGATTTGGGACAGATGCAAAATAATTGAAAGAAAGGGAAATAGAAGAAATGAGAATAGGATAAGAGGGAGTATTGGTGACTAGTGCTTGGGAGGTAGGAAGAAAATTCAAGGTGGAGGGTATGCCAAATGGAGGTGAAACAAAATTAGAAACCAAAGGATGAGAAATAAAAGTCACCAAATACTCGGGAACAAGAGAAGAGGGAGAAAACGTACCTTTGGGCTCTGGCGTCGCTTGAGTTGATGAGGATGAATGTGGTTGTGATACTGGTTCCTTCTCTGCCTGTTCGTTTGGCTCCACTGCAATTTCATCCTCAAGATTTATGATCTCAGTGCTTGGGCCCAATGGCTCCATCCGGACCAAGGAGACAACTTCTAACACTTCTGTTCGTTCAACCAAAATTGTAAGAGGGTTTGACAAAACCATGCAGTCCTCCACTTCTTAGATATCTTTATAATGGGTAATTTTTCCTGCTTAATTTTTTCCCGATGCTACAGTGGCTCCTCCTGCACTTGTATTTCTTCCTATTCTACAAGTGGTTTCTCTTGGGCCACACGTTCTTTTTCAACCAGAATCTCTTCATTGCTAGATTTTTGAAGACTTTGAGGTACAATATCATTGAAAGTGATAGGATGATAACTGGTGTAAAACTCATCATAAGTTCCAAAATATTTCATCCATCACTAGACCATATGACAACCTAATTTTTTCTCAATGAGCCTTCATTATCCACCAGTTAGTAATATTTTCTTTGGACCAACCTAGAAGCTGCTCCTTCATCTGACTAAATAACCCTAGAGGAGGAATCTAATGCTTATGCACTATAGGGTTGTACTTGGCCTTCATCTCATAAAAGTCATGCCATGGAGGGAGCAACATCATATTTTCCATGTGCCACTCCAAAACATGCCCCTCTAGATTATTTTGATGTTTCTCAATATCTGGCCTAGGGCAACAATGAAAACTCTTGGTCTTAATTTGCTCCATAAAATTATTCAAAGGATCATACTTCCACCACTGCAGCAACTCCACTATACCGATGTCATAGAAGGTTTCTATAATTAACTAATTTTGGCCCACCTGGCTCACCTCAATGCCTCTGAAGTGAAAAGGTATAGTGCATATGGTTATTTTTACTCGTCCTAACCCATAAACATCATTGATAAAGTCGTGTTAGTGAATGACCTCCAACATAAAAATGTGACATGTGGTAAAATATGGGAGAAGAACTGGCTTGCTAGTATAGCAAAAAATGTGTAGAGCAATACCCTACGTAAGCAAAAATATATCACCCTTATCCTTTAAGATGATTTCCTCTCTCATTTCCCTTAGTACCCTCTCACAATTGCCAAACATTAGCTCTAGGGCAAGACCCCCAAAAATACGGTTAAAATTATAAAATGATTCCTTTCTTGACAAGCTGGAGGTCTACAAATACACTGGCAATCTTCTATTTTCTTTGTCAACCTGCCTAACTGCTATGAAAGAAAATTTATGGTGCATGTGAAAGAAGAAATACCATATTAAAAATTATGTATGTCTGAACACCATGAATCCTTCACTCTGCATTTTCTCTAGTTGAGTATGCATCCTTCTGGCAATGTAGTCAGCCCAATCAAAGAAAATGGGGTTTTTCTTCACCGTTATAGGAGTAGGAGCATAGAATTCAACCTGGAAAATGCACTGTACCCATGCTACCTACCACTTATGCACTATAAAATCAATTGGAAGGCCCACAACCCAAGCCACCATAGAAAATAAATATGGGCTCTTGAAATTCGTCAATGGCTTCGGTAAAGTCAATAATTCACCATGCTAGGGTATTTTTATCAGTTGGCTCTCCATAAACCAGCGTAGTGTTATTGTCGACTAATATTTCTCCTCATGTTCACCAATATGCAACCTCTTAAAAATAAATTTGGAAGGAGGTTTAATTCCACAAGAAAACACCTCCTGAACATCATCAGATGAAATAATAAATAATATTTTTCCTTCTGCATTCTGGACAACTCTAGTGTCAGGATTATAAAATTTCGAAATTGCCTCCACCAACTCTGGTCAATAATGGACTGGTGTGCATAAATACTAGAAAATATGAGCATGTTATGCAACAGTGAGAGGAATTTTCAGTGTTAACCCCTATCTAAATGCAACATCTACATCCTGGCATAATTTTTCAACACCCTTATTCGAAATAACACAGTCTCCAACCTGAGCTAGTGTGCCAAAATATAAATCCAAATCAACATTTTCATTTTGATTGGATTTTTTGGACTTCTTCCCTCCCTCATCTTTCTTTTGCACCTTCTTTGGCTCAGTGGCACTCTTTAATTCTGCAGCTTTTCTTCCCATCTTTGACAATTCTTGGATGCCCTGTGATTCCTGCATTCAAGCAACCCGATGTAGCAATACTCTAGAAAATATATAAAAATTTTACCTCCAGTCTGTGGATGCACCAAATTTATAACTACACCTTCAACTACCGGATTTAATGCATGTGCTGATTTTTGAAGAAGTTGGGCGAATGTGCGTATTGATTCTCTTGCTAAGCATAATTTTCAATAATTTTCTAACTATCATCAACTTCCTCTCACCCAAAATCTTCCTTGATCCTTGTGCTTTATCCACCTCTTATTTTAAATAGCGCACCCCATATATCAACCGCTAGTCCCGAGAATGAGAAATGTCATGTGTCAATGAAGGACACTCCTCAGGGTAAAAATAAATCAGTTTCACCACCTTAGAACTTCACAACATCAATCTGGGGTGAATGGGCAAAATTAAATCTCTTCGGGTGTACTTATTCCTTCAATTATATCAAAGGGCACTTCAAAATCGTTCTATGCTTGCAAAAATGTCTTCCAGGCGCACTTCCTTTGCTAAAATTCTTCTGGGTAAAAATAGTCCCATAACTTGCTTCTTCATTCAACTTGCATTCACAAATCATCATTCTTGTTTGCTTGGTGAATTCACAAGCCTAAATGCCCTTTTAAAATAATTATTCTTTTTCAATTTCGCCCTAAAAAATGTCTTGCTAAAAAAAATAAGCTTTAAGTGTCACTGCTTTTACTGGAAAAGCAAATTAAAAATAAGTTTCACCCTTCATTGTTGAAGATATCTTTTTTTAACTGGGAGTCTTTAAAATGCATATGATTTTCTTTCCCTTTGCTTTTCTATTTCGGGAGTTTCACCTCCAGAAAACAAAAATACATGGAAAAATTAAAACATAAGTTAAATTTAAAAAATACTTTTTTTTTTTTTAACCTTTCACCCTAATGGGGGCGAAAATGATTTTCGCCCCTCACTTGGGGAAAAAGTAATATATATATATATATATATATATATATATATATATGGGAAGAAAGTAGAGAGGGGAGGTCTCTGGTCCCTCCCCTGCTCCCCCTCCCATGGCTCCTGGTTCCTGCCCAGTCCCTGGCTCAACCCAGGTCATCCCTCCCGGGAAGTGGTTGTTTGCAGATGATCTCCTGGGGGGTGATCCTTCTCCACTATCTGCGCCCCTCCTTGCTGGCTAGGGTTTCCTTGGTTGTTTTTTTTGACTAGTGCTTCCCAGGGATCCCTGTTTGGTTGGGGATCCCTTCCCTTTTTCCCTCAGGCTTCCCCCTGGGGTTTTTTGCAGGTTATTCACGTGGATCTGGTCCCCTACGTTTCTCGGTGCGGTGGAGGTGACGGTTTAGGGTTTGGACAGCTTCCCCCTTTTTCTTGTGAATCCTCGACGGGCTCTGTGCTTGGACGGGATTCTTGGTCCCTGCTGCTGGGATCCTCTTCTATTTTCCCGAGGCGAGTTCCTTGTGGTGCAACTCTCTGGTCACTTCCTGATGGGTTGGATCCTCTCTCGTCTCTGTACTGGCTGTCGGCTTCCTGCAGGATGGCTCTCGCTGAACGGAATGTTTTCCCGGTGGGCGGGATGGTTTCTCCATAGGGCGGGATCCGCAAAATCCGTCGGTTTTCCCGCGAGGCGGGATCCTTTCTTTTCTGCTGGTTTCCCGGATGGCGGGATTTCCCTGTTGCTTCCTGCTAGGCGGGACTGTTTGTGGTGGTTTTTACTGCTTCCCGCGAGGCGAGATTTTATTGTAAAGATTTTTCTTTGCTTCCTTCTGGGCGGGATCTTCTCGATGGTGGTTTTTGGCTACTCCCCGCTGGGCGGGATCTCCAAAACTACTTTCTTTATTATTTGTTTGTTTACCGCTGAGAGGGATTGTTTCATGTTTACTGTTACCGTTGGGCGGGATTTTTGTTTTGGTGTTCAGTTTCAAGGGATTGATGCCTTAGGCCCATTGCTTATGTAATCAGGTTTTGGGATCCTTGTTAAAACCCGTTGTAAATACCAACACTACTTACCAAAAAAATATATATATATATATATATATATATATTTATTTATTTATTTATTTATTTATTTATTTATGATTATTCCCTCATTTTGCTCCGCTAGTAAATCAATTTCACATTTCTGCCAAAATCACTTTCAAAGAGCCAATTTTAATGATTTTTGCCCAAAATAAAAAAATGAAACCTTGAAAACCCTTTTTGATAATGTGGAAATATTTTCGGGGTAAAATCACTTATTCAGGGTAGAGTGAAATCACTCTTTTTTTTTTATAAGCATAAAATACTTGAAAACTAAAAGAAAATATTTGTACATATATACATACTTGTTCTCCGAAAATCTTAGTGATAATAGGCCTTCAGATGAAGATCATTTACCAGAATCAGCAATTCTTGACCATACTTGTCCTAAAGATAATAAGCATTGATTGAGTTCACCCCGAATTCTGAAATGGACCTTCCCATATAGCTTTGAACTTATGGTGCTTGCCAAGTTTTTCTTTATTTGCATTCCATTTTAACACCAAATCACCAAATTCAAATACCCTTTTGGATGTCTTCTTGTTGAACCACTTTTTGTGTCATCTTGGCATATTCCATGAAAGCATTATATGTCTTCTCTTTTTCTTCTTCCAGTTGTAAAAGCTATGCAAGTCTCATGCTCATAGGATCAACTTCATCAGTCTCATCTACAAGCATCTGTAGGGTTTGGAGGATAAGCAACTCAATATGTATAGGTAAAAATGCCTCCTTATCGTACACCAGATAATAAGGAGAAGCTTTGATTGATTTCTTGATTGAGATATGATCTACCCACAAGGGTTGATTTAGCAGTAAATGCCAACTCCTCTTGTTGTCTGCAAGGATCCTCTTTAAAATTCTCAATAGGTTCTTATTGGTCGATTTAGCCAAATTGTTCCTCTGTGGATAGTAGTTAGAAGATATTTTCAGATAAATTCCATACTTACATGCAAATTTGCTAATTTTAGTGTCAATGAAGGGGGTCCCATTATCTGTCACAATTGCATCTAGAATATCAAAGCGGGTGATTAACCCCTCCAAAAAAGAGAACTATGGAATGATATGCTTTCTTAGTCAGAATGACCTCCACTCATTTTGTGAAATAGTTTGTTGTAGTCAAAATGTACTTGTGTTGGGTAGAATAATTAGTATCAATAACCTCGATAAATTCTAGGTCCCATTTTTGAAATGGTGCTTCGACTTGTATTGGATGAAGGGGCAAAGATGCCTTCCTATCTCTACCAAAATATCTCTAGCATTTGTCACAGTTTTGATTGACTTTAAATGCATCTAAGAAAAGAGTAGGCTAAAAATAGTCTGCTCTGATGATCTTAAGTGCCATGGGCCTTCCAACATAGTGGTCGTTCGATAGACTGAAATGAAACTCTAGAATCCTCTATTTCTTTGTCTCCTTAACACATCTGAGAAGAACTCCATCGATATTTTTGTGGAATAAACCGCTCAACAACAACACATACTTGAAGGCTTGCAATCTGAATCTCCTTCTCCGCGAGGAGTTGAGGTGTGATGGACATCTCCCTAAGTTAAAATATTTGACAAGGTCCTCTATCCAATCATGACCGATTGAAGCTTAATTAGCGATATTTCTCTCACTTAATGCATTATCAAACTTGAGATAAACTGATTGAGAAGCGATGCTCTTAGAAATATCTTGATAGAGTGCTCGACCATGAACCAACTTAGTTGGTTGAATCTCTACATCGAACTCCTAGATTTTGGAAACCCAACCAACTCTCTTATCACCAAGTTCACCCTAAATGATGAATTGTTGGCATCCCTGCCACATTGATTTCCTCTATAAAAATTTTGCTATTCAATACTATTTTCTTCCTTGGAGCTCTTCTTTTTTAGAATGTATTCTTTATTTCCTACATTTTTCTATCAAATTTTGTTGGCTATGTCCAAGGGACTGTATACTTTTTCCTGTTTACTCATCATTTAGGGTCCTTGTCTTTTTGAGGGCGAGGGTGGTTTTGCGCCAAGTCTCCAAGCACAATTTGTTTTTAGACAAAGCGTCATGCACAAGCCTATTTTGGGCTAAAAAAGGAGTGAAATACAAGTGAAGCGCAAGTGTTTCCATACCATTTGGAGAGCGCAATGCTCTTTTGGGACTAAATTGGGTGAAAGTATAATCATTTTTCTCTTAAAATTAGCACCATATATTTTAAATTAATGTGGGGTTCATTTCCTTTTCACCCCTATGTGAGAGCGCAAATCAATTTCGAAATAAGGAGGGGCGAAAGACCTTTTTATATTTTTTGTCCAGCGTAGTCCAATTTCGAAAACTTTTTGCATGTGAGGCCCAATTCTGTTTCACCCCAAATCAAGAGCACAACCCAATTTTGGAGTTCTTTTGGGTGAAAGTGCCTTTGACCTTCCTTAAATTTAGCATGGACCTTTTTTTAATGATGTGGGGCCTAGGCCTTTTTCACCTTAACTTGGAGCGCAAGCCTATTTTGGGCTAAAGTCTGAGCAAAACGTAAGTGGGACCCAAGTGATTTTCCCCCACTTTGTCAGCGCAGTCACTTTTCAAAGATTGATAATGCAAAAGTACCTTTGAATTTTCCATCAAGGCACAACTCAACTCCAAATATAAAAATTCAAGTGGGGCCCGGAGTGTTTCATTCTAATTCTCTAGTGCAACTTGGTTTTGTAGGTGGACAAGGAGAAAGTGCCTTTGAATTTTCCACCAAGGTGCAACTTAGTTTCAAAGAAATATGCCAGGTGGGGCCCAAATTGCCCCAGTCTTCCAATGCAATTCTATTTTGGACCTGCTAAGAGAGAAAGCACCTTTGACTTTTCTCACTCCAACACCACTCCCAAGACAACAAATGTTTTCACCCTCACTTGGGAGCGCAAGCCCTTTTCGGAGCTTGCATGGGCGAAACCAAGTGGGACCTTCATTGGCGAAGTGCCTGTTTCCAGTCTAACTCTCCTCCCTCAGCCAAAATTCCTCAAAAATGCTTCTCAGTGACAAAGGAAGGCACACACTCACCAGTTTAATTACAGTCAATCAGAGAAGCTTCTATATTTGATTTTCTCATATCTTAGATTCCGATCTTCCAATGAGGTGGTTCCAGCAAGTGAGGAGGTGACGCTATAGGTGAATCATATCTCCGCATTGAAGCCATGCAACCACTTCTCCATTCATTGAATTCAAGTCATGCCTCATTACTTTTTGATGGGTGCTAAAATCTTATATTTTCTACCACTATGATGTTTTGTGGGTGAGCATTTATGTCTCAGAGGGAAAATCCTCTATAAAAACTAGCAATTCTAATGTAAGATGTGGACATTTTGCTAGGGAACTATTCTACCTGAACTTTGCTATGAATACAAAGGACTCTTGGCTCTAATTTTATATTTCTCTTTGTGTATATATTCTATCTGTTATTTCTATTCAATTCTATTCTTTGTCTGTGGGCTATAATTCTATGTCCAGATTTAGCTTTCGATAGAGGATGAATATTGAAATAATTTTGGAGATTGTGCATATAAGATATATGGTTTTAATTTTTGTTACAACATTTGTGTGAAGTGCTATTGGTTTAGAGTGCAATTAAGTTATCGTGTTGTTTTTTCATCACCCCTATTCATCTAGCTTGAGGCCATATTTCCCATTCCTTTCAGTCATTTCTAATCTCTTTCATGTTTCCTTAATCTCAAATCCCCAAGTTAGAATAGTAAGGGAACTAGCCCTCTCTAGATATTAGCATGGGAGGTATTTCTTCCTTTTAGTCTTTCAATGTTGGCCAGGTCTAGGACACGCGGATGAAACATTCCATACCTAAAATAGATTTTTGACCAACAATTTCTAGCACGTCCGGTGGGACGCAAAAGTTCCACGTCAAAACAATATTAAGAGTTGATGTTCATCTTGTTGTTGTAAAAGAAAAAATATCTGGCGACTCAACTGGACTCAAAAGCCTCTAAATATTGAAAACCAATTAAAATGCCTCACCTTCATGATCACAAGATCGAAGGCTAAAAATATAGAAGAAACAGTTGAGTTCTTCGAGCTCAACATCAACGCTTTGGGAGAACATCCTAGAGTAGTCACCTCGACTATTCGTTGGTTCAAGAACCCTTGCAAGTAGCTATTATAGTTTCATAGACTCCAAGTCCTTCCAACACTACAACTAGCTTTCCACCTCAACCAAAAATTTTGGTCCAGATGGCGTAGCCCCCCGCTCAAGAAGTTTCCCACATGGAATCATTTGGGAACTCTCAATCTACAAGCTCAGAACCAAGTACCACCCATAGCATTTAAGGCTCTGCCCACATAAGATGGTACATGAAAGACATCCTATGAGCATGTCCAAGATGTCACTGCACTGGCAACCATCCACCACATCACGAAAGAAGATATCATGGTGATATTGTTGGTTCTGTCACTTAGAGTTAAGCTCCTCTACTGATACCAATCCTTGCCACATAGTACCATCACTACATGGTATGAGTTGGCAAAATAATTGATAAGGGGTTTCAACAAACAGACTTACCATTTCTCCTTGTTGCATGAGTTCACCACCATTTAGAGGCACCCCCAAGAAGAGATTACAGATTTTAACATTAGGTTCACTCAAACCTGGCAGAGAGTCACTACCGGTCTTCGGTCCACTCTGGAGCAAGTGATATTTTATTAGTTAAGAGCTTTCCATTTTGACATCAGCATGATCATCCGACATGCTAATGTCAGTAATTCTTTCACCTTGTATGAGAAGGCACAGAAATATGAGGTTGACTTAGTCATTATCGATAAATTGCCTCTGAAGATGACCATGTCGGTTTATCTGAACTTTCCTCAAAATTTGTATCCTAGTGCATCCTTTCAGTCACTACCTACATCCTTGATGTACCCCAATAAATCATGGAATACCAATCCTCAAAACCAAGCGATATCCACCCTACAGTTTCAAGAATCTATTTTTCCTCAACACCTAGCACCTATCCCATATCTCGCATTTCCTGCACCATTGGCGCCATTGCCATTACCCACACTTCTGAAAGCTACAAACCCAAACCCAGATGCCAAAGAATTGTAGGATCTATGGTCGTTGATGAAGACAATGGCAAATGAGATCACTATCTTAAGGACGAGGTAAGGCAATAAAAGCTTCAACCTTAGGTTATTCATTCCTCCTCCCCAAATTACTAGGGAGCAGGCTACCTCCACTGGTAGGGCTCCCAAGAGAAATGTGATGATGTTGGAAAATGAAGAAGTTGGTTCATATGGCAGAACTTATTGGTGCTCCACTTGAAATGACCCGTATAGTGAAGATACTTGCATGGTTCATTTGAACTATGTATAGACCCTGGTGAACAATGCTCTTGGGGGACACATAAACATGTTAAAGGAAATATATCATAACTTTATGATTCCCCTTGTCAAGCAGGTATCTGTTTTGATGAGAACTGGTAAGAAGCCCATCGAAGTTGATCTGGTTCAAATGGAATCGTTGAAGGTGCCTACCAGTTCCAAGTTGCCAAATGAGAAGGCACCATCACCACAAAAAAGAGAGTCTGTCTAGGTATCAAAATTGGGGTATTTTGTCTTATTAAAATACTTCATATCTCCAAGATAAAAAGGGATAATTCCTCAACCACATGCTTTGCCCTCTCAACCCCAAACTGAGGTGAGGTATTAGGTGAGAGAAAAGCTTATATATCCCTTGTTGACCAAGTGTCAGAGGGTAGAAGCAATGAAATAGTATCAAACCATATATAATACTGCTAATGAGGGAGGCACGTCTGGTACAGGGGTGTACAACATTGTTGAAGAGCTAAATAAGACTCTAGCTAAGGTTAGCCTCTTTGATGCCCTTCAACTAACCGATCAAGTCGATCTATTGCAAGAATCGTTGAAGTCTGCCAAATGCAAGGGAAAGTCAACTCAGACTGTCTTGATGTAGATGCTGACTACCTCAGCCACTAGAAAGAATAGGCCACTGCAATTCTACCTATCCCTTAGGATAGAGGGGTGGGTTATGCATAACTACATGATCAATTATGATGCTGCTACTACTGTGATGCCCAAGGTTATTTACAAGATTATGGGTATGGATTACATGAGGAGTAGTCCTGGGGTGCTTCAACTAGATAAAAATTTGGTCAAGATAGTAGGGGTGACAAGGATATCCCGATCATATTACACAAGATTTCACATATCATCATGATACAGGAAGTTGTGGTGGTGTATTTGGAGCCCTATTTCAGTATGTAACTATCAAGATAATTCACCACCAAACTTGGAGGTTATTTGTATCTAGACTATTCGCATCTAGAAATCTCTTTCAGTGGAAGGAGGATTAAAATTTTTAATGAAAAATCCTCCACCTTTCATATTGAAAGGATCTAGGATGCAGATAAACAATTGGACTCAGTCAGTATTATTGAGTAAGTTAAGGAAGGAGGAATATAGCTAATGGAAGAAGCTCTGGATGAGCTCCGCATAGAAGATGAATTTTCTATGCATGATTTTCATGCCATGATAAATATGAGATAGGATGCTACTTGATCGCCAAGCTTGAAAAGGTTAAGGTACTGAGTGATGAGGACCCCATTCTCGATAAACTATGGAAGCTCTTCTTTGATGGCACCCAATGTAATAATGGCACCAGGGCAGGAGTTATCCTTTCTCTCCTTAGGGAAACCATAAAACTTACTCTTACAGACTCACATGGAGTTGTACAAATAATGTTGCTAAGTATGAAGTCCTATATTTGGGGTTATGAAAGGTAGAAAAACTTGGAATTAAGTAGTTACAGATCTTCTTAGACTCGAAGTTGATTTGCAACCAAGTAACCAATAAGTGTGTTGCAAAGCAACACTATCTGAAAGCATACCGTAACAAGGTATGGGACCTGATCAAGTCTTTCTCGACCTTGAATATCTGATCTATTTTGTAAAAGTGGAATAAGCACACTGATGTCCTGGTGTTTATTAGAGCCAAATACTCCCCCATAGAAAACATGATACAAAAGTCAAAGATAGTGAGGGTGATCTACAGGCCTTTGGTACCAAAAACAATATTCATTGGTAGGTATTTGACAACGATGAGCAGATCATCAATTTTTTATTAACAAAGCCAACACTATTAAAGATAGGACCCTTAATGAAGAAGAGTATGAGGGGTTGATTCATCTGAAGAACAACCACATCTCGATGTATTAATCACCCTCAAAAGTTTTTTTTATCAGGATAACAGATTGCTTGCACACAAGATCAAAGTGGACGTGAGAGAGTACAGGGAACTAGAATTATAGCCCAAGAAATTCATCAAGGTGGAACCGATTACATGCCCTTGAAGATTGATCAAATCAATACCTTATGCAAATAATACCCGAATATAGTCGCTTGGAGCTATCAAGACCTAAAGGGATACAATAAGAGTGTCTTCCAGCACACGATTGATATGCAAGAAGTGTGAGAAGCGGAACAGATTCTCATTAATTTGATAAAGTATAAATAATACATTTGAGCCAAGATTAGTTCGGAGGTTGTGGAACCACCCGAGACCAAAATAGGCGTAGTTGCAACAAATAACAACTAGCCTAAAATTAATCAAATCCAACAATATAAGATTGTTAGGATCGAATTAATTAGAAAGAAGAAATATTGAAATATATTCTAACATCCCCCCTTATTACAATATTTGAGGAAACATATAACTACTAGCTATACTAGCATCCCCCCATTATTTTGAAATACATAGAGAGCTGCGAAACAATTCAAATTTGACACGTGCAAGTGCCTTAGTGAATATGTCTGCAACTTGAGCATTGGTGGAGATGTACTGAAGCTGAATTCGGTGCCTTGGTACTTCGTCTCGAATAAAGTGGCATTGTGTATCAATGTGCTTGGTTTTTTCATGATGCACTGGATTCTTAACAAGGTTCAAAACACCCATGTTGTCGTAGAACAAGTGTATTGGAGATTTTTATGGAAGACCCATACTTGTCAAGATGCGACGCAACCATATCACTTCGCACACAGCTTCACGTGCGGCGCGATATTCTGCCTCTGTTGATGAGATAGCAACCACCTGTTGCTTCTTGTTGTGCCAAGAGACAGGACCAGATCCAAGATGAAACAAATATCCTGAAGTTGATTTACGATCATCATATGACCCGGCATAGTCGGAGTCCGTGTATCCCTGTAAGAAGAATTTGTTGTTCTTCTTGTATTCTAGGCCATATTCCATTGTGCCACGGACATAGTGAAGAACTCGCTTTGTTGCTTTCCAATGTGTAGTCTTAGGTTCCTGCATGAACCTCGAAAGATAGTTGACAACAAATACGATATCTGGCCTAGTGTTGGTCAGATATATGAGACTCCCAATCAGCTGACGATAGAGAGTAGCATCTACCTGAGGTGATTTGTCATATCGTGATAACTGAAGTCCTGATTCCATTGGTGTTGCCATCGGCTTGCAATCAGTCATGCGATATTTTTCTAGTAGTGTCTTGGCATATTTTTTCTGGGACACTTTGATGTAGTGCTCCTTCTGGTTCACTTCCAGACCAAGACAGTAATGGAGAAGTCCGAGATCTGTCATTTCAAAATATTTGCTCAAATCCTGTTTGACAGTAGAGATCATTGTTTCTGAACTCCTTGTAATGAGCAGATCATCAACATAGAGTACAAGCAACACTATTTCAGAGCCTTGCTTCTTGAAATAGAGGTTTGCATCCGACGGACATCTCTTAAATCCATGCTGCAGTAGGTGATTATCCATTTTTATGTACCAAGCCCGAGGGGCCTGTTTCAAACCATATAAGGATTTGACCAATTTGCAAACTTTTTGCTGTTGGCCTTCCACTTCAAATCCTTTCGGTTGAGTCATGTAGACTTCCTCTTGGAGATCACCATTTAGAAAGGCACTCTTGACATCCATTTGGTGCACTTTCCACCCATACTATGTTGCCATAGCACAAAGAACTCGAATGGTTGTCATCCGAGCAGTAGGTGCAAAAGTTTCCTCGTAGTCAATGCCTTCTCTTTGAGCATAGCCCTTTGCAACAAGTCGGGCCTTATGCTTATCTATTGTCCCATCTGCCTTGTACTTGAATTTGTACACCCATTTGCAGCCTATGGGCTTCTTTTCGTATGGCAGATCGACAAGCTTCCAAGTTTTGTTTTTCATCAGAGACTTATATTCTGCATCCATAGCGGCCTTCCACTGAGGCTCACTAAGAGCATCTTGCACTGAAGCAGGTTCAAGTTCATCTATTGAAGACATAAACACCCTGTCATCATCAATATCCATATCTTCTGTATTTCTCTCTGGATCTACAGAAAGTTCCTCAAAATATTGACAAAGATCATCAACCCCTGTAATCTCTGCTGCAGCTTTCTCCTGTCGAGCCATGCTGTGAGTACGAGGTCTATCCAGAGTCAAATCTGGTGGAGTGGATAGCTTAGAGTCTCTGATTGTATTTGTATACCACTTTGGATTCTTCTTCTGTGGTGTTGAAGAAGATGAAGAAGGACCTCCAACCTTTGATGAAGGAGACTTCTCAACCTTAGTTTCCACAAGGTCTAGGTATACATCTGATGTGTTTTCTGATGTGAAAGCCTCATCAAAAACTACATCTCTACTGATGTGAATCTTCTTGGTTAAGGGATCAATCAATCGATAACCCTTAGAGTGCTCATCATACCCAAGAAGAATGCACTTCAATGTTTTCTCATCTAGCTTCTTCCTCTTTTCTTTCGGTATGTGCATGAATGCTTTACAACCAAAAATGCGTAGATGAGAGATGGAGGGTTTCCTACCACTCCATGCTTCCTGTGGAGTCATTCCTTGTAGGGCCTTAGTGGGTGCCCTATTCAATAGATATATTGTTGTGGTGACAGCTTCTGCCCAATATTGTTGCCCAATTCTAGCTCCTGTGAGCATGCAATGAACCATTTCCATGATGGAACGGTTCCTCCTTTCAACAACTCCATTTTTTTGAGGAGTATAAGCAAGTAGTCAACTATCGTGTGATCCCATTTTCAGACAAGAATGCAAAAAATTCTTTAGAGGTGAACTCCCCCCCTCGATCTGAGCGGAGGGTCTTTATAGAAGTCCCTGACTCCTTTTCAACAGATTTCTTGAATTGCTGAAAGAAGCCAAATGCTTCAGATTTCAGTTGAAGAAAGAATACCCACATCTTTCATGAGTAATCATCCATGAATAACTGAAAATACCTCTTACCCCCACAACTATTGGGTGTTAAAGGACCGCACAGATCGGTGTGAACCAACTCCAGAGGTTTCTTTGCTCTTGTAGAGCTTCTCTCGAAAGGTACTCTATGCTGCTTTCCTGCCAAGCAGTCAGAGAAAACTGGCAATGTGGTAGAAAGAGAAGGAAGTCCCTTTACCATCTCATACTTACTTAACTCAAGTAAGTAACCAGAACTCATATGTCCATATCTCTTGTGCCATAGGGAAGTTGCCTCCTTTGTAGAGACAATCATGGCTACATCTGGAGTAGAGATAGCATCTAGGGCAAATAAGCCATGCTTATATGAAGTGGTTGCAATGTTCTTACCCCTCCTGGTAATAGAACAACACTTCTTGCCCCCCTCAACACTAAAGTTTACAACCATATCCTTGTCCAGAATTTGTGTGACTGACAACAAGTTGTTCGCCAATCCTGGAACATAGAGAACCTTTTCAATATGGCACTTGCCATCAGGAAGAGTAACAGAAACTGTACCTTCTCCCTGAACCTTGTAGGTTTTATCATCAACAATAGTGACAGGTTTGCCCTCTTTGGCCTCAAAAGACTCAAACCATGATTTGTCACTAGTCATGTGCTTACTGGCGCCAGAATCGACATACCATATAGGATCCGTCTGCTTGGATACTGTGGTAGTCATGAGCACTTTGTGTGCTCGCTCAGAATCCATGTCAGATTCCTCAACAACAACATTCACTTTCTGTTGCTTGTTCTTTTGTGGTTTGTTCTGGCCTTTTTGTTTTGGTTGTTTATTCTTATGCCAACATCTGTTTGTATCATGACCTTCCTTGTCACAGATCTTGCAATATCTCTTAGTCTGTTGAGTTTGTTGATTTTGTTTCCCTTTTGAATCCTTTTGAGAACTCCCTCCCTTCTAAAAATTACCCTTCTTGTTCTGGCCCTTCCTGTTTGTGTAGAGGGCAGTGTTAGAAGAATCATCTCGCTGTAGTTGGCGTGCCTCCTCCTCTTGAAGCAAATTTACCAACTCAACAAAGGTAACTTGTCTCTGTGATACATGAAGTGAGGTGATCAATACTCAAAAAGAATCAGGTAATGCTCTCAATACCACTGAGGTAAGGAGCTTATCATCAACTGGTGTTGCCAAAGAATTCAATTTTCCTTTTAACTCAGACACTCTGCAAAGAAAGAGTTCAACTGTCTCTCCCTGTTTCATGCTTAGATTGTGTAATTGAGATTGAAGAAATAGAATGGTGGAATCATTCTTTCCTTCATATATAGTTTTAAGGGCATTCCATGCCTCTTTACTATTTTGACAATCAACAATATGGGGTTGAACTTCATCAGAGACAACAAGCAAAATGAGCACTTTTGCCTTGCTATCTATCTTATCAAAGTTTTTCTGATCAGTAGTGAGAGTTGTGGCTCCAGCTGCAGATGAAGGTCTTACTATTGTTCCAGACACAACATCCCAAAGATCATCCATCTCTAGGATTGCCTTCATTTTGTTTTTCCATGGTGTATAGTTTGGACCTTTCAACAACTGATGAGCATCAGTCATTAGTTTTGTAGACATTGTGAAGGTTCCTTATAACACCAAATGGTCCCCCCTTCGATATACCTTAATGCCAGGCCGTTATACCATACAAAATACCCGCCCTTACGTGAGGGAGACTATAGGTATTTTGAAAAACCAAAAAAATTACCCGCCCTTACGTGAGGGAGACTGTAGGTAATTTTAATGATTATACGATACGTGGTACATAGGCGGTACTGAAAGGGAATCACCTCGTTGATGGCACCGACCTTAGAAAGTCTTCAATCCTCATGCGTGGGGCGTAACTTCCCCTAAACACTTTGGATATCCGAACGTTCATCTGGATTTAAGCCTAAACACGAGAGTGATTGGGGTAGTGGATGGAGTAAAAAAATAGCAAAATGGTAAACTTATCTCTCCCCGAAGATTAATAGAGAACAAGCTCAGACATCGTTTTGGCAGCTATATTAGGTGGCGGATACAATAGCGCAATCACGACAGCTTTACTTGTAAGTGCTGGCCAGAGGTATCACAAATACCGAACGTTGTAGTGCAATAAATGGCACGGATGGGTTTTAATTATTCCGGGGACTTAGGGAGTGAATTTGATTTTAACTTTTAATGATGTAGTGCATAGAAAGAAAAAAAATGCAACATACAACATAAAAGTGCCCACAGAAAAAAAAACCACTAGGTGTCGGGCGCAGCCGAAAATGCACCTTTACAATAATGCCAAAATTTGCTTTTTCTTAAAAAATTACCCTCTATCCCCCCTTGATTTTTCAAAAAAAAATGACTCCCCCCTTTAAAATTTCTCTTTATAAAGCATTTTAAAACATTCTTTTATAACTAAAGTTAAAAAAAAATAACTTTATCTTACATAGTAAAAAATTATTTTTTGTTTTTAAAAAAATAACCTTAAACTATTATAAAATAAATTAAAATGATATTTAATTTTAACTTTAATTAAAGAATATTAAAAAAAAATTAATAAAAAAAATGAAAATTTTTATACCTTTTGGGGGGGAAGTCGACGGGACTCGAACCCGCGACCTGAGGGCTCCCGGAGCCCTTACCACTCGGCTCACAACCGGTGAGCCAGTGGGCTGATCCGGGAGTACTCCTCGGCGCCCTCCACCTTAAGCAGCGTTCGAAGGCGTAAAGCCTTCCGCGGCGGTGCTCCCTCCTCCACCACCGCTCGGGCGGAGTGCAGGTGGCGGGATGAAACAGCAGCGGAGGTGCACTCAGGTGGCGCGCAGGTGGCGGGCAGATGGCGATTGAAAAACAATGTTTTTTTTTTAATCAAACTATCCACAAAATGATCACAGAGGATCACAGGAGGTTTATGGAATGATTAAAAACACCGTGCACACCCAAAAATTCTCAGGAAATGCTCAACCATTTCTACCGTTGACGCCTTCAGGGAGGAAGAAATCTGCGTGAGATGCAATCCGATGACCAAAAACAAATTCGAATCCGACAGAAGTGCTCGGATTGAACCTATAATGCCATGAAAATTTTTAGAATAAAAAATGATCATCCCCACAGATAAGGAAAAATCGGTGGTGGTAGTTTTTGGTGACACCGTTGATAGACATCCTTCAGGTGGCAGAGTGCACGATTTGGTTTGAAATTTCATGTATATCCCACATTGATGGGATTTCGAGACGTCTAAGGGTTTAAAAAAACCTTGTTACTCCATTAAGGAGTATATCCTCTCGGGGAGAGGCTCTCCCGAGAGGATCGTGGGCGCCCTTGGTGTTGGCTCCCACGCTGTGCTGGCGCCTCGCCCGTGCTTGGCCTTTCGACCGGTTGGTCGACCTTTGCCTTTCGACCAGTTGGTCGACCGATATTTTCCTTTCGACCGGTTGGTCGAACCACCGTTCTATCGCCTTCTCGCTTGTTGATTAAAAAATCAATCAAACCTTTCAATCTCACTCAGAAATTTTTTTATCAAAAAATCCGATCAAACTCGAATTTCAACTAAAAAACTCTTCCTCAGCTGTACCTCCAGAGCGACGATTCTCAACGCTACTACGAGATCATTTAAAAAAATGAGAGTGGCGGAGAGAGTGTCGATTGCTCTGATACCATGTGAGAAGCGGAACAGATTCTCATTAATTTGATAAAGTATAAATAATACATTTGAGCCAAGATTAGTCCGGAGGTTGTGGAACCACCCGAGACCAAAATAGGCACAATTGCAACAAATAACAACTAGCCTAAAATTAATCAAATCCAACAATATAAGATTGTTAGGATCGAATTAATTAGAAAGAAGAAATATTGAAATATATTCTAACGGGAAGGGGCCAAACCTTTCAGGCAGAAGCAAAGACCGATCAACCCAAAGATAGAAGTGTCGATGAAGGTCAAACTCTTGAATATGTTGGAGGTGAATATTATCTATCCTATCAAGCACTCTTCTTGGGTGGTAAACTTGGTGTCGGTGTAAAAAAATAATTAGGACATCCGCTTGTGTTTTGACTTCCAAAAACTCAACCAAGCATCTCTGAAGGACCACTACTCGCTACCCAAATTGGTTAAATCCTTCATGTAGTGGCGGAAGCACAAATATTTTCTCTATTGGATGGCTTCTTCGGGTACAATCAAATCTAGGTAAAGGATGAATATCAGTACAAGATCGTCTTCACCACCAATTTGGGCACTTTTGTCTTCCAGCGCATGTTGTTCAACCTGTCAAATGTTGGGACGACCTTCCAAAGAGCGATGGACTTAGCCTTTGGTGAGTTACTCAATCACACCATTGTAATTTATCTAGATGACATGAATTTTTTCTCCCATAAGAGGGAGGAACATGGTCTACATTTGCATTAGGTATTTGAGAAGTATCGAGAGTTTAAAATATCCATAAACCCAAAAAAGTCCATTTTTGTGGTAAAAGAATGCAAACTCCTGGGCCATGTAATATCGAAGAAAGGACTAGTTATAGATCCTACTAGGGCTAAAGCCCTCCTCAATCTACCTCTTCCAGCAAATATGAAGAGCCTCAAATCCTTCTTCAGGCAAATCAATTTTGTCAGAAAGTTCATCTCTAATTTTACCCAGGTAGTAAAACCAATGATCGAACTCCTCAAGAAGGATGCCGAGTTTTAATGGACCGAGAAAAGAAAACAGGCATTCATAGAGATCAAAGATAGAATCACTCAAGCCCCTGTTCTGGTGAACCTCGACTTTTCCAAGGACTTTATCCTTTATGTCATCAGTGAACCGGAAAGCTACGTAGATGTCCTTACTCAGAAGAACGAGGATGAGAGGTTGATAGCATTCCTAAGCCAAGTCATCCATCCACACGAGAAGAAGTACAACTTCATTAAGAGATAATTGCATGCAGTGATGAGGTCAATGAAGAAGTTTTGCCATTTTGTCTCCTAGAGCAATATGATAGTGTACGTAGTGCACCCTAACATCAAAAACTTCATAATTCAAGGTGAGCTTGGAAATAAAAGGATAGGATGGGTCTCCAAGATCCAAGAGTTCGAAATAGATGTCCAACACACTAAACTAGTTTGTGGCCAAGCCTTGTGCCAAGAACTCACCAGGAGCACTGCATCCAAGGTGATAGCTTGCCAGTGGGATGATCCAGTATAGGAGAGCAATCTTACAAATTGATATATACTCGACAGATATTAGATAGAAGACCTGGTGGAATACTTCAGTTCTGGAAGGTTCTCTTCTGACCTCAATGCTTCGCGGAGGAGAAGGTTTAGGTTCCAAACCTACAAATATGTGTTGTTACTAAGTGGTTTATGTAGACACCAAAATACAACACTTCCTAAATCACATTTACCACCCCACCATAAAATCCTGCATGATAAAAAGATATGCCTAAGTTCTAACTTAGGGGTATAAAATCCTACACATTATCCTATTTTTCCAATTTACTTAATTTGGAAAATCACCCTAGGATACCCTGTCTACCCATTGGACATGTGTCCTGGACACTTCACCCAACATCTTTACCACATCTTACCCATTCTTGTCCCTTGGTCTTTGTAGATGGGATAGATTCCCAACACCAATGCCACATATCCTCCACATGGTCTCCTGTGTCCCTTCACATAAGACAGGATCCCACATTTCACTCTACTTGCAGCCACATCACCTCAGTTAAGTGAGTAACACTGAATGACTCACTATAACTGCCCCTTCCACCTGGAAGTTCAGATTTACCACTTGGCAAGTCAGGCTTGCCACCTCTCATTTCCCTCCAGAACCCCAAGAGGCCTATAAAGGCACCATCATTCCACCAAGAAAAGGGAGTTGAATTTGCATACCGACAGGCTGTCGAAATCATTCTAGAACCAACGAGAAATTATGAGCATGAGCCCAATTCTGTACTGTTGGTTCGAATCTTGAGGTAATCTACTTTCAACAAAAACCACCCATCCATGATTTCATAGTCAACAATACGTGTCCATGGTTTCACAACCATAGGTCTGCATTTTCCAGTTCACCATCGTGCATCCACGGTTCCACAGTCTTGTGAGCAAACATCAAACAAAGATCAGTAAGTTATTCATTTTGACTAGCAAGGCAGTTTTAACTACTATTCTATGTTTCTTGCAAGCATTCCTTTCAAGGGTTTTCATTTGAATTGATTTTAAATCATTTATACAGGTGCTACTAACCCTTGTTCGAATTTCATGTGTACAGGAGGCAGGTATTTGGAGAGCAATTGAAGCTGGAGTGGTCCCCTCATTGGATACCAAAGCCCACTCACCACTTGGATTGGAGCGAAAGAAGACTGAAGACACCACCGTTCATTGATGCACCAAAGAGGCCTCACTTCTTTGGTCTTGTTTATTATTTCATGAAGCAAGCAAGCATTGTAATCTGACCCCTCATACTTTGGGGCAAAATCATTGTAACAAAAAAGGAGGCCAAGGCTCCTGTGTATTTCAAATACAAATCTAATACAAAAGATCATTTCATTGCAATTGCTTGTTTTCATTATTCTACTTGCAAGGTGTTGTCTTATTTTGCATACAAAATGATGTGGTGTTCGATATTTAACAGTGGAGGATTTTCAAAGACTCAAACACTCTAGTAATGTAGAGCATTTTCTTTACCGTTGTCTTACTTTCTTTAGGACCAAGGTGTGTGCAATTAGAGTTTATTTACTAAATATTTGATTTGGCGATGACTGTAAGCAATCAAGAACCAGTGCATGTGATTGTGAAGTTTTACCCATCATGAGTAAATTGGACGATACATGTTATGGGTTTACCTATTAGCTAGCTTACTCGTATGTGTGATCAGAGGTTTCTTTTTTAAGAGAGAGACATGTCGCCCTGTGTGAGTTTACTCCATTGCCATTCAAGCGTCTATAGCTCCGGTGGAGGTTCGCTCCATAGTATAATGATCTGATATTTGAGATTTTGGGATGACTACATAACTTTTTGAGGGAAATGTAGTACGATCATTTTTTCCTTAGGGATATGTGGTGTGTGTTTGGAATTAATTTTATAAAGAGTTCTTGGGAATCAGATTCTCAACCGAAGTGTGATGAGAATGTGATCTTATTCTTACTACTCTACATTTTTTTAAATTTGGATCATTATTGTGATAGTGGTGAAAACCAATATTTTTTATTTTGGACTATGTTGCGTGATAGGATAAGCGAGGAATTTTACTTTTTCGCTTCAAGGTGTACCCAAGTTGGCGTTCTCCTTTTCTTACTCAAACTGTTTTAAGATTTGTAAAAGTGCATTTGGTTCAAGATTATTTTGGGGTCAATCTACCATACTCAAAATTTTCTTAATGTGACAAAAGTGCTTTGGTCCTAAAGAAATTGGACATATTTTTGAAACTTGGTTTTCACTAGACATGATTGAGTGACTGAAAATTTGGTTGTATATGTAAGCAAAACATGTCGGGTATAACTTTTGTTGAATTGCAAAAAGTCTTAGGTGGGCACCCCCAATTCTTGGAACTTTGTTTTATTTGGTCGTATCATCACCACTACAAAATATTACTGAACATGGGATGGGATGAATGCAATTATATGATTAGTGTAATGCTGCTATTGCTTGTGATATGCTTATGTAATGAAAAATTGATTTTTTTTTTGTGATATGAATATTTTTATGTAATATGCAAATGCAATATGTGAAATGTTAGTAAAGACATTTCTATGTACAATGTAAAATGTATGCAATGTAGAAATATAAAATCTTTTTTTTATTATTATTATTTATTATTATTTTTTTATCATGTACATATATACATATATTGCAGGTCGACTTATGCATAAAATGCCTTTAGGTGCATTATGTTTAGTGGCTCTGGCTCCAACTTTCCCTCTAAGTCAGCAAGTCTATGCGTTCCTGGTCCCAATATTTACTTTACAATATATGGGCCTAACCAATTAGCCATGAATTTATCTCTTAAGTGTGGCAATGCATTGGTATTTATTGATTTTATTTGAGCACTAGATCCCCTACTTGAAATTCGTGAGGATTGACTTTTGTGTTTTAAGCACATTTTATTCTTTCTTGATATACTCACAAATTCTGTAGAGCGTTGATGCGTTTTCATCAATAAGTGTCAATTGGTCAAGACGTGCTTGTCTTTCAGTGTCATCATCCATGAATTCTTGTAATGAAATTCGCAAGGAGGGTATCTCGAGCTCGAAAGATAATATAGCTTCAGCATTGTAAACCAATGAAAATGGTGTTGCTCCTATTGGCATTTTGATGCTTGTTCTATAAGCCCATAGTGCCAAAGGAAGTTGAGTATGCCAATCTCGATGATTTTCTTTGACCAGTTTCTTGAGAATGGATACCATTGTTTTGTTGGTTGCTTCAGCTTGCCCATTTGCTTGTGGGTAATAAGGTGTTGAGAAACCATGTTGAATTTTAAATTTGTTGCAGAATGCTCTAACATACTTATTCTTAAATGACTTTCCATTATCAAAAATTATTTTTGAGGGTATTCCAAAATGATAGATAATATGTTGAAGTATGAACTCCGTTATTCAAGGTCCGGTTGTAGTGGTCATTAGAATTGCTTCCACCTATTTTGTGAAGTATTCTGTAGTAGTTATGATGGATTTATGTTGTTCTGATGAAGCAGGCGATATTTTACCAATCAAATCGAGGCCCCATTGTGAAAATGGCTAAATACTTTGAATGGGTTGTAAAGCATGTGATGGTACATGAGTCAAATTTGCATGGTGTTGACGCTTTTGGAATTTTTTGACATATTTACAATATTCATTTTCCATGGTCAGCCAATAGTATCTCATACATAGTATTCTTTTTGCAATGGCCATTCCACTAAAGTGGCCACCACAAGTACCTTCATGGGCTTCTGCTATAGCTCATTCTGTTTCAACCTAATTTAGACATCATAATAATATTCCATCATAACCATGTTTATATAACACATCCCCCAGTAGAGTAAAATGACTTGCTTTTTATTTGAACGTTCTTTTTGCATTTTGTGTCATTTCTATTGGGAGTGTTCTAGACTTGAGAAAGTCTCTTATTTCATCAAGGTAAGAATTGTAAGGTTCAACATGTATCAAACAAACATTTTTCTCACCAGTAGATTATGCTTGTTGAATTGATGGTTTGGGCACTGTTGTTATGATTAGCAGTTGTACTTATCCATGCTCATTCTTAGGGATGAGAGATCCCAAAGAAGCCATTGCATCCACTAATCTGTTTGTCGAACGGGGTAAGTTACTAATTTTGAACCAGTCAAACTTTTGTAGCAACTTTGTTGCCACTTCATGGTATTGCTTTAAAATTGGTTCCTTACATTGGTATTATCCTTTTACTTGATAGACAACTAGTTGAGAATCATAAAAAATGCTTAGTCTTTTTATTCCCATTACTATAGCTGATTGAAGGCCTAAGATTAAGGCTTCATACTCTGTGTTATTGTTAGTGCACGTGAAGTCGAGTTTTAATAATAAAGGAATTGGCATTCCTTCAGGTGTATAAAATACTACTCTAGCACCTTGTCCTTTGTGGCATTTAGATACATCAAAGAACATTGTCATATCTGCTTTGTCCTCTGAAGAAACCGACTCTTCTTGTTTTGCGACAAAGAATACTAAATCATCTGGTAGCTCAATGATTAGTGGTTTGTCATTATTTAGTGGAGCTTCAGCTGGTTGATCAGCTATTACCTGAACTTTTATGGATTTTTGACTTACGAATTTGAGATCGAATTCGGTTAAAAGCATTATCCATTTAGCAGTATGGGTGTTGTTGTATGTGTGAGTCATCATATATCGTAAAGGATTTTCTTTAGCTATGACATAGGTAGTATTGCTTAATATATAATGTCTAAGTTTCTTAGTGATGAAAACCACTGCTAAGCATAAATTTTTGACATAAGCATATCTTGTTTCGTAACTTACCAATGTTCGACTAATATAGTAAATTAATTGCTCTTTATTATTTTCATTCTTTTGTGCAAGCATTGTACCTAGTGCAAAATCTGTTGCAGATATGTATAGGTAAAAAGGGAGTTATGTTCGAGGTGGCATAAGAACTAGTGGTGATGCCAGATACTTATTTATGTCATAAAATATCTCTTAACATTTAGTTGTCCATGAAAATGTCACCCCCTTTTGTAATAGGTGATTGAAAGGCTTGCATTTATCTAAGAGTTGTGTGATGAATCATCTAATGGATTGGATATTTCCTTGTATACTACACAACTCTTTCAAGTTCTTGGGAGGTGGCATTTCTAATATAGCTTTTACCTTATCTGGATCTACTTCAATGCCTCTATTGGATATAATGAATCCTAGAATCTTTCTTGATGTGACACCAAATACACATTTCTTAGGATTTAACCTTACTTTGAGTTCTATCAATCGATCGAACACTTTTTCTAATACTTTAATGTGCTCAAGACGTGTTTTTGATTTATCAATCAAGTCATCTACATAATCCTCGATGATCTGATGCATATAATCATGAAATATGTACGTCATAGCTTGTTGGTATGTAGCTCCTACATTTTTGAGTCCAAAAGGCATCACTCTATAATAGAATGTCCTCCAGGGTGTTGTAAATGCTATCTTATGTTGATCTTCGGGATTAATTCGAATTTGGTTATATCCCGAGAAACCGTCCATTAAGGAAAGCATTTCATGACCAACATAGGAGTCTACTAGTTGATGGATATTTGGCAAAGGAAAATCATATTTAGGACACACTTTGTTTAAGTCTAAAAAATTAGTACACACACGTATCCCTTCGTTCAGTTTGCGAACGGGCACCATATTTGAAATCCATTCTAGGTAATCAATTGGTACTATGAAGTGCACATCCAATAACTTTTGTAGCTCTTCTTTTACAATTAATGCAAATGTTGGATGGAATTTCCTAAGCTTCTGCTTGAATGGATTTGCATCATGTGCTAGTGTAAGGTTGTGGACTACCAAGTATGGATCTAAACCAGGCATGTCTTTATATGACCACGCGAACACTTCTTTCTTTTTCATTAGCATGCTTATTATGCATTATTTCTCCTCTGTGGATAATTATTTTGTGATTTTGACAATTTGGGGATTATCCACGTCTTGACTAAGGTTCACATAGATAGATTCTTTAATGAGCATGTGAGAACCTTCTTCTAGTTTATGTGGAGTTGGGATGAGGTGGATGTCATCTACCACATTTTCAAATTTCTCTAGAGCTTCCCCCTCTATTTTAGTTTGAAAAACTGAGTTATTTAATGATGAATGTTGTTGTGAAATATACGTGTTTAAAGCACGCAGTAATTCTTCAAACATGAGAAATTGGCAATGGATGGCAGGGATGAGATCTTATCCATGGCGATGAGGCTAGTGTCGATATGGATTGGCTTTGTCTCATCATATGGATTACGGAGTGGGGTGAGCAAATCAACAAAAATCATGTTGACTTGATGGAGATGGTGTGGCTATGATTCGAGATGTGATGACTCATCCTCCCACCTTCACCTCATCATCAACAATGGCACTCAACGTCCAAAGAGGTTGAGTAGCTAACCACGCATCGTACTCGAGAATGGTACCCACATAATCCAAATAATCAACCTCTAGGTAAAATTCATTAGTTGGGTCATAAAATCACCAAATTTTAGGAGCAACAAGTAACCCAACTCGTCACCCCATCACCTATAGGTCATAGGTGCATCAGGCACACCATGTACCAAACCAAACTGATGTTGCACCTGAGAAAACTGAATACACTCCATCTCCCTAAGATGGGCACCAAAAACCCATTGACATCGCTTGATGCGGTGAAGCTCTACCGCATTCATCACCCAATCCGGGCCCCTCCAAGACTACCAACTCATAAACTCTCTAGTAAGAGAGTTTAGGATATCTCTATACTCTAATGCCTCCATCAATGAACGACTGATCTCCTCACTAAGAAACCACTTGTAAGCTCATGGAGAAGTGGCATCACAATTGCAAGGAAGACCAACTGGTCTTCCAATAATGATGTGCTACCATGACCACACTTGGAGCACCAAACTGCAATCGAGTCCCTTCCATCCCCACCTCTTCACCTCATACAACTCACTCTAAATCTGGCAAAGAAGAGCAGGAGCCCATGCCAACCATCGAGGATCAGATATGAGATCAAAAACAATAGGAACCTGGTTCCATGGTATCCTCAATACCATGGAATTGGGCAACAACATGTTGCTCAATATGTACGTCAAGAAGGCCGGAACAACTCCCAAAATACCAGCAGTAAAGAGACCAAGGTAGGCAATACCTCCCCTGCTGTAGTCAACATCCCACAACTCACCAAATATAGGAAAAAAAGTCTCCTTCTTGTCAATGCCAACGTGAATAGTAGGACCCTTGACAAGAATGCGGAGAATCCAATAAATATCCTCCAAGGTAATAGTAGCTCCCTCGTAGGAAGCTGAAAAGTACCCTTGTTAGGATCGCAACGCCCAACAAGCACCGACAGAAGATCCTCGTCAGCTTGAATGGTACCACGCCACCCATAACCATCAAGCGCAATGGCCTCAAAGAAAGTCCAGTCATTGTCAGTAAGAGCCTTGCGCACTTTGTGAATAGTGCGAGGCCACCTATGTCGGGCGTCAAGTAGCTTAACCTAAAAAGAAGCAAACATGAAAATATTAGAATGATCAAAACAAAAACAAACAAGCAACAAAAATAAAAATAAAAATAAAATCACCTACCCCTAGGTGATCATAAAATAACATAAAACAAAAAAAAAACAAAAAACAAACAAACAACAAAAATAAAACAAAAAAATTTACACCTACTACTAGGTGATCATAAAAAAAAAAACAAAAACAAATAAAAAAAAAGCAACAAAAATAAAACAATTTTTTTTTTTATCTACCCCTAGGTGATCATAAAATAATAGAAAACAAAACAAAAAAAAAATGATTCATTACCAACCCCACTTAATTAAAAACAAAACAAGCAAAAACAAAAACAAACAAATAAACAAGAAGCAAAAGAAAACAAAATCTAAAGGGCAAGACCACCTACCTCGGCATAGCGGATGCCAGCTTCCACTCCAGCCGAGCCACCAGCACCAACATCAAAACCGCCACCGCTTCCCTCACCAACCTCCATCTCACTCATTTCTCTAAATTTACAAAATAACAAATGGAAGAATGGCAATGAAAGCGACATCAAGCCTTTAAATAACCGCTTTTAGCGATGAAAAATACGCACATGCATTTTTTGCGTCGCGTGTAAACGCAGATCCACGGTTTGCGGAGGAAAACCGCACACCCACAATTTGGGGCATAAAAAAATGAAAACCTGCGAATAGCGCCCTAAACCGCAAATCAGCAATTCCTAAAAATGTAAACCACGATAACGCGGTTAAACAAAAAAAAAAAAACATCTCTTTGAAAGCGCAAATGAAGGCCTTACAGCTAAAAATGACAATAGCCAAACAAAATGACCCAAGGTTAAAATTGATGCCCACTCCGTGAGGTTACAAAACATGGTAATGATAAATCAATTTGCACTAAGGAATTGCTAACAGTCATTGGGACAGGCACCTAGGATGATTGGTTCCTTCAAATCACAAACATGCATGTCAATCAAATCAAACGGTAATTTTAAATGAACCCAAAACTTGGGGTAGCTCATTTGCATAAACAACAACAAAAAAAAATGCATTTCATCATGTTGAGTGGTGTTTTCACCCAATTGTGAAAGCACACTCTCCGGTAGGATCTGAGTCCCAAAATCCTCTGCTTGCAAAGAAAGTAATTTCTCCAAGGTTCCTGTTATGTTGGTTCTTTAACACCAATGATGTTGTTCAATGTAAATGCTGGGAACACCTTAGGGTTGCAAGTGGATGTTAACAAGGGGCACTGTAGTTTACTTTAATTTGAATTTACAGTGGACTCAAAATGAATAACTCTATTCTAATCTTGGATTTTGATGGGCTTTCAGTTATTTATTTAAATGACGAGTAATTAAAATGCAGAGAATGAAATAAAGGATTGAAATAAAAAGAAATGCAAATAAAGAGAAATGAAACTAAACTACATCCAGAATGCTGTCATCTCAAATTGACAAAACCGAAGATAATGAGGTTTCTGCATGCAACCTAACCTATTGAACCTGCAAATTCGCACAATCCAGATAAGCTAGGTGCGGGTTTCTAGGGTTTTTATTGCAATTTCAGATTTTAGGCATTCGCATGAAGCAACCAAGAACACTTGCATTTAACTCCACCTAGAAGCCTAGAAATCTGAAAGGGAAAAATAAGACATTAAATCATGCATGCAAAAGTGACTCCTTCTTTCTCATCAATAAGATGTCAACTCTCTGTATTTCTGTATTAGAATGGTATATCAATTACAATTACAGAATGTTCCAGGTATTACAAATCTAGAACAAATGAAGGAAATTGCCCAAGTGCAGGCCCAGAATGGCATGAAGCCCTTGTCTCTGCAACTCTGCAAGCAGCAATTTCCAACCCCTTCTATCAATCCGTGCTTTTGATTTTATACTAACTGAAACGGCTCTTCGGTTCTCCCTGTGTCGCTTCGTTTCACCTTCCAGCATGCGACCTTTCAAATTCCTCGCCTTTTCGTTGCTTTTGATTCATGCTCGATGCCGAAACGTTCGAAATCTTCCGTTGCATGTAACGCTTCTGCAACTCTGACACCTGTATGCCACGTGTTCTGTGTTTCCAGCACATTCTGTAACGGCTCCATGAAAATCATGACCAAAAATAGCATGCAATGTTGCCCCTTACTGTCACCGTGAAAACGCGACATGTCGCGATATCGCGACGTTTTCGACCAACAGCTTTCTTTCTCCTCTTGCGCAGCGAAAATAAGACATGTCGCGATATCGCGACATTTTTCTACTTCTTTGCCTTCTTCCCACGAAATTGCGACCCTTTCTCGTTCATACCATTTCCCCTCGTCACGAAATCATGACATTTTTCATTTCGCACCTTCCCATGTCACGAAATCGCGACATTTTCTCCTTCTGCCCTCCACTTTCATCCGAAATCCACGCTTTTCTTCTCCTTTCTTTTCGCGATTTCGCGACCATTTCACTTCATGCCTTCCTTCGATTCGTCACGATTTCACGACCATTTCTCTCTTCATCCTTTCTATTTTTCCGATTCATTTCTAGCCAACAAATCGCGACGATTTTCATTCTCCCTTTCCTCTTTGTCACGATTTCGACACTTTTTCTTCTACCCTTTCTCATCTTGTCGCGATTTCGCGACCTTTTCCACTTCATGCCTCTTTGCTCAATTTGTCACGATTTCATTTTCACTTCCTATTTTTCACGATATCCTTTTTACCTTTTCACTTTCCTCCTTTTCACAAATCGCTACCTTTTTTTCTACACCTTACTTCACGAAATCGCACTTTTCACTACATTTCGCGAACATCGCTTCCAATCCACTTTCATTCACATGTCACGATATCGACACTTTTCATGCAGCGACGGAGCAACATGTCGCGATTTCGTGACACTTTTTCATTTTCACGACGAGCGACATGTCGCGATTTCGCGACACTTTTTCATTTTTGCACGATGGAGCGACATGTCGCGATTTCGTGACACTTTTCTATTTTCAGCGATGGCGCGACATGTCGCGATTTCGTGACACTTTCTACACTTGTGCATTTTTTGCCCCTTTTCTTCATTTTTAGCATCTGGGTCACTGAGATTTTCTTTGAAAGCCTGCAAAAAAGGTGGGTCCCCAATTTTGGGGTGTGTTGTGGATCAGCCACAACAAATGGCGACTCTGCTGTCAAATGCTCTTGAGCATTTTAGTGAGAACCCAACTCTGAAACATATACAAACTCGAAAACATGTGTTAGCACATAAGCAATATAAACAAATGCCCAAAGATCAGAAGTACATGAATCATCAGAATCATCAAGTATTAGCTCAGTGTGTGCAATGAATTTCTTTCCCTATCATTTGAAATTGATCAACATTCCATTGTCAGTTTTGCATGAATGCATATATGAGATTGTGAATGATTTGTGTAACCTAATGAATATGCTAGGAGATCTTGCTTTTATAAAATGCATAGTCTTTCTTCTAGTATCATGTACAAACATTCAAGATTGCCAAACCCTCTTAGGATCCACTAATGAATTGTTTTATTATATCCCAAAGTTGGTTATGAGTCCCTACTATCTTGAACCCATGTGCAAGTGAATGTGAAATCAGAACTTTGGGGAATCAGACTCCCAACCAACCGAGATGAGAGTTTAACCCTATCCTTACTATTCTGATTTAGAGTTCATTACCTCACTTTGAGCAAAATAATTAAACCAATTATGGAAGAAATGGTCATGCTAGTCTAACCCTTTGGACAATCGGTGGTCTTGTTTTTTAGACAAGACATGTTGCCATGCATGGGCATATCTAACCCCACAATCCAAAACTTATCTTCATTTCTTTGGACCTTGGGGATGACTACCCATCCTTTGCGAGAGGACAAGTAGTACGATCCTTCCAATCCAATATAAAGATGAGATGGGAAAAATTTTATTTTTTACTTCTTGGACCTTAGGGATGACTACCCATCCTTGCTAGGGACATGTAGTACGATCCTTCCAATCCAAACTTTAGATGTAAATGGAAAATATTAATTTTGTTGCTTAGACCTTGGGGATGACTACCCATCCTTTGCAGAGGACAAATAGTACGATCCTTCCAATCCAAGATTTATTATGAAATGAGACATAAGAGCTTTGGGGAATCAGATTCTCAACCTAAGCGAGATGAGAATTTATGCCCTATCCTTACTACTCCATGTAGGTCAAATCAAAGCTTTGGGGAATTGGATCCTCAACCTAAGTTCGATGAGGATTTAACCCTATCCTTACTACTCCGATTTTAGGCTTTAAGCTCTATGGAAGTGGTCAAAACCATTGTTTTAAGGATCATGTTGCATAATAGGATAGACATGAAAAACTTCTTTCGCCCAACCTTTTCTTCCAAGTTAGGTTTTGATCATTTTGCTCAAGATCCTTTTTAATGTATGAGACGTGCTTGGTTCTAGATATCTCAAGACTCAGTTTCCAACCTTAGGATTTTTCTTACATTTATGTTATAACATAACCCTAAGAGGATTTGACATACTTTAATGATTTGTACCTAAGATGCATATGCAACTAAGATGGAATGTATATGTAAAGTGAGATGTAACATGAATGCATTATCTCTTGAATTGCAAATGAAATGATTTGTCATGCAAAACTGACTCTTTCATGCATCACAAAATCAAACAATATAACTTAAGATGTTTGTGTTACTTGTGGAGCTTTTACAGGACAATTCCAATATTTCATATTCTCCTAACCTTAAGCATAAGTTGACATCTCAATTTTTTTTTTTATTATATATATATTTTTATCAAAATAAACAAAACATGTCAATTGAAATCAAATCCACAACCAAAATCCTAGCTAGACTAACAATCCTAAACAATAAAAACAAAAACTGAAAATCCCCACCAAAACCGAAAGAATAATATCAAAATCTCACAACCTAAGGGCTAAAATAATGCTTTAAAATCTGCCCATTAACCGGTAGCATAAAATCTCTCCCTTCTAAAGTTTTTAGCTTTGAAGGTATTCTTCCCAAGAATCTCCGAAATCTGATATGGGCCTAACCAAAGACAATCAAACTTTTGATGATTCCCTTTTTCCTCATGTCTTTTGTCCCATAGTAATACCAAATCTGAAATTCTGAATGATTTAACTTTGGCCCTTCTATCAAACCATCTTTTGATAACTTCCTGGTGTTTATTCATGTGATTCATGGCTTCTTCTCTCTTTTCATCAAGGTGCAACAAATGACTTAACCTGGCTTCAACTTGATCATCTGTCCCCAAGTACTCTTGTATGAAATGTAAGGTCTGCAACTTCAAATTTGCAGGAAATATCGGGTCTTGCCCATAGACCAAATGATAGGGAGTATTCCCTATGGATTCTTTCACTCTGGTCCTATCTCGCCCAAAGGGCAAACTTCAATTGGATGTGCCAGTCCCGAGGGTTCTTTTCCAAACAACTTCTTAATGGTATTCAACAAATTCTTATTTGAAGATTCGGCCAAACCATTTCCTTGAGGATAATAATTAGATGCAAACTTTAAGCTCACTTTGTTATCATATGCCCAATCTGCAAATTGTGTAGAAATAAAAGCTTTACCATTGTCACTGACAATAGAATCGGGCATTCCAAATCTTGTTATAATTTGGTCCTCAAGGAATTTAATTACAACGTCTGTGGTGGCATGTTTAGTAGGAATCGCTTATGTCCACCTTGTACAGTAATCTGTAGCTATCAATATGAATTTATGGGAATCAGATGAATTTGGGTTAATAACCCCAATAAAATCTAGTCCCCACTTGTGCAAATGGTCTCATTTCAACTACGGGTTGTAACGGCATGGCTGCATTTCTTTCTCTATTGGCAGCCACTTGAGAGATATGACAAGATCGTACATGGGCATGTGCATCTTTGAAAATATGTGGCCAGTAGTATCCTGCTCTCAGGATTTGATGTGTTGTAGCATTTGCCGCACCATGACCAGTTCCATGTTTCCCGTGAAATTCCTGCAACACCCTGGCGACTTCTTCTTTGTTCAAGCACCTCAGGTAGATACCTTCATGATTCTTCCTGTAAAGCACACCAGATTTCATCAGATAATTGACAGACTTAAGCCTTAAAGCTCTTCTCTGTGTTGAATTCAGATTAGAAGGACACTTACCAGTCAATAAAAATTGCACAATATCAACATACCAGTCATCCTTAGCAATGTATTATGTATTCGAGCATTGGCCTGTTATTTGCGGATTATTTTCTGCGATCGCCTTCGCCAGTCCCTGTCCTCGAACTAGTTTCATAGGTTGGATTTCGAGATCAAATTCTTGGATGGTGGAAATCCATTTCCCTCTTTTCTCACCTAGTTCATTTTGTAAAAACATGGTCTTAACAGCAGAGTCAGGCACGATGGCAATAACTCTGCTGTGCACAATGTAATGCCTAAATTTTTTCACCGTTTTAAAAAGTGCGTACATTTGCTTATCAAGGATTGAATACCTTAATTGAGCATCTTTCAGGGGGGCACTTAAAAATGCTATGGGTTTTTCGGCACTATCCTCGCCTTTTTGGGTTAAGACACTCGCAAAAGAGTGTTACGATGCAAAAGCATAAATATAGAAAGGCTTGGAGTAGTCTGGACTTATAAGGACGGGGGCTCTGGAAATGGCATCTTTGATGTTCTGGAAGGCCACTCTACTTTCCTCGTTCCATTTTACATCCACATCTTTCTTGAGCATCTTGTTCAGAGGTTTGGCTATCTCAGCAAAGCTAGAGATAAACTTCCTCACAAAATTAACCTGCCCAAAGAAAGATCTCAATTCTTTTTTACTACTCGGGAGAGGTAAGTTTTGGATAGCTTGTATCCTTTCTGGGTCGATGGATATGCCCTCTTTTGAAATGATGTGACCCAGCAATTTTCCTTCTGTTACTCCGAAAATGCACTTTTTGGGATTTAAGGAAATTCCATGTTCTCTGCATCTTTGAAGCACTTTCTTTAAATCTTTGACATGGTCCTCTCTCTTCTTCGAGAAAACTGGGATATCATCCACATACACGATGATACATTTGCCTATGAGCCCTTTGAATGCATAATCCATGGCGCGTTGAAAAGTTGCACCAACATTTAACAGTCCGAACGACATTCTCTTATATGCAAATGTCCCCCACTTGGTAGTGAAGGCTGTTTTCATCCTGTCATCTGGATGTATAAGAATTTGGTTGTATCCAGAATACCCATCAAGAAAGGACATCATTTCAGATCCATTTACCATTTGTAGAATTTCATCGATTGATGGCAATGGATAATTATCCTTTTGAGAGGCTTTATTAAGATTTCAAAAATCTATGCACAACCTAATCTCTCCACTCTTTTTTCTCACTGGAACGAGGTTAGCAACCCAGGTTGAGTGCCTAACAGGAAAAATGATTTTCGCTTCCAATAATATTTTAACCTCCTTTTCGATCAAAGGCTCCAATAGCGGGTTAACAACTCGTTGTCTTTGCCTAAAAGGCTTGGAGTCTGGCTTCAAAGGGATGGTATGTGTGATAATGTCTTGGTTGTATGTCTTCAACTCATTGTAATTCCAAGCAATGCAATCTATGTAATGCTTCAATGCCTGCATTATGTTGCTCCTTTCTTCATCTGTACATGCCTTTGCAATGTACACCTCCTTTGGATTGTCTGCACTCCCTAGATTAATTGAATCACATGCATCTTTAGGGAGTGGGACTCTTTTTCCTTTCTTGGTCTTGCATCCCATGTCGAACATCTTTTCCAATGAAACCACGTCTTTAGGAATTTTGTTGGATTGATACGCAGTTTCAATTTCATCTTCTGTTTCATCCTGCCACCTTTGCTCCTCATCAATCACCTGATTTTCAAAAATACCCGAGTTCATGACAAATTTGAAAATGTGTCTATCACTTTCAAAAACCTGGAAATTCTTTACATTATCGGGTATTGATGGACAAGGAACCGATTCAATGGAAAACTTTTTACATCTTTTTATATCAACCGGGTTTAACATGCCCGCGGTGACTGCAAGAGAGTCTGCTATTCGATTTCCTTTTCTAGAAATAAGGGCTATATTGAATGCATCGAACTCCTCCATGAGGTCCATAACCCTAGTTCTATAAAGGCTTAGTCTTCTATCACGGCATGTATATTGTCCTTTGATTTTCTTGACTACCAACTCAGAATCTCCCAAAACCTTCAAGCATTTAACATGCTTGCTCAATGCTAGACGTAAACCAAAGATCAATGCTTCGTATTCTGCCACATTGTTCGTGCAAGGAAATTGCGATCTGTAGCAGCTAATAATGGTTTACCTCCTGGACCAGTGAGCTCGACTCCAGCTCCTGCTCCCTGTCTAGATTTTGATCCATCGAACCTGAGCAACCACGTGTAATCATTTTCCTCAGAAGAGCCACCATGACACGCCTCCTCTTTAGGCTCTTCAACAGCTTCCTCAACATCAAGTGCATAAACTCCTAGTTCTGGCTCAGAAAACTGAACTTCATTCGGCTTGTTAAAATCTGTTATAATCTCCTTAAGCCTCGGTTCATTTTCCACTCTGATTTGGTTTGCAATTCCCTTCCATGGTAGCCACATATGTGAGCGGTCTGTTGAAAAATAGCCATTCAGAGTTTTCATCCAATCCCTCGCAAGTAACATTCCATACCTACTTGGGATATTAACCACCAGAATGTCTACAACCTGCTGGACCCTGGGTTCAGAATTCAATTGAATCTTGACATCATATAGAGTCCCTACCACATTTACCTCTGATCTGTCCAGTTGCAGGACTTTGCATTTGGATGAAACAGGTTGCAGACCCAGCATTTGGCATATCTTCGAAGGCATGAGGTTGCTCGTGGCACCTGTGTCCACCAAACAGTTATGCAAATTCTTACCCGCAATTCTCAGAGTCAGTAAGAATGGCGGGACATCCCTTCTCTCCTTTCGCAAAATCAGATGGGATTCAACTCCTTTTCCTTTCCACATTTGATCAGGTGAGTTCAGAGCCTTTATCAACGCCTCCTTTTGGCCAGGCAATCTAGCCGCGTCCAAGAATGAAAGGCTAGATTTGGACTTCTTTAGATCCTCCACTATGTCATAGTTTGGTTTTTCGAATTTGACTGTCTTATGCACGTCATTAGACATTTCTCTTCTGAGTGGAGGAGGATTATTATTTGCCTTAGTATCCGGAGGAAGAATAGAATTGTTTGGAGGTGTTGATGAGGTTTTAGGGGCTTTAGATTTACTTCTCAAATGGTATCCATGATTCCCCTTTCTGAAATCTCGAAAAGCTTGCACCTCCTGTTCCAAAATTTCGTCTTCTTCTTCCTCACTCTCACCTTCTTGATGGTATACAGTTTCCATCACCATAATATTATCATCATGATGTTGCGATGGACCCTCATTTGATACCAGTTCCAAATCATCAACTTGTGCCTGAAGACAATGAGTGTATCTAGCAATTTCAGGACAATTCCTCTCATTGTGTTCTTTTGTGTTGTGCAACCTGCACCCCCTTTCCCATGCCAAATCTGAAAGATTCAAAAGAGAATTGGATTGGCTAGGTCCTGCAGAAGTATCTAGTTGATTAGCAATGGGAGCGGGAACTCCCCCATTGTTTGGCTTGGTGTTCCAGTGCCTCCCTCTATTGTTAAAATTTTGATTTGGGTGAGGGGCATGGGACTCATACTTCTCTTGTTGAACCCTGTCATTGCTCAGTTTATGAACTAATTTCTTGAGCTCTTCGACTTCTGAATAAATCTCCTTCGGTGGAATCACATTGTTGTTAACCCCCGTTGGATTCGCATAATTGATGGGGTCTTGATTCAAAACTTGGGTCGGGTTCTGAGGAATTTGATTCCCGTATGGATTGACACTTTGAATCGGGGTTGGATTTGGAAAAGGAACTATGGCTTGAGGATTGACTTGGCTAGTTCCTTGCATAGTTGATTGACTATTCTACAAAAATGCAGGGACAGGTGGAATGGATGTGATTGGTTGGATTGGAATGGGTGCATATGCCGAGGCTGGTGGATACGGCTGCTGATATGGGAAGGCGTTCATGCTTGGCACTTGAGGTGCCATGATTTGATTTGCCAAGGGAGCTTGACCATATGGAGCATACTGTCCCATCATAGGCATCTGGGTAAACCCGTAGCCTTGTGGTGTCATTTGCTGCTCGATAGTCATGGCTTCATTATAGGCCAAAGCCAGCGTGGTGACTTGAGGATTGCGTCTTGCAAACATGGCTGTCATGGGGTCCAATGCCCCAAAATATATCTGTAAAGCCACTGCGGGATCGATGGCAAAATGCCGAACTGCTCTATTATAGCACTTTTGGAATCTCTGATTAAACATTCTGATCGGTTCCCCTTGGCCCCTTTTGCATGTAATAAACTGATTGTAAATAGTTGCGGGATCCAAGGGTGACCTAAATTGATTAACAAAGGCATTTTCCATTTGTGTCCAAGAAGTGATTGAACCAGTTGGCAAGCATATATACCATTCATATGCTATTGGATCTAAGCTCATGGGGAAAAGTCTGCAGGCCACATCTTCATATTGAACTTGCAGCCTAATTAAAACATCCCTATAGGCTTGGATATGTTCTTCTGTTGTTCTTGGGCCATCTGGTTTGTATTTAGGCAGAAATATTTCAATGTTCTTGGGGATTTCATGGATATCCCCAACAATATTCAAAGGAGTATTATTAGCTCCATACCAAGGAGCTGCTGGAGCTTGAGCCATTTGACTCAAAATTGATGAAGACAAACCTACAATAGCAGTAGAAATATTACTGACTATAGGCACACTAGGGGCAACTGATATTACTGGCGTAGGTCCACTCGATGTTCCTGGAGAAAACAGGTCTTTTGTGACTGGTGAACTTACGACTTGCTTGGTTTTATTCTTGGGAGTACCAGTAAGGTCATGAAAAATGGTTTCTCCGGTTGTTTGGGACCTGGTCGCAATACGACGCGGTGGGTCCAACTTGCCTGATGAAACCCTCGATTATTTCAAAGAAAACCTGCAACAAAAGAAAAACAAAAGTTGCGGTTTAGCTGTTTGTGAGATTTAAGAAATGATTTCAAAATTAAATCAAAAAGATATTAATCATGTATGAAAATCAAAATAAAGTAAACCAATTCGGGCCCTCCTTCTAGCGCCAATCTGTTGAGTGGTGTTTTCACCCAATTGTGAAAGCACACTCTCCGATAGGATCTGAGTCCCAAAATCCTCTGCTTGCAAAGAAAGTAATTTCTCCAAGGTTCCTGTTATGTTGGTTCTTTAACACCAATGATGTTGTTCAATGTAAATGCTGGGAACACCTTAGGGTTGCAAGTGGATGTTAACAAGGGGCACTGTAGTTTACTTTAATTTGAATTTACAGTGGACTCAAAATGAATAAATCTATTCTGATCTTGGATTTTGATGGGCTTTCAGTTATTTATTTAAATGACAGTAATTAAAATACAGGAATGAAATAAAGGATTGAAATAAAAAGAAATGCAAATAAAGAGAAATAAAACTAAACTACATCCAGAATGCTGTCATCTCAAATTGACAAAACCGAAGATAATGAGGTTTTCTGCATGCAACCTAACCTATTGAACCTGCAAATTCGCACAATCCAGATAAGCTAGGTGCGGGTTTCTAGGGTTTTTATTGCAATTTCAGATTTTAGGCATTCGCATGAAGCAACCAAAACATTTGCATTAAACTTCACCTAAAAGCCTAGAAATCTGAAAGGGAAAATAAAACATTAAATCATGCATGCATAATGACTCCTTCTTTCTCATCAATAAGATGTCAACTCTCTGTATTTTTGTATTAGAATGATATATCAATTACAATAACAGAATGTTCCAGGTTTTACAAATCTAGAACAAATGAAGGAAATTGCCCAAGTGCAGGCCCAGAATGGCATGAAGCCCTTGTCTCTGCAACTCTGCAAGCAACAATTTCCAACCCTTCTATCAATCCGTGCTTTTGATTTTATACTAACTGAAACGGCTCTTCGGTTCTCCCTGTGTCGCTTCGTTTCACCTTCCAGCATGCGACCTTTCAAATTCCTCGCCTTTTCGTTGCTTTTGATTCATGCTCGATGTCGAAACGTTCGAAATCTTTCGTTGCATGTAACGCTTCTGCAACTCTGACACCTGTATGCCACGTGTTCTGCGTTTCCAGCACATTCTGTAATGGCTCCATGAAAATCGTGACCAAAAATAGCATGCAATGCTGCCCCTTACTGTCACCGCAAAAACGCGACATGTCGCGATATCGCGACGTTTTTGACCAACAACTTTCTTTCTCCTCTTGCGCAGCGAAAATAAGACATGTCGCGATATCGCGACGTTTTTCGGCCAACAGCCTCTTTGCCTTCTTGCCCAGCGAAAACGCGACATGTCACGAAATCGCGACGCCTTTCTCGTTTCGTACCATTTGCCCGCAACCTGTCGCGAAATCATGACGTTTTTCAATTTCGGGCACCTTCGCTGCATGCTGTCACGAAATCGTGACATTTTCTCACTTCGTGCCCTTGGCCAGCTTTTCGTCGTGAAATCGTGACGCTTTTTCATTCCGTACTGCTTTGCTGCTTTCTATCGCGATTTCGCGACCATTTTCGTGCTTCATGCCTTCCTGTCGATTCTATCACGATTTCGCGACCATTTTCATGCTTCATGCACCTTTGCTAATTTTTGTCGCGATATCGCTACGCCCTTTCCATTCCGTACAACTGGGCCGCAACCTGCCACGAAATCGCGACGATTTTTCATTCTGTGCCCTTTCGCTCGTTTCTGTCATGATTTCGCGACGCTTTTGTGCTTTGGACCCTTTCGCTCGATCTTGTCACGATTTCGCGACGCTTTTCACACTTCATGCCTCTTCGCTCAATCTGTCGTGATTTCGTGACCATTTTCACTTCTGCCTTGCCAATTTCGTCAAATCGCTACCTACCTTCCACTTGCTTTGTCGCGATTTCACTTCCCCGCCTCTCTTCCTCCTTCTTCATATGAAATCGCTACCATTTTTGTTTCGTACACCTTTGGCTGCTTGGAGTCGCGAAAATGCGACATGTCGCGATATCGCGATGATTTCTCGTTTCATGCCTTCCACCTGCAATCTGTCGCGATTTCGCGACGTTTTTCACTCGGCACCTCTTTGGCTTCAATCTGTCGCGATATCGCGACATTTTTCACTTTGTGCCATTTGACCAGTTTGACCCATGATTTTGCGACGCGTCGCGATATCGCTACACCTTTCCATTTTGCCTTTCTCTCTCCTCCCTAGGCCGCGACAGAGCAACATGTCACGATTTCGTGACACTTTTTCATTTCATTTTCTCTCTCCTCTTTCTGTCGCGACGGAGCAACATGTCGCGATTTCGCGACACCTTTTCATTTTTGACTACGACGGAGCAACATGTCGCGATTTCGCGACACTTTTCATTTTTTAGCAGTGATGGAGCGACATGTCGCGATTTCGTGACACTTTTCATTTTTTAGCGCGATGGAGCAACATGTCGCGATTTCACGACACTTTTCTATTTTCGGCGCGACATGTCGCGATTTCGCGACATGTCGCGATTTCGCGACACTTTCTACACTTGTGCATTTTTTTGCCCCTTTTCTTCATTTTTAGCATCTGGGTCACTGAGATTTTCTCTGAAAGCCTGCAAAAAAGGTGGGTCCCCAATTTTGGGGTGTGTTGTGGATCAGCCACAACACATCAATTGGTTCTTGGGCTTCACTATTTACCCATTTACCAATTGAGGGGGTAAACAAAAAAAAATGAGTCCATCCATCCAATAAATTTAGATGTCATTAGTTTTTGCACCGCATTGTGTTGTACACAACGTAGTACAAAAAGGGGTAACTGTAGACACCAAAATATGACACCTTCTAAATCACATTTACCACCCCACCATCAAATCCCACATGATAAAAAGATATGCCTAAGTTCTAACTTAGGGGTATAAAATCCTACACATTATCCTATTTTTCCAATTTACTTAATTTGGAAAATCACCCTAGGATACCGTCTACCCATTGGACATGTGTCCTGGACACCTCACCCAAAATCTCTGCCACATCTTACCCATTCTTGTCCTCTGGTCTTTACACATGGGACAGATTCCCAACACCCATGCCACATCTCCTCCACTTGGTCTCTTGTGTCCCTTCACATAGGACAGGATCCCACGTTTCACTCCACTTGCAGCCACATCACCTCAGTTAAGTGAGGCACACTTAATGACTTACTGTAATTACCCCTTCCACCTGGTAGTTCAGATTTACCACTTGGCAAGTTAGGCTTGCCACCTCTCATTTCCCTCCAGAACCCCAAGAGGCCTATAAATGCACCATCATTCCACCAAGAAAAGGGATTTGAATTTACATACCGATAGATTGCAAGCACGATCCCAATTCCATACTGTTGGTTCAAATCCCAAGGTAACCTACTTTTAGCCAAAATCGCCTGTCTGTGGTTTCAAATTTAAAAACGTGCGTTCATGGTTTCACAATCATAGGTCTATGATTTCCAGTTCACCATCGCGCATCCGCGGTTCCACATTCCCAAGAGCAAACATCAAACAGAGATTAGTAAGTTATTCATTTTTATTAGCAAGGCAGTTTTAACTACTATTCTATGTTTCCTGCAAGTATTCCTTTCAAGGGTTTTCATTTGAATTGATTTTCAATCATTTATATAGGTGCTACTAACCATTTTTTGAATTTCATGTGTGCAGGAGGCAGGTATTTGGAGAGCAATTGAAGCTGGAGTGGTCCCCTCATTGGATACCAAAGCCCACTCACCACTTGGATTGGAGTGAAAGAAGACTGAAGACACCACCATTCATTGATGCACCAAAGAGGCCTCACTTATTTGGTCCTGTTTATTATTTCACGAAGCAAGCAAGCATTGTAATATGACCCCTCATACTTTGGGGCAAAATCATTGTAACATAAAAGGAGGCCAAGGCTCCTGTGTATTTCAAATACAAATCTAATACAAAATATCATTTCATTGCAAATTGCTTGTTTTCATTATTCTACTTGCAAGGTGTTGTCTTATTTTGCATACAATTTATTTCATAAAAATATAGACGGAGTCCTCCTGATATGTGTCAGGGGGACAAAAAAATAGAGGGTCCTAGATGAGTTTCATTCTAGAATGTCAGGAGAACATTTCACAGGAAGGCCTATGGCCTCAAAAATCATAAAAGTAGGCTATTACTGGCCTACTATTTTTGTCGATACCTTCAAGGTTAGCCAGAAGTGCGATAAATGCCAGAGGTATGTTAGTCAGAGTAATAATGCTTCTTTGCCCTTGCACCCAATTCAAGTCAAAGCTCCATTTTAGTAATGGGGATTAGATTTCATTGGGGTGATAGATCCTAATTCCTTTGTAGGGCATAAGTACATCTTAATGGCTATGGATTATTTTACCTAGTGGGTCGAAGCAGTACTGACCAAGAAAGCTAACCAAGATGTATTCATCGCCTTTTTGGAAGGACTGATAACCCATTTCGGGATACCAGATGCAATAGTAACTGATAATGGTACCCATTTCACTGGTTCCAAAATTTATGCATTCACGAGTACGTATGGTATACTTAAAGACTTCATCTAATTATTACCTGTAAGGCAATGGTTTGGTGGAGTCCACAAATAAAAACTTACTCAAGATCTTGAAGAGAACATTGGAAAGCAACAAGCAGAGCTGGCATTTGCTTCTGGAGTTAGCTTTATGGGTTGACCACATTTCCATTAAGAAATCAATCAAGGCATCCCCATATTACTTGGTATATGAGAAGGAAGCAATTCTTCCCACACACATTGAGTTATCTCCATTGCAGTCTCTTCGGTATTTAGATGGTGAGGATGAAGAGTTTTATCCCATAAGTATCAGGATATCCCAATTGTTGCAATTGGAAGAAGAAAGAGAAGAGATCTACGAGGCTTTCATAAAACACGTCGAGACCACAAAAAATTGGTTTGCAAGAGGATTGTTGGTCACGAATCTGCCACAGGAAAGGATTTTCTACATCTATGCGCCCTAGACCCGGCCAACATTGAAAGGCCGAGAGAAAGAAATGTCTCCCGGACCAATCTCCAGAGAGGGCTGGTTCCCACACTAATCTAAACTGGTTTCAAGACTAGAGATACAGGAAAGAAATGGGAAATAAACTGAAAGGGATGTAAATATAGCCGAAGCCGATCGTTAATGGGGAGAATAACCTCGAACAACAATAACTTCAACTAGATCCTAAAGCTCAGCAACAACTGACTCTTAGAACACAAAAATTAGATCACGCATTAGCCATGAGTTTGCTTCCAAATAAACTTCAAACATTCAAATGCCAATACAGCCAAATTCAAGACAGCAGAATTCAACTGATATTACATTGGACTACACAGAAGTAAATCACACATAAAGCCAAACATACACAACAAATTAGATCACCAACTCTAGAAGACACTAAGAATGGAAGCAATTGCATCTAGGATTTCTATTTCAATTTTTGCAACAAGATCCTCCTCCCTTTGCTTGAGCTTTACATTGGTATTTATAGAGGTCCGTCCTCTTTCTTTCATATTACAACATTTAATACATGAAGCAGATTTCGAAGAACAATCCCCTTAATCGCCTCGAGAAATGACAGTCCCTACTTTTAATGGATTACAATTAAGAATGAAACAGAAACGAGGGCCCATATCTCTTCATCAAATGACCGTTATCAAGGGAAGCTGAAAGCTGTAAGAGATCACGAACAGGCGCTTTGAATATTGGAGGCGTCTTTAATTCTGGCGGCATCGAAAACTGCTTCAGGTTCTTCCATCTTGCACACCTCGGTAATCAGCAACATTTAATCTTGGAACCGCTTCTTTGACCATGATCCGAAAACCGTTGGAGAGCCTTCAATTGATCCTTATCTCCTCTGCACGTTCTCCTATGCAATCTTGAAGAAAAATGCAACAAAATTGTATCGGGCCTTTGTTGTTGCTTCGATCGCAAAAACGAGACAAGTCGCGAAAATGCGACATGTCGCGATATCGCGACATGTTTCTCTTGTGCTGTCTTTGCCTCCTTCTGACCCGCAAAAACGTGACAGGTCACGAAAATGCGACATGTCGCGAAATCGTGACACTTTCTCGCTGTCTTGTACGGTTCAGCTTTCAACTCGTGAAAACACGACATTTTTTCCATTTGGTTCTTTCATCTTCAACACGTCGCGAAATCGTGATAGGTTTCTATGTTCTCCTTATTTTCGCCTTCCGCCTCGCGAAAACGTGACATGTCGCGAAATCGCGACAATTCTCCGCACTTTGCCCTTCCTGTCAAATATGTCATGAAATCGTGACATTTTCTTGCCTTCTTCATCATTATCGCTTCATGTCGCGATATCGCGACAAGTTTCTCTTACTTGGCCTCGTCCTCAAAAATGTCGCGATATCGCGACGTTTTTCTCCATTTGCTCCCTCTCTGCTTTTCTGTCGCGATATCGCGACGAGTTTCATTGACATTGCCCTTTGCTCAATTATGTCATGATTTCGTGACATTTTCTATCACTCTGCTCCATGGCCACCGCAAGTCATGATTTTGCAACACGTCGCGATATCGCGACAACTTTCATTTTAGTGCCTCCGTTGACTGCGTTGACCGCGAAAATCCAACACGTCGCGATATCGCGACGGTTTTACCCCCGCTATCGTTGACTGTTTTGACCGCGATAACGCGATAGGTCACAAAAATGCGACATGTCGCGATATCGCGACATTTTCTGTACTTAGCCGAATTCTGCATTTGGACTCGCGAAACTGCAACACGTCGCGATATCGCGACATGTAGCGATATCGCGGCATCTTACATTTACCTTGCTCTAACACAAAACTTATAGAGATTTTTACATTTTCCCCTTCAAAGTGCATGAAGGGACAAACAGAAGAATTAGTATCTCTACAATTCATGCATTCTTTTATATTAACAGTAGCAACAAAAACAATGTGGCAAAATTGCCAACATTCTTGGCGGCTCGTGGGGTATACAGTTCTGCTGTATGCACGAATCTCAGGCCTTAATCCATTGGGCAACAGAGTCAAGAAGCTGGAGAAGCAGGAAAGTAAGTGCTGGTTGATGCTGGATGCGTCTGCGGACTACTGCAACAAACTCTTGCTGGTACTCAGCACTCAAAAATAGGATCTTCAACAAAAATGTGTGGAATAGCAGAACTTCCTTTATTTCTTTAGAACTACTACACTTTGCCTAGCTCGGATGAGCTGGGTAAGGACCAGGTGCTGTGCAAAAATCTCCAGGGTAGTAGAGAAAAGCACCTGAGATACAAAAATGGAAATGAATGGAGGGATGACCCACGGATGCGCAGGCCATGGAACGGGGATGGGGAATGATGGAATGGTGGAAGATGGAGGAATGGAAATGGTAGATACAACAACAGAGTGCTACTGTGCTACCCACTGTGGAGATGCTACGAAACAGAGAATGAAATGGAAGTGGATGGAATGGAGATGGTAGTAGAACCCATAGCTATGATGAAGTACTCACACGATAAAGGACTAGAAGAAAGGGAAAGTAGAAATGGGAACATCAGAGGGGGGAGTAGAAACAACAGCAGTGGCTTGATTATTTGCAGAAGAAGGAGTAGGAGAAGAAGGGAATGAAGAGGGGAAGGAAGAAGTAGAGAGGAAGCCACTAACTACTGGGAAGGAAGGAAAAGAAAAAGAAAGAAACGTACCTACGGGCTCGCATGCAAAAAGAGCCAAGGAAAAAACAATTTTTTTTTTTTTTGAAAGCAAGGTAACTCCCGAATTAGCTGTGAACTCTCGGGAAAGACACGAACCCAAACATGGTTCTGTCTCCTGGATTCTAGACCCTTAACAGACACTCAGTAGACTCCTGATTGATAATCAGCTCGGAGTCACCAAAGATCTGCAACTGACGCACTCCAAGTGTCCCAACCGTCTTGAGACCTAGGCATGATCGTTCAGTCCCAGTGTTAGCGCCATTTCTGTATTGTGCTCCATCAAAATAGAGCTGATCTGGCAGAGAGTCTCGACCAACTTGACCCAGAGGCAACTTGACTTCAACCTCTTCAGGCTTCGTAATGGAGTAACAACCAATCTCAGTTTCGATCATGGCATTAAAATTGAGCATTGAAAACTCATCCTCCAAATCAAGATCCTCCAATTCTTTAGTTATCATATTGACAGCATGTTTGGACTTTTCTTCCTCTTCCATCTTCTCTATATGAAAAGTAGAAGGCTTCTGATTATAGATCCGGACTCTTCTTCCTTTGAAAGGAATCTCCAAGTGAGAATAATCCAGAGCAAGGTAGCCTCCCAACTTAGCAATGAATTCTCTCGATAAACACATACTAAATATGGTTCCAAATCAACCACAACTATCTCTTGAATTATTGTAATCCGAGGCATATTATGCAGAGCAATAGGAACATCCTTGATTACACCCACTATTTTCACTGGAGTCCCATCCAACTGCAAGACACCAGGGCTACTTCTTGTATATTCCATTCCCATCGCTTCACAAACTGCCTTTGGCATGACAGTTGTCGCAGCACCAGAATCAATCAGGCAATTGTGTACAATCCAACCCTCCATCCTGAGTGACAGATAAAATGGGGGTGGTCTATTCTTTCCAGTGGCTGAAGAAGTTAACGTTTGAGCCATAACTACCTAGGCTGGAGCTTTCCCCTTACTTTGTATGGTCTTCAGGGATTCCTGTAAGAGATTTACCTGTCCGGGCAACTGCAAGGTGTCATACAGACTTACCTTAGCTGGTATCCATTTGAGTTCTTCAACAATGTTGTACTCCATGGAGATCTGTTCTTTCCCTCCACTAGCAGATTCAAATTTGCTTTTATATTGCTGGGTAGCCTCCACTCATTGTCGTTTGGTCAATGATGGATACCGCAACGTCTCTCTGGCTTGTTCCTTTGTTTCTGCTTGCGACTGGGAAGTAGAAGCTTTTTCCTTCTCTTTTGCTGGTGGTGGAAGTGGATCCTTCGACAAAATAGGTGATTGTCGTTGCGCTGGGGGATCATGAGCCTTTGTTGGCATTTGTTGCTTTGTTGCTTGTACAGGAGGCACTTTCAATGGCTCCATCTTAGCCGGATCTACCAACATTGGTTTCTTGCCGCTGCGTGTCAGTATTGCTATATGTTCCTCCAGAGACTCCACGAAATTAAGATCCACCTCTCGAATCATGTTTACACGGCTCCCTGCAAGAACTTGCAAATAATTTTGGTGGACCATGCAAGTGGACTCATCATGTGGGTCATTGCGGGAAGAACACCAGTAAGATGGCTCATGTGAAACTTCGGAGGGGCCAGCCTCTTCACTTACCAAAATTGCTGAGTTCCTTTCGTGTACTTTCTCCATAGCCTTGCTAGGAGCAAGTTGTTCTCTAGTTACTACCGGCATAAATCTTCGTGGTTGATAGTTCCTTTCCGCCTCTCTCCGTTCCATAGATGTCACCTTGTTAGTGAGAGATCTCATAGCCGACTGAATTTCTTGTAACATAGCCAATTGAGGATCTGGGCTTGAGGACACAGGCGGTGCCGGTAAAGGTAATGGAACCTGTGGGGAAGGTAATGCAAGAGTTGGAAGTGGAGAGGCTAACCGTGGAATGCTCGGTGCAGGCAACTAGGGAATAGTTGGAGCAAGAAGCTGGGGAACTGGAATGGGTGCGATCTGAGGCACACTTGAGCTCCATGATGGGGTAGGATACATGGAAGGCATGGGCTATGAAAGCGAACCAGAGTACAAATACTTAGGAAGATCAGGTATGATAGGCATTGTTACCTTTGGAGGAAGCCTACCTATAGCAATCAAATCAGCTTTCGCCTTTAACGCTTGTTCGAACAGCTCTGGAAATGTAGTCACGTTGGACTGCCGGACAGCCCAACCGATGTCTGTGTTAAATGCTCTGAGGTAATAAAATGTAGCTAGCTCATCAGCAGGCCGAAGACCATCAGGAATTCTCTGCCAGCTTCTGGTAAATCGACATTGAAGTCAGCTATCTCTTCCTACGGGTGCCTTTGAATTACATTAAATTGATGCAATAAAGAGTATGGATCAGCTTGTTCATGAAAATTTTTGACTAACAATTCTCCTAATTGATCCCATGATGTAATGGTGCCTGGTTGCAACGATCGGTACCAATACAACAATTTACCTCTCAGTGATAACACCAACAACTTTATCATCACATCCTCATCGGTTATGTCATGGATGGCCGCCAAAGAGGCTACATCATTAATATGCTCATAAGCAGTCTTACCAAGCACCATCATAGGTCGGCAAAGCTTTCAAAGCAGCTTGAGGAACTGGATTTTGTGCCAGTAGGTTCAAAGCTCCCGAACCATTCCATGCCGAGAACTTCCTTGGAGGATGCTGAGCCATTTGGGCTACTGGATCTGGATATAAGAAGCTTGTAGCAGTACTGGGAGGAGTCGAGGATGGCACAAACTGACCTGCAGCCTACGATGAAACAACAAATGATGGATTCACAGGGCTTACCAATCTTGGGCGCTCCCTCCAGTTCTGAACATCAATCTCGAAGAATTCGACTGGATCTTTCGATTCTTTGGCACTTGATCTCGTGATCATGAAGCAAATATTTTCACCAGCTTCACAATTAGAAATTTCTAGGTACAATCACCTTCAACAGAGTCACCAGATGAACTTACAATCTCCGCTTTGAGGTCAAGACAATTCATCAAGATCTTGATTCCTCCGGGTATCGATTTGAAATAATACTTGTCCCACCGATTGTGGATCTTTGAGAGACAAAAATAGTCTGTCCCACCGGGCGTGCCAAAATTGTTGGTCACGAATCTGCCACAGGAAAGGATTTTCTACATCTATGCGCCCTAGACCCGACCAACATTGAAAGGCCGAGAGAAAGAAATGTCTCCCGGACCAATCTCCAGAGAGGGCTGGTTCCCACACTAATCTAAACTGGTTTCAAGACTAGAGATACAGGAAAGAAATGGGAAAATGCAGAAAGAAATGGGAAATAAACCGAAAGGGATGTAAATATAGCCGAAGCCGATCGTTAATGGGGAGAATAATCTCGAACAACAATAACTTCAACTAGATCCTAAAGCTCAAGCAACAACTGACTCTTAGAACACAGAAATTAGATCACGCATTAGCCATGAGTTTGCTTCCAAATAAACTTCAAACATTCAAATGCCAATACAGCCAAATTCAAGACAGCAGAATTCAACTGATATTACACTGGACTACACATAAGTAAATCACACAGAAAGCCAAACATACACAACAAATTAGATCACCAACTCTAGAAGACACTAAGAATGGAAGCAATTGCATCTAGGATTTCTATTTCAATTTCTGCAACAAGATCCTCCTCCTTTTGCTTGAGCTTTACATTGGTATTTATAGAGGTCCGTCCTCTTTCTTTCATATTACAACATTTAATACATGAAGCAAATTTCGAAGAACAATCCCCTTAATCTGCCTCGGAGAAATGACAGTCCCTGCTTTTAATGGATTACAATTAAGAATGAAACAGAAACGAGGGCCCATATCTCTTCATCAAATGACCGTTATCAAGGGAAGCTGAAAGCTGTAAGAGATCACGAACAAGCGCTTTGAATATTGGAGGCGTCTTTAATTCTGGCGGCATCAAAAACTGCTTCAGGTTCTTCCATCTTGCACACCTCGGTAATCAGCAACATTTAATCTTGGAACCGCTTCTTTGACCATGATCTAAAAACCGTTGGAGAGCCTTTAATTGATCCTTATCTCCTCTGCACGTTCTCCTATGCAATCCTGAAGAAAAATGCAACAGAATTGTATCGGGCCTTTGTTGTTGCTTCGGTCGCAAAAACGAGACAGGTCACGAAAATGCGACATGTCGCGATATCGCGACATGTTTCTCTTGTGCTGTCTTTGCCTCCTTCTGACCCGCGAAAATGCGATAGGTCGCAAAAATGCGACATGTCACGAAATCGTGACACTTTCTCGCTGTCTTGTACGGTTCAACTTTCAACCCGCGAAAACGCGACATTTTTTTCATTTGGTTCTTTCATCTTCAACACGTCGCGAAATCGTGACAGGTTTCTATGTTCTCCTTATTTTCGCCTCGCGAAAACGCGACATGTCGCGAAATCGCGACAATTCTCCGCACTTTGCCCTTCCTGTCAAATATGTCGCGAAATCGTGACATTTTCTTGCCTTCTTCATCATTATCGCTTCATGTCGCGATATCACAACAAGTTTCTCTTACTTGGCCTCGTCCTCAAAAATGTCGCGATATCGCGACGTTTTTCTCCATTTGCTCCCTCTTTGCTTTTCTGTCGCGATATCGCGACGAGTTTCATTGACATTGCCCTTTGCTCAATTATGTCACGATTTCGTGACATTTTCTATCACTCTGCTCCATGGCCACCGCAAGTCACGATTTTGCAACACGTCGCGATATCGCGACAACTTTCATTTTAGTGCCTCCGTTGACTGCGTTGACCGCGAAAATCCAACACGTCGCGATATCGCGACGGTTTTACCCCCTCGCTGCCGTTGACTGTTTTGACCGCGATAACGCGACAAGTCATGAAAATGCGACATGTCGCGATATCGTGACATTTTTTGTACTTAGCCGAATTCTGCATTTGGACTCGCAAAATTGCAACACGTCGCGATATCGCGACATGTAGCGATATCGTGGCATCTTACATTTACCTTGCTCTAACACAAAACTTATAGAGATTTTTACATTTTCCCCTTCAAAGTGCATGAAGGGACAAACAGAAGAATTAGTATCTCTACAATGTGGCAAAAACAATGTGGCAAAATTGCCAACAAGGACCTCTAACCGAACCTTCCATATTGGTGACTTGATGCTAAAATGGAATGAGAAAAATTTCAAGACATGAAATCATGATAAATTTGATGCATTCTGGGATGGTCCATTTTGAATTTTTAGGGTTAATTAGGTTAACTCTTTTGTTCTCCAAGATTTAAATGGATTTACTCTTCCAATATCGGTCAATGGCCTTCATTTGAAGGTGTACTACCAGTAAGGGGTTGTTGAAAAAAATTCTCAGCTATGTACATATATTTTATTTTGTTTGCTTGTATATATCTTTTTTTTCTCAGATTATAAGCCTCCTTGCCCCCTTTCACGCTATCAGTAGTGCATTTTTAGCTAGAATCCTCGCTATGGTGAGGGTTGAGCTAGCAGAGAAATGGTGCGGAAGTGTTTGAATAAAAGTTTTTTTAGTTTAGTTGTGTGTTTTTTGGTGCTACAAGAAAAATAGTAGTTTTAGGTGCCCAGATTTAGCTAAGGTGCTCTTTTGGCCTCAATTATTTGTAAAGGAGTTCGGTTCACCATTTTTAGCATCGCCTGGCAAAATAGTTCAACGTTATGAAAAGCACCCTATCATCTGACGGGAAGGAGTTTTGCTCTTACATAGGGACAAAACCACGTTTCGGTTCCCCTAGGGAGCGAAAGCTATGAACGGAGGTGGGGCCAAATCAAAACCAAAAAGTCAAAATCAAATCCCTTTTCAGGGTTGTGTCGAGCGAAAGGTGTTTTCACCCTCTTTTATGGGTGAAATTCAGTTCATGGCCCTTCAAATTTGTTTTTAGTGCAAGTGCCACATGGCAGGGGTTAAAGAAAATGATTTTTGGAAAAAGTGTATAATCAGCAAGGATTTAAATCATGACATTTTTTCCTATTTTGAGCTTTAAAAGAAATGGGCAAATGGGATTTTTACTTAACTTTTTGAGCGAAAGCCATTTTTGGATCTTGAAAATGATGAAAATATTGTTAAAGCAAAAGGGTTTCACTTTATCCAATGCCATGAGTGCTCTCTCCAATGCCACGGGCACGCAGTCCAAAATAAAGCATAGTAAGCACCTCCTCGAGGGAGGTAGTTGGAGCTAAAAATTACACTGGGAAATTTAAAAAATGTGGTGCATCACGTATTTCAAGAAATATTACATCCCATGCAGTTGACCAATATTAAGAGGTGCGCTCATCCATCGATTAATGCGTAGGAGATCTTCCACCTTACCCATGATCCCTCTAGGCATTTACTCTACCCCAAAGCATAATTAATATGGTGGGTAAATTGTAGTGCTATAAGAGGGCCATCGCTACGCCTCAAATGAACTCAAAGAAATTACTGAGGGTTTTGCAGTAGTGCCATTTACCTTGCCAAATCAGAGCGAGAGAGTTGTTGATAAAACATAGTGCATTGAACAGTAGTGAGGCGTTGTCATTTTTAGAGCGAGTTATGGGGAAAGTACCTATTCATAATGGGTAAGAAGATCACCGAGACCAAGAAGTAGAAGTCCTCTAAGAAGGTGGAAGGTGAGAAGAAATAGAATAAGGAAAAGAATAATGTGCCACCATCACCATCCGAAGACAGGTTGGGTAGAATCCAAGATTGTGTGCTCACCAAAACAAGTGTGGAGAAGTTGCACCAGACCATTGATCTTATGATGACCAAGGTGTCTACCAAAAGTAGGCAGATAGTTACCTATCATTCTCACCTCTATTGGTACCTATGCACATATGTGCATCATTACCCGGAGCTTATTTACGAAATTGCTAAATTCTACAACCCATGGACTAGGATGGTCCAAGATGCCAAAGGGAATAAACTATTTTCTATCTTTTCCCAAGACACTCAGGAGGCTTCCTCCTATGGATAAAATCCCCCTGATGACTACATAGTCAAAAAAATCAATAGTACCAAGCAGAATGAAAGGTACGTGCCAACGATGCAGATGCGACAGTTCATGGAGACACAACTGCTAGAGAAGTCGATGCTCAAAATATTTACAAACCTCCCCAAACCATTTAAAATATTTAAAAATCTTGACATATACTCCATTCTAGCATGGGTTATGGGACTCTCCATGGATGCAACCGTGTATAAGTGGCAGGTTTCACTTACCGAATGTATTTTGCATGGTGAGTTCTATTCTCCTACTACCATGAAGTCATAGACAAAGCCTATATTTTTTGAATAGGTAGAATGGGTGGTGCGATAGATGCATATCCATCTGAGTGATGTCCAGAGCAAAAAATACATATTGTTCCAAGTTTTCTCTTTCCTTGCGTGGTATTTCTTCTACCACATGCACGGTTGTTTCACCTTCATTTCCAATAATCGCATAGATAAAGAAGGCAAAGCGCTCCTCATTTATTAGTGGACTCAAAGTCTGTTAAAATAATAGTCCTACTATAATTTCAATAGAATTTTCCTTGACCTAGATCTGGATCTCATCTATGACATTTGTGAATGAGTGTCGAGGTAGATGAGAGATGAGGTAGTGCAAGGGATGTTGGACGACTCATTATAACTAACACAGGATCTTTTCATTTGAAATTTTGGGTTTATTGAAAAACCCTTCCTATTATTGTACTACACCACAGAGTACTTATTTGCCCTTAAAGTTGCCTGGCAGAATGACTTCGTTGATGACACATATAGACACGGTAGAAGGAAGCCACACACATGCACTTTTCCCTTCCACTTCGATGACATTAAGGTGTCAGTTAATAGGCAGAATACTTTTCTGGAAATAACATTGTAAGATCTTGGTCTCATCGACTTCCCCTAGCGCTAGAAGTATGACCCACTAGATATTTTTACCCAAAATATCAAGGCAAAAAGCTTCCATAGTTGTCTGCACCCAGACATCGAAGCACAACGTAATAATCCCTCAAGATGCGATCTGGAATGGCACATAGAGATGGTGATGTCACTTCCCCCATGGCATGACTTCTACATGATAGAGGTTGAATACAAACCTATGTAAAACTTGAAGCATGAACCTGATGAGCAAGTGTTTCAGGCAATGAAAAAAAAAGTGCTCGACTAGTCAGATAAAAAAATTGCAAACAGGTGGATCATGAGGGTACAAAATAAAAAGGAGGCGATTAATCAGTTGCTTGTGTTGGATGAGAACTTCTTTGAGATGTACGATGCAAATTTTAACACTTACCAACCCATATTTTTTATTGACATCATGCCTATAAGTACTCAAAGCTCTCGCAGAGTGGAATACGTGGTGGAAGGACAAGGGCAACACGTTGAAAAAGACCCACTTGTCAATGAGAAGGGCAAGCAGTTGATCCTTGAAGAAGAGGTCATTTCGAGAAATAGGAGCATTGGTGTAGCACTCTCAATCCCCCATGCTATGAAGAATCCTCGATCTTGTGCAACCTGGTATCTTAGTACAAACCCTCTTGTAGCACTAACAACCATGAACACAGCCATTCCTGAAGTCCCTGTTTTGACACATCAAGCATGATAAGAGATAGAGTTGATCGACCTGGAAGTAAAAGTATCAGATAGAGAAGAAGGAAGGATGAGCCCTATCATGTAGTATTTCACCATTTTGGCTCTAGTAGTGCTTGATCCTGTAGGTGCATTCTCTCTTTTTTCTTCTCTCTCTTTTGTGCCTCTAGCAACTATCCCTTCCAACATCAAAACTCTCATTTCCACCCAGATTGCATTCGGCATCCCTATGTCTACCATAGATTTTCTTGCATCCTAGTCATAGCTCCCCTCGATGTTTCCTCCTATCTCTCAGACATTTAGTTTCTTTGCTTCTGTCTCCAACGTATTTGCATTCCCTGCATCCTCTAACCCCAACCCTCAGGTTTCTTTCAATCTAGTCACTGCTTCTATACCATAAATTCAGTATTTTCACCCTCATGCACCTCCTCAGTTATAGTAGTGGCATCCCTTGATATTTTAGTCCCATATCCTAATACTTCAGTTGTATCTATTCAAACTCCTGCATCTCCCAGGTCATCGTAGTCATTACCCCCGCTAATCCTAATTCTTCTATTGAAGCTAACCCATAGTGATCTTTGTTCCCTTTCATGCTGCTCTTTAGAGTACAGGAACCAATGGAAATGGAGCTGGAAGTTCTGTAAGAGGGCCCAATCATGGAGAGTATACACCAAGCATGTCAAAGCTCCTCAAGTTGGCTCAAGGGTCAAAAAAGGAAAAATGCACAGGTCCTAGCCAAAGTGGAAAAAAGGCTATGTTCGACCTACAGAAGATGGAAATTGACAAGATGAAGAAGGTTCTAAAACTCCAAAAACCCCTGGAGGATATTACACCAGTGGATTATGCCTACCATCATACGGTTGAGGACATAAGAATGATCGATGCAGCAGAGAAGATGGAGAATATCCTGGTGAAAATGGGCTCCATTTATTTTCACGAGGAGCACTACAAGACTCATTTATCCGAGTTTGAGGCCAAAAACATAGATCTTGAGGAGACCTTGGTGTATAAAAGAGTGTAGCTCGAAGAGGCTCAGGCTAAATATAAATAGTTGCAGCAGTGCATGATCAGCTTGGACCAGGAGGTGGGTAATTACAAGAAATAAAATGAACATCACCTCAAAGTGCATGTAAAAGCATAAATCCAATTGCAAGCCTTGAATGCTCAGGTCCAAAAACTACAAGTCTAGTTGACACAAAGGGCGGTGCAATCATAGGTCTTCACAAAAGACCATATTAAGGAGGTTTGCCATCACTTCCTGACAAACTTTTGAATAAGGGTGCACAAAGCAATAGCAGTCCTAATGTTCATTTGGGAGGCCAAGCAATCAGTCACTTACGGTGCACCTATCGTGGAGGATGCTAAAAAGAGATTGATCGATGGTTGGAACTAGCTATGAAGGTGCAAACCCTAGAAAAAATGGACCTCAATATTACTCCAATGTGCCCACTTGCTCAATCATGGGCAACTATGAAAGTAACATTGCAGGCTTACTTCACGAAAATAGAAATAGCCCGAGAGGCGAGAAGGCTGATAGAAGTGTTTGAGTGAGAAAGGCCATTTCTTTGATGAATTTTGAAGCTCTCGTGTAGCTTGGTTTCCCTGGCTTCACTGACGAGGAAGAATCTATTTTAAAAAATGAAGAGTTGAAGCTAGTTTGAGATGCCTTTGAAAGCAATACTTCAAATATTGATAGTTGGAGTGGGCATATTTCAGAACACTAGGTAATGGAGTTAATAACTAGGTTCGCACAAATTGAATCATGTTTGGTAGACCTCAACCAAAGACCTAACTACATTGACATAGACCAGATTGAGACTTTTGGATACCTGGTCAAGGAGCTCCAAGATCATGGTACACTCAAAGAAGACGCCTGGGTCCTAGTCCAAGCAACCTATGATCGTATCAATGAGCATATCCCACAATCGAAGCCTATCCAACAGTGTGAAGATCAAGCACAGGAAGGAGACCAAAGGGAATATGGATACCAAAGAGAATAAGGGGATCATGAGTGCAAAGGAGAAGAAGAAGAAGCAGAAAGAGAGAAGTTGGAGGAAGAGTCTACTGCCAATAGTGAGCATTCAAAAAAGGACAATGATGATGACTTTGAGCCCAATAGATAAGGCCTGGGGTCTTCACATTAAGGTGAGATCAATCCCCTCGTGAGCCACCTGAGATGTTGGCATCCCTACCACATTGATTTCCTCTATAAACATTTTGCTATTCAGTAATCTTTTCTTCCTTGGAGCTCTTCTTTTTTTAGAATGTATTCTTTGTTTCCTGCGTTTTGCTATCAGAATTTATTGGTTGTGTCCAAGGGACTGTGTAGTTTATCCTGTTCACTCATCATGCAATATCCTTGTCTTTTCGAGGGTGAGGGTGGTTTTACGGTAAGTTTCCAAGCGTAATTTTTTTTCGAACAAAGCGTGAAGTGCAAGCCCATTTCAGGCTAAAAAAGGAGTGAAGCACAAGTGGGACCCAAGTTTTTTCACCCCAGTTGGATAGCACAATGTCTTTTTGGGGCTGAGTTGGATTAAAGTATCTTCAGTTTGCTCTCAAAATCAACACCATATGCTCTAAACCAGTGTGGGACCCATTTCCTTTTCGCCCCTATGTGAGAGTGCAAATCAATTTCGAAACAAGGAGATACGAAAGGCCTTTTTGACTTTTTCTATGGCCAGTGCAGTCCATTTTTTAAAACAGTTTCAATTGGGGCCTAATTTTGTTTCACCCCAAATCAAGAGTGCAACCCAATTTTAGAGTTCTTTTGGGCAAAAGTACCTTTGACCTTCCTTAAAGTCAGCATGGACCTATTTTTAATGGTATGGGGCCCAGGCATTTTTTACCTTAACTTGGAGTGTAAGCCCATTTTGAGCTAAAACCTGAGTGAAATGTAAGTGGGGCCAAGTTATTTCTCCCCACTTTGTCAGTGCAATCACTTTTTGAAGATCAACAAGGCGAAAGCACCTTTGCATTTTCCATAAAGGCGTAGCTTAACTCCAAATAGAAAAATACAAGTGGGCCCTAGAGCATTTTGCTCCAATTTTCCAATGTAACTTGGTTTCAGAGGTGGATAAGGTGAAAGTGCCTTTGAATTTTCCACCAAGATGCATCTCAGTTTCAAAGAAATATGTCAGGTGGGGTCTGAATTGTTTTAGCCTAGTCTTCTAGCACAATTCTATTTTGGGTCTGCTAAGAGAGAAAATACCTTTGACTTTTCTCACTTCGGTGCCACTTCTAAAACAATAAACATTTTCACCACCACTTGGAAGTGCAAGCTCTTTTTGGAGCTTGTGTGGGCAAAACCAAGTGGGACTTGCATCCACGAAGCACCTGTTTCTAGTCTAACTCTCCTGCCTCAGCCAGAATTCCTCAAAAATTCTTATGAGTTAAAAATTAAGGTGCGCCCTCACCAATTTAATTGTAGTCGATCAGAGAAGCTTCCATATTTAATTTTCTTGAATCTTAGAGTCTGATCTTCCGTTGAGATAGTTCTAGCAAGCGAGAAGATGATGCTACAAGCAAATCATATCACTGCATTGAAGTCATGCAATCACTTCTCCATGAGTCATCGAATTCAGACCATACCTCATTACATTTTGATGAGTGCTGAAATCCTATCTTTGCTACCACTGTGATGTTTTGTGGGTGAGGATTTATGTCTTAGAGGTAGAATCCTCTATAAAAAATAGCAATTCTAATGTAATATGATGGACGTTTTGCTAGAGAACTATTGTACCTAAAATCTGCTATGAATACAAAGGACTCTTGGCTCTAATTATGGATTTCTCTTTATGTGTATGTCTTCTGTATGTTATTTTTATTAAATTCTCTTCTTTGTCTATGGGCTATAATTCTATGTCTAGATTTAGCTTTTGATAGAGGGTGAACACTAGAAATTATTTGGATATTGTGCATATAAGATATCTAGTTTTAATTTCTGTTACAACCTTTGTGTGAAGTGCTATTGGTTTAGAGTGCAATTAAGTTATCATGGTGTTTGTTCATCACCCCTGTTCTTCTGGCTCGAGACCATATTTTTTATTCCTTTCAGTCATTTCTAATCTCTTTCCTGTTTCTCTAATCTCAAATCCCCAAGTTAGAATAGTAAGAGAACCAACCCTTGGAGATTGGCACGAGAGGCAATTCTTCCTTTCTGCATTTCAATGTTGGTTGTGTCTAGGGTGCATGGATGAAACATTCCATACCTAAGGTGGATTTTTGACCAACATGAAGCTTTTGACATCTAGATGAATGACATAAACAATTATCTTGCTCTACGAAACAAAGTGCCAAAATTTCTTCAAGGATTTCATAACCACATAGACTTGCTTCTCAATAAAATTATACTTCTCCTCATGCGGTTGGATGACTTGGATTAGGAAAGCAATTGGTTGTTCATCTCCATCATATCTCTTTTGTGTGAGCACAGTTGCATAGCTTTCTTGCTCACCCACAACATAAAGGATAAAATCCTTTGAATAATTTGGATTGATCAGGACAGGGGCTTGGACAATTCTTTCTTTGATCTCCTGGAAAGCTCACTTTCTCTGCTCTATCCACTTAAAATATGCATTCTTCTTAAGAAGCTCGATCATTGGCTTCATGACTTGAGCGAAGTCTGCAATGAACTTTCAAACAAAATTAATTTGACCAAAAAATGACTGTAGTTCTTTCTTATTGGCTGGTAGTGGTAACTTCAAGAGAGCTTCAACTCTGGTAGGATCAATGGCTAACCCTTCCTTTGAAATCACATGGCCTAGGAGTTTCCCCTCTTTAACAACAAAAATTGATTTCTTGGGGTTGATAGAAATTCCAAACTCATGATATTTCTTGAAAACCTGTCTCAGGTGAGAACCATGCTCTTTCCTATCATGTGAAAAAATAGTCATGTCATCCAGATATATCACAATAATGTGATTCAACAACTCACCAAAAGCTACGTCCATTGCTCTCTGGAAGGTAGCACCAACGTTTGACAGATCGAAAGGCATTCGTTGGTAGGCGAAAGTGCCCCACTTGGTAGTGAACGTCATTTTGTGCTGGTCTTCATCCTTCACCCAGATTTGGTTGTAGCCGAAGAAACCATCTAGCAGTGAAAATATTTGTGCTCTAGAAACTACATGAAGGATTTGGTCAATCTATGGCAAGGGATAATGGTCTTTTAGTGATGCCTGATTCAAATTATGGAAATCCATGCACAGGCGAATGTCTCTATTCTTCTTCCATACTGGGACCAGATTCGCCACCCAGGTTGAATGCTTGATAGGATATATGATTTTTACCTCCAACATATTTAGTAACTCCACCTTCATTAGTACCTCAATATTTGGATTAACAGGTCATTATTTTTGTCTAAAGGGTTTTACCCCTTCCTGCAACTCGATGGTATGTTGGATCACATATTTGTTGTAGCCTTTAAGATCATGATAGCTCCAGGTAACAATATCTAGGAACTCAAAACATAACTTCTTAATTTTTTCGAGCTCCTCTGGAGAGCAATCTGTCTCGACTTTGATTATCTTATCAGGTTCCAACTTTAGCTCAGTATACTCTTTCTCATCCACTTTGATCCTATGCTTTTCTGCTCTATCATTCTGATCAAAGAGGCTCTCAAGAGTAATCAATCCTTTTGGGATGTGATTATTTCTGAGTTGGATTAAACCCTCAACTTCATCTTCATCCAACGTCCTTCCCTCCACACTACTAGCTTCTTTAATCAAAAAATTCACAATCTGCTCATCATTGTCAAAAACTTGCTAGTAGATATTTTTGTCAGGGACTGAAGGTCTATAGATTAACCTTACAGTCTTGGGCTTTCTTACCACATGCTCAATAGGAGAGAAGTTTGCACCAAGGGATGCCAAGAGATCTGCATGTTTATTTTATTCTCACAAAACCGCTTGAACATTCAATGTGATAAATGACTCAAATAGATCCCATACCTTGTTGCGGTATACCTTTAGGTAGTGCTACTTTGAAATGCACTTGTTGGTCACCTGGTTGACAATTAACTCAGAATCTCTAAAAATATGTAGTTGTTTGATCTCGAGATTTTTTGCTTTCTTCAGGCCTAAGCACAGTGCTTCGTACTCGATGACATTATTTGTACAACTCCAAGTCAATCGATATGAATATATCTTCTAAATTCTAGAAGGAGAGATAAAGACTATTCCAGCTCCAACACCATTCTTGCATCTAGCACCATCAAAGTACATTTTCCACAATTGGTCAAGGGTGGAACCTAGATCATCAGACACCTTTGCTTCAACCTTCTCAGGCTTAGTAATGGTGTAACAACCGATTTTGGTCTCCATCATTGCATTGAAATCGAGCATTGAAAATTCATCCTCTAAACGAAGCTCATCTAGAGCTTCCTCCATCAGATCCATCTCCTCTAGTTCTTCAGTCACCATATTGATCGAATCTACAACCTTTTCTTCTTCTTCAATATTTTCAATATGATACGTGGAGGGCTTCTCATTGTAAATCTGTATTCTCCTCCCTTTGAATGGAATCTCCAGGTGAGAATAGTCCAGAGACAGATAGCCTCCTAACTTGGCTGTGAACTCCCTTGATAGGCACATGTTGAAGTACGGCTCCAAATCTACCACAACAACTTCTTGAATGACAGTTATCTGGGGTATGTTATGTAAGACAATCGGGATATCTTTGATCACCCCCACTATTTTGATAGGAGTGCCATCCAACTGCAAGATGCCTGGGCTACTTCTTGTGTATTCCATACCCATGATTTTGCAAACTACCTTTGGCATGACAGTTGTCGTTGCACTAGAGTCAATCATACAGTTGTGCACGATCCAACCCTCCATCCTTAGAGATAGATAGAATGGGGGAGGTCTATTTTTTCCTATGGTAGAAGTGGGTAGCGTTTGAGCTAGCACTGTTTGCGTAGGGTTTTTCCTCTTATCCTTCACAAATTTCAATGATTCTTGCAATAGGTCCACTTGTCCAGGTAGTTGCAGCGCATCATAGAGGCTCACCTTGGTGGGAATCCTCTTTAGTTCTTCGACAATATTGTATGATTATGCATTGGGCTCCCTTCCTTCACTAGCAACTTTGTACTTGCTTTGATACTATTGTGTAGCTTCTACCCTCTGATGCTTGGTCAAGGATGGGTATTTGAGCCTCTCCTTCACCTGCTCTTTCATTTCTATCTACGCTTGTGCAGACGAAGGTTGCGAAGTTGATGGTTTCTCTTGCAATCTATCTTTTGTTGGTGTGGGAAAAAGATCCTTCAACAATATTGGCTTGTTTACTTTAAGTGTTGGTATAGGCGCTTTCGCTTGAGATTACCTCTTTTCATTCTACACCTTCTGCTCAACAGGGACCTTCAATAGCTCCATTTTATTTGGATCTATAATGGCAGGATTTTTTACAAATCTTGTGAGAACTAAAACTTGTTCAATAGATGGGACCATGAAGTTGTGATCAATTTTCATGATCATGTTGACTTGACCACTAGAAGAGCTATCCGCCAGTGTCTGCACATAGTTCAAATGAACCATGCAGGTATCTTCGCCATGTGGGTCATTACAGGTAGAACACCAGAATGTTCTCTCTGATGGGCCAACTTCCTCATTTGCAAGCATAGTAGTACCCCTTTTAGGAGCTTTGCTGGGAGTAACTGCTTGTTCTCTGGTGATTGGTGGTGGTTGAAATCTCCTTGGTCTAAAATCTCTTTTAGCCTACTTTCTTTTGATCACCATAATTTCGTTACCCATCGCTCTTATGGCAAAATTCATGGACTACAACTCCTTCAACACCTTGTCTTGTAGATCGAGGTTTGAGGGTGTTGGGGAGCTGGTAATGGTAATGGAATAGGTGGAGATGGTAGTGTCGAGAATGGAACTAGGGTTGGTAACTATGGAATGGTTGGAGCAGGGAGTTGAGGGATAGGAATTGTCATCGTGGTTTGGGATGTACTCGGATTCCATGAAGGAATTGGATACATGGGTGACATGGGCAAAGGCTGAGAAGATGCATTAGCATACAAATACTATGGAAGGTCAGGGAAAATAGGCATGGCCATTTTTGGTGGAAGCTTACCGATAGCAATCAGATCAGCTTTAGCCTTTTGTGCCATAGAATACAGATCAGGGAATGTATTGGCATTGGACTATCGGATGGCCATACTGATGTCAGAGTTGAAAGCTCGAAGGTAGTAAAAGGTTGCTTGTTCAGGAGTCGATCGGAGACCATCAGGAACCCTATGCCAAGTTCGAGTGAACCTGACATTAAAGTCCATGATTTCCTCCTACGGATGCCTCTGAATAGTAGTGAACTGATGCAACAGGGAGAATGGATCCGCTTGTTCATTGAACCCTTTGATTAGTAGTTCAGCCAACTGGTCCTAGGTGGTGATGGTTGCAGGTTGTAACGACCGGTACCAGTAAAGCAATTTTCCTCGGAGAGAGAGAACAAGTAATCTTACCATTATATCCTCATCTATGATGCCATGAATTATCGCCAAAGTAGCTACATCTTGAACATGCTCATAGGCCATCTTCCCCGTACCATCGTAAGTTGGCAAAGCCTTCATCGTCGCTTGTGGGATCGGGTTTTGAGCTTGCAGATTTAGAGGTCCAAAGTGGTTCCATGCTAGAAACTACCTTGGTGGTTGTGGTGGTGGATTTTGAGCCATGTGGACTGGTGTGTGTGGTTGGGGAGGTGGAAAACTAGTGGTTGTACTAGCAGGACTCGAAGGAACAGAAAACACACCAACTAACTATGAAGATGTTACACTTGATGGAGTAGCAAGAGTAACTAACCTAGGGTGTTCTCCTAGCACTTGGGTGTCAAGTTCATAAAACTCAATGGGATCTTCTAGATTTTTGGCCTTCGATCTTGTGATCATGAAGAAAGATTTTGCTCACTTCACATTCGGAGGCTTCTGGGTAGAGCTGAGTCACCAGATGTTCTAATCATACAGTACAAAGGTGAACATCAAACCTCAATACTATTGAAAGTGGAACCTTTTGAGAGTCCCACCGAGCGTGCCAAAAATTGTTGGTCACGAATCCGCCTAGTTACAAAATCTACATTTTGTGCGCCCTAGACCCATGCAACATTGAAAGGCCGAAGGAGAGAAATGTCCTTCGAGCCAATCTCTAGAGAGGGTTGGCTCCCTTTCTAATCTACTCTGGTTTAAAGCTTAGGGTAATAGGAAAGAAATGGGGAAATATGGCTATAAGCCGGAAGTGTAGGATGGGGATAGACTAACAACCAAAATTCAAATCAAGCAACGATTAGCATACAATAGAAATGAAAGCATAGGAACTACTTACAATTTTGCAAAGACAACCTCCAAAGAGCACCTCAGTATTCACTCCCTCACCATAGAGATTAAGTTCAGATGTAGAATTTAAATACAACAAATAATGGAGATGAATGTATTCAGAAATGACATACAAAAAATTATCAAATGCAACACCATTCAGAGAACTAGAAGCCGAAGTCTTTCTATTGATGCAGAAAACTTGAAGTGTTTTTCTGCAGAGTGTCCATCCTCCTTTCTTACATGAAAAATGATTAGTATTTATAGAGGGTTGCACCTCTTTCATTTAATGCACTTACAAACAAAATGTTGGTAGATCAAAAACCAGCGTGAATAATTTCCTCCTCGGCATCAATGATGTTCTGGTCAAAATATTCTTCATGGAAACAATGATCCTGCTTTGGTGGGAGAATCACATGGGAAATCAGCATGATTAAATGATGGAAAGCAGCCTTGAGCATCGATGCATTGGGACGCAACAAAGTTGCCTAAAAATTGGGAGCTTGGTCGTTGAATTCGCTTCACCCTTATGCCTTGGAACTCCACCTTCACCAAGAAAGTCCACTGAGCATTAAATTTATCTTGAGAAATAGCAAGGTCGGTGGGCGGTGCATTGGAAATGAACAAGAATGGCATCTGATCTTGCAAATTCAAAGCAAAAATCCTGGAAACATTGCTTGCATTACTTCAAAAATTAAATTCCATCCTTCCTTGACCCTTCCCAAGAGAATATACAAAAATGGCACCTTGGGAAGCAATGCTCTTGAGAATAAATGCAAAGGAATTGATTTCACCTAAAAATAAGGTAAAACAGCCTTTTCAGGGTTATAATAGGCGACAATGGCAACTTCGTTCGACTTTTAACTTATGTCTTGGTGATTTTGCCTCAAATGCTCCTTCCTTTAATCATCTCCTTATGCCCGAAAGAAAACTTATTTGTTATTCTTTTAAATTCACCTGCATTTAAATTTCGTCATTGAAAATGACAAAAATATGTTGCAATTTAGAATAATAGCAAAATTAACTGCTTTCACCCCCAAAGGAAGGCGACATGTATTTTCAACCTATGTGGGAGGTGATATTGACTTTGAATGCTTTGCTTTGAAGTAGCGCACGTTGCAACTTTATTTTTCTTGAAATTTATTTTAAAAACTTCATTCACCTCCTGGAGAGGTGAAACTGTGTGGCACCTCTCAACAGGGGCGCTTTTAACTTTGATTGACATCGTTTTAATTTCCGCCCCACCACAAGGAAACTATTTAACACTTTGAAGGGGGGTCCCACTACGTCTATTCTTTCCTTTGTCTTGAAAATATTCAATATTTCCCTTTCGCCCTAAAGAGAGGCAACAATGAGTTTCCCCTCTCCTTGGGGTGAAAGCCCTCTTTAAAACCTATTTAGATTCGTCTATGTTGGGCCCACGACACACTATATTTGAAACTCCTCCTCATAATATGTTTCACCCAAAGGAGGGGTGAAAGGGAGTTTTGTCCCCCACTTGGGGTGAAAGCCCTTGTTTGACATTAACTTTACCAACTCTTTTGGCTGATATGGCCACTTGCGCTTTAAAACAACATTCGTACCAAAGAGGGACGACAATGATTTTTGCCCCTCATTTGGGATGAACTAACCTTACATCTATATGGAATTGAAATATGTCCCACTCGTATTACATCATCACTATATAGTAGTATTACAACAAATTTTAGATATTATTCATGTATCCCTTGGCAAGATTTGAACCTTGGTCTCCTCCTTAAATGTTGAGGAATCTAACCAATTGAGCTAATGTCACTTGATTGATGGAGATTATCTTTAATAAAAAGATAAATAAAGAATATATTTGATAAAAAGGTAAAGTTAAATATGCTTTAATTAAATTGTTAAAAATATAATGAAAGCAATATAATACTTTCTTTTTAATAGAAGTGGCTTCCAATAAAAAAACCGCATATAACCTATTAAAAGAATAATAATAATAAATAAATAAGAGAAGGCAACCACTTAGCCCATATCTTGATTACAATGAGATTAGAATAATCCACTTTAACCCAATGTATCCATCTTTCACAAATATAGAAATTTTGATTCATGGCTAACATGAAGGCATGTTTATGTTACTTATATTTAATGTGAGGAATTAAGATATTAAATTTTGTTCATAAGATTCAAAAATTAACCTAACATGCATCCTATATAGGTTGCAAAGCTCATGGTTATGCTCATGTCTATTGTTTTTTTATATATACGTATGGGATTTGGTTACATCCACACTATTTTTAGTAATTGCAAAGTGTTGGGTTCAAATCATAGGGATTGTTCCCAATAAGCTTATACCACCTCATTATTATTGACCTGATGTGAAGGGAACCATTGATTTTTCACGATATGTATTGTTGTCGTTGGAAGTTTATACCACCTTGTTATTGTTGACCTAGTGTGAAGAGAACCATCGATTGCTCATGATATGTATTGTTGTCGTCAGTCTAACACATACTCAGAAGATTCAAAACAGACTACTACCTTTGCAACATACATGCCCCCAAGGTTTGAACCTAGGTCTCTTCTTGGTAAATGTCTAGCCAAACAAAAAACTACCAATCCACCTAGCCCTTGGGAGCTGCTCATGCCTATTGTTAATATTAAATTATATATATATATATAATATAAAAAAGATGATTATATATTTGCAAAACTCATATTTTTTCAATTGATTATATAAGATTGAACCATGCCCTATCGTATTACATTCATTGTCACATAATGATATTACAACACAGTTTGGATATTATCTATGTATCCCATGGCAAGATTTGAACCTTGGTCTCATCTTTAAATATTGAGGAAACTAATTGATTTTTTCAATTGATTATATAAGATTGAACTATACCTGCAATTTACTTTAAAAATATCCAAAAAGGATAGGAATAAACTAATTGGTAGCTACAAAATGCTTGCAAATAAACTATCTCACTTTTTATTCCTATAAAATTGAGTGTCATTTAATTCTTTCATATAAAAAATATTAAATAATAAATATTTGATATAATCACATGGTGCTCGTCCACAAACTACCCTCTAAAATCCAAGAGTTGACTCATAGGGAATAATAAATATTTGGCACTAGGAATCTAATATATATATATTTGGCATAATCATGAAACACACCTGAAATTTTAATTATGAATGTTGAACCAACTCAAAGGAAACGCACATCAAATAATCAAAATAGGTGCACGCTCGTTGTAATTCTCACTTCGACAAAATGAACGATCTAGACATTTAACTTTCCCTATAATGAAAAACATCCTTTGTTTTGTCCACTAAAAGAAGAATCTTTGGTCGTATCTTCTAGATAACACAAGCAAAAACGGAAAAAATTCTAAATACGGCAAACAATTTAATTATATTATAAAATACTTAATGGCTTAATCCTTTCACTAAAGCCAAGAACATGAAAATCAAGGTCCTTGAATATATCAATTATTAATCACATAGATCAAGGTCCTTGAATATATCAATTATTAATAATTTTATATTTTTAATTAATTGTTATGTAATGTATTTTTTTAAGTTAATGTAATAAATCAATTTTAAGATTAAATATTTTTATTTTAATTATTAATTTTTATAAAGTAAAAATTAAACAATAAAAATCAAATACAAATTCACATTCACTTACACCCTCTTATATTTATCCACATCTTATTTAAACTTTAGATCTTCTAAGGAACTAAAGCAATCACGACTAAAAAGAACTAAGAACTACGAAATATTTGTAGGTAGTACCTCTTAAAATATTTGATGTAACGTATCAACTAGAGACCTTGGACCACGTGGTTTGATTGTGTCACCACTTTCAAAATCAAAACATTGTGAATTCTTTAACAACACAAATAATTTCAACGCACGTCATTGTTAACCACACATAATTTTCATGACTTAAAAGAACTATGAAATATCTGTAGGTTAGTACCTCTTAAAATATTTGATGCAAAGTTCCCTCCCTTTAAGAAATACTACAAGAAATGACATTGATATGATAGGTATTATAAGGTTTGGACTTTTTTATAATTATTGTTCAAAATGTTGATAAATTTTTTATTTTAAATTTAATTATATTAAACGTGTAAAGGTGGACTCGTATGATAAGGATGCCCACAAGTACCTGAAAAAGCTATAACGAGGGGCCCACTCAAATCCGTCAAAGTAGCTGACATAAAAATATTAAGCATACGAAACCATAGCCGTTACCTAAATATAGGGAGAGGATAACATTTGTCCATGCCGTTCTCTAATTCCACCCCCCTGGTAATTTTGACGGTGGCTATGCTGTAGAAAACGGTGGCTATCTACTCCGGCTCTATAGGACAAAATCACGACCGTCGAATACCAAGCCGCAGGGAATTTCAGTCAAAAGACGTAAAATTATTATTAATTATTCACAGCTAAATTGGCGCTGCAAGCTTCTGGAATTCCTCTGCAACAGAAACAGAAAATCTTCCTAACAGCTACAATATTCTCAGAGTAAAAGCTCTCACAATTCAGAAATAAAATCCTCTGCAACAACAGCTGAAAATCTTCTTCGAAGCTACAATATTTTCGGAGCATAATAGAAATTTTCTCATTTACGGAAGAAATCTCTACCTAGCGCTTAAAAAATGAGACGCTATCTCACAAACAGTTTTTGAGATCCACCGTAGCATCAAATATTTCAGCAGCGGCCCCTTCGAGGAGACATATCCTGTAAATATTCAAGAAACACAACGGAGGAAACAAAAATCCGGATTTGCTTTAACGGAAGGAATTATATTCGACCATTTTTTTTTTTAATTTCACGGCAAACCAAAACTCTAAAAGCTAGATCCGATTCACAACCCTCACAGTACAAATTTGCCGATAACTAACACGGGAAGAGCAAAACTCTAAAAGCCAGAGCCGATTCACAACCCTCACAATGCAAATTTGCCGATATGTTAGCGTTATTTTCACGACACAGCAGAAAAGGAAGGAGAAAGGGGGGGAAACTGTACAAAAGATTATTATTTATTTATTTTTATTTTTTTTGAAAGATTTAAAGATGTTCATGATCTCTCTTAATATCAAGAGTTATTGTTTATTAATAGGGAATTTAATACACAACCTTCCAATCATGATCTCTCTTAAAGCTGAGAATTATGCTTATCAATAGAGAATTTAACATACACCCAGACCCAAACACCACACACCTAGACCCACCTGGCAATCTGAACAGTTGACCTGTCCCATTAAAACACCACTATGTGGTCTTGATGCAATATTTCTTATTTTATTTTTATTTGGTTAATGTGAGAAAAGTGTCCCATTGGAACACCACTATGTGGTCTTGATGCAATATTTTTTATTTTATTTTTATTTGATTAGTGTGAGAAACTCCTGCGATCAACGCTTAGAGTTGGGCATTTCTATCCCATGATTTGAACTTTGAATCTCAAGAAAAGAAAAGTCAAACCCCAAACCATTGCGTTGTCCCTTGGAATTGGTCTTGATGCAATATAAATAAGACTTGTTTCAATCCCTGATAACCAACTAAAAATAAATAAGGGTAGGGATGATGGTGGTAATTTGTAAAAGTCATGTCCCAAAGAGGATAATGCAACGATTCGAGCTTTGATTCTTCTTCGGAAGGTTCAAGGTTCAAACCACAAAGTAGGCGAGTATGTGAGGGGATGGGTGTGTGGTGGTTGTGTGCATGGTGGTTGTATGTTAAGTTTCCTATTGATAAGTATAACTCTCAGCTTTATGAGGGATCATGGTTGGGAGGAGACTTGCTCAGTTATCTGTGTTGATCGTAGGGGTTTCTCACATTAACCAAATTTATTAAAAAAAATTTGTAAAAGTTTTTTTTAATTTTAAAAAATATAATAAATATTTAATATTTTTTTTAATGTATATATTATATGCACTTAATAATAATATAATAATAAATTTAAATAATTAAAATTTAATTTAAAATATATTTAAATTTAATTTTTTTTTTAATAATAAATTTAAATAATTTAAATATAATTTAAAATATATTTAAATATTAATTTTTTTATTTAGTGTGAGAAATCTTTAGGATCAATGCATAGGTTTCAACAGTCTCCTCCTCCCTTATAAAGTCGAAAGCTATATTTATCAATAGGGAATTTAACACACACCCACTCCTTAATGAATATTTAATATACCTTTTATTTTTAATGTATATATTATATGCACTTAATAATAATATAATAATAAATTTAAATAATTAAAATTTAATTTTTTTTATAATAATAAATTTAAATAATTTAAAATATATTTAAATATTAATTTTTTTTTAGTTAGTGTGAGAAATTTGTAGGACCAATGCATAGGGTTCAACAGTATCCTCCTCCTTTGTAAAGCCGAAAGCTATACTTATCAATAGTGAATTTAACACACACCCACCACACACCCACTCCCTAATAAATATTTAATATACCTTTTATTTTTAATGTGTATATATTATATGCACTTAATAATAATATAATAATAAATTTAAATAATTAAAATTTAATTTTAAATATAATTTAAAATATATTTAAATATTAAATTTTTTTTTAAGTTAGTGTGAGAAATGTTTAGGATCATTGCATAGGGCTCAACAGTCTCCTCCTCCCTGTAAAGCCGAAAGCTATACTTATCAATAGGAATTTAACACACACCCACTCCCTCACCCACTCCTTCATACACTAATCGACGTCCTAGTTTGATTTAAATATTATTTTGATAATAATTATGGGTTTTAGACTTATCAATAAGGAATTTAAAACATACCCACTCCCTCACACTAACCCATGCAGTTTAATTTAAATATTATTTTAATAATTATTATGAATTTTACAAATGTGCAATGTATTTTTGTAGGTAAACCTTTTTTAATCTTAAGGTCATAGAGTGTGAAGACCCGTAAAAGAGTGAACTACCAATAACAAAGGAGACTTGAACCTACCTCTTACCTCTCACGGGAGACTTGAACCTACAGGCTTATTAGTTAGACCGGCACATTTAGCCCTATGTACTCATTTATTCTTAATATATTGTTTAAAAAATAAAATAAACTTTTTTCTCCTACCTCTTACCTCTCACGGGAGACTTGAACCTACCTATTACCTCTCACGGGAGACTTGAACCTACAGGCTTATTAGTTAGACCGCCACATTTAGCCCTATGTACTCATTTATTCTTAATATATTGTTTAAAAAATAAAATAAACTTTTTTTTTAATTTTAAAGTTTATATTAAATAAATTTAATTTTATATTATGATATAGATATATATTTTTGGTTAGTGTGAGAAATTTTTACAAATAAACGTATAAGGTTGGATAATCTCCTCCCAACCTATCTCTTTTATCTCTCATGGCTTATTAGTTAGACCACCACATTTATCCATATGCACTCATTTATTCTTAATATATTGTTTAAAAAATAAAATAAACTTCTTTTTCAATTTTAAAGTTTATATTAAATAAATTTAATTTTATATTATAACATAGATATATATTTTTGGTTAGTGTGAGAAACTTTTACAACCAATGTATAGGGTTGAGCAATCTCCTCCCAACCATGACCCCTTAAAGTTGAGAGCTATGCTTATCAATAGGGAATTTAACACACATCTACCCCCTTATACACTCACCCACGTCGTGGCTTGAACCTTGGATCTTTTGAAGAGCCGCCAAAGCTCGAACCGTTGTGTTGTTCCCCTTGGGACATAACACAAATATTATAAAAGAAATTATTAAATCAAATATTTGTAAAAGTAATAAATAAGAGGAAGCAGTTCCGAAAGAAATGTGAGTCAAGAGGTGTGCTAGTCAGGAGTAAGTGTGAGTCGAGATTCAGTTATGGTGGAAGGGTTATGGGTTCATCCGGAGGGCATCAATGCTTCAAACCCTTACTACTAATATGTGGAACATTGTTTCCAAAAATTTGTTTTTTTAAAGGTAAAAAATTATATTGATAGAACAAGAATCAAATTACATTCATAGGTCTGCCACTTTTGGAAAGCCCTAAAATCCAAATAAAACTCGAATTAACTTCTCTAAAAATAACAAAAAGTACCATATACAGATTAGAAACTTTGAACCTGTTCTCATTTCTGCTTTACACTGATCCTAAGAAACCTAGTAGGCTTGGTAGACCTGCAAACACTACACATGCTATCCCAAAAAGGGCCAAAGAGTATTGCAAGAGGTAGCAAAAACCCAACAAATAATTGCTCATCCTCCATTGATCCACAAGACTTAGTGGACTTTGGACCTATCCTCATCCTTAGCTAAGTCTTTGTTGGCCAATTTAAGAACCATTTGGTTCACCTCCTGCCATTCAGAAGTGTCCCTATCCTGATTAGAATTCAGCATGTATCCAACCAGACTTTCATTGCCATGTTTAGCCAAAAAGTTAGCCGCTACATTATTTTATATGTCAACATAGATTGGAATGGCATCCTCAAACTGCTACCAAATTGACTTAATTTGGCTCGCAATGTTTCTTATCCTCCAAGCCTTTGGTCTAAAATTTTTGATAGCATCCAAAAGCCCCACCATAATTTGTGAATCAGACTCAACTATGATCTTTCTAACCCCATTCTCCCAAGCATTGAGAGAACCTTGTCTGATATCTGATATCCAAGTCTTCAGCTTCATTGTTAGTAGCCCTTCCAAGACCCTCTAGCTCCCAATGGAGGATCTTCCCCTTGAAATCTCTTCTAAGAAAACCAATGCCTATAGCTCTTGAGTTATCCTTAGCTACACCATCAGAATTAATCTTTTGCCAACCTAGGGGAGGGGGTTGCCATGGTCCCAATTTCTATGGCTTAGGAGTCCCCTCATTCACTTAGTTTTCTTATCCCTAAAGTGAGCTCTAACAATTTCAGAATTCTTGGTAACAATTTTATGCCAAACCAACTCCATTGGACTGAACTCTCTAAAAAACCTAGAATTTCTTTTCTGCCAAATGTGCCACCAGATGAAGCTCGGGCCTAGGGACTAGCCTAGCTGAATGGAGGTATTCTTGAAATTTTTGTGTTTCCAAATCTCCAGATATTAGAAAGAGTCACCTGAAATTTTAGGTGAACCTTAAAGAGGTGTAACCACATTTTCCACACTAGAAGCTGATTTCATTAATGACATTTTCACAAAGCAATTTGATGCCTTCTACCCCAACATCTGCTCTAGTTTGCACCAATTATTTTTTGACTATAAATTTGGGTACCATTATTTTGGCCTTGCACAATTTTATTTTTGAAAAGAATATTTTTATTTTAGAAGAGGGACGGTATGAATATCCCCCAATTTTTATGCTAGAAAACTGCATTAAAAAAAACTACACTGAAAAAAATTGCGTTGAAAAAATGTCATAGTATCAACAATGAGATGATTAAGCATGATATAATGGTTCTTAAAAGCAAAGGGTTAATATGTAAGTTCTATAGATCATGGCTAGGTTTTTTTGAACTCAAATAACTCTGTGACATTTCTTTCTAAAGTTTTTTAATCTCATCTTTTCTAGTTCAAAAATTACGGATAAAATATGGTTGGTGGCCCATGGTTTAGGGGAAGAGGTGCACTTTATTTGAGACCATGGAATGATTTTTTTGGTTGAGACAAAAACTATTAAGAAGCTTCCAATATGGGTTAGGCTTTTTGGACTTCCATATTAGCTTATAAATAAAGATGTTTTAAAGAATATTGGAAATACCCTAGGGGAATTCATCAAGAAAGGACTAACTACTAAGGAATGAAATTATGTTATATATACTCGAATATGTGTTGCTATGGATATTTTAAAATCTTTGCCACAATCCATTAAGATTAAATCTGAATCAAGAGAATGGGATCAACAAGTAGATTATGAAAATATCATATTTCATTGCCATAATTATTATGAGATTGGACACATGACAAGAGTTTGCAAAGTGAAAACTATGAAGAAAGAGACAAAAAATTATAGCCATGAGATAAACTTCAAGACTAAGCAAGGAAATCATACAGTAATAAAAGCTAGATCAGATTAAGGATATTCCACACCAAAAGAAGAGGTAAAGAAAGCCTATCTATAGTATCATTTGGTAAGTTTAGAAGGAATTAAAGGTGCAAAAGAAGATGTAGAGAAAATTTTTAAAACAAAGACAACAAAAAATGTCAAGTTTATTCTAGGTAAATCATCTTCATTTTCCTCTAGTATAGAATCCTCTTCAAATAATAAAAGTGAAAGGGGTGAAAATGTTATCCCTTGCACTTTAAGGTTTTAAGAGGAGCATAATAAAGAAATGAGGATGGAGGAAACCCATAACAATTTAGGTTTTTTAGGGTAGAATAAGAAGATAATTTCTATAGAAGAGCATCCCTACACTTTAGGGTTTCTAGGGCAACATAAAGAAGATTATGCTTTTAAGGTTATTCCTTGTACTTAAGATCCTTCAAGACAAGGCAAACCTAAAGATGATAAATCTTAATATGAGCGGTGTGAGAAGATTGAAGAGATTGATGGAGATGAAAGTATTGTTAGGAATGAAAAAAGAGAGAGGAAGACCCAAGAAGCAAAGATAGAGAAAAAGAAACCCATAGAGATATTGATATGGGAAAAAAAAGCAAATATCACAAGTGCTAACAAGAAGTGGGTCTAAACCCACAAATAAAAACAAAAAATAACAATGAAAATAATATCTTCTAATATTAGGGGAATAAATAAGAACCCTAAAAAAAGGTTTTAAGAAATTGTGAGGTTGTCATAAACAAGATAGTTATAGATATAGAAGCTGGGCAACAAACATTTTAATCATTTGAGGTGTTGAATTTCATCTTGAGAGAATTGAAATTTTGAAAGACATGATATAAAAGGAGTTGATTGTGGAAGCTTAGTAGTTTAAGGAAGATAGAGAATATATTTAATAGAAAGACAAATAAAGAATATCTTTGATAGAAAGGTAAAGTTGGATATGCCTTAAGGTATTAAGAAATTGTGAGGTTGTCATAGACAAAATATTTATAGATATAGAAGATGGGCAACAAATATTTTAGTCATTTGAGGTGTTGAATTTCATCTTGACAAAATTTAAATTTTGGAAGGCATATGATATAAAAGGAGTTGATTGTGGAAACTTAGCAATTTGAGGAAGATGGAGAATATCTTTTTTTTTTCAATTGGTTATATGGGATTGAAATGGGTCCCACTCGTATTACATCATCACTACATAGTGGTATTACAACAAAGTTTGGATATTATCCATGTATCCCTTGGCAAGATTTGAACCTTGGTCTCCTCCTTAAATGTTGAGGAATCTAACCGATTGAGCTAATGTCACTTGATTGATGGAGAATATCTTTAATAAAAAAACAAACAAAGAATATATTTGATAAAAATGTAAAGTTGATTATGCTTTAATCAAATTGTTAAAAATATAATGAAAGCAATATAATGCTTTGTTTTTGTAATAAAAGTGGCCCCCAATAAAAGCCACACATAACTTATTAAAATAATAATAATAAATAAATAAGAGAAGACCGCCACTTAGCCTATATCCTGATTACAATGAGATTAGAATAATCCACTTTGACCCAATGTATTCATCTTTCACACATATAAGGATTTTGATTCATAGAGATTTGAACCCTAACATGAAGGCATGTTCATGTTACTTATATTTAATGTGAGGAATTAAGATATTAAACTTTGTTCATAAGATTCAAAAATTAACCTATGGGTGAAACTTCTTATTTCTCACACATGCAAGCTATATAGGTTGCAAAGCTCATGACTATGCCCATGCCTGTTGTTTTTTTTTATATACATGGAGGAGTTGGTTACATCCACACAATTTTTAGTAATTATCAAGTGCAGGGTTCAAATCACAAGGATTTTGAAGAAGATCAATGATAATGCCTATAAAGTGGATTTGCCCAATGAATTTGATATTTCACCCATTTTTAATGTTTTTGATTTATTTTAGTATCCTGGTACTACCGAGGATGGCGAATTACAAGAGATAGTAAATTGGGCATGACAGATGCCTAAGAAGAAAAAGGACAGAGTTTCACAGGTGCTTGATAAGAAGGTGATCACCACCAGACATGGAAGCTACAACAGATACCTAGTTCAGTGGGAAGGATTACCATAGTCGAATAACACTTGGGTTTTGTAACCAAAGCTAGAATATCATTGGGGTTGAGCTCTGTGAGCAGGAGCTCACATTTTTTTTGCTACTTGGTGAGTATTATGCGGGAGCATCTAGTTGGCAAGAGCCAACTGAGAAAAAAAAACAACCAGCTAAGAAAAAAAAAACCAATTAGCATTTTTTTAGGATGCATGGGCAACCAGCTAGCAAGAGCCAACCAAGCAAAGGAAAAAGTAGTTGGAGTTTTCTATTTTTGAATATTGGATAAACATGCAGTTGACAGCTAAGATTGGGTAAGGATGGATAAGAATGCTTGGTTGTCATGTGTAGCTATCAAATCATTGCCCTCATGCTTATAAATAAGAAGCGTATGGGGAGCATGAAGAGGGGGGAGCAGAGTAAAGGGCTCCAAAGAAATTGGTACCCTATGTAGTTCTTGCAGGGGGTTTCTCATATGATGCCTCAAAAGAGATTGGCACTATGTGCAGTGCTTGCAGGAGGTTTCTCATATGAAGCCTCAGAGGATTGGCACTCGGTGTAGTGCTTGTAGGAGGTTTCTTGTATGAAGCCTCAAAGGAAGGAAATTGGAACTTTGTATAGTACTTGCAAGACTTTTCTTATGTGAAGCCTCAAAGGAAGAAAATTGGCATTCAGTGCAGTGATTGAAGGAGGTTTATTGTATGAAGCTTAAGAGGAAAGAAATTGGCACTTCATGTAGTGCTTGCAGGAGGTTTCTGATGTGAAGCCTCAGAGGAAGAAAATTGGCACTTTACACAGTGCTTGCAGGAGGTTTGCTATTTAAACCTCAGAAGAAGAAGATGGAAGAAGGAGATTGGTACTCTGCGGAGTGCTTGCAGATGTGTGGCAACTATGGCCACCATTGTAATGTGGTTTTGTGAATGTTTAAACAAACATAAAAATAAGAAAATTAATGTTCTGTGTTCATTGTTTTCTTTACTGTGTATTTTGATCATGCAGATCATATTTATGATCCACATCATAAGAAAATTGATAACCAGAAGCTACAGGATTTCAATTCAGCTGAACTCGTAGGAGTTGAGTTATTTTTCACCAGAGGAGAATGATGCACCTTGTCAGAGCCATAACTTTTGAACCGTACGCCCGTTTGCCCTAAAATTTAACAGGTGGTTTCACATGTGTGTTTTGCATCAATATAATCTTTGATTCACCTAAATCCTCCATCTAGTGTTCCAAAATTAGCTTTTAGCGTATGTTCCCAGGTTTTTTGGGTTTTTTTGAATGTTAGAATTTTATTATATTTTGTTATACATTAAGTTGAGACCTGATATTTTAAAGTAAGGTTCATTATTGTAAGAGGGATGTGTGCACCGAATTTGGGTGCAATCCGACTCATTTCTAGAATTACTATTTTTAGCAATTTTTAGAAAAAAAAATTTTTTAGGGTTTCTTTGGTTTTCGGTTGCTATATGACGGATTGTATTCTTTTGGAGAAGGGGTGTGAATTCAAGAATGATAATAATATCAATTTTCAGGTTCTTCTACTATATTGCATTTGTGTTATGTGATGGGAGTCCATTTTGTTGGTCTCTTGTAGTTGAGTTTACACCATCGCACCCTAGGGAAGTTAGGCAACGTAGGCATGATATCCAAAACTATCACACTCATGACCAATTTTAATCCAATATAAGTTGGTTGTATACTAAATTAAATTTCTTAGGTATTTTGTTATGTCATTTCATTGTGCATATCATACTATAAGCATTGTTTGTTGTCATGTCAATCATCTTGCTTGTACATATGCATCCATCATTTTGCATACAATAAACTATTGAAGGGTTAAACATACATTTGTTAGCATGTATATAGTGGTGTCCAATCCTATTCTCAGTTGCATGGTAACGAGAAGATTTTTTGTTGCTCAACCATTCATAGTCAATCTAATCAACCTCCATCGAATGTCATCAAATTCTAAAGCATTTCAAGACTTCCCCTAATTGACTTGAGTTCTTTCATGGACCAATCATGCATCTCACATCTTAAGCAAATTTTGAGTATAGGGAGGACAACACCTTGTGTAAGCCTTGCCATAAAGTGAATGGTCCCTTGCTCATCCTATCATTTGCGTGATCCAAATCTAAGGATCGACAAAAGGATAAGCTATTCAAAAAAGTACGATAAAATCAAATAAAATAACTACAAAAAAGGGGTAAAAAACAAAAGTGAAATCCTCAAGAGCACTACAAAAAGAAATAAAATAGTACTATCAAAAATCTTGAATCCCTGAGATCCTCAGGTCCATAGATCATAGGGCTAATTTCCATCAGAGCTACGGATGCTTGAATGGCAGTGGAACATGCCTTACAAGTGGTGATATATCTTTCACATTAGCGACCTTCTTTTGTACAGATCACTATGCACTTGTAGATGAGCTAGCTTAATAGGTTAGGTTTCCAATTAGTTAGTCCAACCTCACTCAAAATGGATAAATGAACATCATGTGCACACACAGGTCCATGATAGGATTAATATTAGTTAGGATAGTCAATAATTTTGTAGTATATTGATTGTCTACCAGATGAGTTACATTACATTACCTCCATAGGTACATTCAAAGCATCAGTTACATTACCTCCATAGGTACATTTCAATTTGCATTCATCATACAATGTGCAAGTTTGCTTGTTTTATAGTAGGCTATACAGTCAAAATAACATTTTCCATGCCTTGGGTTAATTCATTTACTTAATATAGTTATAGTTATATACGAGTTTTCAAAATATTGCTTACCTACACATACATATCATCAATGCATCTTCACATGTATTAAATCATCATGCATATACATATCACACATCACCCCATTGTACATCACCAAAATAACTCATCATGTATCATATCATAAAATGGTATATAAGTAATCAAAATCACTCGTAGGTTGCATCGCATATATATCATGCTATACACTGCCTCATAGGCAACTATCATAATATGCAAAAATGGTGGTACACTTGCCACACCAAAAACAAAGAGCAAGCTATCATAGCTCTACTGCTCATTGGGAGACTCTTCACTCCTATCATGCCTACCAATAGTCTCCTAAACCTTCCTTTGAGCCCTCTACTACTTTACCTCCTCATGCAATTTGGCCATTCTACTACCAATTCACCCTCATACATCAACCGTCTAACCAACCAAGCCTATTATCTATTTCAAAAGCTTAAAATTGAACATTTATCACCTTAAAAAGTTAGGTCATAATTGACCCCACTTTTTCCCATAAAAATTTTCCAAATTTCACAAAACCATTACCATTAGATTGGGCTCACAAAGAGCTTTTCGATGATATATGGTTTACCTATATTATGACATCATTTGATCCCCCAAAATACAGTAAAATTGCACATGGATCACATCAGTCAAATATCGCAAGGTACCATGTGATCGTATGCTTGGGTCACAAGGTACCCTATAACCAAAATTAAACTACTTCAAATTATGCAAATTGGCTCCAAACGATGCCTTTCATCCCAATTTCTTGCCCATTATTCATTCTCATTCTATTTTCATGCGATTTACCACATTATATCACCCTATTAACCACTTTTTCAAGTTTTTCACCGCTACTTCATATTCTCTCTTCTCATCATCTCATCGCTTAAGGGGGTAGACATCAAACAATAGAGTCGCCTTATGCATGATCAATAATTAAACACTCAATATCAAAAATTGTATTTGTATGAAAATCTTTCCCAGAGATTATCTCAAGTCCTCCTTTTTTGGGGCAACCAAAAGCAAAATTTCTCTTCTCAACAAAAACTCTAATTCAAATGAACATTTGATAGGCCCAATGCCTAAGCCTGTAAGTTAATCATGGATTCCCTTCTTAGGAGTGGTAGTTGTAATAAAAATCATGAATGAAGCACCTAATAAAAACTTACCAAGGGTTGGATGAATTACCAAATCAAATCAAGTTCAACAATCCATCAAAGGTAAATTTTCAAAGACATTCGCTCCTTTCACAATTGGGTAATTTTACATTGATCAGGACAATAAGGTAATATTGTGTCTACTCTTTCAAAAATCATCATGACACAACAAAGGTTGTCATCATACACAATCATCCATCATCAATCCTTCTTCAAAACCAAACCATCATTTGGTATCACAAGTTTTTGCACTGCACCGTGTTTTCACACAACGTAGATATAAAAAGGGGCAAAAGTAGACACCCAAAAGTCACACATTACCACTTTTTCCATCTTCATGGTTGATCAATTTACAAAACCCACAAAATTTACATAAATTAACCTCAAAATACTATTCATTTATCAAAATCACTATTCACAAGCCCCTTGGGCCACTTAAGCCCTTTCCTACGCTTAACCATGGGTCCTCATGTGACCACCATCATAGCTTAACCTTGGTCAAAAGTCACTTTATGATTAAAGTACACTTTATGCTTAAGCATATGATTAATCAATTCAATCATGATTAGTCTAATCTTGCCACCTCACCTAGGCTACCTTTTTAACTAGCCTAGCCTTTCCACCTCACCTAGTCTACTCTTTGACTAGCCTAGCCTCCAACTCACATCTTTTAACCTTGGTCTAACCTTGGGTCAACCATATCAGGGTTAACATTAACCCTTGCTCCACACATCTCCCCATGTGCATTTATAACCTTGAAGTACTTTTAGGCTTTTAAAGCATGGGCAAGAGTGAGTCACCTTCCACATCACCCCAAGTCAACCCTTCACCTAGGATTAACCTCACCATAGTTGGGAATTAACCTGTACTCCACTCCACATACCCATGCTCATTTATGGCATGCGAATGGGTGAGGGATTCTCCCACTCAAATCTATTTATGAGGTAGGACACCTCATAGGGGACACCTCACAAGCCACCTTAAGGGACACCTTAGGGGACACTTCATAGAGCAAAACTCATAGGGGACACCTCATGGGGCACCTCAGCCCCCCTAACCTCTCCAGATTCTATAAATAAAATACCTCTTCTTCTATTCCAAAACCACCTTCATTTTACATAACAAAACTCTACCAAAATCCAACTAGATTAAGGCATCTTCCACCATCCATCGTTGCCATCAATCTCCATCAATAAGGATAGCAAACATCTTTTTTTGCACCCTTTTTATGTTCTATTATGACATGTTTTGCAGGTTGTAAAGGTGACCTGACAATGACTAAGAGTTTTGACAGTTGCAGGATATCATCTGCTTCCATCGAGAATCGACCAAAATTTTTACATTTAGAGTCACAGGGTACCCTACGACCCTACCGGACAGTCACACCCTAGAGTGTGACCCTGCTCAAAGATCAATTTCGAACACCAACAATCTACAAAACCCTTCCAAAAGGTAAATATCACCCTGCTTTCAGTTTTTGTGAATATTTTTATGGATTTTATAATTTTATTTTGGGTCTTTTGTTTGTTTGAACATGGGGTCTGATCAAGACAAGCCCCCAAACATTCTAACCCATTTTTGCAGGTCATATAGGTCTTGGGGATAGGTCTGATCGATAGTGGCACACGAGCAGTAAGTCCACTCAATTTGAGGATCACTTGGAAGACTGATGTGGTGTTGTTGACCTCCTTACTGAAGAAGGAACTTTCACCTTGATTGCTTACAATTTGTATTATTGTGCGCACTCACTCGGAAGATTCAGAACAAACTATTATATTTACAAAATACATGCCCCCAAGGTTTGAACCTAGGTCTCTTCTTGGTAAGTGTCTAGCCAAACAAACAACTATCAATCAACTACCAATCCACCTAGCCCTTGTGGATTGCTCATGCATATTGTTAATATTAAATTATATATATATATATATATATATATATATATAAGATAAAAAGGATGATTATATATTTGCAAAACTTATATTTTTTTCAATTGATTATATAGGATTGAACCATGCCTTATCATATTACATTCATTATCACATAATGATATTACAACACAGTTTAGATATTATCTATGTATCTCATGGCAAGATTTGAACCTTGGTCTCATCTTTATATATTGAGGAAACTAATTGATTTTTTCAATTGATTATATAAGATTGAACTATACCTGCAATTTACTTTAAAAATATCCAAAAAAGATAGGAATAAACTAATTGGTAGCTACAAAATGCCAATTACAAAATGCTTGCAAATAAACTATCTCACTTTTGATTCCTATAAAATTGAGTGTCATTTAATTCTTTCATGTAAAAAATATTAAATAATAAATATTTGATATAATCACATGGTGCTCGTCCACAAACTACCCTCTAAAATCCAAGAGTTGACTCATAGGGAATAATAAATATTTGGCACTAGGAATCTATCCAATTTGGCATAATCATGAAACACACCTGAAATTTTAATTATGAATGTTGAACCAACTCGAAGGAAACGCACATCAAATAATCAAAATAGGTACACGCTCGTTGTAATTCTCACTTCGACAAAATGAACGATCTAGACATTTAACTTTCCCTATAATGAAAAACATCCTTTGTTTTGTCCACTAAAAGAAGAATCTTTGGTCGTATCTTCTAGATAACACAAGCAAAAAGGAAAATAATCTAAATACGGCAAACAATTTAATTATATATTATAAACTACTTAATGGCTTAATCCTTTCACTAAAGCCAAGAACATGAAAATCAAGGTCCTTGAATATATCAATTATTAATCACATAGATCAAGGTCCTTGAACATATCAATTATTAATAATTTTATATTTTTAATTAATTGTTGTGTAATGTATTTTTTTAAGTTAATGTAATAAATCAATTTTAAGATTAAATATTTTTATTTTAATTATAATTTTTTATAAAATAAAAACTAAACAATAAAAATCAAATACATACTCAAATTCAAATTTAAATTTAAATTCACATTCACATTCACCCTCTTATATTTATCCACATCTTATTTAAACTTTAGGAACTAAAGCCATCACGACTAAAAAGAACTAAGAACTACAAAATATTTGTAGGTAGTACCTCTTAAAATATTTGATGTAACGTATCAACTAGAGACCTTGGACCACGTGGTTTGATTGTGTCACCACTTTCAAAATCAAAACATTGTGAATTCTTTAACAACACAAATAATTTCAACGCACGTCATTGTTAACCACACATAATTTTCATGACTAAAAAGAACTATGAAATATCTGTAGGTAGTACATCTTAAAATATTTGATTCAACGTTCCCTCCCCCTTAAGGAATACTACAAGAAATGACATTGATATGATAGGTATTATAAGGTTTGGATTTTTTTATTATTATTATTCAGAATGTTGATAAATTTTTAATTTTAAATTTAATTATATTAAACGTGTTAAGCTGGACTCGTATGATAAGGATGCCCAAAAGTACAGGGGGCCCACTCAAATCCGTCAAAGTACCTGACATAAAAATATTCCGCAGACGAAACCATAGCGGTTACCTAAATATAGGGAGAGGATAACATTTGTCCATGCCGTTCTTTAATTCCACCCCGTGGTAATTTTAACGGTGGCTATGCTGTAGTAAACGGTGGCTATCTACTCCGGCTCTATAGGACAAAATCACGACCGTCGAATACCAAGCCGCAGGGAATTTCAGTCAAAAGACGTAAAATTATTATTAATTATTCACAGCTAAATTGGCGCTGCAAGCTTCTGGAATTCCTCTGCAACAGAAACAGAAAATCTTCCTAACAGCTACAATATTCTCAGAGTAAAAGCTCTCACAATTCAGAAATAAAATCCTCTGCAACAACAGCTGAAAATCTTCTTCGAAGCTACAATATTTTCGGAGCATAATAGAAAATTTCTCATTTACGGAAGAAATCTCTACCTAGCGCTTAAAAAATGAGACGCTATCTCACAAACAGTTTTTGAGATCCACCGTAGCATCAAATATTTCAGCAGCGGCCCCTTCAAAGGAGACATATCCTGTAAATATTCAAGAAACACAACGGAGGAAACAAAAATCCGGATTTGCTTTAACGGAAGGAATTATATTCGACCATTTTTTTTTTTAATTTCACGACAAACCAAAACTCTAAAAGCTAGATCCGATTCACAACCCTCACAGTACAAATTTGCCGATAATTAACACGGGAAGAGCAAAACTCTAAAAGCCAGAGCCGATTCACAACCCTCACAATGCAAATTTGCCGATATGTTAGCGTTATTTTCACGAGACAGCAGAAAAGGAAGGAGTAAGGGGGAAAACTGTACAAAAAGATTATTATTATTATTATTTGAAAAGATTTAAAGATGTTCCATTCAATCATGATCTCTTTTAATGTCAATAGTTTTTATTAATAGGGAATTTAACACACAACCCTCCAATCATGATCTCTGAGAATTATGCTTATCAATAGAGAATTTAACATACAACCACCACACACCCAGACCCAACCACCACACACCTAGATCGACGTGGCAATCTCAACAATTGCCCTGTCCCATTAGAACACCACTATGTGGTCTTGATGCAATATTTTTTATTTTATTTTTATTTGGTTAATGTGAGAAAAGTGTCTCATTGGAACACCACTATGTGGTCTTGATGCAATATTTTTTATTTTATTTTTATTTGTTTAGTGTGAGAAACTCCTACAATCAACGCTTAGAGTTGGGCATTCCTATCCCATGATTTGAACCTTGAATCTCAAGAAGAAAAGTCAAACCTCACAATCTCTCTTAAAGCTGAAAACTATGCTTATCAATAGAGAATTTAACATACAACCACCACACACCAGAGGCAATTGCCCTGGCCCATTAGAACACCACTATGTGGTCTTGATGCAATATTTTTTATTTTATTTGTATTTGGTTAGTGTGAGAAAGTTGTCCCATTGGAATACCCCTATGTGGTCTTGATGCAATATATTTTATTTTAAATTAATTTTGGTTAGTGTAAGAAACATTGGAACACCACTATGTGGTCTTGATGCAATATTTTTTATTTTTATTTTATTTGGTTAATGTGAGAAAAGTGTCCCATTGGAACACCACTATGTGGTCTTGATGCAATATTTTTTATGTTGGGCATTCCTATCTTATCATAACCCCTTTAAGGTTGAGAGCTAAAAAGATGAGAGCTAAACTTATCAATAGAGGATTAATACATAACCCCACAGAGGTCATGATTTGAACCTTAAATCTCAAGAAGAAAAGTCAAACCCCAAACCATTGCGTTGCCCCTTGGAATTGGTCATGATGCAATATAAATAAGACTTGTTTCAATCCCTTATAACCAACTAAAAATAAATAAGGGTAGGGATGATGGTGGTAATTTTTATTTCAGTTAGATTGTAAAAGTCATGTCCCAAGGGGATAACACAACGGTTCGAGCTTTGGTTCTTCGGAAGGTTCAAGGTTCAAACCACAAAGTAGGCGAGTGTGTGAGGGGGTGGGTGTATGGTGGTTGTGTGCATGGTGGGTATATGTTAAATTCCCTATTGATAAGTATAGCTCTCAGCTTTATGAGGGATCATGGTTGGGAAGAGACTGCTCAACCCTTGATCGTAAGGGTTTCTCACACTAACCAAATCCATTAAAAAAATGACTGTAAAAGTCCTTTTAAATTTTAAAAAATATAATAAATATTTAATATACGTTTTTTTAATGTATATATTATATGCACTTAATAATAATATAATAATAAATTTAAATAATTACAATTAAATTTTAAATATATTTAAATTTAATTTTTTTTATAATAATAAATTTAAATAATTTAAATATTACTTTTTTTTAGTTAGTGTGAGAAATCGTTAGGACCAATGCATAGGGTTCAACAGTCTCCTCCTCCCTTGTAAAGCCGAAAGCTATACTTATCAATAGGGAATTTAACACACACCCAAGCACACACCCACTCCCTAATAAATGTTTAATATACCTTTTATTTTTAATGTATATATTATATGCACTTAATAATAATATAATAATAAATTTAAATAATTAAAAATTAATTTTAAATATATTTAAATTTAATTTTCTTATAATAATAAATTTAAATAATTTAAAATATATTTAAATATTAATTTTTCTTTTTAAGTTAATGTGAGAAATCTTTAGGATCAATGCATAGGGTTCAACAGTCTCCTCCTCCCTATAGAGCCGAAAGCTATACTTATCAATAGGGAATTTATCACACACCCACCACACACCCACTCCCTCATACACTAATCATCGTCGTAGTTGGATTTAAATATTATTTTGATAATAGTTATGGGTTTTACACTTATCAATAAGGAATTTAACACACACCCACTCCCTCACACTAAACCATGAAGTTTGATTTAAATATTATTTTAATAATAATTATGAATTTTACAAATGTTTAATGTATTTTTGTAGGTAATTTTTTTTTAATCTTAAGGTCATAGAGTGTGAAGACCCATAAAAGATGTTTTAATACTGGAAATACCCTAGGGGAATTCATCAAGAAAGGACTAACTACAAAGGAATGAAATTTTGTTATATATACTTGAATATGTGTTGTTATGAATATTTTAAAATCTTTGCCACAATTCATTATGATTAAATCTGAATCAAGAGAATGGGATTAACAAGTAGATTATGAAAATATTGTATTCCATTGCCATAATTATTATGAGATTGGACACATGACAAGAGTTTGCAAAGTGAAAACTATAAAGAAAGAGACAAAAAATTATAGCCATGAGATAAACTTCAATACTAAGCAAGGAAATCATACAGTAATAAAAGCTAGATCAAATTAAGGATATTCCACTCCAAAAGAAGAGGTAAAGAAAGTCTATCTATAGTATCATTTGGTAAGTTTAGAAGGAATTAAAGGTGCAAAATAAGATGTAGAGAAAAATCCTAAAACAAAGACAACAAAAGAGGTCAAGTTTATTCTAGGTAAATCATCTTCATTTTTCTCTAGTATAGAATCCTTTTCAAGTAATAAAAGTGAAAGGGGTGAAAATGTTATCCCTTGCACTTTAAGGTTTTAAGAGGAGCATAATAAAGATATTAGGATAGAGGAAACCCATAACAATTTAGGTTTTTTAGGGTAGAATAAGAAGATAATTTCTATATAAGAGCATCCCTGCACTTTAGGGTTTCTAGGGCAACATAAAGAAGATTGTGCTTTTAAGGTTATTCCTTGTACTTAAGATCCTTCAAAACAAGGCAAACCTAAAGATGATAAATCTTAATATGAGCAGTGTGAGAAGATTGAAGAGATTGATGGAGATGAAAGTATTGTTGGGAATGAAAAAAGAGAGAGGAAGACCCAAGAAGAAAATATAGAGAAAAAGAAACCCATAAGGATATTGATATGGGAAAACAAAAGCAAATATCACAAGTGCTAACAAGAAGTGGGTCTAAACCCACAAATAAAATAAAAAAATAACAATGAAAATAATATCTTCTAATATTAGGGGAATGAATAAGAACCCTAAAAAAAGGTTTTAAGAAATTGTGAGGTTGTCATAAACAAGATAGTTATAGATATAAAGCTAGGCAACAAACATTTTAATCATTTGAGGTGTTGAATTTCATATTGAGAGAATTGAAATTTTGAAAGACATGATATAAAAGGAGTTGATTGTGGAAGCTTAGTAGTTTGAGGAAGATAGAGAATATCTTTAGTAGAAAGACAAATAAAGAATATCTTTGATAGAAAGGTAAAGTTGGATATGCCTTAAGGTATTAAGAAATTGTGAGGTTGTCATAGACAAAATATTTATAGATATAGAAGATGGGCAACAAATATTTTAGTCATTTGAGGTGTTGAATTTCATCTTGACAAAATTTAAATTTTGGAAGGCATATGATATAAAAGGAGTTGATTGTGGAAACTTAGCAATTTGAAGAAGATGGAGAATATCTTTTTTTTCAATTGGTTATATGAGATTGAGATGGGTCCCACTCATATTACATCATCACTACATAGTGGTATTACAACAAAGTTTGGATATTATCCATGTATCCCTTGGCAAGATTTGAACCTTGGTCTCCTCCTTAAATGTTGAGGAATCTAACCGATTGAGCTAATGTCATTTGATTTATGGAGAATATCTTTAATAAAAAAACAAACAAAGAATATATTTGATAAAAATGTAAAGTTGATTATGCTTTAATCAAATTGTTAAAAATATAATGAAAGCAATATAATGCTTTTTTTTGTAATAAAAGTGGCCCCCAATAAAAGCCACACATAACTTATTAAAATAATAATAATAAATAAATAAGAGAAGACCGCCACTTAGCCTATATCTTGATTACAATGAGATTAGAATAATCCACTTTGACCCAATGTATTCATCTTTCACACATATAAGGATTTTGATTCATGGATATTTGAACCCTAACATGAAGGCATGTTCATGTTACTTATATTTAAAGTGAGGAATTAAGATATTAAACTTTGTTCATAAGATTCAAAAATTAACCTATGGGTGAAACTCCTTACTTCTCACACATGCAAGCTATATAGGTTGCAAAGCTCATGACTATGCTCATGCCTGTTATTTTTTTTTATATACATAGGGGAGTTGGTTACATCCACACTATTTTTAGTAATTATCAAGTGCAGGGTTCAAATCACAAGGGTTGCTTCTAACAAGCTTATACCACCTTGTTATTGTTGACCCAACGTGAGAGGAACCATCGATTGCTAGATTCATATTATCATCGTCGATCTAACGACACTCGGAAGATTCAAAACAAACTACTACCTTTACAACAAGTATGCCCCCAAGGTTTGGACCTAGGTTTCTTCTTGGTAAGTGTCTAGCCAAACAAACAACTACCAATCCACCTTATCCTTGCATTGTATATATATATATATATATATATATATATATATATATATATATATATATATATATATAAACTCATATTTTTTCAATTGATAATATAGGATTGAAACCATGCCTCATCTATTACATCATTATCATATATAGGATTGAAACCATGCCTCATCTATTAAATCATTATCATATAATGACGTTACAACAAATCTTTGTTGTAACATGAAAGATAAAAAAGATGATTATATATTTTTTCAATTGATTATATAGGATTGAACCATGCCCCATCGTATTACATCATTATCACATAAAAATGATATTACAACAAAGCTTAGATATTATCCATGTATCTTTTAGCAAGATTTAAATTTTGGTCTCATCTTTAAACATTGAGGAAACTAACCAAATTTTTTAATTGATTATATAGGATTGAACCATGCCCCATCGTATTACATCGTTATCACATAATGATGTTACAACAAAGTTGGATATTATCCATGTATCTTTTGGCAAGATTTTAACATTAGTCTCATTTTAATTTAAATATTGAGGAAACTAACCGGTTGAGCTAATGTCACTTGATAAAATTTAAGTTTACATTAATTTTTAAACTTGGATTGCAAAAATCACAATTAAAAGTAAAGTAGAGTAACATAAAATTTTAAGGTTTATTAGCATCATACATATTAAATCATTATATATCTTTTTAAATTTACTATACATAAAAAATACTCATATTTGGTTATTTATTTATATGATATACATACCTACCTTTGTTTTCAAACCTTAAATCTTCTATCTAAGATACCTAAAATTTTATTTTCAATTTAATAATTATAATTTAAATTTTATTATTACTAAGAAATTTTAGATAAAATTTATTACACTGTATTTTGTTATATACTTATTATAGATGAAAATTTTCAAAACTTTTGTAAACTAACATATGTTATGGAAATTATTATTTTATTTTTATATTTAAATAAAAAGTTTTTGGCATTGATATGTTTTTAGGTTTTTATTTAAAAGTTCAAGTTCAAAATATTTTACAAGATACCCAGACCCTTTCAAACCCTTTCAAAACATGTGTTTTATTCTAAAATTATCTAAAAAAGATAAGCTAGTTAGTAGCTACCAAGTACTTGCAGATGGGCTGCCCCAATTTTAAAGACTCTTTTAAAACCCGATTTTTACTCTAAAATTACTTAAAAGAACAAACTAGTTAGCAGCTAGAGTGTTTGCAGATAGACTGTCTCAATTTTGATTCCCTATAAAATCAAGTATCATTTAATTAAAAAAATATTAAATAATAAATATTTAATATAATCACATGTTAAATTTTATTTAAAAATGCTTGCCCTAAACTACTTCAATTTAATTTCTAAAATCAAAGAGTTGACTCATATGGAATAATAAATAATTGGCATTAGGAATCTAACAAAAAAAAATTACTCATGAAACGCACCTGAAATTTTAATTATGAATGTTGAACCAACTCAAAAGAATATTTTGGTATAATCACACTTTTAAATTTCATTTAAAAGTGTTTACCATAAACGAAGTCTAAAATCAAAGAGTTGACTCGTATGGAATAATAAATATTTGGGATTAAGAATCTCACAAAAAAATTACTGAAATTTTAATTATGAATGTTGAACCAACTGAAAGGAAACGCACTCATATGGAATAATAAATAATTGGCATTAGGAATCTAATAAAAACAATTACTCATGAAACGCACCTGAAATTTTAATTATGAATGTTGGTTCATGAATGTTGAACCAACTCAAAGGAAACGCACATCAAATAATCAAAATAGGGACACGTTAGTTGGTATAGGAAACGCACATCAAATAATCAAAATAGGGACACGTTAGTTGGTATTCTTATCTTTGTAAGTGAACATATACTATTTTTTACAGTTTGAATTTTAATAAGTTCAAATTATTAATTTTTTATGAACATATACTTACTTTTTAATATATTCATCCACTTAACATTTAAATTTTAAACCTTCAAAAGCTAAAATCCTTATATTAATTTTTCAAAATAAATTCTTCCCTTAATTAAATAAACGGATGAAAAACATCCTTGTTTTGTCCACTGAAAGAAGAATCTTTGGTTGTATCTTCTCGATAACACAAGCCAAAACTAAATACGGCAAACAATTTAATTATATATTATAAAATATTTAATGGCTCAATCCATTCACTAACGCCAAGAACATGAAAATCAAGGTCCCTGAGGAAAAAAAAAATCCTTGATATACATAGATCAAGGCCCTTGAATATATCAATTATTGATAACTAAATGATTATTTGTTTTTAATTAATGGTTGTGTAAATAATTTTTACTATCAATTTTTCTGGTATTTTTATTTTATGATATTAGGTATTTCTATTTTAATCATAATTTTAATATTAAGTATTTTTATTTTAATTATAATTTTTTTTAGTAAGATTTAAACTTATCAATGAAAATCAAACACATAATCATACACTCTCCACCTTAATTTAAAACTTAAACTTCTAAAAAAATTGTAGGTAATAACCCTTAAAATATTTGATGTAACATATCAACTACTGACCTGGACCTGGACCTGGACCACGTGGTTTGATTGTGTCACCACTCTCAGAATCCAAATATTGTGAACTCTTTAACAACACAAATAATTTCAACGCACGTCATTGTTAACTACACATAACTTTCATGACTAAAAAGAACTATGAAATATCTGTAGGTAGTACCTCTTAAAATATTTGATGCATCGTTCCCTTCCGTTTAAGGAATACTATAAGAAATGACATTGATATGAGAGGTATTATAAGGTTTGAAATTTTTTATAATTATTGTTCGAAATGTTGATAAATTTTAAATTTTAAATTTAATTATATTAAACGTGTAGATGTGGACTCTGATGATAAGGATACCCAAAAGTACCTGAAAAAGTTAACGAGGGACCCACTCAAATCCGTCAAAGTACCTGACACAAAAATATTCCACTGACGAAACCATAGCCGTTACCTAAATATACTGAGAGGATAACATTTGTCCATGCCGTTCTCTAGTTCTACCCCAATGATAATTTTGACGGTGGCTATGCTGTAGAAAACGGTGGCTATCTACTCCGGCTCTATAGGACAAAATCACGACCGTCGAATACCAAATCGCACGGAATTTCAGTCAAAAGACGTAAAATTATTTTTAATTATTCACAGCTAAATTGGAGCTGCAAGCTTCTGGAATTCCTCCGCAACAGCAACCGAAAATCTTTCTAGCAGCTACAATATTCTCAGAGTAAAATAGGAGCTCTCACAATTCAGAATTAAAATCCTCTGCAACAACAGCTGAAAATCTTCATCGAAGCTACAATATTTTCGGAGCATAATAGAAAATTTCTCATTTACGGAAGAAATCTCTACCTAGCGCTTAAAAAATGAGACGCTATCTCACAAACAGTTTTTGAGATCCATCGTAGCATCAAATATTTCAGCAGCTGCCGCTTCCACGGGACAATCCTGTAAATATTCAAGAAACACATCGGAGGAAACAAAACTCCGGATTTGCTTTAACGGAAGGTATTATATTCAACAAATATTTTTATTATTTCACAACAAACCAAAACTCTAAAAGCTAGATCCGATTCATAACCCTCACAGTGCAAATTTTTCCGACAATTAACACGGGAAGACCAAAACTCTAAAAGCCAAAGCCGATTCACAACCCTCACAATGCAAATTTGCCGATATGTTAGCGTTATTTTCACGAGACAGCAGAAAAGGAAAGAGTAAGGGGGGAAAACTGTACAGAAAGATTATTATTTTTTGAAATATTTAAAGATCGATATCTCGCGATCTCTTCACAATATCATTGTACCGATCGTCATAATAGTAATAATAACAACAACATTCGAGTATTATGCGATTGTTTTCTGGCCTGGTTTGTCAGCAACCTTGAGCGTCTTGTCGATCAACTGCTGCGCGCGCCTGCTCTGATCTTCCGCCTTCATGCTGTCCGTCCGATCCATCTTTGCGTACGGGGTCTTCTTCGATTTATCGTCCATAAATTTTGATTTCAGAGCCGACACGAAGCTTTTCATTCCCATTTTCAACAATTCCAGAGTAATTTCTGCAAATACACAGCAAAATCATCAACAACAACAGCTTAATAACATAAATTTTTTAACAGAGATCTGAAAAAATACGAGAGTTACAGATGGAGGCGGGGAAAGCGGGGAGTCGAACCCTAGACCTGGACGGCACCGTGACGAAATCTCACAATACCCACGGCTCCCGGCTGAATAAATACCTGAAACGTCCATAATGTGTGCAATACCGACGCGGACCATTCGGTCCGAATACGTTTAATTTTAATTTAATTATTCGATTGGATTTAGAGCAAGTAAAATGCGGTGTCCCCACCACGTGGAATATTGGCCGTTGACGGTAGGATCGTTCATATTTGCCGTCGTTGGTCAAACTGTTATTTTTATTTAATTTAACGATGTGGGATTCAACGAACGTAACAAATATTGTTATACTTAGTGCTTTCCCCATGGTTGTCCCCTAGTGCGGAAGGGGTGTTTTATAATTAGATAGTGGTGAACATCAGATTTGAACTGAGATTATTTTTTAATAAGTAAATAAATTTTAATCTATATAGAATCAAGAATCCAATACATACATATAAAAATTAAATTCAAACCTTATTTCTTTTTCAACAAAGATTCTAGACTTTTCCCCTAGGCCGAGGAGCTACCCTTCCTTTTATTGGTAGTGCGAAGGAGGTTGAAAATTGTTAATTAATTTTTTTTTCCCTGCCTCCCCCTATCATCATTTCTTAAATGTTTGTAACCAATGTGACATTAGTGCAACATTCCATCATTTTGTACTAAATTTTAGTGCCATCCTCCCTTTTTAACTGGATCAAAGATTTTTCAATGGTTGCATGATATATCTAAAACACTAAAGAACTCTTGTAACGTGATTCTCTCTTCATATATATATATATATATATATATATATATATATATATAATTAAATAAAAAAAATAAATAAATATATTTTTAAATTTAATTAAAAAATTATAAGAAAATAGATTAGATGTTGTTTTTTTTATATGAGGAACCTTTTATATACAACATATCCATAACATGTGAGGGGAGAGATTTGAACTTGGGCTTCTCGATAACTGGAGAGTTTTAACTACCCACTTGCTCTCCAACTCCTCTGCATGAGCGGATTAGATGATGTTTCTTTTTTAATTTGATATGTTAATTTTGGTTGATTTATTAATTAGAAAAGGAAATTTATTATAAAAGAAATCTAATTTTTTTTTTTTTGAAGATGTTTTAAAATGTATTTTTTTTCTATCTTTGATGTTATTTTATTTTATATGATTTTAATTAGAAAAGGAAATGTATTATAAAAGAAATCTTAAAAAAAATATTTTGAAGATGTTTTAAAATGTAATTTTTTTCTATCTTTGATGTTATTTTATTTTATATGATTTTGAGAATATATGTTATTGTTTAGAACAATTTATGTTTCTGGTTGTTTTATTGATTGTATCTCTAAGATGTGACTTTGAAATCTTAGGCTCAAGCTACATAACAAGCTCATAGTTTTGAGCTTGAAAGTATCTAAAACCTCACCAAATGGTTTATTCAATTTTGCTTCTTAAACCCTCAATATGTTATTGGGATCCTCAAAACATAGTCCATTGTACATTCGTAACACCTTGCAAGTATTTTTGTTAGAGAAAATTATATTATTTGGTACATGCTAATGTATGTCCATGGTACAATTATAAATACTAGATTATGATATGTGATTTATATAAAGTGTGTGTCTACATGAAAGGTGAGTCCAAGTATCATATAGTAAAGTGTGCAAGATATTAGAAATTCAAAGAGTCATGAGAGGTTTGTCTTATGTATGGAATAAGAAAGGATGCATCTCCCAGATATGAGAGTAGAACAATAGTCAAGTATTCATGAGTCATCTTCAAAGGTTATATTATGGAGACAACTTCGTGTATTGTATCAAAACATTGTGATATTTCTCAAATTGTATACTTGATACTTCAAAAATATTGTGATTACATTCATTCAGTGATATTATTATATCAATCTATGATTTGCATTGGTATCATTGTGTAATAATATTTCATATTATTTTTATAATATTGGATATTGTAACCTTTGATTGAATCTGGCTAAGAAGCCATCAATGGTATCAAATCCACCTTTAGTATAGAAGCTAGTATCAAAGGAAGTTTTAGCTGTGAGATAAATACTGAATTAGAGGATGAGTCGTGTGAAGGAAATGTAGAACAAATAAGGATATGTTGGGAATTTTTTTACCCTAATATTATTTGTAGGTAAAGTTGTGAGTAAATTGAAGAGAACATGGACTAAGCTCATAAAAAAATAAATAGCACTAGTTATTGAAGAAAGGGTCTAAGCATTTAAAGTTTAAAAGGTAGACAAAAATATCTATTATGGTGGGCTTGCTATTAAAAGTAGTCTAAGATAATATTTAGGTTGTGTGTGCCTGAGCAAGAGAGTTAAATTGGTCATATTAGAAGCAAGTGCCTCTGAGAGAGATGGTCGAAGAAAGAAAATTTGATGGATTGTGAGCAGATTGAAAGTTTAGAGAGTGCCAAGCATAAATATGTCGAGGAAAACCATAGTTCTAAGAAGAACCGAATGAAAGACAAGCGGATAAATCAGTGAGAAAAATCTTGAGATAAAGCTTGTATTGAACACTTGTTTTTTGTGAGTCAAATTGATTCAATAAATAGAGAGCAAAAGTCTATGTTAGAGCCTAAACAAAATAAGGAATTTCTAGAAAAGTGTAGAAAAAGTAGCGGGTCTAGTGCATTAAAGGTAGGGACAAGAGCAGTTAGAGCATTGAATAGGCCAAGATAGTGAAATTTTTGGAATGCAATTATTTTTCTAACATCTAATCACTGTAACAACATGGACGTTTGAATAGGAGATGTTAGCTAGAAAATCGGGAAGCAAGTTTGAATTGGGAAAAAATCAAATGTAATGATTATGCTTTTGAAACCTTAAAAGGTTGATATTACATATTTGACATCTATCTAAACCTAAGTTATTTTATTATTTGAATTTAAATTTGGAGGATTTATAAGGCTTAGGAAAAATATATAGGGGAGATATAAGGATGAAATGAATTAAATATGTGATTTAAATATTTAATTAGAATTAATTGATTGTATATTGAGAAATTGAGTTGATTTCAAAATTTTGATTTTTGAAAATTTTAAAGTTTGGAGGAAAAAGGAAGTCTACTCCAAAAAAAAAAAAAATTGAAAAGTGAAAATTATTGTTTAATTAGGAAGTTGTGAGGTGCTTTACATCAAAGGAATAAGTCATGTCAATGATTAAAAAACATCATGGTCTAAATCATTGGTATATTGATTCAGGGGAAAGTAAGCATATTACAAAAAACAAACAATTGTTTAATATTTTTCAAGAGAAATATGAGAAACGAGTTGTCATAGTTGATAATAGGACATATGAGGTCAAGTGAATAGGAGATATTCTAATAAATTTGTCTAATACTAAAGGCATAATTAACAATGTACTGTCTGTGTTGAGAAATATTGCATTATTTAGTACATGCTAATGTACCCCCAAGGTACCTTCATGGTACAATTAAAAATATGTAATAGATTAGGGTTGAATCTATAATTTAGAAGTGTGATTTATATTTCCCCCTTCATGTAAGTTTTAATGTGCAGGAAATGCACAAGTGTCATGTAAGTTAGAGTGCAAGTGTATATTGAGAGAATGTGCACAAGTATCTTGTATGTAAGAGTGCAAATATGTAATGTGATGATGTGCACAAGTATATAGTATGCAAGTGGTAAGATGATAAGTCAAAGGTCATGAGAGTTGTCATATGGAGAGCAATAGTCAAGTACTTGAAGAGTCACATTACTATGGCTATACTATGGAGATAATCTAAATACAATTTGAATATTAGATTACATAGTTGTAACAACAAGATAAGGAATAAAGTTTGTATATATTTTTGAGCAATTAATATTATCAGTTTTCTTTATGCATAGTTCATGAATGACATAAGCCATTTACATTCATATTTGATATTATATAAATGAATGTTTATTTCAATATTATATAGGCTTTGATATACATATTAATTTGCTCATTCTACACATCATATTATGATTATTTTGAGATTTAATATTGTGGCTATTTTATATTGTGATCTATGGTATTTTGTGGTAGTAAGTCTTAAAAATCCAACAATATGTGTCTGGATTAACTACTAATATCCTCTTAGTATCTCAAATGATGGATCAAAATCTAGTAGTTGAGTTCAAAATAATTGACAACAAAAAAAATGTCTTATTACTAAACAAGGAAAACTTATAGCCTCTATATCTTACATAAGTGGTTTGTTTGCCCTAAACACATTATCAAATGTTCCTCTATCAGCAAGAACATAAGAAACCAAAGAAATTTGGTATAAAAGGTTAGGAAATACAAGTGCATATTATTTGAATGAAATGAGTAGATATCAAATGGTCAGAGGACTACCCAAACTTACATGGGAGTCTATAGTTTGTCCAAAATGTCTTTTAGAAAAACAACATAGAATACCTTTTGAACTGAGGAATACAAAGCTTAGGAACCATTGGAATATATATATATAAGTGGACCAATGAACACAACCAACCTTGGATAACAATTATTTTCAGCTCTTTGTTGATGATAATTCTAGAAAGATGTGGATATATTTTATAAAACTTAAATCCAAAGCCTTTAGTTGCTTTAAATAATTCAAGCACTTTTTCTCTAATAGAGGTGGTGAATTTTTATCAAAATGGTTTGAATAATTTCTAAGGTCAAATGGTATAAAAAGACAACTTACTCACCTCAAAAAAAATAGTAGAGCAGAAAGAATAAATCATTTTATTATGGAAATGGTTTGTTGCATGCTTAAAGAAGCACATCTTGATTGACAATATTGGGAAAAACCTATTAAAATTTTAGTATATATACAAAATAGATTGTCCACAAAAATACTCAAAAATATTACTCCTAAAGAAGTATGGTCAGGATAAAAACCTTCAATAGAACATCTAAGAATCTTTGGATGTAAGGCATATGTGCATATTCCAAAAGAAAAAATAATAAAATTAGATGATAAAACCAAATGTGGGATATTTCTTGGATATAATTATGATTCAATATATAGAATAATTGATCTTTTAACAAAGAAAAATGCATGTGAACAAAGATGTAGTTGATGAAGGAAACAAAGATATTATTAAAGATCAAAAGTTTGATACAAGATCTATTCTAAATATTTTATATGAAGAAAATTTATCAAGTGAAGAATTAAAATTAGAAATATTTAATGAGCCAACTGAAAACTCAAAATTTATAATGACGCCTCAAAAAAGAGGTAAAATGATATATAAATAAATTAAAGTTTCAAAGCTTGAGCAAATGCTAGAGCTTACTATCATAAAACCTCAAACTCGTAACATGACAAGAAAAAATACAAGATTAATGAGTTTAATAGAGCATACAACTACATAGGATGTTATAAGACAATCATAATGGAAAACAACCATGAAATTAAAATATGTAGCTTTAATGAAAAAAAAGATATGATTTAGTTGATCTACCACAAGAAAAAAATAGTAAGATGCAAATGGGTTTACAAAACAAAATATAAAGCAGATGACTCTCTTGATAAATACAAGGTACGATTAGTTGCAAAAGGATATACTTAAATAGAAGGAATTGACTATGAAGAAACTTTTACACCTACAACAAGAATGACTATTATTCAAACAATTTGTGCATTAGCAGCCTAATTTGGGTGGAAACCCCATCAAATGGATGTTAAGAGTGGATTTCTAAACAATGATCTTGTAGAAGAGGTATATATGAGTATGCCATAAGGTTTTGTTATAAAAGGACTAGTTCAAAAGGTCTATAAATTAAACAAATTCCTTTATGGTTTAAAACAAGCACCAAGAGCATGGTACATAATTATTAATAATCATTTGCTATGACACAATTTTAAACAAAGTACTGAAAAATAATATGGGAGAAGACGCATGGAGGAGAGTTAGGGGGGAAGAGAGAAGAGAACGATAAGGATTCTAGAGAGTGAGTGTGCATTGGATTAGCTAGAAAATAATTATTCTAAGCTAACAAAATTTACAGATTCTCCATTGAGGGCAATGAAGGTGAGCGCAACAGTGCTAGGGCAATGAAGTAAAAATATTTTAACAGTGCCAAAGTAGTGCTAGGGCAACAAATATGAGTGTAGCAGTGCTAGGACAACGAAGTAAAAATATTTTTACAGTGCCACAACAATGCTAGGGCAGTGAAGTAAAAATATTTTAATAGTGCCACAACAGTGCTAGGGCAACGAAGGCGAGTGCAAAAGTTCTAGGGTAACAAAGTAAAAATATTTTAACAATATCGCAACAACGCTAGGGCAATGAAGGTGAGTGCAGTAGTGTTAGGGCAGTGAAGTAAATTTTTTTTAACAATGTCATAGAAGTGCTAGGGTAGCGAAGACAAGTGTAGCAATTCTAGGGTAGTAAAGTAAAAATATTTTAATAGTGCCATAATAGTGCTAGGGCAAAAAAGTAAAAATATTATAACAATGCCACAACAGTGCTAGGGCAGCGAAGTAAAAATATTTTTTATTTGGTATTTTTAAAATGGTAGTATAATTTGGGAAATTGGTTTCTTGTTTTTGATGGAGAATGAAGAGGAATATTTGGACTTCTCAGAGGACCCCTTTGAGGGGTAACACATATTTTCAAATCCAAGGGCCAAGGGTCCCATTTCTAGATAAGATTTAGAAGTTGAGAACTGAGGGTCCTTGGGTTTTTTGAGTGACCAAAATAATACTATAGGTTATTAGACTTTAGTGGACAAAGGAGAGTCTATATCAAAAGGTTCAGATCAAGTCAGTTGTCCTATTGATTACTCACTATCAAGTGTCTCTAACACTCTACTCAAGTGATGGATCTAATGAATGAGTAAGCATTTGGGTAATAAATACTTAAGCAAGCTCCAAACAATCCAAACTCATTTTGTTTGAAAAATTTTCCTTGTTTTAGTTCTAGTTTTATTGGTAAAAGTCTTGATTTAGAGGCCCTAAGTGGAGTGGGTCCAAAATTACAATCAGCACAGTCTACAACTCTGACTACTAAAGTGCGTAAGGTACATAAAGTGGTTAAAAAGAAAAGGTCAAAGATCATAATGGTACTTGGGGAAGATTTTAGGATGGAACAAGTTTTCAAATTTTTAGGGAAGGCTCTTATTGGAAAGTTTCATGGATGTCAAATAGCTGATAATACACTAAATGAGTGGTTGCAGAAGGTATGGGTCCCAATATTAGGATATGGACCAATTTTTCACTTACTTTCTAGAGGATGGATAGGTTTCCTTTTTTATCTGAGGAATATGCACAAAAAATTATGGGATGTCATTGGTATTGGGAGTCTTATTTTTTGGCTTTGAAGACTTGGATGGCTTGCTTTGATCCTATGATTGAAGTTGCTAGGAGAATTCTGATTTGGGTAAAAATTCCAAGTCTACCAATGTAGTTATGGTTAGAGATAGATTTGAAATTGATTGGAGATTCATTAGGTAAAACCTTGGATATAAATATTTCTTTCAAATCTAGTATTTTTTGGTTTGTAGCTTAGGTTTTGGTTGAGATGAATATCAGTGAAGGATTATCAGACTATATGGAGATAGTTGTGGGGAATACAGTTCATACTCAAATCTTGGATTATTTGAATATGCCTTTTATATGTGTTCATTGTCATGTTTATGGATATATTGTGAAGGAATGTTCTCAAGCTTTCACATAGAAAGTATGGAGGAGAAAACAAATGACTATTGTGGATTTCAAGTCAGCTAACAAAAATCAAGAGACCTATTTTTTAGAGCTCAATAGTGCTCCCTTATTTGGCACAAACAAGCAAAAAGAATGTTGTTAAACTTAGAATCAAAAGTCTGGAGAAGGAGGAAGAAATTTTGGACCTAGCTTTGTCTCCATTTCACTGTTCACAAGCTGTTAGAGAAGGAGATAGATCCATAAAGAAAACTATGAAAGGATTGGAACGTGATACTATTAAGTTTATTGGTCAGACATCTAAGCCTTATGACAATTACTGTTCAATACATGAAAATAATATGGACTTAGGTAATAAAGACATCTAAGCATTATGACAATTATTGTTCAATTACTATTCGAAGAGAAGTCCCAGGGACAAGGAATTCTCTAAGATTTTGGACAATGGGATGGCAACCTCAAACACATTGAATAGGGATTGTGATCCAAATATTTCTACTATTGGAAAAAGTCTTTGTGACCTACCAGGTGAATCTTCTAGGGAGGTATCTATTTTAGGGAATGGTTTGGAGACAGGTTCCTCTTGCAGATATGTGTTACATTCTAGGAAAAGGGAATCTGAGCTAAGAACTTATACAGAAGGTTAGCATTAGGTATGGACCATATAAATAAATCTTCCACTACTTCAGCAGGTAGGAAATCATTTTTGTTTCATGAATAGGAGAAGGCTTTAAGGAAAATTCAATAGGGTAAACAAAAATCTATCAAAGGGGTCCTTAGAGTGGGATAAAACCCCTCTAAGATGTTTAAATGGTCTTGTTATCCCTTAATATCTGAGGTCTTGGCAGTCCCACTAAAAGACTTTGCTAAGCCAGGCTGGTGGAAATTCATAATCTGGATGTTATCCTTCTACAAGAAACCATGGGGAAAGTACAAAAGTCATTGAAGGGTTAAGTAAATTGCCTAGGGACTAGGATTTTTTGGCTCTAGATACTACCAAAAATTTAGGGGGTGTTTTTATTGGCTGGAAGAACTCAATATCCTTAATTAATTCTTCCTTTATGGTTTCAGGCTTGTGGATAAAATTTATTTTTAAATACTTGGGTTTGAGGTTATCAGTTATTAATTGTTATGGTCCCTATGAAGATAAGCATGTATTTTGGGATGATTTTTCTCCCAAAAGTGTGTTAGGGATGAAAGAGTTATCATTGGTGGGGACTAAAATTTTACTATGAATAGAAGTGAAGTCTAGGGAAAATTTGTAAGACTTGATAGACTTGCAGATTACTTCAAGCATAAAATTGAAGAAGTTGCTTTAGTTGATTTGGAACCAATAAAATTAATGCCTATATGGAGAAATAATAGAGTTGGGGAAGCTAGGATCTCAAAGAGGTTGGACATATTTTTGATCTTAGAGACATTATACAATGAAATAGATAGAAAATGATCATGGGTTGAGACTAGAGGTGGCTCAGATCATTCTCCCATTTTTCTTCAATTAGAAAGTCAAGAGGCAAAACCTACTAGTCCTTTTAATATCAATCTAATTTGGTTGGAAGAAGAATATTTTTGATAACTAATTAAAATAGAATTGATTGGTTATGACCAAAGTTCTAGGTCATCAATGAGTTTTCAATTTGCTTCTACTCTAAAAATATTAAAAGGAGTTGTGTCATCTTGGATTGTAGTTAAAAAGGAGAGTATGGATAGATATATTAAGTTGGTGGAGAAGGAAATTTCAAAAATTCATAAAAATAATGAGGTTGGTTTGTTTAAATATGAGGAGAAAACAAGACTGGTTGAACTAAAAATTAAGGAGAATAAAATCTTGGAGTGGAGGGAAGCTGAATGGAGAATGAAAAGTAGATTTGTATGGTTAAAAAAATGGGATGAAAATACCAAGTTTTTCATAATATTTCTAATCACAGTAAGAAGGTTAACACTATCTGGGAGATGCAAAATGAAGGAGTCCTCGTTAGGAGTTTAATTGAGTTAGCATATTTGGGAGTAACACAATTTCACTATATCTATAAAGAACCTGATAGAGTCAATATTGGGAAAATTTTAAAGTTAACTACTTTATTCCCCAGTTTTGTGACAGAGGAGGACAATTAGTTACTTATGAAGGAGGTCACAAAGGAAGAACTGAAATTTGTCCTGAATTCTTTCAAAAAGGATAAAATTCCAAGGCTTGATGGATGGTTTGTGGAGATTTTTCCTAGTTTTCTATGATCTGGTTTAGGAGGATCTTATAAGAGTAATGGAGGAAGTTAGGTTGAGTGGTCAAGTTTTGGGGGCTTTTAACTCCACTTTTTTAGATTTGATTCCAAAAAATGAGAAGCCTAAAACATTTGATGAATTTAGACCTATTTTGTTGTGTAATTGTATCTATAAAATCATTGCAAAGATTCTAGTTGTTAGATTGTGAAGAACACAAGATTATACTGAGAGGGGGGTGAACAATATAAGATCAACTTTTTATTTTATTTCCCAAAAAATATTATCCAATATTATCAATGGCAATATCAGTAGCAGTAATCAAAGCAATACACAAATCATCACACACATGAGAGACATAAATTTAATGTGGTTCACCCAATGTGGGTTACGTCCACGAAGAAAATATTTCTTCTAAATTTTCTCAACAAATATCTTGGGAATCAATTCCTTATTACAATGTTTAAGGATCTCTGTCCAAAGGAGACATAAATTCCCTATACTCTAATTTATGGATCTCTCTCTATAGGAGAACTCTATCCACTTGCTCTAGTTTGTGGATCTCTCTCCATAAGATAAATATTTCCCCTTGCTCTGGTTCATGGATCTCTCTCCACAGGATAACTCTACCCTCTCTCTAGTTCATGGAACTTGATCCAGGAGAACTCTATCTCCTCAACTGGTTCGTGGATCTCTATCCATAGAAGAACTCTATCTTCCTAGTTGGTTCATGGATCTCTTTACATAGGGAAACTCTATTCCCTATCTGATCTGGTTCATGGATCTCTCTCCATAAGAGAACTCTATCATCTCTGCTTTGGTTCATGGATATCTCTCCAGAGGATAACTCTATCCCCCCTGCTCTGCTCAACTCTACTACAATATGCCCCAAGCCTTAAGATAAAGCTTGATAAAATCAACAACTAAACTTGCTCTTAACTCTGTCTCAAATTTGCCCCAAGACTTAATACAAAGCTTGATCAAATCAGGAACCAAACCTGCTCTCAATTTTATCTCAAATTTACCCCAAGACTTAACACAAATCTTGATCAAATCAGCAACCAAACTTGCTCTCAAATCTATCTCAAATATACACCAAGACTTAATGCAAATCTTGATCGAATCATCAATCAAACTTGCTTTCAACTTGTCTCAAAATTGCACCAAGTTGCTTCTCAAATGACTTGCTTAAATCTGCCTTCAAGCCTTCTCGAAATACTTGCTTAAATATACCTTCAAGCCTTCTCAAAAGACTTGCTCAAATATGTCTTCAAGCCTTCTCAAAATACTTGCTCAAAGTTGCCTTCAAGCCTTCTCAAAATACTTGCTAAAATTTACCTTCAAGCCTTCTCAAAAAACTTGCTCAAATATGCCTTCAATGCTACTCACAAAACCTACTTAATTATTTCTAAATATTGCATACAAACACAACTTAAAACTCTTTCAGAAAATCTTTCTTCCAATAGAAAATTCTACCTAGAATTCGTTTAACCTCTGAAACATATAGAGAATGATATGCTCTATCAAAAATCCAATATGTTCTTCACATTCACAAATCTTGCATTCAATCAATGCAATCTCTATCTCTTGCAAAATACCTTTCAAATCAAATCAAAATAGTGTATAACTTGTTTCACAAAATTGATCTATCTTTCTTGCAAATTTACTCTCAAACATCAATCATACTCATGCACAATTTTCTTTCACAAAATTGATCTCAAAAACTTTCACAATTGCTTTCAATATCTCTCAACTAATGCTCAAAAGGTTTCACAATGATTCACAAACTTGTCTTCAAACCTAACACAAGTAGTTCACAATATCTAGCACAAATGTCTCAATCTCTTTCAACAATGGAAGCACACTTGTTCTCAAACTCTATCCCAAATATTTCCAAAACCATTCAACAATGAAGTACAAGAAGATATTCAAACTCTAATGCAATTGTTTCAACTTTCTCTCAACAATTGATGCACATGTAGGTCTCAAACCCTAACTCAAATATTTTCAACAATGCTTACCAAACAACCCTTTTATCTCCACCTTATGTTCCAAAAAATTCACTCAAAAAAACACCTTAAATAAGGAATGATGTGCCCATACCTCTTAATTTGATCTTATGGAGATATGTCTTCAAAAATATGTCTCACCAACAACTAATTTTTCTAGTGCCACTTCAAGAGTTAGATAACAAAATACTTTATCAAACCATCCACATGAACTTCCTTCTCAAAAAGATAATCTTAATTTGTTCCAAACCAATGCTCTATAACTCTCTTGTTTTTCAGAATAAAACATCAAATCATGAACCAAGTCCTTCAAAATTAATGCAAATAATACAAACAATAAAACCATATTTTACACCTTTTATCTTCCACTTTCATAAAATAATTTCCAAACAACTTAATGGTCCATAACACAAATTTACAATATTAAATCAATCATTTACACCTTATCACTCCTACTTTTGCATATATAAAAATAAAACTTTAATGACAACAATACCTTCAAAAATATTTGGCAAAAATAAATTATCCTTATACCTCCTATATGCCAAAAACTTTACATTGTAGCACACCCCTCAAACTTCATGCGAAGCAATTATAATCAACCTTAGCACATATCTTTCACCAAAAATAATATTGATGGTGCAGATGGGAATTGAATCTCTGACCTCAACCTCCTAACATAGCGCATGACCACTTATGCTAGCCAAGCGGTTGAGACCTAATGTATAGGCCTCCACATTTATTTTCCCTTTCGCGTTTGTCGAAAAGGCTAAAACTCTTCAAAATTGGCGCTAGAGAGAATCAAACCGTGAACCTCTGCCTTGCAAAAGACTTAGCACGAATCTAGCCACCGCTGGTCCACCCTAGAAGATGACGTCAAGGAGTGAACGAAATGTACTTATTGTGTTCTCCTTTTGTGCTCTGAAAACAACGTTGTCTCCTCTACCTCATTTGTTGTCACCACTTTGCACGATTGCACAAAAATCAAATATCAAGCACACCACTTTATTTCCAAAGTCTTAGGGTATTTATATGCTTTCCATGCATGTTTTAGACGTCGACCCTCTTTCAAATTTATTTAAAAATAATTTGAATTATCTTTGGTGCCATGTAAATTTATACTTAGGTATTATAATATTTTTTAAAAAATATTATAATAAACCTTTTGCCTTGGGTCTTCTTTTTCACCAATGAGAAATCTTGTTTTTTTCTTTGCAGTTTAACATCTCCCTTTGCAAATGAAACCCTTGTTACTTTCAAACTTTCTTAATGAAGCCCTTGTTATTATAATTTAAATATTATAATCCTTTTCTTAAAAATTCTCTTTGCTTGCTTTCACAACCATGGGAAATTCCTTTGCATTTATTATTTCAACATTGAAGACAAAACTCAACCTTTTCATCTTGGACACCAATGACATCAAAACTTTGACATCAATGATAACACTATACTCAAAATTTCCAACAGATTGAAGAGGATTTTCTCTAAAGTTATTTCCCAGGAGCAGTTTGGGTTTTTAGCAAGTAGACAAATTTTTGAAGCCATAGGAGTTGTACAAGAGGGTCTTCACTCTATTAAAACCAAAAATCTTCCTACAATGGTCCTTAAACTATATATATCTAAAGCTTATGATAGAACTAGTTGGTTGTATCTCAGATTGATTCTCTTACATGTGGGTTTTAGCTATCTGATAGTAAAGTGGATTATGGGATGTATTTTTTCTGTATCTTTTGTTGTTCTTATCAATGGATCAACTTCCAAATTCTTTAGAACCTTGAGAGGAATGAGACAAGGATGTCCTTTATCTCCTTTACCTTTTTTGTTGGTTGTTGAAGGATCGAGTAGAGCTATTTTGGATGCAAATAGGGTAGGATATTTGTTCGAGATCAAAGTGGAGGTCCTTTATTTATCTCATTTATTATTTTTTGATGATGTATTGTTGTTCACAAATGGAATTTTAAGGGAAGCTAGAAAGTTGAAGGAAATCTTGGACACTTACAATATTGCTACCGACATGGAGATAAATTTTTAAAAATCCTCTATTTGCTTTAATGGTCTAGAGTAGGAGACTAAACATGATCTAATCAAAAATTTTCCTTTTAATATCTTAGATTTCCAAGAAGGCTTTAAGTATTTGGGGTTTCTATTGAAGTCAAAAACTTATAGGAAGAGAGATTATGGATGGCTTTTAGAGAATATTGAATTTAGGATTAACCATTGGTGTAATAGATGGTTGTCTATTGGTGGGAGATTAACACTTGTAAAGTCAGTTCTTGAGGCAATTCTTGTGTTTTGGAACTCCTTGGCCTTCATTACCAAAGGAGTTCTAGAGAAAGTGACGGGGACGGAAAATACCAGTACCTTACAAAATCAACTTTTCATTAAAATTTTGTAGAAAATATTTACATGCGTTCCGAATTAAAAACAGCCCGCAGGCATACAATGACCGAGCTCGGCTCGGTTCTTCCACTCTGTAACTCCCCTGTTCTTCCGTCCACCATCCCCACTATTACAAAATTTTGGGTTTTTAACGAGGTTCCGGTTCTCTAGCAATTAATGCCCCGCCTAAAACAAAGTTCAAACTTCAATTTTCCCCCTCCGAGTTTTCAAATATTTTTGTCATAAATGGGCAACTGCCCAATCTGCACTGCTACTTGCAATAATGGCTTCCCATACCTTGCACTGGCCGCTTCGCTCAGACTGTACTCTACACTGCTGTTTTGTCAAAAAATCCTTCCAAATGGTGGTTCTCCCCCTTTAATGCATGCGGCTGTCAAATTTAACTCCCGATACGTGGCCTTCGTCTTTAATTTCTTACACGTAGCCAATCGTGCGTAAATCTTCCATGACTTCTCCATGTCGCAATACAAATACGACACACGTGTCCTCCTCAACTGCCATGACACACGTGGCAGTCCACGTGTCGAAAATGGCCTTGCCCGACCGTCCGCTTTCTTTTTCCTTGGCCCGTTTTCTTCTATGTCGCGATATCGTGACATGTCGCGATATCGCGACCCAACTGTCGCCAAGCCCCCAACTTTGACTAATGTCGCGATATCACGACGTCGCAATATCGCGACGTCGCGATATCACGACAAAACACTCCCTTGCCTTTCTCGCTGCTGTCGAGGTCGTGAAATCATGACATGTCACGAAATCGCGACATGTCACGATTTTGCGACCCCACCCGACCTTGTCTTTCACCTGCAATTGCCATGCCTTCGCCTTTGGAGTCGCGATCTCACGGCTCCCCTACGCTCTGCCCTCACCACCATCGAAACCGTCATGATATCGCGACAAAAGTTGTCCACTTGCCTCTTCCTTTGAAGTCGTCGTGATATCGCGACGTCACAATATCATGATCGAAGCTGCCCTCTCACCTTTGCAGCCTTTTGGGTCACGATTTCGTGACATGTCATGATTTCGTGACCCCTCTCCAACCCTTGCCTTAGCCTTAAACAACTTACCCTCTGCTTCACAAACTTCCTCCCAAACTGGAAATTGCTTTACAAAACTCTCCCCAAGCTGGAAATAAGTAACATAAAATGCAAAATACTTAGAAAATCTGGAAAGATTTTGGGAGATGCACGATTGTTCGACTGCAGCCGGATGCTCCTGCATCAGACACCCGAGGTAAATAGAGAAGTGATCTTCACTTCGGTGTTGTCCGGTCACCGCCTTCGGCAACACCTCCCAACATTCACCTGCCTCTGCAACCTGCTCAAATCCTGCTTCTTGGCAAGAAAATTTTCTGCCCTCTACCAGACAAATTCTGGCATTACTGCACACTTTCTCATCTTCTGTCTGCAATGGCTTCAACTTGTGCCGTACTCCATCCTTCATCAAGGAGTAAGTATTTGCAGGACCATCATGCACTGCACCCCGATCAAACTGCCATGGCCTTCCCAACAGCAAATGGCAAGCATCCATGGGGAATACATCACACAGGAATTCATCATGGTATCTCCCAATCTAAAACACTGTTCCCAGACCCAAGCTCTGTGGTCCTTCCGCAACCACGCAATTCGGTACGGGTGCGGGTGCCTCCTTCTCTCCAGCTGCAACTTAGTAACCATCTCCTCGAAAACTAAGTTGTCTGTACTCCCATTGTCTATAATGACATTACAGACTTTGCCTGCACTTTTGCACCGGGTGCGGAACAGGCTTCTCCTCTGTTCAGATTTGTCTTCCTCCACCAGCATGGTCCTCCTCACAATCATTGCTTCTCCCTTTTCAGCTTCTTCAGAATGTTCTGAATCAGCATCTTCAACTGCCACAACTGCTCTGGCAGGACCCACTGGCCGCTTGTTTGTCCTTTCTCGATGTTGTGGACACTCAAATGCCCGGTGTCCTTCTTCACCACAATGGAAACATGTTCCACGAAATACTCCTCTTCCATACCCACGTCCAGATCTACCTCTTCCTCTCGGGTAGCCATCATTCTGAACTTGCGGTTTGGATTCTTCATCTTCTTTCTGATCCCGGCTGCTGCTCTCCTCTTCTTTCTTCTCTTCCTTTCCTTATTTCTTTCCACCGTTCTTTCCTCCCGGTCCTTTTAATCTTTGCTTGTTCTCAAACTTCTGGTTCAGTTTTTCTTCCACCTTTAAAGCAAATTGGTAAGCATCTTCAATGGTGCTTACCCGAACCAAGCTCAATTCCTCCTGAACACTGGGTCTCAACCCATTAATGTAACGGGCCACTTTTTCTTTGCTGGCTTCTAAGTGTCCGATTCTGATGGAAATTTTATAAAAATCCTCCGTATATTCTTGAACAGTTTTGTTCATCTGCCTCAAACTCTGCATTTTACGTAGCAGGTCTAGTTCATAATCTACGAGGATGAATTGTCTTTTTAATTTCTCCACCATTCTGTCCCATCTTGTTATCCGCTCTTTTCCTCTTCGGTTCCGCTCTAGCTGTACTCCCTTCCACCAAATGCTGGCATGACCCTTCAGTCGGGTCTTAGAAAATTTGACCTGGTTAGGGTCTTCAACTTCTTTGTATTCGAAATACTCTTCTAAATCATTCACCCAGTCTATCAATTCCTCTGGGTTCAAGTTCCCAGAATACGTGGGAACTTCTAACTTCGACCTCTTCCCGATCTGGGATATGGCCTTGTACAATCTGGCTTGTGATGGATCTACATCTTCTTCCTCTTCTTCAAATTGATTCTCCTCTTCATCAACTTCATATTCACTGTCTGCATCTCTGCTCGGCTCATGTCCTCTGCGCAGTTCTTCTTGCAGGGCCTGAACTTGCCGCTGCAATGCCCGGAAATCTTCCGCTGCCATGCCTCTTCCACCCACGGGATTTCTTCTCGGAGGCATCTTCACCTGATCTCAAGCCCTCCCACAAGTCCTGGTACAACTGCCTCTCCTTCGGTGGTCTGCTGTACACTCAGGAACTACGGGCTCTGATACCACTGACGGGGACGAAAAATACCAGTACCTTACAAATTCAACTTTTCATTAAAATTTTGCAGAAAATATTTACATGCGTTTCGAATTAAAAACAGCCCGCAGGCATACAATGACCGAGCTTGGCTCGGTTCTTCCACTCTGTAACTCCCTCGTTCTTCCGTCCACCATCCCCACTATTACAAAATTTCGGGTTTTTAACGAGGTTCCGGTTATCTAGCAATTAATGCCCCGCCTAAAACAAAGTTCAAACTTCAATTTTCCCCCTCTCCGAGTTTTCAAATATTTTTTTCATAAATGGGCAACTGCCCGATCTGCACTGCTGCTTGCAATAATGGCTTCCCATACCCTGCACTAGCCGCTTCGCTCAGACCGTACTCTGCACTGCTGTTTTGTTGAAAAATCCTTCCAAATGGTGGTTCTCCCCCTTTAATGCACGCGGCTGTCAAATTTAACTCCCGATACGTGGCCTTCGTCTTTAATTTCTTACACGTAGCCAATCATGCGTAAATCTTCCATGACTTCTCCATGTCGCAATACAAATACGGCACACGTGTCCTCCTCAACTGCCATGACACACGTGGTAGTCCACGTGTCAAAAATGGCCTTGCCCGACCGTCCGCTTTCTTTTTCCTTGGCCCGTTTTCTTCTATATCGCGACATGTCGTGATATCACGACCCAACTGTCGCCAAGCCCCCAACTTTGACTAATGTTGCGATATCGCGACAAAACACTCCCTTGCCTTTCTTGCTGCTGTCGAGGTCGCGAAACCGTGACATGTCACGAAATCGTGACATGTCGCGATTTCGCGACCCCACCCGACCTTGTCTTTCACCTGCAATTGCCATGCCTTCGCCTTTGGAGTCGCGATCTCGCGGCTCCCCTGCGCTCTGCCCTCGCCACCATCGAAACCGTCGCGATATCGCGACGTCGCGATATCGCGACAAAAGCCGTCCACTTGCCTCTTCCTTTGAAGTCGTCGCGATATCGCGACGTCGCGATATCGTGACCGAAGCTGCCCTCTCACCTTTGCAGCCTTTTGGGTCATGATTTCGTGACCCCTCTCCAACCCTTGCCTTAGCCTTAAACAACTTACCCTCTGCTTCACAAACTTCCTCCCAAACTGGAAATTGCTTTACAAAACTCTCCCCAAGCTGGAAATAAGTAACATAAAATGCAAAATACTTAGAAAATCTGAAAATATTTTGGGAGATGCACGATTGTTCGACTGCAGTCGGATGCTCCTGCATCAGAAAGTAAGAAAAATCTACTTAAAATTTCTTTGGACTAGGCGCAAGAAACATGAAGGCATTCTTTTAGTTAAGTGGAAGAGTATTGCTATGCCAAAGGAGGAAGGTGGCTGGAGCCTTAAAAATATCCATATTTTTTGTTCTTCTTTAGCAACAAAAATTTTATGGAGGATTTTGACTAAAGAAGGATTATGGAAGAATATTATTGAACATAAGTATATTTTTCCAGGGACCTTTATGGATTGGATCAGAAGTCCACATAAAAGAATTAAAAATATTTCCATTCAATGGAAGTCACTAGTACAAGCCTTTTCTATGATTGGAAAATATTTGGCTTGGAAAGTGGGAAATGGTGAATAAGTTAGAATAGGGGTTGATTATATTTTGGGTTGTGGAGAAAACATTTTGTTATCGAAAGCTATGATAAGTTCTTTACAAGACAAGAGTTTTTACTTTCTTCATTAGGTGGGGGAATCAGATTCTGCTAGTCTTTGGACCTAAGGTTGGAAGCAGGCTCAGGTCTTGGATTTTTCTATAAGCAAGTTGTTTTGTGAAAGGCTTACACTGATAGTCTAAATAATAGTCATATCAAGTTGAGAGTTGAACTAGATACTATTGATTGAAAATACAACCAATATAGGGATCAATACATGGCTAGATTTGGTTACAAAGCAAGTTTTGACCCTCATCCTCAAGGGTCTACTTGGTGGTGGAAGCAAAATTGGAAATTATCTACCCTAAAAAGATAATTATTTTCATGTGGTTTGCTCTGAGAAATAAGGCTTTGACTTGGGAATTTTTACAGAGGAGAAGCAGACAGGTCCACGTATTTGTATGTTGTGTTAGTCAGAGGAGGAAAACATCATACACTTGTTAATCCAATACTCTTTTTCTCAATAGGTTTGGTTAGAATCTAAAATAATAACTGGAGTACAAAATATTTGGAAAGGAGAAACATTGGAGGTATGCTAAAGTTAATGGTTCTTGAAAAAAGAGTTGAAACAATTTCTTTCTTTACCATGTCTTATATGCTGGGGTATATGGTTGGCACATAATGCAATTATTTTTGAAGGAAAGTTAATTCCCCATTTCAAGTCAAATTTTAGGTGAGGAATTTGGTGTGACAAACATAAGAAACCTCAATAAGTAGATACTTTATTCATTGAAAAGTCTTAGCCATGGGATTTTTAATGGGGCTAGTCAGATATAGTCACCTTTTAGTAGCATGGGAGGCATTTTGTACTTCTCAGATACCCACTATATCAAATTTAAAGTAGGTCTTGGGATAGGTTCCAATAATTTTTTTGAGTTTCAGGCATTGATATTGCTAATGAAGTGTGTTGTGGAGAGAAATGTGAAAAAATTACAATTTTTTGGAGATTCCACTCTAGTCATCAATTGGATGAATAGATCTACTCAATTAAAAATTAATCTGCTTAGACCAGTGTGAGATGAACTACTGGAGGTGATTTCTCTTTTTGAAAATATTTCTTTTACACATGTTTATAAGGAATTAAATCAAGAAGCACATAGGTTATCAAAAGAAGATCAACAGGTTCTACAAGGTTTCTTGCAAATGGAAGAGAACAAAAATTGAGTTTCTTCTTTCACCCATATATCATATCCCTAGTTTCTATGCTAGCTCTAATTTATTTACTATGGGTTTGTCTTATTTTATTAGAGCTTTATGGCAGCTTCTAGTTGTTTCTTTTCTATTCTACTGGTTTTATTTTCATCGATTTCTATTAAGGTTTTGGTTATAGAGGTGTTTTGGATGATTAAGTATTGATATATAAGGATATTTATCCTTATTATCCCCATGCTATTTCAAATATGGGATTTTTTTGTCTCTAATATGTCCAGTTGTAATTATATCTTGAATCCCAGTAATCTACTTTTATTTGGGTTTTTATTTGTGCTAAGGCACTTGAGAAGTGTAATTTTATTTCACTCTTGAAATAAAATTACAATTTTTTCTTGTAAAAAATGTTTAAACAAAGTACACCAAATTCAAATCTTTATATAAAGAATATTGGATCAAAGAGAATAATTCTTGTAGTGTATATCTGAAGAACACAAGCTTATACTGAGAGGGGGGGTGAACAGTATAAGACCACTTTTTACTTTTCTTTTCAATTCAATATTATGCAGTGTATAGACAACAGTATCAATAGCAGTAATAAAGCAATGCACAAAACACCATACACAATAGAGACACCATAGTTTACGTGGTTCACCCAATGTGGGCTACTCCACGGAGAAAATATTTTACTAAAACTTTATCAATCAATCTCTTTGGGAATCCTTCCCAATTACAATTTTTATGGATCTTTGTCCAAAGGAGATGTTGATCCCCTAATCTCAAGTTCATGGATCTCTTCCACAGGAGAACTCTTTCTCCTTCTGCTCTGGCTAGTGATCTTCTAGAAGAATCTGTCTCTCTGTTGCACTGACTGGTGGATCTCTCTCCACTTGAAGACTCCTCACTCAGATATGTCTTCAACTGTCCTGGTTGTTGGATCTCTATCCATTGAGAATCTGTCCTCTGTACTCTATCACCTCCAAAGCTCTATCAATAGGCTCACTCAGAACCTGCTCAATAGGCTCACTCATAACCTACTCAACAAGCTCACATAGAACTTGTCCAAATATGCTCAACAAGCTCACACAGAACTTGTCCAAATCTTCTCAACAAGCTCACACAGAACTTGTCCAAATATGCTCAACAAGCTCACATAGAACTTGTCCAAATCTACTCAAGCAAGCTCACCAAGAACTTGCCCAAATATGCACTAGCAAGCTCACCAAGAACTTGCCCAAATATGCACTAGCAAGCTCACCAAGAACTTGCCCAAATCTGCACTAGCAAGCTCACCAAGAACTTGCCCAAATCTGCTCTAGCAAGCTCACAAAGAACTTGCTCAATAATTCAATCTCATAGAAGCATAAAGAGAATTGTTAGAGACTCAATATGTTCTATACTCAAATCCCAATCTCAACTCAAATCAATCTTATAGAAGCATAAAGAGAATTGTTAGAGACTCAATATGTTCTATCCTCAAATATCAATCTCAACTCAAATCAATAATATAGAATAGTTTGTTTCATGGAACTTGAACAACCACTTCACACAATCACTTGACTAGGCTCAAAAAACTCTTCTCAACCAACTACCACAAGGAACAACTCTTTCTTACAAACCCTAGTCCAAGCATGTATCAACCAACTCAAATATTTCCAACAATGCTCAACCACAAATCTCACATAACAATGATACTCATGTTCTTCTCAAGTTCAAGTTCTTTGCATAACCAATGGGATTCAACAACAATGCTAATAAAACATTCTTCACATAACAATGATACTCATGTTCTTCTCAAACCCTATCTCAGGTTTTTCACACAACTAATGGCTTCAACAACAATGCTTATAAAACAAGGTTTAATAGCAACTCTCAACCCAGAAAACCTTGAGACATTCAACCAACTACTTTCGAAAAGGAAACCACAATTAATCATTTTCTCTCCAATGATATTTCAGAAATCAACCACCATAAACAATCAATAGAAGAATGTGCCCATACCTTTTATGAAGATGAAGAAGCCTTTTGGTTGTCCACAAAATCTGCCTCACTCAACACACTTTCTTTTTCAACTTTCAATAAGGGTTAGAGATCTTGATTAATAACACAACAATAACATCCAAATAACACCTTATTACTCCTACTCAATAACATACACCATGTCACTTCATAAATGAATTAATCTCTTTTGAAAAAGAACAAAGCAACCTTCACTTTTGAACCTCTTTACAAAATCAGAAATATCTCTTTACACACACCTTATTTCTCCCTCTAATCAAGTTAATAAAATAGCCCTTGGAATAAGCTTTCCAACGATATATAATATGATATACTTCTAAAAAATAAATCACCAGAAATCTCTCCTTTTTTAAACATGCATCATAACCCTTATTCCTCCTAGGGCAACTTTAGAAAAATAAAATATATCTAAAAATTATTAACTTGCCTCTGTCCTGGATGGGATTCGATCTCATGACCTTCCTTGCTCAATGCCTTAACCATAGCCAACCTGTCATTGGGCCACACACCCTCACGTGCTCAAAAGGAGCACACAACAAAACCTTATGCCATGAATATATGCGCCCTTCGAAAAAAAAATGTGCTTCATGCATTTCAACACAACAAAACACCTCCGGCAAGAATCGAACGTAGGACCTCCTACTTCACACACAGTGCACAAACCACTAGGCCAAGGAGGCCTATACGTTTGGCTTTACTCCACAATAGTCTCTTCAACAAACGCAAAAATTGTAAGCCTTTTAAAACCCTTTTCACACACACTTCGACACACGATGCGCAGGCTCTTTTACCATTTGAATCCAAATATCAAATCGAGCGCTTAGAGAAATAAATCAAAACTTTGGGCATATATATATGTCCTCCTCCTTTACTTTGACATCGATGCTATAATTTAAATATTAGTTTTATGCCTTTTCCTTTCTTTGACGTCGGCGCTATAAATTAAATTTTAATTTTAAATTTTAAATTTAAATTTTAAATAATTTAAAATTTAAACTTAAATATTTAAAATTAAATATCTCCATCACCGGGGCACCTTTTTCGATGAAATGAAAAGCCAACCTGGATTTTAAGAAAAACCCATTTCAAATCTGCCATCCATGGTTTTAAATAAAACCTTTTATTTTGCCTGCCTTGGTTTTCACAAAAACCCTGTATATATCCATGCTCTCCAAAATATCATAAATGCTTATTTATGAAATGCTTTGGCCACCAAAACTCAATGTGACATCAATGATCCATGTGACATCAATGACAACATAAAATCACTCAAATTTCCAACAATCTCCCCCTTTGTCATTGATGGCAACACCTCTATTGTAAATCACCACAATCACTGCAAAAACCATCTTCGAGAATCAAAGCTACTCCCCCTGACTCAATACTCTCTATGGAGGCTGCTCCCCCTAACTCAATGCTCTCTTTGGAGGCTGCTCCACCTAACTCAATGCTCTCTTTGGAGGCTACTCCCCCTAACTCAATGCTCTCCACCTTACTCAAATCTCTCCCCCTTTGACATCAATGGCAAAAGGGACACCTATGGGGCTAAAAGATATGACTCTTAAGCTTAGCACCCTCACCACATTCTCTATTGAGGTGATTAATTTTGGGGTGGGAGTACATTTACTCACATATGAATATCTATTTCTTTTCTCTCGTCAACTCCCTTCCATATTTTTCTCGATATCCTTCTCTTGATGAGTTACTTGATCTTCTTGTCTTGAACCTGTTTGACCTTCTTGTCTTGAAACTGATTGACCTTCTTGTCTTGAATTTGTTTGGAATTGAGTCCTACACCATTTTGCAATATGTCCAAAGTTATTGCAATTGAAAACACTTGGTATTGTAGCCTTTGTATGGTGCCTATTTCCTGAATTATTTTGAAATAATTTCCATATCCATTCCTTTCTTGAACCTTGTATTGTGAAGTTTTGTTTTCATAATCATTATGACCATGACTTCTGATTTGTGTAGCTCTAAAACCAAAACCATGTTTCTCATTTTCTTTGCATTGAGAAGCTCTATATCCATTATTTCTTCTATTGCTGAAACCTTTGCATCATACTTCATGGGAAGTGATCTCAAAACCTTTTGAGTAACATCTGATTCTTTCATCTCAAATCCTAGACCTCTCATGGTGTTAGCAATCTCATCAACTCAAAGTAAAAACTGTGCAATATCTTCAAAATCTTCCATTTTCAATTCCTCAAATATTTTTCTATGAGTTTGTAGTTTTGCCAACTTTACCTTGGAATCTCCTTCATAGGTATTCTGCAACTTGGTCCACATTTCATTTTTTGAATTACATACCATGACCTTTACAAAATATGTCTCACGTAGCCCACTCATAATACAATTCATTACCCTTGCATTGATCTCAACCAATTTCCTGATAGTCTTATCTACCTCGAGATCACCTTCAACCTTATACTCTTTTGCAACCATCTGCCATACCTCATATCCTTGTGATATCAAGTAGTTCTTCATTCTCATGCTCTAGAAAGCATAATTGTTACCATAAAATAGTGGAGCCTTATTTGTAGATGATCCATTCTATGAAGCCATCTATGTTCTTGTAGAATATACCCTCAAGATGTTAGCATTTCCAAAGGAACCCGCTCTGATACCAATTGAAGAACACAAGCTTATACTGAGAGGGGGGTGAACAATATAAGACCACTTTTTACTTTTCTTTTCAATTCAATATTATGCAATGTATAGACAATAGTATCAATAGCAGTAATCAAGCAATGCACAAAACACCATACACAATAGAGACACCACAATTTACGTGGTTCACCCAATGTGGGCTACTCCATGGAGAAAATATTTTACTAAAACTTTCTCAATCAATTTCTTTGGGAATCCTTCCCAATTACAATGTTTATGGATCTCTATCCAAAGGAGATGTTGATCCCCTAATCTCAAGTTCGTGGATCTCTTCCATAGGAGAACTCTTTCCCCTTCTGCTCTAGCTAGTGATCTTCTAGAAGACTTTGTCTCTCTGCTACACTGATTGGTGGATCTCTCTCCACTTGAAGACTCCTCACTCAGATCTATCTTCAATTATGTTGGCTGTTGGATCTCTATCCACTGAGACTCTGTCCTCTGTACTCTGTCACCTCCAAAGCTCTATCAATAGGCTCACTCAGAACCTGCTCAATAGGCTCACTCAAAACCTGCTCAACAAGCTCACACAGAACTTGTCCAAATATGCTCAACAAGCTCACATAGAACTTGTCCAAATCTGCTCAACAAGCTCACACAAAACTTGTCCAAATATACTCAACAAGCTCACACAGAACTTGTCCAAATCTGCACTAGCAAGCTCACCAAGAACTTGCCCAAATCTGCACTAGCAAGCTCACCAAGAACTTGCCCAAATCTGCACTAGCAAGCTCACCAAGAACTTGCTCAATAATTCAATCTCATAGAAGCATAAAGAGAATTGTTAGAGACTCAATATGTTCTATACTCAAATCAATATTATAGAAGCATAAAGAGAATTGTTAGAGACTCAATATGTTCTATCCTCAAATCTCAATCTCAACTCAAATCCAGAATATAGAATAGTTTGTTTCATGGAACTTGAACAACCACTTCACACAATCACTTGACTAGGCTCAAACAACTCTTCTCAACCAACTACCACAAGGAACAACTCTTTCTTACAAACCCTAGTCCAAGCATGTATCAACCAACTCAAATATTTCCAACAATGCTCAACCACAAATCTCACATAACAATGATACTCATGTTCTTTTCAAGTTCAAGTTCTTTGCATAACCAATGGGCTTCAACAACAATGCTAATAAAACATTCTTCACATAACAATGATACTCATGTTCTTCTCAAACCCTATCTCAGGTTTTTCACACTACTAATGGCTTCAACAACAATGCTTATAAAACAAGGTTTAATAGCAACTCTCAACCCAGAAAACCTTGAGACATTCAACCAACTACTTTCAAAAAGGAAACCACAATTAATCCTTTTCTCTCCAATGATATTTCAGAAATCAACCACCATAAACAATCAATAGGAGAATGTGCCCATACCTTTTATGAAGATGAAGAAGCCTTTTGGTTGTCCACAAAATCTGTCTCACTCAACACACTTTCTTTTTCAACTTTCAACAAGGGTTAGAGATCTTGATTAATAACACAACAATAACATCCAAATAACACCTTATTACTCCTACTCAATAACATACACCATGTCACTTCATAAATGAATTAATCTCTTTTGAAAAAGAACAAAGCAACCTTCACTTTTGAACCTCTTTACAAAATCAGAAATATCTCTTTACACACACCTTATTTCTCCCTCTAAGCAAGTTAATCAAATAGCCCTCGGAATAAGCTTTCCAACGATATATAATATGATATACTTTCAAAAAATAAATCACCAGAAATCTCTCCTTTTTTAAACATGCATCATAACCCTTATTCCTCCTAGGGCAACTTTAGAAAAATAAAATATATCTAAAAATTATTAACTTGCCTCTGTCCCTGATGGGATTCGATCTCGTGACCTTCCTTGCTCAGTGCCTTAACCACAACCAACCTGTCATTGGGCCACATGCCCTCACGTGCTCAAAAGGAGCACACAACAAAACCTTATGCCGTGAATATCTGTGCCCTTCGAAAACAAAACGTGCTTCACGCGTTTCAACACAACAAAACACCTCCGACAAGAATCGAACGTAGGACCTCCTACTTCACACACAGTGCATGAACCACTAGGCCAAGGAGGCCTATACATTTGGCTTTACTCCACAATAGTCTCTTCAATGAACACAAAAATCGTAAGCCTTTTAAAACCCTTTTCACACACACTTCGACACACGATGCGCAGGCTCTTTTACCATTCGAATCCAAATATCAAATCGAGCGCTTAGAGAAATAAATCAAAACTTTGGGCATATATATATGTCCTCCTCCTTTCCTTTGACATCAATACTATAATTTAAATATTAGTTTTATGCCTTTTCCTTTCTTTGACGTCGACACTATAAATTAAATTTTAATTTTAATTTTAAATAATTTAAAATTTAAACTTAAATATTTAAAATTAAATATCTCCATCACCGGGGCACATTTTTCGATGAAACGAAAAGCCAACCTGGGTTTTAAGAAAAACCCATTTCAAATCTGCCATCCATGGTTTTAAATAAAACCTTTTATTTTTCCTACCTTGGTTTTCACAAAAACCCTATATATATCCATGCTCTCCAAAATATCATAAATGCTTATTTATGAAATGCTTTGGCCACCAAAACTCAATGTGATCCATGTGACATCAATGACAACATAAAATCACTCAAATTTCCAACAATCTCCCCCTTTGTCATTGATGGCAACACCTCTATTGTAAATCACCACAATCACTACAAAAACCATCTCTGAGAATCAAAGTTGCTCCCCCTGACTCAATACTCTCTATGGAGGCTGCTCCCCCTAACTCAATGCTCTCTTTGGAGGCTGCTCCCCCTAACTCAATGCTCTCCCCCTTACTCAAATCTCTCCCCCTTTGACATCAATGGCAAAAGGGACACCTATGGGGCTAAAAGATATGACTCTTAAGCTTAGCCCCCTCACCACCTTCTCTCTTGAGGTGATTAATTTTGGGGTGGGAGTACATTTACTCCCATATTACATTGTTTCTTTCCTCTATCAACTTCCTTCCATATTTTTCTGATATCCTTCTCTTGATGAATTACTTGATCTTCTTGTCTTGAACTTGTTTGACCTTCTTGCCTTGAAACTGCTTGACCTTCTTGTCTTGAACTTGTTTGGAATTGAGTCCTACACCATTTTGCAATATGTCCAAAGTTATTGCAATTAAAACACTTGATATTGTAGCCTTTGGATGGTGCCCATATCCTGAATTCTTTCTTGAAATAATTTCCATATCCATTCCTTTCTTGAACCCTGTATTGTGAAGTTCTATTTTCATGACCATTATGACCATGACTTCTGATTTGTGTAGCTCTAAAACCAAAACCATGTTGCTCATTTTCTTTGCACTGAGAAGCTCTATGACCAATCCTATTGCATAAGAAGCAATGTCCCTAAAAACCATACCTTCTTCCTTTGAAGTTTCTTCTAGCAAAATCAAACTTCTTTGATCCATGGATCCTGCAGTGTATAGCCCTGTGTCCAAATCCATTACAAGAAAAACAATGTCCTTGAAAAGCCCTTTGTTCATGCCTTGGTTCCTCATACCTTTCTTGATCATTATCCTTGTAATCATCTTTGAATTGTGCATTGTATCCTTGAATGTTCTTTGTAGCATCTAAATCCTCTTCCTTAATTTCTTCCTTGCTTTCTTCTTCAAGAATTTCTTTTCCTTTTGAACTTGATTCACCTATCTCAAAACAAGATCCAAACTAGATGTTTGGAGCCATAGGAACTTTGGAACTTTCTTCATAAATCTTAGGTGCTTCCTTGCTTTCATATTTTAGAACTTCCTTTCCTTTTGAGTGTGATTCCCCAGACCTAAAATATGAGACCTTTGGTGCTTTGGAACCTTCCTCTTCTTTATCTTCATTTGTGTCAAATAGCAAATTGGCATCCATCTTTATTGTCTCTAAAATACATGTTTCCTTCTTAGTGAAAATATCTTGACATTTTGAGTCATGTGATGGATCAAACTTCTCAAGTAGGGAACATCTCAATTATTTTAGATTCTCCTTAACCTCTTGTAGTTGCTCATGGATATCATTGAAGTCTTCCTTTAGATCAACTGAGACATCTATATTTCTCACAATATTCTCTTGTTTAACTTCTTCTTTTTCTATTTCCAAAAGTGGGATTTCTTCTATTTGGAGTGAATGTTCTTCTTCTATTTCTTTTATCCCATAGAAAAACCCTTCTTCATCTTCACTATCACTAAGATCATTATAATCTTCTATAGCAAACAAACTCTCAAGATTTCTTTGACCATACATGTTTCCTTGATGTGTCATCTCATCTTCACTATCACTGAAGCCATTGCAATATCCTGATATATGATCTCTTTGACCACACACAAAGCATTATTCTCTTTCACCTTCTATTCCTAGGAATAGATGTTCTTCCTTTTCATCATTTGACTTGTCTCTATCATTGTGATATGAGCTATCACTTGCTTCTACAATGTAGAAAGTTTTCTTTGTCTTACGAAAACTTTTCTTCTTCTCATACTTATTTTGCTTGTATATATCATCTTTGTCATGTTTATGCTTTCCATATTATTTTCTTCTATGACCCTATTTTTCATCATCACTATTTTCTTCATGTGGACACTTGTATGCATAGTGACCAAAATCACCACACTTGTAGCATCTGACTTTCTTCATATCCCTATAATTTCTTAAGTCCTTTTTCCTTTTGATGAAGTTAGCTTCCTCATCATTATCTGAATCTCTATCTATCTCTGGAACTTTCCCTTTCTTTTTCTCTGAAGCCTTGAATGCAATTTCTTTTATTGGAACCTGATGCTTACTTCTCCTCATCTCATAAGTTGTGAGAGTTCCTTGTAGTTCTTCCATTGTTAGCTTGTTGATATCCATTATTTCTTCTATTGCTAAAACCTTTGCATCATACTTCATGGGAAGTGATCTCAAAACCTTTTGAGTAACATCTGATTCTTTCATCTCAAATCCTAGACCTCTCATGGTGTTAGCAATCTCATCAACTCGAAGTAAAAACTATGCAATATCTTCAGAATCTTCCATTTTCAATTCCTCAAATATTTTTCTATGAGTTTGTAGTTTTGCCAACTTTACCTTGGAATCTCCTTCATAGGTATTCCACAACTTGGTCCACATTTCATTTGTTGAATTACATACCATGACCTTTGCAAAATCTGTCTCACGTAGCCCACTCAGAATACAATTCATTGCCCTTGCATTGATCTCAACCAATTTCTTGATAGTCTTATCTACCTCGGGATCACCTTCAACCTTATACTCTTTTGCAACCATCTGCCATACCTCATATCCTTGTGATATCAAGTAGTTCTTCATTCTCATGCTCCAGAAAGCATAATTGTTACCATCAAACAAGTGGAGCCTTATTTGTAGATGATCCATTCTATGAAGCCATCTATGTTCTTATAGAATCTGCCCTCAAGTTGTTAGCCTTTTCGAAGGAACCCGCTTTGATACCAATTGAAGAACACAAGCTTATACTGAGAGGGGGGTGAACAATATAAGACCACTTTTTACTTTTCTTTTCAATTCAATATTATGAAGTGTATAGACAATAGTATCAATAGCAGTAATCAAGCAATGCACAAAACACCATACACAATAGAGACACCATAGTTTACGTGGTTCACCCAATGTGGGCTACTCCACGGAGAAAATATTTTACTAAAACTTTCTCAATCAATCTCTTTGGGAATCCTTCCCAATTACAATGTTTATGGATCTCTATCCAAAGGAGATGTTGATCCCCTAATCTCAAGTTCATGGATCTCTTCCATAGGAGAACTCTTTCCCCTTCTGCTCTAGCTAGTGATCTTCTAGAAGACTTTGTCTCTCTACTGCACTGATTGGTGGATCTCTCTCCACTTGAAGACTCCTCACTCAGATCTATCTTCAATTATGTTAGCTATTGGATCTCTATCCACTGAGACTCTATCCTCTATACTCTATCACCTCCAAAGCTCTATCAATAGGCTCACTCATAACCTACTCAATAGGCTCACTCAGAACCTACTCAACAAGCTCACACAGAACTTGTCCAAATATGCTCAACAAGCTCACACAGAACTTGTCCAAATCTGCTCAACAAGCTCACACAGAACTTGTCCAAATCTGCTCAACAAGCTCACACAGAACTTGTCCAAATATGCTCTAGCAAGCTCACCAAGAACTTGCCCAAATCTACACTAGCAAGCTCACCAAGAACTTGCCCAAATATGCACTAGCAAGCTCACCAAGAACTTGCCCAAATCTGCACTAGCAAGCTCACCAAGAACTTGCTCAATAATTCAATCTCATAGAAGCATAAAGAGAATTGTTAGAGACTCAATATGTTCTATACTCAAATCCTAATCTCAACTCAAATCAATATTATAGAAGCATAAAGAGAATTGTTAGAGACTCAATATGTTCTATCCTCAAATCTCAATCTCAACTCAAATCCAGAATATAGAATAGTTTGTTTCATGGAACTTGAACAACCACTTCACACAATCACTTGACTAGGCTCAAACAACTCTTCTCAACCAACTACCACAAGGAACAACTCTTTCTTACAAACCCTAGTCCAAGCATGTATCAACCAACTCAAATGTTTCCAACAATGCTCAACCACAAATCTCACATAACAATGATACTCATGTTCTTTTCAAGTTCAAGTTCTTTGCATAACCAATGGGCTTCAACAACAATGCTAATAAAACATTCTTCACATAACAATGATACTCATGTTCTTCTCAAACCCTATCTCAGGTTTTTCACACTACTAATGGCTTCAACAACAATGCTTATAAAACAAGGTTTAATAGCAACTCTCAACCCAGAAAACCTTGAAGCATTCAACCAACTACTTTCGAAAAGGAAACCACAATTAATCCTTTTCTCTCCAATGATATTTCAGAAATCAACCACCATAAACAATCAATAGGAGAATGTGCCCATACCTTTTATGAAGATGAAGAAGCCTTTTGGTTGTCCACAAAATCTGTCTCACTCAACACACTTTCTTTTTCAACTTTCAACAAGGGTTAGAGATCTTGATTAATAACACAACAATAACATCCAAATAACACCTTATTACTCCTACTCAATAACATACACCATGTCACTTCATAAATGAATTAATCTCTTTTGAAAAAGAACAAAGCAACCTTCACTTTTGAACCTCTTTACAAAATCAGAAATATCTCTTTACACACACCTTATTTCTCCCTCTAAGCAAGTTAATCAAATAGCCCTCGGAATAAGCTTTCCAACGATATATAATATGATATACTTTCAAAAAATAAATCACCAAAAATCTCTCCTTTTTAAACATGCATCATAACCCTTATTCCTCCTAGGGCAACTTTAGAAAAATAAAATATATCTAAAAATTATTAACTTGCCTCTGTCCCTGACGGGATTCGATCTCGTGACCTTCCTTGCTCAGTGCCTTAACCACAACCAACCTGCCATTGGGCCACATGCCCTCACGTGCTCAAAAGGAGCACACAACAAAACCTTATGCCATGAATATCTATGCCCTTCGAAAACAAAACGTGCTTCACGCGTTTCAACACAACAAAACACCTCCGACAAGAATCGAACGTAGGACCTCCTACTTCACACACAACACACGAACCACTAGGCCAAGGAGGCCTATACATTTGGCTTTACTCCACAATAGTCTCTTCAATGAACGCAAAAATCGTAAGCCTTTTAAAACCCTTTTCACACACACTTCGACACACGATGCGCAGGCTCTTTTACCATTCGAATCCAAATATCAAATCGAGCGCTTAGAGAAATAAATCAAAACTTTGGGCATATATATATATATGTCCTCCTCCTTTCCTTTGACGTCGGTGCTATAATTTAAATATTAGTTTTATGCCTTTTCCTTTCTTTGACGTCGACTATAAATTAAATTTTAATTTTAAATAATTTTAAAATTTAAACTTAAATATTTAAAATTAAATATCTCCATCACCGGGGCACATTTTTCGATGAAACAAAAATCCAACCTGGGTTTTAAGAAAAACCCATTTCAAATCTGCCATCCATGGTTTTAAATAAAACCTTTTATTTTGCCTGCCTTGGTTTTCACAAAAACCTGTATATATCCATGCTCTCCAAAATATCATAAATGCTTATTTATGAAATGCTTTGGCCACCAAAACTCAATGTGATCCATGTGACATCAATGATCCATGTGAAATCAATGACAACATTAACAATCTCCCCTTTGTCATTGATGGCAACACCTCTATTATAAATCACCACAATCACTACAAAAACCATCTCTGAGAATCAAAGATGCTCCCCCTGACTCAATACTCTCTATGGAGGCTGCTCCCCCTAACTCAATGCTCTCTTTGGAGGCTGCTCCCCCTAACTCAATGCTCTCCCCTTACTCAAATCTCTCCCCCTTTGACATCAATGGCAAAAGGGACACCTATGGGGCTAAAAGATATGACTCTTAAGCTTAGCCCCCTCACCACCTTCTCTATTGAGGTGATTAATTTTGGGGTGGGAGTACATTTACTCCCATATTACATTGTTTCTTTCCTCTATCAACTTCCTTCCATATTTTTTTGATATCCTTCTCTTGATGAATTACTTGATCTTCTTGTCTTGAACCTGTTTGACCTTCTTGCCTTGAAAGTGTCTTGAACTTGTTTGGAATTGAGTCCTACACCATTTTGCAATATGTCCAAAGTTATTGCAATTAAAACACTTGATATTGTAGCCTTTGGATGGTGCCCATATCCTGAATTCTTTCTTGAAATAATTTCCATATCCATTCCTTTCTTGAACCCTCGTATTGTGAAGTTCTATTTTCATGACCATTATGACCATGACTTCTGATTTGTGTAGCTCTAAAACCAAAACCATGTTGCTCATTTTCTTTGCACTGAGAAGCTCTATGACCAATCCTGTTGCATAAGAAGCAATGTCCCTAAAAACCATACCTTCTTCCTTTGAAGTTTCTTCTAGAAAAATCAAACTTCTTTGATCCATGGATCCTGCAAGGTATAGCCCTGTGTCCAAATCCATTACAAGAAAAACAATGTCCTTGAAAAGCCCTTTGTTCATGCCTTGGTTCCTCATACCTTTCTTGATCATTATCCTTGTAATCATATTTGACTTGTGCATTGTATCCTTGAATGTTCTTTGTAGCATCTAAATCCTCTTCCTTAATTTCTTCCTTGCTTTCTTCTTCAAGAATTTCTTTTCCTTTTGAACTTGATTCACCTATCTCAAAACAAGATCCAAACTGGATGTTTGGAGCCATAGGAACTTTGGAACTTTCTTCATAAATCTTAGGTGCTTCCTTGCTTTCATATTTTAGAACTTCCTTTCCTTTTGAGTGTGATTCCCTAGACCTGAAATATGAGACCTTTGGTGCTTTGGAACCTTCCTCTTCTTTCTCTTCATTTGTGTCAAATAGCAAATTGGCATCCATATTTGTTGTCTCTAAAATACATATTTCCTTCTTAGTGAAAATATCTTGACCTTTTGAGTCATCTGATGGATCAAACTTCTCAAGTAGTGAACATCTCAATTCTTTTAAATTCTCCTTAACCTCTTGTAGTTGCTCATGGATATCATTGAATGTCTTCCTTTAGATCAACTGAGACATCTGTATTTCTCACAATATTCTCTTGTTTAACTTCTTCTTTTTCTATTTCCAAAAGTGAGATTTCTTCTATTTGGAGTGAATGTTCTTCTTCTATTTCTTTTATCCCATAGAAAAACCCTTCTTCATATTCACTATCACTAAGATCATTATAATCTTCTATAGCAAACAAACTCTCAAGATTTCTTTGACCATACCTATTTCCTTGATGTGTCATCTCATATTCACTATCACTGAAGCCATTGCAATATCTTGATCTGTGATCTCTTTGACCACACACAAAGCATTATTCTCTTTCACCTTCTATTCCTAGGAATAGATGTTCTTCCTTTTCATCATTTGACTTTCATCTATCACTGTATCTACTATCACTTGCTTCTTCAATGTAGAAATTTTCTTTATCTTATCAAAACTTTTCTTCTTCTCATACTTGCTTTTCTTGTATCTATCATCTTTGTCATGCTTATGCTTTCCATATTCTTTTCTTCTATGACCCTATTTTTCATCATCACTATTTTCTTCATGTGGACACTTGTATGCATAGTGACCAAAATCACCACACTTGTAGCATCTGACTTTCTTCATATCCCTATAATTTCTTAAGTCCTTTTTCCTTTTGATGAAGTTAGCTTCCTCATCATTATCTGAATCTCTATCTATCTCTAGAACTTTCCATTTCTTTTTCTCTGAAGCCTTGAATGCAATTTCTTTTATTGGAACCTGATGCTTACTTCTCCTCATCTCATAAGCTGTGAGAGTTCCTTGTAGTTCTTCCATTGTTAGCTTGTTGATATCCATTATTTCTTCTATTGCTGAAACCTTTGCATCATACTTCATGGGAAGTGATCTCAAAACCTTTTGAGTAACATCTGATTCTTTCATCTCAAATCCTAGACCTCTCATGGTGTTAGCAATCTCATCAACTCGAAGTAAAAACTATGCAATATCTTCAGAATCTTCCATTTTCAATTCCTCAAATATTTTTCTATGAGTTTGTAGTTTTGCCAACTTTACCTTGGAATCTCCTTCATAGGTATTCCGCAACTTGGTCCACATTTCATTTGTTGAATTACATACCATGACCTTTGCAAAATCTGTCTCACGTAGCCCACTCAGAATACAATTCATTGCCCTTGCATTGATCTCAACCAATTTCCTGATAGTCTTATCTACCTCAGGATCACCTTCAACCTTATACTCTTTTGCAACCATCTGCCATACCTCATATCCTTGTGATATCAAGTAGTTCTTCATTCTCATGCTCAAGAAAGCATAATTGTTACCATCAAATAGTGGAGCCTTATTTGTAGATGATCCATTCTATGAAGCCATCTATGTTCTTGTAGAATCTGCCCTCAAGCTATTAGCCTTTTCGAAGGAACCCACTTTGATACCAATTGAAGAACACAAGCTTATACTGAGAGGGGGGTGAACAATATAAGACCACTTTTTACTTTTCTTTTCAATTCAATATTATGCAGTGTATAGACAACAGTATCAATAGCAGTAATCAAGCAATGCACAAAACACCATACACAATAGAGACACCATAGTTTACGTGGTTCACCCAATGTGGGCTACTCCACGGAGAAAATATTTTACTAAAACTTTCTCAATCAATCTCTTTGGGAATCCTTCCCAATTACAATGTTTATGGATCTCTATCCAAAGGAGATGTTGATCCCCTAATCTCAAGTTCATGGATCTCTTCCATAGGAGAACTCTTTCCCCTTCTGCTCTGGCTAGTGATCTTCTAGAAGACTCTGTCTCTCTGCTATTGACTGGTGGATCTCTCTCCACTTGAAGACTCCTCACTCAGATCTATCTTCAATTATGATGGTTATTGGATCTCTATCCACTGAGACTCTATCCTCTATACTCTATCACCTCCAAAGCTCTATCAATAGGCTCACTCAGAACCTTGCTCAATAGGCTCACTTAGAACCTGCTCAACAAGCTCACACAGAACTTGTCCAAATCTGCTCAACAAGCTCACACAGAACTTGTCCAAATCTGCTCAACAAGCTCACACAAAACTTGTCCAAATATGCTCAACAAGCTCACCAAGAACTTGTCCAAATATGCACTAGCAAGCTCACCAAGAACTTGCCCAAATATACACTAGCAAGCTCACCAAGAACTTGCCCAAATCTGCACTAGCAAGCTCACCAAGAACTTGCTCAATAATTCAATCTCATAGAAGCATAAAGAGAATTGTTAGAGACTCAATATGTTCTATACTCAAATCTCAATCTCAACTCAAATCAATATTATAGAAGCATAAAGAGAATTGTTAGAGACTCAATATGTTCTATCCTCAAATCTCAATCTCAACTCAAATCCAGAATATAGAATAGTTTGTTTCATGGAACTTGAACAACCACTTCACACAATCACTTGACTAGGCTCAAACAACTCTTCTCAACCAACTACCACAAGGAACAACTCTTTCTTACAAACCCTAGTCCAAGCATGTATCAACCAACTCAAATGTTTCCAACAATGCTCAACCACAAATCTCACATAACAATGATACTCATGTTCTTTTCAAGTTCAAGTTCTTTGCATAACCAATGGGCTTCAACAACAATGCTAATAAAACATTCTTCACATAACAATGATACTCATGTTCTTCTCAAACCCTATCTCAGGTTTTTCACACTACTAATGGCTTCAACAACAATGCTTATAAAACAAGATTTAATAGCAACTCTCAACCCAGAAAACCTTGAAGCATTCAACCAACTACTTTCAAAAAGGAAACCACAATTAATCCTTTTCTCTCCAATGATATTTCAGAAATCAACCACCATAAACAATCAATAGGAGAATGTGCCCATACCTTTTATGAAGATGAAGAAGCCTTTTGGTTGTCCACAAAATCTGTCTCACTCAACACACTTTCTTTTTCAACTTTCAACAAGGGTTAGAGATCTTGATTAATAACACAACAATAACATCCAAATAACACCTTATTACTCCTACTCAATAACATACACCATGTCACTTCATAAATGAATTAATCTCTTTTGAAAAAGAACAAAGCAACCTTCACTTTTGAACCTCTTTACAAAATCAGAAATATCTCTTTACACACACCTTATTTCTCCCTCTAAGCAAGTTAATCAAATAGCCCTCGGAATAAGCTTTCCAACGATATATAATATGATATACTTTCAAAAAATAAATCACCAGAAATCTCTCTTTTTCTAAACATGCATCATAACCCTTATTCCTCCTAGGGCAACTTTAGAAAAATAAAATATATCTAAAAATTATTAACTTGCCTCTGTCCCTGATGGGATTCGATCTCGTGACCTTCCTTGCTCAGTGCCTTAACCACAACCAACCTGCCATTGGGCCACACGCCCTCACGTGCTCAAAAGGAGCACACAACAAAACCTTATGCCACGAATATCTACGCCCTTCGAAAACAAAACGTGCTTCACGCGTTTCAACACAACAAAACACCTCCGGCAAGAATCGAACGTAGGACCTCCTACTTCACACACAATGCACGAACCACTAGGCCAAGGAGGCCTATACATTTGGCTTTACTCCACAATAGTCTCTTCAATGAATGCAAAAATCGTAAGCCTTTTAAAACCCTTTTCACACACACTTCGACACACGATGCGCAGGCTCTTTTACCATTCGAATCCAAATATCAAATCGAGCGCTTAGAGAAATAAATCAAAACTTTGGGCATATATATATGTCCTCCTCCTTTCCTTTGACGTCGGTGCTATAATTTAAATATTAGTTTTATGCCTTTTCCTTTCTTTGACGTCGACGCTATAAATTAAATTTAAATAATTTAAACTTAAATATTTAAAATTAAATATCTCCATCATCGGGGCACCTTTTTCGATGAAACGAAAAGCCAACCTGGGTTTTAAGAAAAACCCATTTCAAATCTGCCATCCATGGTTTTAAATAAAACCTTTTATTTTTCCTGCCTTGGTTTTCACAAAAACCTTGTATATATCCATGCTCTCCAAAATATCATAAATGCTTATTTATGAAATGCTTTGGCCACCAAAACTCAATGTGATCCATGTGACATCAATGACAACATAAAATCACTCAAATTTCCAACAATCTCCCCCTTTGTCATTGATGGCAACACCTCTATTGTAAATCACCACAATCACTGCAAAAACCATCTCTGAGAATCAAAGTTGCTCCCCCCGACTCAATACTCTCTATGGAGGCTGCTCCCCCTAACTCAATGCTCTCTTTGGAGGCTGCTCCCCCTAACTCAATGCTCTCCCCCTTACTCAAATCTCTCCCCCTTTGACATCAATGGCAAAAGGGACACCTATGGGGCTAAAAGATATGACTCTTAAGCTTAGCCCCCTCACCACCTTCTCTCTTGAGGTGATTAATTTTGGGGTGGGAGTACATTTACTCCCATATTACATTGTTTCTTTCCTCTATCAACTTCCTTCCATATTTTTCTGATATCCTTCTCTTGATGAATTACTTGATCTTCTTGTCTTGAACCTGTTTGACCTTCTTGCCTTGAAACTGCTTGACCTTCTTGTCTTGAACTTGTTTGGAATTGAGTCCTACACCATTTTGCAATATGTCCAAAGTTATTGCAATTAAAACACTTGATATTGTAGCCTTTGGATGGTGCCCATATCCTGAATTCTTTCTTGAAATAATTTCCATATCCATTCCTTTCTTGAACCTTGTATTGTGAAGTTATGTTTTCATGACCATTATGACCATGACTTCTGATTTGTGTAGCTCTAAAACCAAAACCATGTTGCTCATTTTATTTGCACTGAGAAGCTCTATGACCAATCTTGTTGCATAAGAAGCAATGTCCCTAAAAACCATACCTTCTTCCTTTGAAGTTTCTTCTAGCAAAATCAAACTTCTTTGATCCATGGATCCTGCAGTGTATAGCCCTGTGTCCAAATCCATTACAAGAAAAACAATGTCCTTGAAAAGCCCTTTGTTAGAGACTCAATATGTTCTATCCTCAAATCTCAACTCAAATCTAGAATATAGAATAGTTTGTTTCATGGAACTTGAACAACCACTTCACACAATCACTTGAATAGGCTCAAACAACTCTTCTCAACCAACTACCACAAGGAACAACTCTTTCTTACAAACCCTAGTCCAAGCATGTATCAACCAACTCAAATATTTCCAACAATTCTCAACCACAAATCTCACATAACAATGATATTCATGTTCTTCTCAAGTTCAAGTTATTTACATAACCAATGGGCTTTAACAACAATGCTAATAAAACATTCTTCACATAACAATGATACTCATATTCTTCTCAAACCCTATCTTAGGTTTTTCACACAACTAATGGCTTCAACAACAATGCTTATAAAACAAGGTTTAATAGCAACTATCAACCTAGAAAACCTTGAGACATTCAACCAAATACTTTAGAAAAGGAAACCATAATTAATCATTTTCTCTCCAATGATATTTTAGAAATCAACCACCATAAAAAATTAATAGGAGAACGTTCCCATACCTTTTATGAAGATGAAGAAGCCTTTTGGTTGTCCATAAAATCTATCTCATTCAACACACTTTCTTTTCAACTTTCAAAAAGGGTTAGAGATCTTGATTAATAACACAACAATAACATCCAAATAACACATTATTACTCCTAATCAATAACATACACCATATCACTTCATAAATGAGTTAATCTCTTTTGAACAAGAACAAAGCAACCTTAACTTTTGAACCTCTTTACAAAATCAAAAATATCTCTTTACACACACCTTATTTCTCCCTCTAAGCAAGTTAATCAAATAGCCCTCAGAATAAGCTTTCCAATGATATATAATATGATATACTTTCAAAAATTAAATCATCAAAAATCTCTCCTTTTCTAAACATGCATCACAACCAACCACAACCTCCTAGGGCAGCTTTAGAAAAATAAAATATATTAAAAATTATTAACTTGCCTCTCTCATTGATGGTATTCGATCTCATGACCTTATTTCTCAGTGCCTTAACCGCAACCAACCTGCCATTGGGCCACACGCCCTCACGTGCTCAAAAGGAGCACACAACAAAACCTTATGCCGTGAATATCTACGCCCTTAGAAAAAAAAACGCGCTTCACACATTTCAACACAGCGAAACACCTCTGGCAAGAATCGAACGCATGACCTCCTGCTTCAAACACAACGCACGAACCACTAGGCCAAGGAGGCCTATACATTTGGCTTTACTCCACAATAGTCTCTTCAACGAACGAGAAAATTGTAAGCCTTTTAAAACCCTTTTCACACACACTTCGACACACGATGCGCAGGCTCTTTTACCATTCGAATCCAAATATCAAATCGAGTGCTTAGAGAAATAAATCAAAACTTTGGGCATATATATATGTGTGTGTGTGTGTGTGTGTGTGTGTGTGTCCTCCTCCTTTCCTTTGACGTCGGCGCTATAATTTAAATATTAGTTTTATGCCTTTTCCTTTCTTTGACGTCGGCACTATAAATTAAATTTTAATTTTAATTTTAAATTTAAACTTAAATATTTAAAATTAAATATCTCCATCACCGGGGCACCTTTTTTGACGAAATGAAAAGCCAACCTGGGTTTTAAAAAAACCCATTTCAAATCTGTCATCCATGGTTTTAAATTAAACCTTTTATTTTGCCTGCCTTGATTTTCACAAAAACCCTGTATATATCCATGCTCTCCAAAATATCATAAATGCTTATTTATGAAATGCTTTGGCCACCAAAACTCAATGTGATCCATGTGACATCAATGACAACATAAAATCACTCAAATTTCCAACAATATCAATGATATAATAATCATAGGAAACTCAAAAATCTAATAGATGAGGTAAAAAAAGATCTAGAAAATAAATTTGAAATATTAGATCTAGGACTTCTACATTACTATCTTGGTTTAGATATTTGTCAAAATTATAAAAGCATCACAATCACGAAATTGTAAACATTACTGGAAAAATATAGAATGACAAATTGTAAACCTAAAGACACACCTATGGAGCAAGGATTGCAACTATCAAGATATGATGAGACATCATTAGTTTCAGCTACTATGTATCAACAATTAATTGGAAGTATTTTGTATTTAAAAAATACCAGGTCTGATATTATTTTTGCTATAAATTATCTCTCTAGATTTATGCAAGAACCTAGATAAATTCATTGGAAATATACAAAAAAGATATTGTAATACATCAACAAAACTACATAGTATGGATTAAAATACAAAAAATGATAATTTTTACTTACAAGGATATTCAAATTTTGATTATGCTAGATCTATAGATGACAAAAAATCAACATTAGGATATGTGTTCTATCTTGGGTTAGGACCTATATCTTGGTATAGTAAAAAACAACATGCAATGGCTCTTTCGTTAATAGAAGCATAATACCAGGCAATAATAGATGCAGTATGTGAAGCACTTTGGTTATAGTACATTTTATCAGATATGGGAATCAAAAGGGTTCTAAAAATACTAAATTATGACAACCAAGGAGTTATTAAGTTAATCAATAATCCTATGATTCATGAAAGAACAAAACATATTGAAGCTTAATGTCACTTTATTAGATATCATGTTTAAGATCACCATATTTAGGTAAAGCATATTTCCACTAAAAAACATATTGTAGATATTTTTACAAAAGCTCTTAGTCAAAACAAGTATAAAATATTTCAGAGTCTTCTATGTACATCAATAGACTTTCATACCAAATAATATAATATAGAGGGATGTTGCAAAATATTACATTATTTGGTACGTGCTAATGTATCCCCATGGTACAATTGTAAATATTAGATTAGGATGTGTAATTTATATAAAGCATGTGTCTATGTAGGGTGATTCCAAGTTTCATATAGTAAAGTGTGCAAGAGATTAGAAAGTCAAGGGTTATGAGAGGTTTGTCTTATGTATGGAATAAGAAAGGATGCATCTTCTAGAAATGAGAGGAGATCAATACTAAAGTATTCAAGAGTCATCTTCAAAGGTTATATTATGGAGACAAAGCTCTATGTACTATATCAAAACATTTTTCTATTTCTCAAAGTGTATACTTGATACATCAATATATTGTATGTATATTCAATGATATTGTTATATTGATCTATGATTTCCATTGGTATTATTGTGTAAATAATATTTTATATTATTTTTATGATTATGGATATTGTAACATGTGATTGAATCTAAGCTAAGATGCCATCAATTTTAACCATGGACCAAAGGGTTTTTTTGATCTTTGAGTATATGTCTCTTAAGGTTCCTATGTGGGTCAAATTCCCTAGGATTACTCTACCAATATGATAATTTTTAGACCATATTTTTTTCCCTATTAACAAATTTATATAATAAATAATCAAAGTTTTGTGTTGATAGGCCTAAAAAATGAGTCTATTTTGAGGTTGATCTTGCTAGAAATATCAAGGAGTCTATTGATGTCTAGGTTGGTGATACTAGGTTACATATTAACTTTCCCATACTTGTTATTGTTGTTAGTCATTGAATCATAAGATAAAAGAGTGTTAATTCATGAAAAATTGTTTCAAAGCCAAGTCTCAACCCGTTTAGGGTCCAAGTGTCATATTTTGATAATCTAGGTAAGGGTTGGAATATGATTTCAAACCATAAAGGAAAAGGAGTTAAGAATCTAGGGGGTCCCAATTTCCAAAATACATTTTAGGATAATTTATTCCTCTAAACAAGCTCATTGCTTACCACCACCTCATTCATAAGCTCCAATCTATTAGGGGGCACACGGATTTTTTTCCTCCATACCCAATGTTGTATTAGACTGTCAAGAGACACGTACTAGCGCTACGATGTAATCAATTGTTCATCCAAATAATGTTGGTATAGTTTACAAATCTTATAGTCTTGTTAGATCTAGGGTTAAGCAAGGGGAGTTTATGCATGGTAAAAGACACCAAGTATAGTTGGTGACTTTACACATGACAACAGACAAATATTCATGCAAAACACTTATGAGGTTCTTATTGACTATATGGATGATTACATTGAAGTTGACATACACCTTAGTTAGTCATCATGAATATCATATTATGGAATGTCATCATTAATATCATATTATGGAATGTCATCATTAATATCATATTATGGAATGTCATCATGAACATCAATCATAGAAATTCAAAGAATTGAGGAATCCAATCCTTAAATATCTTGTCCACCATAATTTATAATAGTTTGATAAGTAGTATATTTTCATTGATATTTTGTATCTATAAGAAGTTAAGATCAATGGATTTCTTCTACAAAGTATATGCTAAATTATTTGGCCTAGCAATAAGTCCTATATTTCTAACCACAAGCATGGATGTGGGGTCATCATGTTATTTTTAGCTTTGCACCTACATACACAAGTTGTGTCTTGGAGATTCAATCCATCTAATCATGTATGACTTCTTTATGATATTAATGGGAAGCATTTTAGGGTAGTTAATATTTATTCCCTAAATCTAGATCTCGTGAGTTACACTTTCTAGATATGCTCTAAATTTGACTCATATGAGTTACACATTATGGAGATGATCAATCATGTCACTCCCACCAATTACTTGGATGACTAGTGGAAACTCTAACATGATAGAATACTCCTCTAACAAACTTAATAACTTTTCTATGTGATGGTGTATAATAGAGCATAACGTGTGGTTCTTTATGAATGTTTATGCATACTACTATTATTGATTTTTTCTTTAGGATTGTGAATCTCTAAGGCCATTGTAATTTACCCTAAGAGAATACACTTTTCTCAACATTGAATTTTTTCATGCTAATATGATTGCTTAATGGATGTCATCCATATTTTTAAAGTATATCATTGTAGTAGCTAGGATAATACCTTCTAATTCCAAGGAATTATCCATAGAAAAAATTAATTTTGCAACCCACAAACAACATTGCAAGACAACAAAATTTTGATAACTTGATAAATTTTGGCTTTCTCCAAGATGGACGTATTTGCTCAAGTGTCAATTCACTCATAAGTGTAAAAAATAAGGTGTAGATCTTGAGGATGATCTTTTGTGAGAAATTTTTTGGCATGTAGTGGCACACTAACTCATTTTGGAAGTCTCCTAAGCCTATTAGACGCATGTAAAATTTGGAGGTACATAATTTTGTTAGATATATCCCAAAATATTTACTTTTACTAGGAGTAATAGTTTATGACTCCAAGTAACCCATGAGTAAACTCCTAATATAGACAAGATCCATGAGCTCCATTTTATTGATATTTTTCCATGATAGTTTAAAGATACACACTATGAAACCTATATTGTGTATTGTATCTAATGAAATTGGTGAGAAATTATCAAGTCCTTTGCATTCCATCAATGACATTGCCCTTTTGCCTAGTGCTTGAAGCATAGCCCTTTTGCCCATCTTGTCACTTGCTTAGTATTTCATACATAATGAATGGAAAATATTTATGTTTGTTGGATTCTCATGTGTTGATTGATCACACACACTTCCTTTCTATAGATATAAGTATATTTTATTTGGATCCCTCACATCCTTAATCTTTCTATGCATTTTTATCTTTTGTACTTTACTTTCAATGCAATGAATGTAGGTTAGTGTAGGAAAATTTAATAGGGATGGTAGGGATTTGACGTCAATATAAAGTTTAGAAGAATCCATTGGTCCTTCCTTACGACTTTTTTGAAACTTGAATTAGGGTACATCATTAAATTAGAAGTCAAGATAATTCCTTGGTTCAACATAGCTTTTGGCATACTGAAGAACATAAGCTTATACTAAGAGGGAGGGGTGAATAGTATAAGATCAATTTTTAATTTTCTTTCTCAAATAGTATTATCCAATATAATCAATGGTAATATCAATAACAATAACCAAAGCAATGCACAAATCATCACACATAATAGAGACACCAATTTAACGTGGTTCACCCAATGTGGGCTACTCCATGGAGAAAATATTTCACTAAAATTTTCTTAATCAATATCTTGGGAATCCTTTCCCTATTACAATATTTATGGACCTCTGTACAAAGGATACACCAATCCCCTAATCAAGTTCATGGATCTCTATTCACAAGAGAACTCCTTTCTCCTTAGCTCTGGTTGGTGATATTCTAGAAGAACTATTACCCCCACTACTTTGGCTAATGGATCTCTATCCACTGAAGACACATGTCCTCACTGCCCTGGATTATGGATCTCTATCCATTGGAGACTATCGTCCTCTATACTATGTCACCTTCAAAGCTCTATCTTAAATCTGTACTAAACACAGTCCTTCGGTCTAGCACAAATCTGCTCAATCTCTATCTTTGGTCTGACACAAACATGTCCTCAAATTTGCACCAAAATCTATCCTCAAATCTGTACTAAACACAGTCCTTCGATCTAGCATAAATCTATCCTCAATATCTATTCTATGATTTGCACTAAACACAGTCCTTCGATATAGCACAAATTTATCGTCAATATATGTCCTCTGATCTACACTAAACATAGTCCTTCGATATAGCACAAATATGTCCTCAATCTCTATCCTCAAGTCTTAACATAAAGCTTGATCCAATCACAAATCAAAACTACTAGATTTGCCTCAAACCTTAACTCAAGGTTTGAATAAATCAATCAATTAACTCTGCTCACAAGTCTTCTTAAATACTTATCTCAAATTTGCCTTGTAAGCTTCCACAAAAGCTCACACTAATCTATCCACAAGTCCTCTCTAGAACTTATCCAAATATGCTCAACAAGTCCTCACTAGAACTTGTCCAAATCTACTCAATAAGTCCTCACTATAACTTATCCAAATATGCTCTCAATTTGTATTGTAAGCTTCCACAAAAGCTCACATAAATATGTCCACAAGTCTTCTCAAATACTTGCCTCAAATCTGTTCCACCAGTCCTCACTAGAACTTACCCAATATCATAGAAAAATAAAGAGAATTGTTAGAGACTCAATATGTTTCACATTAATCACAATGCTCAATCACTTTTAATCACTCTTTTAGAAACATATAGAGAATTGTTAGAGACTCAATATGCTTCACACTCACAAAATCTCAATCACTTTTAATCTCTCTTTTATCATAGAAACATATAGAGAATTGTTAGAGACTCAATATGTTTCACACTCATCCATACTCAACCTCTTTCTCAAATCAATTCAGAATATAGAACAATTTGTTTTATAGAACTTGAACAATCACTTCACACATCCACTTGACTAGGCTCAACCAACTCTACTCAACCAATCACTCAATGAAGTAATCCTTACTCACAAACCCTAGTCCAAGCATATGAACTCTCACTCAAAATGTTTCCAATAATGCTTATCAACCAATATCACATAATGATGATACTCATGTTATTTCCAAACCCTAGTTCAAGTTCTTCACTCAATCATTCACTTCAACAACAATTCTTATAAACCAAGGTGCATAGCATTCATTTCACAATGGCTCAGCAACTCAATAAAGAAACCTAATCAAGTCCTTTTCACTCCAAAGTTGTTTTCCAGAAAACCAACCAAGGAAGAATATGCCCATACCTTTTTCTTTAATGAAGAATGATCTTCAAAACCTGTTTCAATTATCGCCACTTTCTTTTACCATGTACAAAGGGTTAGATGACAAGAATTATCACCCTAACACTTTTCACAATTTACCTCAAACACAAAGATAAATTAAAATCCCAAATACACCTTATTGCTCCATCTCAACAATAAATTTCATAAAAATACCCTTTAAAATATAACACAACTTCTACTTATAACTCCTTTCTCAATATTGCATTTAAATTGAATAATTCACTTTAACACTAAATGCAATAAATTAATTTTTACTTCCCTAAGGTAAAAATAACAATTACCTTAGCAACATTTACCATTTACCTCTTAGGTAAATAAAAAAATTACTCGCACCTTATCTCTGCAACAACCTTAGCATAGAAAATTAATAAAAAATTAAATTATAAAAACCTTTTTCCACTTTGTAATTCGCACGGGATTCGATCCTGCACCCTATGCTGCTACAGCGCCTTGGTCGTGGCTTCCACGTCATGTGAGCCAAGCGCTCACCTTGCTCCACTAAAGCGCAATGTGTGATTTATCTTCTTCGCCTTCCTTAGAGCTCTTTGGCTCCTTCTCCAACATGTCTCCTGCTTCCATGTATCGCTTCGAAGGCACTTCCCTTTTGAATTCGCACGAGCCTTTTCCACCGAGTATTGTGGATATTAATCGAATTGTCCTTCCAATATTTTTTGCTAAGGTATTAATACCTTTATGCCTTTGTTCCATGCACGTCGACGGAAGTACTTTATTTGAGGTCGACGCTTATGACTTTGCCTTTAAATATTTAATTTATAAATTATTTAAATTCTTTAGAATTTAAATATTATAAATTAATATTTAAATCTTTTGACTTTAGGGTTTAAAGCCTCCTTGGGTTTTTATGAAAAACCTTTTATTTTTGCTCATCCATGGTTTAAATCAAAACCCTTCTACTTATGCTTCACATAATATTAAAAATAAATGCTATGAAGCTCTTTTTCCATCAACCTTTTGCATTGCTCCTTTTGACCTTTTGGCATCAACGGTAGCTTATTCCTTGACATCAATGACAACTCCATGGACTCAAAATGTCCAACACATACCTAGTGAGACAAATCCTCATTTTTTAATATGTTATATGTGGATTATATAGAGGGACACTCCCATAAAAATAGCAAAATATTACATTTGTTATTAGGTTAATAAATCATATCCAGCAAGCTTTTTTATCACAAATATTTTTTATTTTTTATATTAAATATATTCTTCAACTTCCTCAAAATGTAATTTTTCCACCATCATATCCTTGCCACCTTTTTTATTAAGAGATAAAATCTATGTTGGTAATTTGCTTTATAGAATTTGAATTTCACTAAGATGAATATCAACACCATAATTGGCTAAATTATCTGCTACCATATTTTCTTCTCTATAAATATACTCACATTTCCAAGATATTACCTCCAATAATAGATGATAAATATCAATAATATTATTATATTTAATCCAATCCTCACATCCTTTTTTGTTAATATCATTAATAATAATTTGTGAATGCCCCTCAATTGAAATATATTTCCATCCTTTTTCTATTATAATTTATATCCTTGTAAGAAGTGCTTTGGCCTTTGCATAGTTTTTAGTTGAATATCCATATGATTCTGAGTAAGCAAGGAGAATTTTCCTTCATTATTTTGAAAAATACCATCTCCATTGACTTTTCTCAAATTTTATTTAGAAGCACCATCAAAATTAATAATGATAAACTCATTTTTTGGATATTTTTCTTTTACCCTAGATTGAAGATGATACGAGCAAACACAAACAAAGACTCCAAAATATTTGGCAATGAATAACTGATGAAATACATTAAAAAAATAACTATAAATAGATATACACTACATGGATGTGGATCCTTTGAATAGGATCATATTAATTAATCATGTCAGAAACTCTATCTGATTATCTACCTACTAACAAATAATAATAAGGTAGGTGGCCTGCAAGTAAAATAAAATATTATTTTCCAGCCAATACAAAATGTGATGTAAAACAAAATATTAAATTAAGATATAATATGTTAATACCTATCATTTTTTACCACCATAGAAGCATTGGACTCCAATGCGTATAAAGAGAAGGAAAATATCAAACCATATAGCAGTGAGAGATCCATCAAGACTGATGTGGAAGTTGTCTTCATCTAGCAATAAGGTAGAAAGTGGAAAATTTGTGGTGAGTGTGGCATTTCCTAGTTTCGAACACATGATCATCATCAAGTGGAAGCTAAAAATTGTGTACAACATCTATAAGATGATTTATGGTGTGTTGTCTCCAATGTGAAATCATGGTACAACTTGAGAAGATCAATGTTGATGATGTCATGGATGCCCAAGTGTGTTGGAATATGAAGGTAGAAAGTATTCTCAGACACTTGTTTTAATATAGTGTAATGCCCATAGTGAAGAGGTTTGATCTTACTATGTGCCTTCTCAGGAAATCAATGACAATTGAGGTATAACAAAATGTTATTTCCAACTTGGAAATGATGTGGAACATGATGTTAGTCCATGGTCTGCTTCTACTATTATAGATTCTTCTGCAAAATCTAAACAACCTTCAATTGGAGTTGTTATAAATGGTGAATGAAGAACTGGGCTTTGTCTTATTTTTTCTACATATGGATAATGACAAGAGATGGAAGTGATAATGGTAACTCATATGGAGCTAATGGTTGAAAATCTAGATAGACTTCGAAGGGTGAATGACCTATGTATGAATGGACAGACCTATTATATGCATGCTTAATATATGTAAGACTCAAATCCCACTTAGATGAATATAAATTATAGAATATACAAATGATCTAGACAAAAGTACGTTTAATGACTTCAGTTTGACCATCAGAATATGGGTGAAAAGTAATGGTAAAGTTAAGAGACACACCTAGGAGTTTCTATAAAGAACGCTAGAAATGATCAACAAAATAGAATTATTATCAGACATGATACTAAAGGAAAAACCAAAAGAATGCCAGACAACATCAAAAAAAAGTTAGGCTAAGTTGATGGTAGAACTGGTTTCTCGACATGGGATAAAATTAACCATCATACTAAAATGATATACAACAACAAAAACACAATCATGCTAATAGATAGTCATAGGGAACACATTGACTAGATCCATAGAAATGCTTTCCCAAGGACGAGAAGCAATAGGTAAAGGCACACAGAGTCCTAGCTTCATGTTAGCTAGCTACTTTTACATGTGTTTCCATTTATATCCTTCTTATGTTTACTATTAGACTTATTATTTTATAATATGTCATTCCTTATAATCCTTCCCACCATAGAAGCATTGGACTTCAATGATTTTTACAAAATAGGAGAAAAAAATATTAGAGATAGAAAGTGAAGGATCCAATGAGAGTGAAGTAGAAGTTGATGCAAAAGCTGCATTATGTTCTTGAGGTGGTGCTACTAGGTGAGATTTGGTCAGTCTTGCATGTGAAGATAGGAACTGAGCTAAAAAGGTTGAAATGCTAAAATCCACTAAGAGATATGAGCCACGAGAAGGATAAGATAACTTTTCTATGGAGGAGTACCCATGTGATACTTGTTGATCACATAAAAGGTCCATGGTATTGTAAAGGAAGAGATAACAACTTCACCTGTAGGTGTACCTATGTGATGCTAGTGTATCACATAAAGAAGGGTTGTGGTCGTGAATATTTTCAAGACAAATCTATGTGTATGAGCACCCATATGCAAGTGCCATTGTCTAGAGGATAATCCACATCCAAAATATTCTTTGAGGATGAATGTGAATTTAGGAGTGTTAGGTTCAACCAAAACTGCACTCTCTATTACAATAATTATGTTTGAAGGTGGGTTGGAGCAACCCAAAATTTGGAGCACCATAACACTTCTACTGTATCCAACTTGAAAAGAGCTTTCCAATTCCTATAAATAAGGCTATAGTTATATCTAAATAGAGTCTTTGATGTATAAATCAAAGTGAAGCTAGATTATTCATTATGCAAAATGCTTAAATAGTACAAGATAGGGAATCAAAAGAGTTACATGAGTTATAACCACCTACAAAAATATGATATGCAGGGACAACCACCTTGTAACAACATGGATATAAGCAAAATAGTATCATGCTAGAGACAAGAACAACCTCAATAGGATAACCAATGCATCCTAACTACTAACAAGCTAAATTCTAATGTGGGTATACTATACCTCACATGAATACAAGGTAAGAAATATCTTAGGCTTAAGGATAAGCCTAAGGTACAATGATAAGAAATATCTTAGGCTTAAGGATAAGCCTAAGGTACAATGATATCCTCATCACTCCTCCCAACTATAGAAGCATTGGACCTCAATGCTTTCAAAAAATCTAGAAAGTTACGGGCCATCTATGGAAGCTGATGAGTCTTTGTGTTGAAAACTTTATCTGTATCAAGTAGAAGTTAGAAGTTAGGTATCACATCTGATGATAGGCTTAATATCCAAGGTAGAATATAGAGGATGATGAATTCAATGAGTAGTGAGGGTAGTGTTGGTAGCCAAGGAGGTGGCCTCCCTAGGCCATCGATCTTATTGATCACCGATACACCCCATTTAGGCATGGAAAACATGACATTTTTATGATGGCCATGGAAGAGAGTGATCCAACCTAAAAATATTTGAGGGCATAAAGAAGATCATATGAATTGAATGACTATAAAGCTAGGGTGCAAAGTCATTGAATCAACCAGTTGTGGTAGAGCAAATTGAATGGGGAGCTCCAACATAGTTCTGTCTCTTCTTCTTCATAATCTTTTGTTATGGCAACATTAGTAAGAATTTCTTTATCTTCAATTGCATTAATAGGGATTTCTTCAAATATTTATGTGTTTTCATCATTAATAATAGTATAGTCCAAAGGAAATACAATGGGCTCCATACCCATAGATCCTGGTTCAATTCCAAGTACTACTACTTCATGAATTTCAACATTTTTTAGTGTTCCTCAAGAAATATTAATAGATTCTTCTATTTCAATAGCAACATTGTGTATTGGAAAGACAATGGAATTTTCACCCATAGATCTTGGTTTGATTCCAGGTGCTGCTTCAAATTGTCTTCATCAATTTCTTCCATAGGAAGAATTTCTTCTCTAGTAGATGTCTATTCTTTTGCTTCTATTTCTTTTGCTAGTTGGGTAGTTTGATTGTGCTAGAGATTAACAATGATCATTTTGAGTTGTTGCTCCATCTCTTAAAAATTCATCATGGTGCCCTTTGAAAAAAATTAAAAGTATAGGCACTCAGCAAGTCAACTACACCCGAGGTAAATTGAGTTTGCACTAAATTCAATGCCATAGGTTAGTGCTAAAGTCAACACCATGGGTCAACACCCAACAACTAGTTATTTTTGCCTCTGGTCGCATGCGCACATGAGTCTAGCCTGACCACCAACTAGTGGTCACTTTAATAGGTAGCCTCCACCACTTTTAAGTGGAACTCCAGCCATTCCATGAGTAATGTGGGACTAAAAGGTCCAAAATATTTTTAAACCCTACATGTTTCCTACCAAAACCCATGAGGAATTCTTGCTTCAGTGTTGCAGTTACCAATCAAACCATGCCATGTATCCAAATCTCACTGGAAACCACTAATTCTCCCACTAAGGCTAAACTAACACCACATGTTTGGTTTTTATTGGAGGAGGATTTTAGGGTTTGTAATATTATGCGTGATTGACTACTTTTAAAACCTTAAAAATGGGTTTAATTTTTCTTCTCTGCTTACGATTCTATCTATGATATAAGGTGTTGTCTTAGATCAACCTCTTACGATCAATTTGCAATGTGGAGGAGGATCCTTAGATTAGTATCCTATTTATTGATAAATTATGAGGGGGAATTCATAGATCTTTTTGCTACTAATCACTCTATAATGAAGGATGTGCCTACAATATTTGTCCACAACTATCAATTTCCAAGGGGGGTAAGCTGCTCTTCAGTGCGAGTGCCTCTACCTCGATGAGCAAGTGGGTAGTCATTAGGTAGAGAGGTGACATCTAGTGTGAGCCCACAAGGGACCATGGGGTGAGGAGGAGGGGGTGGGTAGGGGTAACCTTCTCCTTTGTCGATCGAGCACAGAGGCCAACCAGGCAGTATGTTGGTGAGCAATATAGTCGATCGATCAAGGAATGAGGGAGTGGGGAATGGGAGAAGGGGTAAGGTAGGAGAAACCAATTAATATAATCATGAACTCTCTAAAACCTTTAAGCATGTATTGATTATACAAACCTCTTGTATTGTAAGACTTTGTACACCCTTCAATTGACCATTTTCTCTCTCAACAAGGAGTGTCGAGCCCTTCTTATGACCTCAAACTGGCTAATAACCTATGCAATTTAGTCCTATTGATAGCTTCAATAAGCTTATTAGATCCTTTCAAATAGGGGCTCTTTTATTGAACAACAAAGCCTATTCTACAAAAATATTCTCACCTTCCTCATAACAAGTATGGTTCTCCACTATGTTACAAGACCTAGGCTACCCTCTAATGATTATTTTAGGGATACCTAGTGTAGGGGCAATTGAAAACCCTCTAGCACCTCTTGATATTCATAAAAGGTTGCTATGAATTTGCCCAAACCAATCCAACATAGCACTTAGCCATATAACATGTGCTCTAGTTGACAATGATCCAAAATAAGCACCAAGCTATAGATGAAGTTGAAAATCCTATCACCCTTCTTGATAAATCTCCTATAGCTCTAATACCAGTGATGTGGAAATAAAAGTGAAGCTAGATTATTCATTATGTAAAATGCTTAAATAGTACATGATAGGAATTCAAAGGAGTTATAGGGGTTACAACCACCAGCAACAATGTGTTATGCAAGGACAACCTCCTTGTAAAAACATGGATGCAAAAAAAATAGTTTCATGTTAGATACAAGAACAACCTCAATAGCATAACCAATTCATCCTAACTACTAACAAGCCAAATCCTAATGTGGGCATACTATGCCTCACATGAATACAAGACAAGAAATATCTTAGGCTTAAGGATAAGCCTAAGGTATAATGATATCCTCATCAGTATTGAAAAGCAAGAAAACATAAGCCTCTCTGATAAAAAAATAAAAAGGATGTTTTCTTTTACAAATTTGTAGTTTTAAATAATATTCGCATGGAATATTCTTCATAATATATTTATGTTTTAAAAAGGTATATGTTGGTGGTCTTTCTTTTTCATTTTAGCCTTTATATCACATAAAATAAAAATACTTGATATAATATACCACGGTAGATGTGGGATAAACAAAAGGGAAAGTTTGTGAGGCTTAATGGCTACGTGGTATTGTTGCATGGAGAATGTCGACCAAAATTTTTGACGAAATTAAGCCATGTGCAACTGAAGTTGTGGTGAAACACTACATGGAAATTAATTGGGATCATCATCTTAAGTGAGTAGTTGAAGTTGGAAATTGGGAATAATTTGTTTATCCCATGGAGAAAGAGAATGTATTACAACTATATGGTGGAGGGTGTCTATGGAGAGTGATGGATGGTGGCTGAAGAAGAGACTCTAAAAAAGACTCATGTAATCCAAAAATAGAGATCATGCAAGGTGTCTCATCATAGCATATTATGTTAAAACTATGGCTTAATATCTTTGGTGACTCCTTGCTCATATTCAACCAAGTCAAATAAATCTATCAATGCTGATGTTCGATCTTGAAATCATACAAAGATATTATGGATAAGCTATTGGTCAAATTAGAATGGTACAACATCGAGGCAGTACCTAGGTCATCTAATAATTTTGTAGATACAATGACTTCTTTGGGGTCTTTAATTATGTAGAACCCCTTAAATTATATCACAACCATCCATGTCAAAATGCTCTCATAATCAATGATTTTATGTGAATCTTCAAACGATGAAGAAATTGTCCACATGATCCAGATTTAATCAAACCAAGATAGGTTCTATTAGGTATACAAATTTCTAAAACAAGCATCCTAGGGGTCCTTAATCCCATAGGGTCTTTCTAATAATGGCATGAACACTCATATTAAGGTTATCTCCCAATATGTATTTGTGCATGATGAGTTACAATGGGAGCAAGTTGTTCACTCAATCGATACTGAAGCATATCAAGATTGGCTCACTCAACTAAAAGATTTCCTAAAACTTGGAAGTATTCCTTAAGGATTGTCACATACCATAAAACAAACATTCAAGCAAAAAGTGATAAAATATGTCTTGTTAGGATACATCCTTTATCATTGAATCTATGATGGTCTTCTCCTTCATTGTCTAGAGCCCTAAGAATCTACTTAGGCAATCTCACAGGCTCACAATGGTACTTGTAGTGACCATTTCAGTGGTATGGCCATAATTAAATTCATCCTCTGAATGGGTTATTATTGGCCCACTATGGAGAAGGATTGTTGCACTTACATTAGGAAGTGTATCAAATACAAACATCATGCTAATATTTCATATTTACCATCCCAAGACCTATAATTGATTCAATCGATGTGGCCTTTTTTTGTAGTGGGATTTTGATTTAATTGGGAAAATCTCACCCTCATCTGTGGGCCATCACACATTTATATTAACGACCATAGAATAGTTCACCAAGTGGGTGGAATTTATCCCTCTTACCATGATGACTGCATCTTGCATTGCGGAGTTCATACTCCATAACATCATATGTTGTTTTGGTATTCCATCCAAAATGATCTTAGATAATGGGATTCCATTTAAAAAAAATATGTGTGTGCTTTAAATTCAAAATATAATATTCAATATGGTTTTTCCATACTCTATTATCCATAGGAAAATGGATAAGAAAATGCATCCAATAAAATCGTAGTTTTCATCCTTACAAAAACCATAAAGGAAAACCACAAAGATTGGCATCTTCAACTCCATATAGCATTATGGGCTTATCGCACTAGCATTCGAACACCCACTAAAACAACCTCATTTTCACTAGTCTATGACCCTGAGGCCATTATACCCTTAGAGTTGGAAATCCCTTCGTTGCACTGAAGAACACAAGATTATACTGAAAGGGGGGTGAACAGTATAAGATCAACTTTTATTTTTCTTTCCCAAAAAATATTATCTAATATTATCAATGGAAATATCAATAGCAATAATCAAAGCAATTTATAAATCATCACACACAAGAGAGACACCAATTTAACGTGGTTCACCCAATGTGGGCTACTCCATGGAGAAAATATTTCTACTAAATTTTCTCAACAAATCTTCTTGGAAATCAATTCCCTATTACAATGTCTATGGAACTCTGTCCAAAGGAGACACCAATCCCCTAAGATCATATTTGTGGATATCTCTCCACATGACAACTCTTAACCCTTTTCTTTGGTTTGTGGAACTTGATCCAGGAGAACTCTATCTCCTCAACTAGTTCATGGATCTCTCTCCATAGAATAACTCTATCTTCCCAACTGGTTCACAGATCACACTCCACAGGAGAAATTTTTCCCCTTGCTCTAGTTCATGGATATCTATCTATGAGAGAACTCTTTCCCCTTGATCTAGCTCATATATTTCTCTCCACACGAGAACCCTTTCCTCTTGCTCTGGTTCATGGATTTCTCTCCACATGAGAACCCTTTCCCATTGCTCTAGTTGGTGATATTCTAGAATACTTATACCCCCAATGCTCTGGCTTGTGGATCTCTCTCCATAAGAGACATTTGTCCCCACTTCATTGGCTAATGGATCTCTATCCACTGGATACTATTATCCTCTTTTCTCTATCATCTCCAAATCTTGCTCTCAACTCTATCTCAAATCTACACCAAATCTTATCCCAAGTCTAGTACACATCTTCTCTAACTCTGCTCATAAATCTACACCAAACTCTATCTCAAATTTATCCCCAAGCCCTAACACAAAGTTTGATTAAATCATCAATCAAATTTTCTTATATCTACCCCAATCCTTAACACAAAGCTTGATTAAATCATCAATCAACTCTGCTTAAATCTGCCCCAAGCCTTAACACAAAGCTTGAAAAAATCACCTGCTCTTAATGTTGTTTCAAGTCTTTACAAGACTTGCTCAAATATGCCTTCAAGTCTTCACAAAGACTTGCTCAAATCTGCCTTCAAGTATTCACAAAGACTTGCTCAAATTTACCTTCAAGCCTTCTCCAAAGACTTGCTCAATTCTGCTCTCAAGTCTTCACAAAGACTTGCTCAATTATGTCCTCAAGCCTTCTCAAAAGACTTGCTCAAATCTGCTCTAGCACATACTCAAACCTGCTCTAACACATACTCAAAATAGCTCACAAGATATGCTCAATCAATCTCAAATATTGCATACAATGCTATCAAATGCTTTGTCTAATCTTCAAAGTAATTTCTTTAACTTGAAGCAGTTTAGACATATTCTATCCAAAATTTATTTAACCTCTGGAACATATAGAAAACCTCAATATGTTTCACACTCATAAATATGATTTCTAATGTTTGCACATTCTCTTTCAATATCACTCAAAACCAATTCTCAAGAGTTTCACACAATCATTCAACCAATGAAGCACAACTTTCTCACAAATCCTAAACAAGTGTTTTCACACTTCTTCCAACAAAAATCCCAATGTAGGTCTCAAACCCTAACTCAAATAATTCACAATATCTATCTCAAACTATTCAACAATGAAGCACATAAAACTCACTCAAATATATCCAAAAACACTTATAAAACAATCATTTTCACTCCACCTTATGTTTCACAACATTCATTCTAATAAACACTTCAAACAAAGGATGATGTGCTCATACCTCTTTGCTTTGATGGAGATATATATTCAAAATATGTCTCACCAACAATCAATTTCTTTTGTGCCACTTCAAGGTTAGATAGCAACAATCTATCTCAAAACCTCCACATGAATATTCCACCTCAACAAATATTTCACCATACAAATATTTAATAAATTGTCAAACCACTTTTACACCTTATTACTCCTAACTTTGCAAATAAAATTTCATCAACAAGGATCACAAATTACATAGGTAAATATTTTTTTTACACCTTATATCTCCTACTTTTCAGTAATGCATTTCCAAAGATAAATCACCACTTCAATTTTTACCCCAATGCATTAGCTAACAAAGCACCTTAATTTTTGCTCAAGAAAAAGAAATCATTTCATAACCCTTTTAATTGCAAAAATAAAATCAATTTAAAACTCCTTATATCTCCCTAGCTAGCACATACCTTAGCAACTTTGAACCTTAGGGCATAAAATAATTTTTATCAAAAATTAATTAATCCACTTGTTATCACCTTCTGCCTACCATCGGGAATCGAACCCACATTGCTTGCTGGCCCCGCGCCCTAGTCATGACTAGGCCACTGTGTGGGCTAGCCAACCCACACAAAACCAAAGGAGCATGATATCCTTGTTATCCTTTACTGTTGGTGCTAAAAAAAAATATGACCACTCAACAAAAATGTCTTCGTGCAAATCAAACATTGCACCTTTTGCCCTCTACGCATTGCATAAGCCTAGATTACCAATTCGACTGCCACCTCACTTCGAGTGGGGACAAACCCCTTTTGACCTTTGACCAACGACTACTCCAAAAAACATGATATCTCCTGTCTATTTCTTCTCTGCCATGTCGAACGAAAATCGAGCAAGGTAATTACTTTGGGGTAAATAATATTTCGAACACACACCATGGCTTAGGCTAAACCTTAACCTATAAATATGCATGCCCTCTTATACATTTTACGTCGGCTCTCTTGTAATTCGAATTTATCACTTCGAATTTAATTATTATATTTAATTATAATAATTTAAATCCAAAGGATTTAAATATTATAATTTAAATACTAAAAATATTTTTGGGCCTTTTCTTTTAAGGATAACCTTGCTACCATTAATGGATATTTTGATCTTTGACAAATTACAACCAAGGTAAATTATTTAAGGATAACCTTACCACCACTAATGAATATTTTAACCTTTGCAAAATTACCACCAGGTAATTTATAAATTCTTTCTCAAACATCATGGAGAGGTATTCCTTTCTACTTGCTGCCTTATACCTCATGTGCCACCATGAGAAATATTCTCACAAATATTTCCATCAAATTAGGATGTTAAACCTTTTTACATTAATCAGATATCAAATCTCTTGACATCAATGACAACAAAACATGCTCAATTTTCCATCAATATCCCCCTTTGTCATTGATGGCAACCTTTTTTCCTTAAACATTCCTTTTCCTTTTCCAATTTTGCTCCCCCTGAGAAACTGCTCCCCCTGACTGAATGCTCTCCCCTAACTCAAATCTCTCCCCCTTTGACATCAATGGCAAAGGGACTCCTTTGGAGCTAAAGATAAGACTCTTAGCTCAGCCCCCTCTCCACCTCCTCTTCTTGAGGTGATTACTTTTGGGGTGGGAGTATCTCTACTCCTGGCATACAATGCTCTTTTTCTTTATCCACCTTCTTTCTCAACATACCCTTTTGATTCTTTTGAGTGTCCATGTTCTTGCTTATCTCTGGAAATTCTGTTCTGCACCACTTGGCCTTATACCCAATATTATTACACTTATAACACTTAATGTTGTGGTTCATATAAGGTGCAAATGTCTTTAAGTTCCTCTTGGTGAAGCCATATCTATTTCTGTCATGAACCCTGCAAGAATTGCTTTATGACCAAATCGATTACAAGAGTAGCAATACCCTTGAAAGAAATGTCCATCTTTGAAGTTCCTCTTAGTAACACCATACTCCTTTCCATGAGTCCTGCAATGCATAGCCTTGTGACCAAACTTGTTACATGAAAAACAATGTCCTTTGAAGAAATATTTCCTTGAACCCACTAGTCTCTTAGTCCTTTCTTCTTTGTGATGATCCCTATTCCTTGTTTGTGCATTATTTTCTTCCTTGGTGAAGCTTCTACTCTCAATTTCTCCTTTACTCTCTTCCTATAAATTATCTTCCTCTTTTGAGCTTGAACTTGACCCTTATTCTTGTTACCCTAGTACTTCTTCAAAACCAAGTCTTGTTTTGATAGATGAAGGTCTTTGTGCATTGATAATATTATCCAAAGTCTTTGAAATTTTCCCAAACATGTGTAGCTTGTCTTTAGACTCTTTCACTTCCTTCCTTAGTGAAACTACCTCATGCTCTAATATTTCACATTCTAATACTTTTACCTCTAAATTTTATTTAAATCTCCTTGTCTTAGCTATTGAGTTTGTCAGGTCTTGTATAAGCTTTCCTATTTATTCATCGTATTCTTGAAAATGAGCCTTGAATCTTGAATTTTGTTTTCTAACCTTTTCAATTCTTTAATAGCAGCAATAATTTCTACTTCTATATCTACTACACCTTCCTCTTCATTCTCTGAATCTTTCTCTACTTCTTTGCCTTCAAGAGCATCTTCATACTTTTTAGATTTATCTTCAATAGGAGCACTTCCTTCCTCTTCTATTTTCAAAAAGAGAATTTCTTCTTCACTATCTAAGGATCTTTTATCACTATCACTTGAAACCTTGTCTATCTTATTTGCATAGAAACTCTTCTTATGCCTTTGAAGGAACTTCTTTTCATGCTTGCTTTGTCCATACCTATTTTTCTTTTCATACCTAGATTTTCCTGCTTCCTTTTTCTTATGATCTTATTTCTCTTCGCTGCTACTATTTCCAGCTTCTGGACAGTTAGATGCATAGTGACTATATTTACCATAATTGAAACACTTTACTGTTTTCGTACCTTTGTGTTTTCTTGAGTCCTTTTTTCTTCTGCCATAGTTAGCTTCCTCATCACTGCTTAACACAACACTTGATTCTGGTTTTTTATCTTTTGTCTTCTTTGCTACCTTGAAGGCTACCTCTTTCTTGGGAATAGGATCCTTTACTATTCTTATCTCATAAGTTGTGAGAGTTCCATGTAACTCATCCATAGTCATATTTTCAATAACTCTTGTTTCTTCTATGGTTGAAATCTTTCCATCATACCTCATAGGAAGTGACCTTAAAACCTTTTGAGCAATATCAAAATCTTCAATTTTAAATCCAAGTCCTCACATGGTGTTAACAACCTCATCCACACAAAGTAAGTATGCAACAATGTCTTCCTCATATTTCATCTTCAAATCTTCAAATGTCTTCTTGTGATTTTATAATTTTTCCATCTTGACCTTTTTATCACCCTTATATGTTTACTTCAATTTTCCCAAATCTCTTTTGTTGATTCGCAATGCATAACTTTTACAAACTCTGCTTCACGTAAACCACTTAATATTGCATTCATAGCCTTTGCATTATTCACATGTAGGAGCTTACCATATTTATCTATTGTAGGATTAGCTGTAGGTGTAAATCCACCCTCAAATGTTTGCCATATCTCATATCCTTGTGCCATCAAGTAAGTCTTCATTCTTATACTCCATAAGGTATAATTGTTCCCATCGAACAATGGTGTCTTATTTTCTAAAGATCCACTATGAGATGCCATATGTGTTCCTGTACACTCTTCCTTTAAGTTGTTAGACTCTTTTAAGGAACCCGCTCTGATACCAATTGAAGAACACAGGCTTATACTAAGAGGGGGTGAACAATATAAGACCAACTTTTACTTTTCTTTCCCAAACAATATTATCCAATATTTGTTGTAAATTTGAGCTAGTTTTGTTGTCATTGATGTCAAGAGGTTTGATGTCCAATTTTGTCGTCATTAATGTCATAAGGTGGTTTTTCCAAAAGGCAAGGAAGTGGTTAAAAGAAAAAGGATATAATATTTATTTTAAATATTATATGTCTAAAAAGACCTAAAATATTGAAGACCCAAGGAAGGAGAAGCAGGTTTAAAAAGAAATAATAATATTATAATATTTAATATTATAATATTTCGAGAAAAAGGTTGAGGTGAAGAAAAACGAGGTCCAAGGAATCAATAAAAAATAAATCCTTGAAAAGACCCATTGAGCATATTTTAAAGGTTATTATTTAAATAATTTAAATTAAAATATTTTAACCTTGGTTAAAATTTTAATTTAAATAAATGGTAAAGTGCCAAAAGGTTTAAATTTAAATTCGAATTAAAATTTGAATTCACTAAGCCGACATGTTGGAGTGCAAAGAACAAGGTATAAAAGGGGGGAAATGATTTTCATTTAAATCATCCAATGCAATTTTTGAATGCCAAGGTAATGAATTAATCGTGTGATACATTGAGAAATAAGAAGAGGATTCACGTTTTTCAAAGTTTAAGGAGGCAAACTTTATATTAAATTCTTGTGGAGCACCAAATAATTTCGAAAGCGTTGGGTAGCACAAACGATGTTCGGAGACTGGTTAAGACATTCATGTAGGGCAAGTTGAGGGTTTGATTTTCGTCCCTTTCATTTTGACACAGTAAGGTTTTTGTTGTATTTCGAAATTCATTGAAGGTAAGGTTGAAATAGTTTTTGGTGTACCTTGAGTTTTGTGTGGGCGTGTAGCCCAATGGTATCTTAGTCTTAGGCTAAGGCGCTACGACAGCGAAAGATCACGGGTTCACGTTTAGGCGCAGTCATAAAGGACAAAATATTTTTGTTGAGGATGTGGGCCAACATTTATAAGGTAAGCACTTTGATTTTAATTTCTGCCAAGGTTTTTGAAAAGTGGGAGGCCACGTGATTATTTCTGCAAAGGTGGGAGTCATAAGGCCAATTAATACATTTTATTTTTAATTGGAAATATAAATAAAGTAATTGGAGTTATAAGGTGTTAACAAAGAAATTAATTTTTATGTAGTTGAATGTTACTTTGTGAAGCTTGGAGTTTATAAGGTGTTAACAAAGGAATTTGATTGTTTATGTATTGAATATTATTTTTAGAGTTTGGAGATTATAATGTGTACTTGAGACTTAATATTTTTGTATGGTGAAATAATTATTGGGAAATATTTGAGTGGAGATTTTGAGATAGACTGTTGCTATCTAACCTTGAAATTAGCAAAGAGGATTTGATTGTGATTAAGACAGATTTTGAAGATATATCTCCATCAAAATAAAAGGTATGGGCACATCTTCCTTATGAGTGGAATATTGTTGGACTGAATGTTGTGAAATGCAAAGTTGAAGTGAAAAGAATTGTTTGATAAGAATTGTTAGAAATGTTTAAGTGAGTCTTCATATACATGATTTGTGTATGTTGAAAGAACATGAGTATCATTGTTATGTGAGATTGAGAATAATATTGAGCTAGGGTTTGTGAAATAATATGAGTGAATGGTTTAGTGAAACACTTGGTTAGGGTTTGTAAGCAAGGTGTGTTTCATTGAGTGAATGGTTGAGTAAAGTTGATTGAGCATTATTGATTGAAACCATTGGAGTGATAGTTCAAGTTTTGTAAAACAAATTATACTTTATTTTTTAATTGATTTGAAAGAGAGTTTGAAAGTGGAATATTATTTTGTTGAGTACAAAATATTGTGATTGTGAAACATATGGAGTCTTTTATCATTCTCTATATGTTTCTATGGTTAAACAAGATTCTGATTGAAACTTGTTTGTGTGTTTGAAGAGGTTTTCTGAAAGAGATTAAGTTGAGTATTATATGCAAGTATTGCAGTTGCTTGAATAAGCTTTTGTGAAATATTATGAGCAGATTTGAGTAAGTCCTAGAGGGGACTTAAGGACATAGTTGAGTAAGATTTTGTGAAAGCTTAAGGATAGATTTGTGTGAGATTTTGTGAAAGCTTGCAAGCATATTTGAGGTAAATCTTGGTGAAGACTTGTTGAGCATATTTGGACAAGTTCTAGGGAGGACTTGTTGGATAGATTTGAGGTAAGTCTTGGTAAAGACTTATTGAGCAGATTTGAGGTAAGTCTTGGTAAAGATATTTTGAGTAGATTTGAGGTAAGTCTTGATGAAGACTTGTTGAGCAGATTTGAGGTAAGTCTTAGTGAAGACTTGAGAGTAGATTGATCAAGTTCTTGAGAGGACTTGTTGGACAGATTTGAGACAAGTCTAGGTGAAGACTTGTTGAGAAGATTGAGCAAGTTCTTGAGAGGACTTATGGATATATTTGAGACAAGCCTTTGAGAAGACTTGAGAGTAGAATTGATTGATTGATTTATTCAAGCTTTGATTTAAGGCTTGGGGTATATCTGAGTAGAGTTGATTTATTATTGGATCAAGCTTTGTGTTAAGGCTTGAGGACAAATTTGAATACAGAGTTTGGTATAGATTTAAGGGTAGATTTGTGCCAAACCAAATATATATTTGAGAGTAGATTTGTGCTAGACAAAGGATAGTGTTTAGTGAATATTTGAGACAAAGATTGAGCAGAGCTGAGAGAAGGCTTTGGAGGTGATAGAGTATAGGAAAATAGTCTCCAATGGATAGAGATCCATTAGCCAAGGCAATGAGGACAGAGGTCTTCTGAGTGAGGATAGAGGTCTTCTATGGAGATATATCAACAATCCAGTACAATGGAGGCAGTATTTTTCTAGAGGATCACCAACCAGAGCAGAGGAGAAAGTGTTTTCCTGTGGATAGAAATCCATGAACCAAAAAAGGGGAAAGAGTTTTCCTATGGATAGAGATCCATGAACCAACAAAGGGGAAAGAGTTCTCCTATGGATTGGTGTCCACAAACTTGATTAGGATATTGGTGTCTCCTTTGGATAGAGGTCCATAAACATTATAAAGATATTTGTTGAGAAAAGTTTAGTGAAATATTTTCTTTGTGGAGTAGCCCACATTGAGTGAACCATGTTAAATTTGTGTCTCTGTTGTGTGTAATGATTTATGCATTGTTTTGATTACTGTAGTTGATATTTGCCATTGATATTTTGGATAATATTATTTGAGAAAGAAAAGTAAAATTTGGTCTTAAATTGTTCACCCCCCCTCTCAATATAAACTTGTGATCTTCAATATTATCAATGGAAATATCAATAGCAGTAAATAAAGTAATGCATAAATCATCACACACAAGAGAGAGACCAATTTAACATGGTTCACCCAATGTGGGCTACTCCATGGAGAAAATATTTCTACTAAATTTTCTCAATAAATATTCTTGGGAATAAATTCCCTATTACAATGTTTATGGACCTCTGTCCAAAGAAAACACCAATCCCCTAAGCTCATATTTGTGGATATCTCTCCATAGGAGAAATATTTCCCCTTTTCTCTGGTTCATGGAACTTGATCTAGGAGAAATCTATCTACTCAACTGGTTCATGGATCTCTCTCCATAGAAGAACTCTATATTCCCAGTTGGTTCACAAATCACACTCCATAGGAAAACTCTTTTCCCTTACTTTGGTTCATGGATCTCTATCCATAGGAGAAATATTTCCCCTTTGATCTGGTTTGTGGATCTCTCTCCATAGGATAATCCTTTCTCCTTGCTCTAGTTCATGGATCTTTCTCCATGGGAGAACCCTTTCCCCTTGCTCTAGCTAGTGATCTTATAGAAGACTTTTGTCCCCACTACTCTGGATTTTGGATCTCTCTCCACAAGAGACCTTTGTTCCCAATGCATTGGATAATTTATCTCTATCTACTTGAGACTACTATCCTCTTTGCTCTATCACCTCCAAATATTACTCTTAACTCTATCTCAAATCTGCACCAAACACTATCCCAAGTCTAGTACAAATATGCTCTAACTTTCTCATAAATCTACACCAAACTCTGTCTTAAATATGTCCCCAAGCCTTAACACAAATCTTGATTAAATAATTAATCAAATCTACTTAGATCTTCCCCAAGCCTTAACATAAAGCTTGATTAAATTATCAATCAACTCTGCATAGATCTTCCCTAAGCCTTAACACAAAGCTTGAATAGATCACCTACTCTTAATGTTATTTCAAGTCTTTACAAGACTTGCTCAAATATACCTTAAAGTATTCACAAATACTTGCTCAAATATGACTTCAAATCTTCACAAAGACTTGCTCAAATCTGCCTTCAAGTCTTCACAAAGGCTTGCTCAATTCTGCCTTCAAGCCTTCTCCAAAGACTTGCTCAATTTTGCTCTCAAGTCTTCACAAAGACTTGCTCAATTCTATCCTCAATCCTTTTTAAAATAATTGCTCAAATCTACTCTAGCACATGCGCAAACCTGATCTAACACATACTCAAAACAACTCACAATATATGCTCAATCAATCTCAAATCTTGCACACAATGCTATCAAATTCTTTGTCTAATCTTCGAAGTAATTCCTTTAACTTGAAGCAGTTTAGACATATTCTATCCAAAATTCGTTTAACCTTTGAAACATATAGAAAACCTCAATATGTTTCACACTCACAGATATGATTTCTAATGTTTGCACATTCTCTTTCAATATCACTCAAAAACAATGCTCAAGAGTTTCACACAATCATTCAACCAATGAAGCACAACTTGCTCACAAACCCTAAATAAGTTTTTCACACTTCTTCCAACAAAAATCCTAATGTAGGTCTCAAACCCTAACTCAAATAATTCATAATCTCTATCTCAAATGTTCTCAAACTATTCAACAATGAAGCACATAAAACTCACTCAAATATTTCCAACAATGTTTATCAAACAATCATTTTCACTCCACCTTATGTTTCACAACATTCATTCCAACAAACACTTCAAACAAAGGATGATGTGCCCATACCTCTTTGCTTTGATGGAGATATGTCTTCAAAACCTGTCTCACCAACAATCAATTTCTTTTGTGCCACTTCAAGGTTAGATAGCAACAATCTATCTCAAAATATCCACATGAATATTCCACCTCAACAAATATTTCACCATACAAATATTTAATAAATTGTCAAACCACTTTTACACCTTATTACTCCTAACTTTGCAAATAAAATTTCATCAACAAGGATCACAAATTACATAGGCAAATATTTTATTTACACCTTATATTTCCTACTTTTCAGTAATGCATTTCCAAAGATAAATCACCACTTCAATTTTTACCCCAATGCATTAGCAAACAAACCACCTTAATTTTTGCTCAAGAAAAAGAAATCATTTCATAACCCTTTTTATTGCAAAAATAAAATCAATTTAAAACTCCTTATATCTCCCTAGCTAGCACATACCTTAGCAACTTTGAACCTTAGGGCATAAAATATTTTTTTTCAAAAATTAATTAATCCCTTTGTTGACGTCTGCCATCGAGAATCAAACCCACATTACATGCTTGCCCTGCACCCTAGCTATGGCTAGGCCACCGCGTGGGATAGCCAACCCACACAAAACCAAAGGAGCACGATCTCCTTGTTATCCTTTACCGTTGGCACTAAAAACAAATCTGACCACTCAACAAAAAGGCCTCCGTGCAAATTGAACACTACATATTTTGCGCTCTATGTGTTGTGCAAGCCTAGCTTTCTAGTTCAACTGCCACCTCACTTTGAGTGGGGACAAGCCCCTTTTGACCTTTGACCAACGATTGCTCTAAAAAATGTGAAATCTCATGTCTGTTTCTCCTTCGCCGTGTCAAATGAAAATCGAGCAAGGTAATTACTTCAAGGTAAACAATATTTCGAACACACACCATGGCTTAGGCTAAACCTTAGCCTATAAATACACATGCCCTATTATACATTTGATGTCAACTCACTTGTAATTCGAATTTAGTACTTCAAATTTAATTATTATATTTAATTATAATCATTTAAATCCAAATTAAATATTAAAAACCTTTTTGGGCCTTTTCTTTTAAGGATAACCTTGCCACCATTAATGGATATTTTAACCTTTGCAAAATTACCACCAAGGTAAATTCTTTAAGGATAACCTTGCCACCATTAATGAATATTTTAACCTTTACAAAATTACCACCAAGGTAATTTATAAATTCTTTCTCAAACATCATGGAGAGGTATTCCTTTATTCTTGCTACCTTATACCTCATATGCCACCATGAGAAATATTCTCACAAATATTTCCATCAACTTAGGACATTAAACCTTCTGACATTAATCAAACCTCTTGACATTAATTCCATAAAATTATGATATCAATCCTCTTCACATCAATGACAACAAAACATGTTCAAATTTCCAACATGCGCATATCATTGCAAGAGTTCATCGATGATGACACTACACAACAAGCTCATCTTGATCAATTGACCCTCCATGACGAACTTCAAGTTAATGCTCTCGAGCACCTTCATATTTATCAGGATCACCTTAAACAAGCTTACAACATGAAAGTCCACCTAATGGAATTCAAATTTGGAGACCTTGTGCTAAATTTTTTTTAATAAAACTCCAACTTACCACCACACTTGCAAGACAAATTCATGGTAAACTGGTTAGGCCCTTTTATCATCATGCAGAAGATAGGGCCAGGGACTTATCGTCTCGCTTCTCTCAGGGGTGTTGAGGAACCTGAACCTCTTAATATTCTCCATCCGTGGGCATTTTATGCATAACACATAATGCATAAAAAAAATCAAAATTACAAAAACAATCAAACTCATCAAAAATTTCAAAAATAAATAAAAAAACATCAAAAACACAAAAACAATACAAAACATTAAAACTAAAAAAAAAATTGCATTACGTCATCATACATTTTATTGCATTCATTGATTAGTTGCATTAGGCATATTCATCCATTGCACTTGCATAAGGACGAGTTGTGTTTACATTCTTAAAAATGACACCATTTTTGTATGTCAGTCATGAGTCTTAAAACAACCTTATCCATCATCAGTATTTGCAATTTTCCTTATAAACGTTTGTTTATTAAGAGGTCCTCGTAATATAGGTTAGATACCGAATGAATATCAACAATGATATTTAGACAACCACTGACTATTTTATGCACACTTTCTAGTTTGCAAAAGAGCATAGGAAAAACCCTTACATAACACATATCACTACCATCCACATTCCCCTTTGTGAGTAATTGTATTTTTCAACATAACCATTAAGTTGCTATAGGGTGTTCACTAGGGTTTTTTTTATTTTAAAATGTAAGGTCTTGCTTTGATAGTACCTTGCATATGTCAAAATCCCAAAATAATTTTACACAATTAACACATGATTTTGAACAAGTATGACACTACAACATAGTTCTTTCCACCTTGAGTGAAAGGTTTTCCCTTGCTCATCCTATTATGTGCATGGTCTAGGATGTTGAGAATTGACAAAAGGACAAGCTTCTCCCTACCCAAGAAATCCCCTTGCTCTTCCATAAAAAAAGAAAGTTCCCAAAACAAAAAGAAAGAAATAGTGGTTTTCACCACTAATAAAATCCCTTGCTCCTAAGAAGAGTGGTTTTCACCACTAAGCAAAAAAAAAATGGTTTTCACCACTAAAATGAGCAACTATCCCAAAAAATCAAAAGAAAATAAGGGGGTAATGAGCTTGAATCCCTGGAATCCTCAATTATTCAAAAGTCATGGGGTAATATCCATTACAACAATGGATTGAATGAAACCTTTCTAGCAATGGAGTAGCCTTATGCATGGCGATATGTCTATCACATTAGCGACCTTTTATATAGACCAATGTCAGCTTGTGGATGAGCTAGATTTTGGTGACTTGTATTGCCTAGTAGTCTAGTCCAACTATGTCCAAAATCAGGATAAGATGACCATAGGGTGATCCTCATTACAACAATGGATTTCATGAAACCCACCTAGCAATGAGGTAGTCTTATACATCATCTAATACAGTCACTTTTTACACACAAAGATATTGAATATTTGGGTCTTCATAATAGACTTATAGCTTTCAGAGTCTTGTGTAGCCACTATACAAATTTTGATCAATCAACTAGGGTGTTTGAGTCCCATGGAAAACCTTAAAATTCCCTCATAGCACTTAAATATCTCATCATCATTTATAGTTTTCTTTATGAGCTTTTACCTATTAAGGGTTCCTCGTAAGATAGGATAGATATTGGATGTGTATCAAAAATGATATTTGGACGACCACTAACTATTTTATGCACACATTTTAGTTTGTAAAAGATCATAGGAAAAAACCCCACATCCCACACATGTCTCATATCACATATTCACATCCAAACGTATAGCTTTTGTGATAAGGTTAACATTTTAATTCATGATTTTTATATATTTTGTGATGTCTAACATTAGTTTGTTAAACACACTTAGACTCATTTATTATTTTTTAAGCAATTAAAACATACATCCACAATTTGCATTAGAACATCTATACAAAAATTAGCGCATCTTATACAAATTAGATTTGTCATATCAATAACGTGAATTAAATTCATAATAAAAAATAAATAAACAAATCTAAAACATGCATCTAACATATGATATTGCATCAATACATACACATATCTAGGCCTACATCTATGCATCTATATTACAATGTTTAAGTACACATATATCATCCATAATTTCATCGATCATTGCATCCATACATAAAATAAAATCATAACATAAACATACAATGGGCCATCATAAAAGAGATATCATATATATATATGGAAATCTAGTACATCATAATACAAAAGTACCCATAGGCTACAATAGAGTGGGTCCTCAAACCTCACAATCTTAAAAATAAGACAAGACAAGACAAGTTAGGTTGGTCCTGCACCACTGCTCTCACTCCCACCCTCAACTTTGCTCCGACGAGGATAAGAAGATCCACTGGCCTTTGATCTTTGATGAGGATCTCAAAATATGGGTACCTGCTACCTCATTGAAAACTGCCTTGACTCGGTGCAACGACTTTGATGAGAGGCCCCTAAGTATGACCATGTAGGTAGTATGCCTCTGTATCACTCTACCTCATCCTCCAAGCTCATAATGTAAGCTCGATCTGACTATCGAACAAAGGAATATTCAGCTACTTGTGCCTACAGCACTGCCACATCACCTTTGGCCTAGCTACTGAAGAAACACACACTTATACTGAGGGGGTTGAACATTATAAGATAAAAAATTTCCTTCCAAACAATAACTACAATAATATGAATGCAATAATAATCAATGCATAAAATTCCACATACACAAGAGATAAGGATTTTATGTGGAAACACCCTCTCGGGAGAAAACCAAGGCAAAAATATTGCTTTTATTTCTTCAATAAAAATTTGTGGGCACCAACCCACAGGAGACACCAATCCCCTTATACAAATGTGTAGGCACCAACCTACGGGAGACACCAATATCCTTTTACAACAATGTAGGCACCAACCTATGGGAGACACCAATCTCCTTTTACAACAATGTAGGCACCAACCTACGGGAGACACCAATCTCCTTTTACAACAATGTAGGCACCAACCTACGGGAGACACCAATATCCTTTTACAAATACATAGGCACCAACCTATGGGAGATACCAATCTTCTTGAGGCACCAACCTCGCTCAGTTCTGCTGCAAGATTTGATCAAAAACTCTGCTCAAATTTGTTCCCAAATCTGATCATTAAAGACATCAACTTCTATTCATAAATCTGATCAATAACTCTGCTCAAGTCTGCTTAAAAATCTGATCATTAAAGACATCAATTTCTTCTCATAAATGTGATCAATAAATATGCTCAGGTATGCTTCAAAATCTGATCATTAAAGGCATCAACTATTTCACATAATTTTATCGCCAAATCTTCTAGATTTGCACTCTCCTCATCAATATATTATAATCCTTTTTGTACCTTTCTTTCACTCCCTCTCTTGGTATTGGCACCAAAATTTTCCCAATTTGAATTCAAAAATTGCCACCAAATCTTCATGTATGCCCAAATTTTTTTTTTTTAAATTCTTGACGTGTGCGATCAACTCATGGTGGGTCAACGGTGAAATATGGAGGTTAATTTCCAATCAACGATCATTGCCAAGAAACTTTCAAGTTTCTACCACATGGCACGCAAGGCACCTATGCCCTCCAATTGGGTGTACCCATTTATAGTTGGGTGTCATGGGCACCGTGAGGTGCTTACGATAAACATATCACGCAAGAACTCTTTTATTATGTCCCATGCCCTTAGTAGGGCAAATGTGGTATTTAAAATTCCCATAAAATATGTCAACCAAAATGAAATCATATGCCGAAGTATATTTTTATCAACTTTAGCAAATTTTAAAATTAATTGCTTGTATGTTATTCATCCATCAAAGAATATCTTGTCATCGTTGGTTTTATTACCTCACATTCTCCGATAATTTCCCATGCAATCCTAAGATGAATCCATTCATAGAATGAATATTTTTTATCACTAATTTATCTCCTTAGAAATGTAAAAATCTCTCGACAATTTGGAACAATGCTGCAATCTCCAAGTTCTTTGCTTTATGTGATCAACATATCTGCTTCTTCTTTGTTGGACTCATGTGTGCTCTCTTTTTAAATTTGTACCTCCAACTCCTTCATGCACTCATGGCTAGCATTATTTCTAACTATGTCATACATAGTCTTGAAATAATTCACCTCCACCACTTCGATGCTACTTTTTTTGGGCCTCCTTCACTCAATGAACACCTGTTGTATCATGAACGGAACGTCTTCAACCTTCTTCGTAAAACTCCACCAGTTGTATCATGACTGAAACATCTTTAGCCTTCTTCACTTTTTTTGTAAACTTTTTACTATGCTATATGTTGAATAATTTTTGAACTTGTAGGATTTGAAATTGACGCATCATGGCTTTCTCTTTCTTCCATTGTTGTCGCACAATAATTTCTTAAACCTTCACTCCACTGTTTGATATTTTTTCTATCGCTGCTCTTGGTTGCATGAAACCCATGCGATGACCACCACCTTTCGTGTACTACAACAACCTAAAGTGCGCTCATCTATCGAAGACATTCTATCAAAACACTTCAAAAGCTCTTGTATTTCGAAGACACTCGTGAAGAAAGACACTCTCTTCACCGTGAAAAAACAATAGTGCAACCTTCTCCTGCTCAATGGATTCCTATGACACAATCAACTACAACTCCATTGTGTTCTTCTTCTAAGCTTCGCCAAGCCTCAGTATTGCTAGAAATGATCACTCTACCTCAAACTCCTCTATATCGCGTAAGTACGTTAGCCTTTCGACTATTGCCTCCTCCATGATCCTTCACCATTTTGAGTTTAACATCATCACTACCAAACGAGGAGCCACTATTACAACCAAAACTGGAGCCACTACTGTCTCCACTTCATCAGAAGCATACGTCTGCACAATCTCTACGATAGCATATTCATAGCACTGCTCATTTTATATCGAAGGCTTTCATTTGAACCCCATGCTCACTAAAATGAAATTTTGGCCTTGTATTAATATGCTTTCACCTTCTTGCTATTTGTGCCCAAGGAGGTCAACCCTTACTATTTAAATATTTAAATTTGAAACCTCACAATGATATTTAAATATATCAAACTTTGATATTAATAATTAAATATTTAATTTAATTATTTCACACTTGATATTAAATCACTTTGATTTAATATTAAATCACCTTGATATTATATATTTGCCTTGAATAATTTTCCCAAGCACACCATGGTTTACCAGCAACCAAGTCAGCCTTTGACATCAATGACAACTCAATAATTCTAACAATGTCCCCTTTGTCATTGATTGCAACCCTGCAAAAAAATTGTCCTTTACTGCAACAGGATCACAAAATGCTCCCCCTAACAAGATTCTCCCTCTTACTGAAATTACAAGCAATGATAACTCAATAATTCTAATAATCTCGCCCTTTTTCATTAATGGCAACCCTGCAAAGAAACTGTCATTTACTGCAATAGGATCACAAACTGCTCCCCCTGACAAGATGCTCCCTCTTACTAAAATTACAAGTTGCTCCCCCTTACTGAAATTCTCCCCATTTGACATCAATGACAAAGGCTTCTCGGGGATAAAGGATAAGACACTTGACAATGCCCTCTTTCTAACTACTCTAATTGAGACTTTAATGATGATATGGGAGTGAAACTACTCCCAACTTACTGTGCTCCTTTTCTTGTTCCATTTTATTTTTCCAAACTTTGGAGGACATATCATTTTGAACAGTTTGACCATCCTCTTTCTTACTTGATTTCAGAAGTTTAGGGAACACTGTTCTACACCATTTAGCTTTATGCCCAAAATTATTACATTTGTAAAAAATGGTGTTGTAGTCCATGAGAGGTGCAAATGAATTGAAATTTCTCTTGGTGAAGCCAAAATAATTCTTAGCACGGACCCTGCAATTTACAACTTTATGATCAAATTGGTTACATGAAAAACAATAACCATGGAAGAAATATTGAAACCTGTCTGATTTCCTTAAAGGATATAACCACATGGTTCTCTCATTTTTGTTTCTGTGATGGACCTTATTCCATGTTGATGCTTTGTTTTATTCCTTCTTGATGCTTCCACTTCTCAACACATCAACATAGGTCTTAGGCTCTTCTTTAATTATTTTCTTTAATACCTCTATTCCTTTTGAGCTTGAATTCTTTTGTTTCTTTTGACTTTCTTCAAAGTCAAGTCCAGTATTTATAACCGAGGATCTATGTGCTTTGATAATATCATCCAAGATTTATGTGCTTTTATTAAACCTAATATTTTGATGTAGCTTATCATTAGATTCTTACACTTTATTCCTTAGAGAGATAACCTCATGTTCCAGTTTTTTATATTCCAACTCTTTTGCCTTTAACTACTAAGCCATACCTTCTTCAATTTTTACTTTTAAGTTAGTGAGATCTTGTGAAAGCTTTGCCCTTGTCTTCTCATCCTCTTGTACTTGAGTCTTCAATCTTGAGTTCTTCTTTCTAAGCCTCTTCACCTCTTTAAGAGCAAAAATAAGTTCCTCTTCTATGTCAACAATGGCTTCCTCTTCATTTTTTGGTCTTGCTCCTCTTCTTGTTTTTTAACAATAGGAGCATCTTCTTTTACCTCCATGGCCATAAATAGGATTTCTTCTCTTTCACTATCGGAGATGCTTTCGTCACTATTTTTGGAAGAACTGCTTGCTTCCTCAACATAAAAACTTTCTTATGCCTTTGATAGATCTTCTCATGCTTGCTTTGACCGTGCCTCTTTTTCTTTTCATGATAAACTTTTCTTTCCTTCTTTTACTTGTATTCCTATTTTTCTTCACTACTACTACTTCCAGCTTGTGGTTACTGAGCTGCATAGTGACCAATGTTACCACAGTTAAAAAATTTCACAATATGCTTACCTTTGTGTTTTCTTGATCCCTTCTTATTTCTTCGTAAAAAATTGGCTTCTTCTTTGTTGCTCGATTCTTCACTTGACTCTGGTTCCTTATTCTGTCTTCTTTGAAGCTTTAAACACAACCTTTCATTTGGATGTTTGATCTTTTTCAGTCCTCATCTCATAGACTGTGAGAATTTTGTGTAGCTCATCCACGCTTAAGGTTTTAAGATCCTTTATTTCTTCAATTGCTGAGACCTTCACATCAAAACTCATGGGGAGTGACCTTAAGACAATCTAAACAATCTTAGGGTCATCAATACTTTCTCCAAGTCCATGAATGGTGTTGACAATCTCATCAACACGGAGCAGATATTTGGTAATATTTTCTTCATATTTCATTTTTAAGTCTTTGAACTCCCTCATGTGGGTTTTAAGTTTTGCCATTTTAACCTTGTCATCTCCTTCATATGTTCTTTGTAACTTGTCCCATATTTCTTTTGCAGAGGTGCATTGCATGACTTTAATGAACTCTTATTCACATAAACCACTTAGTATTGCATTCATTGCCCTGGCATTATTTTCAAACGATTTCTTGCCATCTCGATCCTTGGGAGGGGTTATAGGTGGTGTGAACCCATCCATGATGGATTGCCATATATCGTAGCCATGTGCCATCAAATAGGTTTGCATCCTCACACTCCAAAAAGCATAGTTAGTCTCATCGAAAAATGGAACCCTACTTGATGAAAAACCTTCTTGGTAAGCCATGTGTGTTCATGTAAGATCTTCCTTCAAGTAGTTAGGCTTTCACGAAGGAACTTGATCTGATACCAATTGAATAAACACACACTTATACTAAGATGGGGGTGAACAATATAAGATAAAACTTTTCCTTTCATAAGCTTATCGGCTATAACTTGATCTTTAATGGATTTTTGGATAATGAACTCAATATTGAATTTAGTGAGAATCATTATCCATTTAGTGGTGCGGGTGTTATTGTAATTGCAAGACATCATATAATGTAGAGGATTTTCTATAGCTGACATATGTGGTGTTACTAAGCATATAATGTCTGAGTTTCTTAGTGGCAAAAACCACTACTAAGCATAATTTTTCCACGTAAGCATATCTGGTTTTATAGCTTACCAATGTTCGACTAACATAATAAACAACTTGCTCTGGATTATTTTTATTCTTTTGTGCAATCATTGTCCCTAATGCAAAGTACGTTGCTAAAACATACAAATGAAATGGGACCCCCAAACGAGGAGAAGCTAATACTAGTGGAGAAGCCAGGTATTGCTTAACATCATCAAAGGCTTTTTGACATTCATATATCCATGAAAATGGTACCCCCTTTTGTAGCAGGTGATTGAATAGCCTGCATTTGTCAAAAAGTTGTGCAATGAAATGATGGATTGATTGATCTTTCCTTGTAAACTACGCAATTCCTTTAAATTTTTTGGAGGATACATCTTAATGATGGCCTTGACTTTATTTGTATCCACCTCAATGCCTCTTTTGGAGACATTGAACCCTAGTAGTTTGCTAGAGGTAACACCAAAGACATTTGGGGTTCAACCTTACATTATGTTCTAGATGTCGATCAAAGACTTTTTCCAATACACCAATGTGCTCTTGTTGAGTTTTATATTTTTCCAATAGATCATCCACATAATATTCGATGATCTTATGCATGTAATCATGGAATATGTTTGTCATGGCACTTTTATAAGTGGTACCTATGTTTTTGAGGTCAAGGGGCATCACCTTGTAACAAAAATTCCCCCAAGGTGTAGTGAATGCTATTTTATGTTGGTCATCAAGATTTATTCGAATTTGATTGTATCCTAAAAAATTGTCCATGAGAGAAAGCATTTCATGGCCAGTGTAGGTGTTGACAAGAGTATCAATGTTTGGAAAATGAAAGTCATCCTTAGGACACGCTTTGTTAATATCTCAAAAATCAGTGCAAACGCATATTGTCCCGTTAGGCTTATGAACGGGTACCATGTTTGAGAGCCACTTAGGATATTCAATGGGTACAATGAAGCCCATGTCTAATAGTTTTTGAAGCTCTTCTTTGACCAAGAGGGCAATGGTAGGATGCATCCTTCTAAGTTTTTGTTTGACCAATTTAGCATCAGGACGTAAGGTGAGATTATGGACAACCAAATTAGAATCAAGGCCAAGAATATATTTATAGGACCATGTAAAAATTCTCTTCTTCCTCTTGAGGAGAACAATTAATTGCTCTTGTTCATCTGTGGATAAGCTTTTACCAATTTTGATAATTTACGGATTGTATATGTCTGAACTAGGGTTCACATCGATAGTATCTTTTATAGACATGTGAGAACCTTCCTCAAGTTGATGTGGAGTTGGGATTAGATGAATTTCGTCTATGATGTCATAAAATTCTTCTGACTCAACCTTGTTTATGTCTACCTAGAAAACCTCAGGATTTGAAGGTGAAGGTGAAGGCAAAGGTGAATGTGGGTAAGATGGAGGAATGTAGTTGGCTGAAGCCCTTAACAATTCCTCGAACAAAACAAATTCAAAAAAGGATGGAGGTGAGGAAATCCAGTCCATATCAATAAGACGCATGTCAATAGAAATTGGCTTTACCAAATCGTATGGATTACGGAGGGGGGAAAATAAGTCAACAGGATTCATGTTGAATTATATAGAAAATGGATGGTTGGTGAAGGTGAATGGAATGGATCCTATTTGGTAAAATCAATGCTAGAACTCTGTTAAACCTAGACAACAACAAGCAACACAAATAAATATAATGTACATGCAAAAATATTTTGTTTTGTTGTATTTTATTAGCTATATACATATATTATAGATAAAATGGTTGGTGATCTGGATCAATGAGATGGAGGTGGTGGTTCACCGATTGGGTCAGCTCATTATTGTGGAAGAAGCAAGTGAAATATGGGATGATGGATGGGGAATATTATGAGGTAGAACTCATCATATTCAGTGTGTGGAATGATGGGGCCTGAATCCTCTTCAGATTCATCAGAAACAATCGACATTAGGTCAAATTATTCATAACTCTCATATTTGAAGTCATCTATGTGATGGATGTCTTCTCCTAGATTCAAATTTAAGCTTTGTAAATATTGTTCAAGAGAAGAGGTGGATGAAAGTGGACGATAGCCCAAATTCAAATGGTCATGCATTTCTCAAAATGAAACATCGATAATCTCGTGCATTCCCTGTTCATGTTGTCCTAGGCCATGTTCTTGCCAATTAACAATATGGAAACTATGAAATGGAAAACCTGACAAATATTGTATATTGGTTGGTATTGGTGATTTGGGTTCATATGGGGTAACTAGATTGGACGATGAATCAAGTCCCCCATATACAAAATTAATTCTATTAGGTATTGAACCCATGTTATATACCACTCCTATAGATAAGGGTGGGTCACATGGGTGACCGTAATCCTTAGCACTTTGAATGTTGAGCGGTGTGACTGTGATGTCTTGGACCACATATTCACTAATACCAGGATTAGTGAGGTGGACCTTGACTTGGGATGATGTGGATGGGTTGGATGTGGATGGAACTGACTTATGGTTGGCTGATGGTGTCTCACAATCTATCATTTTGACGTGTGATATATTGGATGATGGAGGTGGATATGGATTTGGTTAGGTGAATTTTTGAATTGGTGATGATGTGGAAAGAGTGGTGGAGGATGTTGATGATGTGGTTAATGTTGATTGGGTTTGACCACACGTGCATGTAATTAATGGTGATGAAGATTGGGTATGGAAGTAGAAGCTTGATGAGAATTGGTGATTGGAAGCTCCTCAAGAATAGGGGCTTTAGATGATGATATGGATGGAGTAGTTGATGAAGTGGTTGATGATGTCAGGAATAGATGAGTGGAAGAGAGCATGGACTCATAGGGGTTTGATATATGGTTACAATAATTAAATAGCTCTACATCTGTTGGTATACAATGTACTTATCCCTCATGTACGTATTTCAAGCATTTATGTAATATGGAGGGGACACATCTCATTTCCCTCATCTAGGGTCATCCAAGGAGTACATTATACACCATGGACCCTTCCAAGATGTGGAACATAGTATGCAATATTTTGATCCCTACTTCGATGGGTAAAACAACAGTGCCAATTGTGGAACAGAGAGTATCGTTAAATACTTTTAATATAAAAGAGTATTTGGTGATGTGGTTTGGAGAAAGTTTGAGATGTTGAAGGGAAGATGTGGTGATGAAGTTTATGGAGGAATCAGTATCAATTAAAACTATTTTGAAAGGCTTCCTATAAATTTGAGCCATGATATGTAATGGAGGGTCCATTGATTCCGATGATATTGGTTTTATTTCAAAATTATAGAAAGTGATGGAAGGCTCCATACATGTTTGAATATTCCCCACAAAGTTGTTAAATGCATTAGCATCTTGATATTGAAGTTCAATGGATTTTAGAATATCCATTAATGCTTCATGATGTGGGGGATATTGTTGGATTAGCTCATATATGGATAGTTTTGCTGAAGCCATTTTTAAGCTTATGGTTAACTGGTTACTCAATGAGATGATTGGCCTAGATGGACGATTGGAAGGATTAATGGGTTGAGATGGATGGGCCAAAATATGGATTGGTTGAGAGGGATTGGTGAATAATTGGATGGGAGATGATGATGTGGTAGTTTGAGACACACTTGCCTATGGAGGTATGGGCGGTTGAGTAGACTACTATTGTTGATTGGAGCATTTTTGTTGACCTCGGGTTACTACATGAATAGCACCCACAAAACCTTAGAATTGTTAAATATGATTAACTTGAGTAGGAGGAGTCTTGGAATTTAACCCTCCTATTGTTGGTTGTGCTTCCTCATGATGAGGAAGTGGTGTCTAAAAAATCCTAAGATTTTAATTTTGCTGAGCTAGAGGATTGTCAAGTTTGATAGACTTTAACTCAATAAGGTCTTACACTCTATCTTTGAATTGATGATAATTATTGATGGCATGCCCATTCTGTCTATGGTAAGGACAAAAAAAATGCTCCCTATAGTGTTTACCATATTTAGCGGGATCATCAGGTTTGACCTCAGGCAAGGGAAGTTGATTTTAGTCATATAACCTATGAAAAATGGAGGCATACAATTCAGCCAATGGGGTATTTTGATGGGGTTGTTGAACAAATTATCGATAGGGTCAGTTTTCCCCAGCCGGCACTACATTTTGACTTGATTAAGTACTTGGGGGAACCGCATGATATTCAATTTGTCACGGTTGCTATTGCATAGGTTTTGTTGAGCGATTACTGGTTGGCTCATGACCACTTGATTTACTTGATTGGATGAATTGGTCGGATTGGCCTACCTGATTGGATTTTGATTGACCATAATAATTTTATTTATATTGGTATTTTTTTTGCCATTCTTATTTCTTAGTCTTAAGCACTCCTTCTTGGATTTTTATCCCTTCAATTGTGCTAGCTTGTAAAAGAGCTCCATCAAATTATCTATGTTGTTGTAATTGCAATAACCAAGAGATGGGTTTTAAGCAACTCTTAGCGAAAAATCGGGTTAGCTCTTTTGTGGGTAGGGCAATGGAAATTTGGTGATAATGGCCCTTCAATGGTTACCAAATTCATAGACAAACTAATCATAATATTGTTTTAGATCATAGATATCATATAATGAGACTTTATTTATTATATTGAAGGAGAATCTTTCAAGAAATTGGTCAACCAATTTCTCAAAAGTATAAATACTATGATTGGGCAAATGTTTATACCATTCTACAACATCTCCCCTAATTTTTGAGGGAAGGTTCTAAGTATTAGAGTATCATTGATTTGAATTCTAAAGCAGGAATGAATAAATGAGCTCACATGCTCTTTAGGGTTCTTTGTCCCTTTAAATTTATCAAACTTTGGTATTGTGATTTTTTTTGGATATGGTGATGACGATACCAAAGGATGAATTGGTTGATTGATTAGTTGAAATAGGGTAGGCTTATGGTTTATCATACCAGGATTATGTAGTATCAAACTGTCAACATGTTGCTGCATAGCCTGGATTCAAGGGTCCTCCCCAAGAATGTGGAAATCCTGAATCACTTGATGATTTTGTGATGGCAAGGTGGATAGATGTTGAGTGTAATGAGGTGATGATGGCTTGGCAACGTGGACTAATGTTGATGATAATGGGGTTGATGAAGGAATGATTGTGAGTGAAGATGTGGAGATGATGTATGAGGTATTTAGATAGGTTGGCCAATGGGAATAGGATGGGTATGAGTTGGCAGTGGTGTTGGAATAGAAACCACAGAAGATTGTGGTACCCAAGATGGACTTTGGATAACAAATATGGGTTGAGTGGAAACATATTGAGGCTTAGGGTTGATCACCTGAACTTGCTATTGAGCATTTTGTCGCTTCTTAAGCAATTTATTGAGATGTTCCCATATCTCATGTATTTCCATATTAGTGGTTGATGGAGTGGATGTGGATAGAATTGATGAGGTATGTTGAGGGTAATTTGCAATAGGAATTACAACTTTATGGGAGACACTATATGATATGGATGTGGACACTTGTAAAGTAGCATTAACATGTGCTTCATACAAGGGGTTACCATAGATTGAGGTGTATGATAATGGGATGGATGGTGATTGGGGCATGGAAAAATGTTGGTAAGGTGCAAAATATAACTCAAAAAGAGGGTTATTGTACACCTGGGTAAGGCTTGAAGGCTGGGAAGAGACGAGTTCCTACTACACAGAAGGATCATGTCTCGGTAATTAGGTACTAACTCTAAGACATAGTTAATGGATTTCAAAAGAGCTTCCGCTTGTGCCATATCTTTGTGGGTGATGTGGTGGTCAATGGTTGGTGAAGATGACTCTATTTGGGGCATGGCCATATGAAATTATGTGGATGACACAATGTGTGAAGGACCTGTAGATAAATTTGAATGACTTACCTGTATCCCACTAGGGAGATTGATCATGGAAGTTGTGGTTGAAGGTGATGATGAACACTCCATTGTTGGAGTGGTTTGATTGGTGGATATTTGATTCATTATTTTAGCTTGATTTATTTTTAATACCATAAACTAATGAACCAAATATAAAATGTGTTGGAAAATAAAATGTGGAATGAAAAACTCACAAAATCAAACATGCAATCCAATCCTATGTTTATGCAACAAAATGTGTCCTACCTCTGTTCTTTGATTATCTCATGTTAATATTTTTTCTTTTTTTTTGTTTTGTGTGTTTCAATGCACTAATCTAAATTAAAATGGGTGAAAAATATGGCTAGGATGGACTACCTGATTATTACTAGAGATGAAATCTAAAAAATTTGCTTGAGGGTAACCTATGGTATCTAGGGGTAGAGAGTGGTGGATGGAGATGAAACCCACCATCACCAGTTCTCAACCAATGTTTGGTGATGAAATCCAACCATATTTGTTAAAAGTGATGCGTTCAGTGTGTGATTCCTTTTAATATTTTTAGTTTGTTATGGTGTTCATACAATATCAAAAATGACTGATTTCACTAGTCTAAATTAGAATCCAACACCATAAATATTAATTTCCCCAAAAATAAGTAGAGTACATCGCTTAAGATCGCTCTCTAAACAAAGGAGGGTTTGTCTACTCTTTCACCTTGAATCACCAAGTGTGGGGGTACTTTCAATATACTAATGTTGTTCCTACTTAGACCAACAAAAGGAGAAATTCCTAACCCTAAAAATGCAGACTATTGTATGCAATTAATCATTCATATGTAGACAAAATGCAAGATTTTTAAGTGTAGCACACCAAAAAACAATGAAATTTTAATTGGAAATTTTAAAATGTGTGAATGAAATATTAATGCAAAAACTAATTTAATGTCTAAAATGTAGATTAAAATTTTTGTTTTTAACAAATTATTAATGATGTTCTTTTTAGTCGTAAAATCTGTAAAAACATAAAAATACATAAAATGAATAAATGAGAGTTTTAAGGTAGACTTACATATAAGCCTACATATTGTTCCTCCTCTATATGAAATGCCTCTGGGTGCCTGTGAAATGCACTTGGATATTTCTTGAATATCCCACAAGTGTTGCAGGGTGTTTGTGCACTTTTTGCAACTTCTACAGCTCCTCAAAAACTGGTTTTGCAAAATTTGTGCAACCTATTTTTCCTAAAAAACCTGAAATACAAAATTAGAAAATCACAAATTAGTAACAAGGTAATTTAAAATAAGAAACCCTTAGGGGGTCCCACCGTGATCACCATTTGTAGATGTGAATTCAAACGACACCAAACAATATACTTAAATAAATGAATGAGTAAAGCAGAATGAACACCAATGATTACATAGAAATAAACGTGTATTCTTATTATTGGGTGGATATTTGATATTACAACCAAATATACCCCAGATAGGGGCTTAAAATACTTTATTATACACTACAATTATTTCAATATCCTAGGATTTTTCGAAATCCTAGCCAACAAATAAGGGTGGTGTCTTAACGCTCGAATTGATCCCAACAAAGGTGAGTGGGCTTTTTGATATCCTATGCATGATCACTCAATGCTTCAACAACTACCAATGATATGATCCTTGCACCTGCAAATAATAAACAACATACAAAATTTCAATAATACCTATGAGGGCTCCACTACGTGAGACCCTCTAAAAATATGATTACTAACCCTAGATGTTGCAGAATAATATTGAAAGCAATAATACAAGAATGAAATAAACACACAACTATTTTACCTTGTCTCATGCTGATTTGTAATCTTTTGATCTTTGTTTTTGTTGTAGAAACTAGTACGCAAATGCCCTAGTGACACCCAAGGGGTAGAAGGACTATAGAACTAGGGCTGTGAATGCTCGTGGGTGCTCGACGATAGCATGAGATGCCTAGAGGCGCTTGATGATGATAGAAAGTGCCCAGAGATGCTCAAAAATGGCAAAAAGCACCTAGAGGTGCTTAGGGATGACATGAGGTTCCCGAATGTGCTTGGGGAACTCGACGGAATGTTCTAGGAATGAAGCAAAATCTATAGAAGAAAATTTGATTCATGCAAAATGGATGACGATGGATGCAAATGCGTGCAAAAGCGAAGGCGAGGATGCAATAGATACTTCTTAGCTTAGGACTTAGGAAATTTAGGGAACTCAAAAACTTATATTTCTTAGGTGTTGAGTCATCAAAATGACTCCTCTATATAATCTCTCCTAGGGCATGTTAGGGTTTCAATGACATAAATTTGTGTGGTCAAGATTAGAACGTGATAGAGGGTGGAGATTAAATCTGGGTATGTGGTATGGATTAATTATGAAAATTTGGTTTTGGGATGAAATCATTTGGACGTTTTGTTCCAGATGAATTCGTCTGATCTGGGACGATATCGTCAGATCGATGACAATATCATCCAACGGTCAAAACAACTCCTAAAAATGGTGCATGAAAAATGAGGTGAGTGGTTAACGAGCGATTTTGGGGTTAAAATTCAAATTTTATTATCATTTATTGATGGTTTAACTGCACCAATTTTAGGGTGCTACATTTTGCCCCCTCTTTAGCAAATTTTTTGAAGAAAATGCGTTAAAGACGAGTTCTTCCCGCTTTACGAGAAAGCAAAAATTTATTCCATTTTTTAGACAACGATTCTAGGTCGAATCGTACAACTACTTGCTATGGTGCCCCCTCCGAGTTTTTACCCAAATCGAACGTTTGAGGTAAAAGCGCGGAAAAGCAAAAAATTTTTAAAAAAAAATGTTGTTTTTAAATAAAATTAAGAAAACTAGGGTAAAACCCTTATTAATTTTTACTGTTCACTTTCACTGTTTCAAAGCTCTATAGGCAAAATGGTGGAAACAACACACAGATCGACAGAGGTCCGACGCGGGTTGTGGGTAAGGATCTAAACTTAGTGTATTATATTTTTAACTTGATTTTTTTCTTTTTAATTTTAATTTTAATTTTTGTTAGGCATCGCGGCCATTTTTGGGCCGTCGACGACGTCGGGACGAAATCGTCCCAATTTCATCGAAATCGTCCCTATATCACCGATTTCGTCTAAGGATGAAATTGGAGAAATAGGGGTGATCTCGTCCAATAAGGGACAATCCCTAAATTGAACAATCAAAGATGATTTCATCCTATTAAGGACGATTTACCTAAATTTGGTATGATATCGTCTAATAATGGACGATATCAAAATTTTTTATGAGATGAAATTGTTTTTAATTGATTTTAATGATTATCTATTAATGATTTTTTGTTGCTTTACTGTTTATTTTGCAGAGGGGATTAGTAAAGAGTCGGGAGTGGAAATACAGGGGGGCTCAGAGATGACTTAGCCATGCTCGATCAGGCCGACCGAGACAAAATAGCAGAGGTTGGACTACAGCATGTGGTAGAGATGCCACAAATTCCTACAGACATGGGGCTACTGATAGCCCTAGTGGAGAGATGGTATCCGGGGTCATCCTACTTTCGGATACCGATAGGGGAGATGGCTCCCACTCTAGAGATGGCTCCCACTCTAGAGGATGTATGGAGGATCTTGAGGATCCCCATACATGGGTGATTCATGACTCCTTCGACCAATCAAGGCCATGCCATGATGCGATTATGCAATGACCCAAGCTTCTCCTTGGAGAAGGGTGGAGTGAACATCGAGGCATTGAGGCAGATGCCTAGGGTGTCTCGATTGACCCGGGTTTTGGTAGGGGTGGTGGGTGGCCTACTTCTATGCCACCAAAGTGGATGTAGGTTATCGTGGCTCCTCTCAGATGTGGTCTACGACATGAGAGACCATGGCTATAGGTTTGCTTGGGGTAGCTTTGTACTATATCACTTGTATAGGATCCTTTATAGGGTCGTATACAAGGGAGGTCGATGTCTGGTGCTGACATCACTCCTATAGGTTTGGTTCTGGGAGCACATTGTGGTGCAGAGGCCGGTAGGGCTTCCATTGATAGGAGTTGATCGAGAGAGACCCCGGGTTTTCTATTGGTGGCTCCAGAGAGGGTCATAGTGGCGGATAGATCTTTCGATGTCCCGGAGGTTGCTAGACGACCTCATCCCATATCAGATCACCTAGAGGCCATGGAGAGAGAATCCAGGGTGGGGAGAGGATGGATAGGAGTTGGCTCGCATCAGGAGAGTCTTTTGGTTGAGGATAGAGTGGGGAGAGGTAGAGCTCCACCGCTATGATCGAGTTTTGAGGTAGTTCGATCTACAGTAGGGGATCCCTTCTCTCAGGGATTACGAGTACTCCTGGACTATCCGAGATAATACCACATTGAGCGAGGCTCCAGACATGCAATGGTTCTAGAGTTAGGACGTTGATGATGCCCCCATTTAGCTAGTGGATGGGGATGACTCTGGGGTAGCATATGGGTATGATTCTTGGTATGCAGGCATCCGCCCTCCTTGGATGATGAGGGCACAGGGTCCGATGCATGTTGTTGTGCAACGGATGGGGAGGCAATGCCAGGTTGCCATCGATGCAGTGAGGAGTCATGGAGGGAGGGATCAACGATGGCCTCCTTAGGAGAGATGCTAGAGAGCACCACAGGCTCTAGAGAGATCATAGCAGTCGGAGAGGAGGGAGGAGGGACTCCCTTCTTAGCAGAGGGATAGGCCACCATCGCTCGATAAGGGCAAGGGTGTCGAGGTGGGGGAGAGTAGTGAGATGGCAGCTCTTCGGGCGGAGAATGCCCGCCTATGAGCTCAGGTGTAGACACTACAGGATGAGGCTACATGGCTCAGGGCTCATAGCAGAGGGGCAAGCATTCTGGAGCTGGCGCGGGCTATTGTGCATACCGCGTTATACCAGGGAGTATACTTTCAACTGGTTCCATAGGAGCAGAGGATACTGCTGCCAGTCGGCATTGCAGAGCCAATCAGAATGGGGTCATCGAGGACATCATCACGTCGATGTTGAGGACCCACGATACGGCACGGACTTCGATGGGACCACCTCCTCCACCTCAGGGTAGGAGAGGAGATGAGGTTGAGAGCTCGAGGGCTTCTCGAGACTAGCTACACATTATATAGAGACTGTATATTTTTGAGAGGATTGAGTATGCCAGGGTATAGATTGTGGCATACCAATCCGTTTTGATATGATGTATATACCTTCTTGATATATATATATATACATGTTCTTTTTGTGATATGACTTGTGCATATGTTTTATGATGCTTTAATATTTTAATTGTTGATTTTATTATTCATGTAATTATGTCGTTGAAAATATTATAATTTTATGTCATGCTATAAAATTTAAATGAAATAATCTGATGTAAACAAATTGGTTGTTGTGGTATGATTTGATGAAAAATAAAGTGACTTCTAACAATAATTTCAAAGGACATTGTCGCTATTACATGACCATTTCATGGAGTCGCCGCTCGCTAGGTCATTAAGCTAATCCCGGTAGAGAAATATTGCTAAAAGTAAAAGGGTGCTTAAGAGACTTTCTTAAGACTTTGTGTTGTGATGATGAAAAATGATGATGGTGATGATTTGTTTCCAGATGTCCATGAAAATATTATGCATGAAATATTAAAAATATGATTTTTGCTAGGCATAAAATTCCTAAGTGGGATAGAAATTTGAATAATTTCCCTAGGAATTATACCATCATCGCAAAAAAAATGAATGTTGACATAATGAAATGAAATAGAAAAGTGTTCGTTCTTTTTAAAGCACAATTGTGTAACATAATGATTTAAGCCATATGCTTTTATGAATTAAATAAATGGGAAATAAAATTAAAACGATGGTTTGCGCTAGGCATAGAATTTTAGGTATAGACTTATACCATCATCGCAAAATCCAAAGAAGAAATAGTTTTATTGCATAGTTGATTTTTGATTTTGAGATAAAAAGAAAATATAAGATGAGGACTTGCACTAGGCATAAAATTCCAATTTAGGTTTAGGAACTATACCATCGTTGCGAAAGTCAAAAATATATAAATGTGATATAATAGTTTTATTGCTAGATTTTTGAACATGTTGTGAAAGAAATTTTTTGGAATTTTGAAAAAATGTATTTAATTGGTTTTATGCTAAACAAATGTTCTCAAGTAAGAAAATTATTCCAGAAGATTTGCATAAATATTTTAAATTATCTCAAAGAAAAAATTTAGATTTATAAGGAACCCTATGTGCATATGTGAGTTCATTGCCGATCTTGATCTATCATAATGATACAAAATCTCTCAAACACAAATGTGTGTGCAATTGTATTGTTCATTTACCGATTTTGAGCAAGATAATTTGATACAAGTAATTTGAATTAACCAAATGAGTGTTCTTTGACCATGATTTATATGCATATAACCGTACCAACTACTATGTAAGTCAAGTCATCAAGAGCTAGTTGATCCATGAGCGGACATAGGTCTATACAAAAGAAGGTCGCTAATGTAACAGACATATCACCACGCTAGGAGTTACCCAAGGCCAAGCGGGTTGGGCACAAACCACCTGTTATGGGGCTTACCTCACGGTTTTCAAATAATTGAGAATTCCAAGGATTCAAGCTCATTCACCCTTCTTTTCTTTTCAAAGGGTAGGGGAAGAAGGGATTTATTGCCTTTTGCTTTTTCTTTTCTTTTCTCTCTCTCTTTTTTTTTTGTATTTTTGCTTGACACTGGGAGAATGCTGAAATATTGTTGAGATGGTACAAAAATGCTACTGAAATAATGCTTCTTTTTCTCATGATTTTTCTTGATTTTCTTTCTCTTTTTCTTTTTCTTCCTATACTAGGGATACTTGCTCGGATTGGTTGTAGAGCAAGGGATTTTTATTCTGGGCAAGGGTGAGCTTGTCCTTTTGTCAATTCTCAAAGATTCTAGACCATGTGCATGATAGGATAGTAGGGGAAAATTTTCACTCAAGAGACCACTTCTACTATGTAGCATCGTATTGAATTTGTAATGAAATCATTTTAATGTGAAAAGGTATACTTGGTTCAAGTAAATGACAAGATCAATTCTCTATGCTCAAAACCTTATTTAATTCAACTGTGGACTTTGATATAAGAGAGATTAATAATCGTACCAAATAAGATCAAGATATTTATTCATGTGAATGTGAAGGTGAGGGATTCCAAATAAATGCTAATTTATCCAAAATAGCTGAAAATATAACTGCAATACTTCAAGAATTGACAGGTGCAAAAAAAGAAGATGTTTTTGAGGATTTTGATGATTTTGATTTTTTTTTATATTTTGGTTTTAATTTATGAATTGAGAGAATACATAATATTACTATTTTTGAAATTTTTATATGAATTACTAAAATGAGACAATATGTATAATATATATAGTGACGAAATTACTAGATTCATGCATAATAGTGCTTAAGATGCATAATGTTCATAGGTTCTTTAAGATCTTTACCATCTAAGGTAGCTAATATGTATGCTCCCGATCCAAATTTAGCATTGATAATATATGGTCCAAGCCAGTTGGGCTCGAATTTACCTTTAAGGTCTTTAGTTGCATTAGTATTTTTTTGATTTTATTTTAAGACGAGGTTGTCGATCTCAAAGGATCGGTGATGAAATTTCTTAAGATATGCTCGTTTGAGCTTGTTTTGGTAGGCTCGAAGATGCTCCAAAGCATTGATGTGCTTCTCATCTAGGAGTTCTAGTTGACTAAATCTGCCAGCATGATATTCATCTCCTACTTTAGTATCTTGAAGTAATAGAGCCAAAGAAGGAACTTCTAATTCAAAGGGAAAAACAACTTCAACGCCATAAACCAAAACAAAAGGTGAAGTGCCCGTGGGAGTACGAACGCTAGTTCGATAAGCCCACAAAGCAGGATATAATTGAATGTGCCAATCTCGACCAGATTTATTGACCAATATTTTGAGGATTTTAATTAATGTTTTATTAGATGCTTCTACTTGGCCATTACCCTGAGGATAATAGGGAGTGGACCAACGATGTTGAATTTTATATTTTTGACATAGTTTCTTTACATATTTATTTTTGAAACAAGTTCCATTATTCGAGATGAGATTTGCAGGAATTCCAAACCTACAAATAATTTGATTAAAAATAAATTTGGAAACTTGGGTTCCAGTGCAAGAAGCTAAGGGCATAGCTTCAACCCACTTCGTAAAATACTCGATGGCGATTATGATGAATTTGTGTCCATCAGATGACACAAGATTGATTTTTCCAATGATGTCTAAGCCCCATTTTGAAAAGGGCCAAGGAGATGAAATAGCCTACAGTTCTTGTGCAGGCGCATGGACAAGGTCAGCGTGTTTCTAGAACTTGTCGCAACGGCACACGTAATCATGTGCATCATTCTCCATGGTAGGCAAAAAATATCCTATCCTAAGGAGCTTCTTAGAAATGGCACTACCACTAAAGTGTCCCCCACAAGATCCATCGTGGGCTTCACTCAAAGCTGATCTAGATTCTTCTAGATTCAAACATCTCAATAGGATACCTTCAAAAGATCTCCTATATAACGTATTGCCAATTATTATGAAGCGACTTGCTCGTCTACGTAATAACCGACGTTGGTTTCTATTAAAACCTTCAGGGAAGGTCCCATTTTGAAGAAAATTGAAGATATCAATGTACCAAAGTTTAGGAGTAGTTTCGTTGATTAGAAACACATCCAAAGGTTCCAAGCATGATTTAATTGAAGCGGGTTCCTGGAGTCGACGAATAATGATGGTAGCATATTCTTCATCTAACTCCAAGGGTAAAAGAGATGCAGCTACGGCCATGGCATCAGCCGCACGATTGCTAGTTCGAGGAATAGCTTCCAAGGTAACTTGATCAAATAAAGATATTAATTGTAATACATATGCTTTATATGGGTGTAATTTATCATCTCTGGTATGATAAACATCATTAATTTGATTTATAACAAGTTGAGAATCATCAAAAACTAATAGATTTTTAATTTTTAGTGCCAGGGCAGCTCGTAATCCAAGGATTAGAGCCTCATATTCAACAATGTTATTAGTACAAGCAAACGTTAATTTAAAGGATAGAGGTATGAGATGTTTCTATGGAGATATCAAAATAATACCTACACTGACCCCACTCATGCATCGGGCTCCATCAAAGTATAAGGACCATTGCTCTGAATGATCTACCTCTAGTTTAAGGCATTCATCAAGAAACTCAATGACGAGGGGATGGGTGGACTCTAAGGGTGTAGCAGCTAATTGATCTGCTATGATTTGACCCTTAACAAAATTTTATCCTATAAACATGAGTTCAAACTCGCTTAGAGCAAGAACCCACTTTGTTGTGCGACCAGATAAATAAGGTCGACTCATGAGATACCACAAGGGATCGAATTTAGCAATGACGTAAGTTTTTTGACTGAGCATATAATGGCGTAGTTTTTGCATAGAAAATATGACTGCTAGACATAATTTCTCTAATGCTGTGTAGCGGGTTTCATAATTTATTAATGTTCTGCTAATGTAATAATTAGCATGTTCTCTCTTCTCATCATCAAGTTGAGCTAACATAGCTCCTAAAGCAAATTTTGAAGCAAAAATATACAAGATAAATGGGTGATCAGGTCTAGGTGGTGAAAGTACAGGTGGGTTAAGAAGATATTGTTTAAGGAGATCAAATGCTTCCTTACATTCATCGTCCCAATGGAAAGAGACATCCTTCTTAAGAAGCTTAAGAAAGGGTCTATTTGTATCTGCCAGCTTATCGATGAAGCGACGGATGGCTTGAAGCTTACCTTGTAGACTTCGTAATTCAGATATATTTGTGGGTGCGGGCATATCAGTGATAGTCGCAATCTTGAGAGGGTCAATTTTGATGCCACATAAAGAAACTATAACCCCCAATAATTTACCAGACTTAACTCCGAATATACATTTGGCTGGATTCAATCGGATAAGATATTCCCTTAACCGATCAAATACTTTTCTCAAGTCATCTAAATGGTCATCTTCTTTAGTAGAATGAGCTATAATGTCGTCTACATAATCATGTAGTATATCATGCATCATATCATGAAAGATATAAGTCATGGCTCGTTGATAGGTTGCACCTGCATTCTTCAAACCGAATGGCATCACTTTCCAACAAAAGGTCCCCCAAGGGGTAATAAAGGTTGTTTTAGCCTGATCTTTAGGAGCTATCCTGATCTGATTATAACCAAAAAATCCATCCATTAAGGATATCATTCCACTCCCATTAGTAAAATCAATGATCTGATCCATATTGGGAAGGGGAAAATCATCTTTAGGGCATGCAACATTAATATCTCTAAAGTCTGTACAAACCCTAACCTTAGTAGCTTCTTTCTTAGTTACTTGGAACTACATTCGAGATCCATTCAACATAATCAATGGCTTGTATAAAAATAACATTCAGGAGTTTCTCTAACTCCCTTTTGACTAGTAAGGCCACTTTAGGATGCATTTTTCTAAGCTTCTGTTTAACAGGTTTAGCATTTGAATGGACTACTAGGTGATGCATAACTACAGAAGGGTCTAAACCTGGCATATCTTCATATGTCAAAGCAAAAACATCTTCATATTCTTTAAGAAATGCAATGTATTTATCCTATTTTTCTTGACTCAATTCTGATCCAATGTTGATTATGTGAGGGTTATCCTCGGTTCCAATGTTAATTTTTATGACATTTTCTACTTCCATGTGTAGATCTTTCTCAAAATTAGGTGGTGCGGGTGAAACGCCCAATTCTTGTAATTCTTCCAAGGTTAGCTTGGATAATTTGTCTTGAGGAGTCATGGCCTCAAGATGGGCTATACTAGGTATAGAGCCATCAAAATAAAATCCATTATGTAATAATTCCTCAACGGAGACATCATGGAAGATATCTCCCTCCAACTCATCGTCGGATTCAACGATCATCTCAGGGTAATCTATAGATAGCATATTACATGTGAATGGCTTATTTGTTAAATGCAAAGCATCGCGTTCATCCAAATAATCTTGGTAACATATAAGATGGTCATCATCCTCAAATGGGAATGGTTGACCCTTACTAGAAAATAGGCCCACACCACATCGGGCGGGACACGGTTCTACCTCAAAAGGTTCTTTCATACCATTATGGAAAGGTCCCAAACCTTTCCCTTTATATCCCAATTTAAGCATTATAGGTTTGGCTTTAATATACTCATTAGTAAAATAACATCGAGCATATCCATCATAATGAGTTTTGATGTTTCCGGGTATTCTACCCTAGTCATATCCCTTATAAATAAAAGCACAGCTCCTGACTTGGTAAGTACTTCCCATAGGCTATGGGAGGCCCAAGGTACGAGGAGATGGTGGCAAATTATTTAAAATAAGGGAATCTTGCATAGAAGCATTTGTTTCTTCTGATATAAGAATTTTAGATAGATCGGGTAAGAGCTCGTCAGTAAGAGCATAAGAGGTAGAAGGAACATTCCCTACATCTTCTGATGTGAAAAATATGAATTTGGTGGATGTAGACGGTGTAGAGGTGTCGATAGATGGGTCTATTAAAGGTATAGAAGTTATAGGAGTAGAACAAGAGACATTGGTTGTGGGATTAGGATCTTTCTGAGGTCCTAATGTGGTTTGTTTAGAAGATGGTTGAGCTATATGTGAAGGTGGAACGGATGGAGAAGAAGTAGATGACATTGTGGGTGTGAGTTTCACACATTTAGATGGATAATGAGAATTAGGATGTGTGGATGACAGAGCGGGGAAAAATTGAACTCCAATAGGTTCTGCCAAAGCACACATATCAAAGGGTCTTGGATCACCATGAATGGTAACCAACTGATTCTTAAATTTGAATTTAACACATTGATGTAAAGTTGAGGGAATAGCTCGCATCACGTTGATCCAAGGGTGACCCAAGAGTATATTGTATGATGCAGGGCAATGTACAATAAACACAGTCATATCCAAGGTTCTTGGACCAACCTGCAATGGGATGGTAATAACTCCACATGTTTCTTGTGTTTCGTCATTGAAAGCTTTTATGATCATATCAATTCTTTTCATTTCATCACTTCTAAACCCAAATCTTTGGTAGAAGTCAAAAGTGCAAATATTTAAAGATGAACCATTATCAATCAAAACTCGTTTGACTGCTACATCTCCAATTAAGGCGATAATATACAAGGGGTTATCTTTATGTAAACTATGTTGCGGTATGTCTCTATCCCGAAAGTCAATACAATCAACTTCACGAGTTATTATAGTATTGGCCATGTCTTTAGGGTGAATGTCTTGTGGTACCATCATCTGGCTTAATGTGAGCATTAATTCATCTCTATGTATAGGAGAAGATCTTAAAAGGTCCAAGAGAGAAATTCTAGTTGTAATATTTGATAATTGTTCATTAATATTATAAGGAGGTTTAGGTTGAACATTAGGTGCATGATTCCCTTTATTAGGAACCTTCAAAACAAATGGAGCTGATCCACCATTTTGAATTTGATCTTGTTGAGAATTTTGGGCTTGTTGTCTAGTAACAGCTCCGATGGTACCCACAATATAATTTTGTGGATGATGAATGGGTCTTGGTCTAGCGTTTATAGCTAGCTCATTAGAAAGTAATTGGTGAGACGATGGTCTAGTAGTGACTCTTCTTGGAAATGGTTCTTCTGGAACCATACAACTTGTGATAGGGTGAATAGTATCTGATTCATCTTCAGAGCTATTCGATTGATTTGATGTGATTTCCATATCACTCTCAGTATTGTATTCTGTATCACTAAAATCAGGTATCTGAATATTATGTAGAGGCCTGGTTGTAACCACGGATAAAGTTGTGTCAAAGATTTTCAGATCATGAACAGGTAAATGCCCACTAATAGTTCCTACATATCGGGTAGGAGGAGGGACATTATGATGTTCAATTTGATTAGCCACCTCCTTACCATGTTTTGGTAAAGGATGTTGAAAGATGTCCAATGACTGGTTGGCGTTCTGATTCTGGTTTTGTGGGATGTTATTTTGAACATTATTAGGAGGATTTTGCTTAGGTTGAAAGGCTTGCACCTCCATCTCATTGTTATCAATCAAGTCCTGTATTTTATGTTTTAATATTTTACAAGAGTTGGTAGTGTGTCCAGGTCCTCTATGGAAGTCATAGTGTAAATCAGCTACGTATCCGGGTATAGTTGGATCAGGTTCCCGAATATTTGGTAATTGAATCAAACCTCATTCTAATAATTGTGGTAGAATAGTTGATAAAGGTTGATTTAACCTAGTAAATTCTCGAGGAGGTTTATCAGGAGGTTTCAATATAAACTTCTCCGTTGTCTTCGCAGCATTAACATTAGTAATATTTATGCTATCGGTGACTCCATCACCCACAACTTGTTTATTCTTATATTGATTTTTGGATGTTTTCTCATCGTCTTTCTTTTTAAGCTGACCTCTCCTAATGAGAGCATCTTCCACTCTTCGAGCTAAGTCTATAGCCTGATCGAAGGTGGTCAAGGTAGTAGTTGATAATTCGTAAGATAGTTGCTCTTGTAAATTATTAATAAAGATATCCAACATCTCCCTATAAGGTAACACAAAGTGCAATTTTCCTATCAATTGTCTCCACCTAGCTAGGAAATCAGCAAAGCATTCATCTTTGTCCTATTTTAAGTTATACAAATCTTTAATGGTCACATGTCTTTCGATATAGGCACTAAATTGATGAACAAAAGACTCGGCAGTTTCTTCAAAATTCCTCAAATAATTAGTGGGTAATTGATAATACCACTCTAATGCCATTCCTCCCAAGCTCTTCGAGAATATTTTTAGTAATAACAAGTCATCATGTGATATATCATGACATGCTATCCTAAACATACGAAGATGCTCTATGGGATCTTCGGTTCCTTTATATATGGGAAGAACAGGCATAGGAAAATGTTTGGGATACGGTTGTGCTACGACTATAGGATCTAAAGGTTGACTACACATCTCTCAATAATTGTACGAGGGACGATAGGGATCTATCTAGTCCATGCGGGAAACTAACTGTTTCACCATGGCTTCAAGATTACTAGTTTGTCCACCATATTGGTTCGGTGGCACATAGGTATGGGATTTGTGAGTGTATGATGGTGTGACATAAGGATTAGATGCTATATTGCTATTATGTAAAGTGTTGGTAGGAAGAGTATTATGAAGGGGATTTGTAATAGTATTATGTTGTATCCTAGATTGTTGGTAATTGGTGTTCGGTTTTGTTTTGGGTTTTTGTTGATTTGAGGTATGTTGATCAAGAGCTTGGTGAAATAGAGCAGTAAATGATGGTTTCTTTTGTGTGGGAATGACCCTAGGCTTGTTAACAGGCACTTTAAATTGTTGGGTAACCTGTTGTTGTTGCATGTTCTGGATCGTAGCTACCATCTCCAAATTGGATGGTCCAGCTTGATCACTCTCTTGATCAATAAAGGACAAGGGATTAGTGCGTGTTTGAAATACTTCTTCTAGAGTTGCTTGAGTGTCACTAATTCGATCCTTGTCCATATGGGCTGCTCTATTAAAGACACCAATATTAGTATTAATGAACTTCCATAATTGTTCCATGTTTTCGAAAGTGATGGCTCCTCCCGAAGACATTTTAGGGGATGAGGATCCTTCCTCTCTAACAGTTTCTTCTTGTTCATTTCCTAAAGCAAGCTCTTCTTCTTGTTGGTCTAGGGTTCCTTCTTCCGGAACTTGGTCCTCAGGAGGGACATTTTGGTCAGTTAATGGTTTTCCTAACCAATCTTCTTCTTCTTCGGTTTGTTTTCCATTCCTAAGTCTAGGCATTGTGCTAAACTTAGGTTTTAGCAAATATATATACTTTAAAAAAAAAAAAAAAATATATATATATATATATATATATATATATATATATATATATATATATATATATATATATATATATATATATATATATGCGATAGGGTTGAGAGGTATATATTTTAACTATATACCTACTATAATACTTAAAAAGGAAATGTTTTGTTTTTGTTTTTTTTTTGTGTGATTATATTATTATTTTGCGAGAATAAAAATAACAAACAACATGCTAGTTGCAAGAAATAACAATAGTAAAAAGAATGACTTAGTTTTCTATAAATAGTTTATGGATATCGTTGATAGGGTCAAGTTCATCAGGAGTCATGAAATGCTCCTCTTCAAATTGGAAGTGGTTTTTCAAAAACTTGACAAAGTGTGCTATGGTAATATGATCTATTTCAGACTATGACCTGTAAAAATAAAGTTCATGGCAATACTCTCGATACAACACAACTCTAGGAACTCTATTCCATCTCTTTCTATCTATAAGAACGACTTCTTGATCCTCTATACGAGATAGAAATTTATGTACTACAACTACGTTCTCGAGGTATTCCTCAAAGGTGTATAATTCAGAAGACACAAGTGCTCTTTTATCGACTAACCACCTATGGCAAGATCTCTGAAGTTCATGGTACAAAGTCACCTCATCAGGATCCAAGATTCTATCTAGGACAAATCTCTTAATCTTCCTAAGTTCTGCAGATCTAGATGCAATAATATCCAATCTCCTATCAAGTTTGTCCCACAAAGGTTGGGCTCTATTTGTTTGAGGTACTCTAAGCACAGAAGTAATCTCTATGGTTGTTAATTGATTTTCAACATTTATGGTGACAACTCGTCTTCTATTGTAATCTACCATCTAAGTATGATATGCAAGTTTAATAGTTTTCTAATGATTCTAGATGTTCTTAATAATGTGTTTTTTTTTTTTTTGGATTGTTTTCAAAAGGTGTTTTAGTTTCACGTCGGGTTCACCAAAATGTATTGCCCAAATTTTTTGCACCCTTACCTTTAGGCTAAAGGATCCGTGCCCTGGAAGGGGGATGCGAGAAGGATGGGACAATACCTCGGATGGAGAGGCCCTTTGAAGGTCGCGCATCTCGGGGGAGGGGTATAAGGGTGAATTTTTGACGGATGGTGGGGTTCACCAGGAAACTTTGAGTGGTAGCTTCCATGCCTAGGTTGAGAATGGGTTTGATGTGTTCATTTTATATTCAATCATTCAGATTCCTAGGTTGGCCAAAATGAATCTATGCTATTCTATATGAAAATGCCGATTTATATGAAGACAAAAAACATGAATGAATCCTAAATACAAAGAATATGTGAAATAGAGAAGAATACACCTGATTCCTGATGTCTGATGAAGATTTTGAAGCTTGTAGGAGTCCAGATCATCTCGGATATGACAAGATCATCTGTAATTGTACAGAATCATCCCAAATCACAGGTGATCGTCTGAGATCAGACAAGATCATCGATGACCTGACGAATTCATCAAACGAATTCGTCAGAAACCTACAATCATGGAAACAGACACCAAAAACCAAAAATGCAATTGCAAGAATAATGCAAAATGATAGAAATAACAGTATAGATGCTTAAATAATAAATCCAGATAGCAAATCAAATGGGATGCACTATTTTAATAACTTATTTTAAATTTTATCATGCAAATATGCTAAATGAGGTGAACTCCAAGATGCAAAACAGATATAAATCAATCTAATGCACAATTAAATAAGAAAAAGGGGTAGAAAATGCAAACTCAGGGCTCTGATTGTCCCCAATTTGAATTACAATCAAAATCGTCTATAATCGTACGAGATCGTTGTCAATCTCGACAGGATCGTCCGAAATCGTGTTGGATCGCCTACGACGATCCGAGCTTCCTCTGGCTGAAACATAATAAAATCTTGCAATAAAACCTGAAAATACAAATGCAAATGATGGGAGCGAGGATATTCTAATACAACAAAACTAAATTGCAGGGAAATGATCAGGCAGGGGGAGATTCAGGGGGATAAACTAGGAAAATCCCAAGTTTATATAGGATTAGGGGGAGGTTAGGAGGTTGGGGATCATCCCAATCTAGGAGATCTCCAACGTAGGAATCTCCAACTGTGCAGACATGCTTCTGCCCAAGTTGGAGAGGTTGTTGAAACAGAAGCTAATTATGAAAATTCAATTTTGGGATGAAATCATCTGGACGTTTTGTTCCAGACGAATTCTTTCGATTTGGGACGATATCGTCAGATCGACGATGATATCGTCCAACGGTCAAAACAACTTCTAAAAATGGCATGAAAAATGAGGTGAGCGGTTAACGGGCGATTTTGGGGTTAAAATTCAATTTTTTTATCTTTTACTGATGGTTTAATTGCACCAATTTTAGGGTGCTATAGTAATATTATAATAAACATTTTAGGATCTAAGGGCTTGGTTCAATGGTCAAAATGCTTCTGTAGGAGCACAAAGACTAGGGTTCCAATCCCTCGGACCTCGTAGTACCGGTGGGCATGTCCCATCAGCATAACCAACTATGTAAGAGGTTTACCCGATGTAGCTGGAGATTATAGAGGTTATAGTTGTGATAAGGAATGAGATGCAAACCCACAAAGAGGCATTGAAAATTGCAATGAGTTACCGATTCCTCTAGTATAAAAAAAAAAATAAACCTTTTTGTAAAATTATATTAAATATCTTGTTGTAATTTTGTAATATTATGTTGACCACTTTTTTCCTATGGCCACATTTTTCATATATAATACATCCCTATGGCCCTTCCTCTACATTCCATTATCATCACCATGTGGAGGGCTCCCAATTAGGTAGATGTATTTATGGATTTCTAAATGTATATTAGTCCTCTAGTTGTCTACCTATTACAAGCCTAGTGTCCATCATCCAAGCAATATAAACGGGTATTAATAGCCCCTATTGGTAATAAAAATACTTAGATGATTTTTATTATTCCCTAATGAGAGGCTAGCCTAAGGTCGACATAAAATTAACCTTGAGGTTAACCTTACAATAAAACAATAATAAATTATTACCCTTTTAAGCAAGGTTATCAATAAATGTGGATTAACCAATACCACTAAGGGTGAAATATGAAAGGGTCTCATAGTTTTACATGAACATGCGTGTGGCTTGCATAATTGATGAATGCCCATAGTCTACATTGATGGTGTTCATAAGCACTTATTCACACTTTTAACCTTGGTCTAAACAAGATTAGATTACATAAATTTTAACAACCCCTATAATTTGAGTTGAGAGGGCCAAGGAGGGAAGGCATTAGAGGTAACGTCTTCCCCCATAATGGATTCTCTAGTGGGCCTTAATTGTTCCTATTTTATCCTCATATTCATCATCAAAATATTGTATACTCCCTCAAGCATTTTGTCTCAGTCTTCTTTAACCTTGTCATGTAATTTTTTATGGAATATCCTTCCCTTTTACATACTTGTAAGTGTTTGATTTATTTTAAATATTAGATTTTTCCTTAGGCACCTGAGCCTTAGATTCCATTGAATTGAAGTCTTTTGGATGATCTTGTGTATGAGAAAGAGACCCATAATTCTTCATTACCACTTCATAATGGATTAGAAGCTTAAATGGTCCTATAAGAGAGATGGGTTGTGGCTCTTTGATAGTCATAGAATTCACATAAAAACCAAGCCAATTGTATAAAAATGAGGAGAAAGAAATAAAATGCCAAACCTTAGAATTTTTTTGGTAAATCAACAACTATCTCTTGACACCATTGGATTGGATGCTTCGTCATCAACCAATGAACTCAAGTTTGACACTTTACATTATGTGATATATTGGATTCCACCTTTTCATATATATATATATATATATATATATTGATTATAGTGGTTTGGAGTCAACAAGGCTCGAACCCAAGACCTTCTGCAAATAAGCAAGAGCACTAACTAGTGCGCCATGTGTGCACACTAAGACAAAGAAAGTGTAAACATGATTTGACCATAATGCAAGGTATACTATTTCTTGAAGCAAGAGAAAAAAATCCAATGCTAAGTTTTGAACTCAACATCTTTCATCCATAGGTGAGTTGCCCAACCACTATGCCATATAGTCAACTACGACAATATGAAGACCACCTTCCATATAGCTCATAGTAATCCATATGTCAAAAACATTACACCTATGGGATTTGGCCTACTGACCTCCCTAGGGATATGCATAAGGGGTAGGTCCAAAAATGTATTTATAATAATGGGTTGAATCAGTATAAACATGGAGGCAAATAATGTTCAAAGTCCTGTAGAAGACATCGTGAATTACCTTTTTTTTCATGAAAAAATATAAAAAGGTGGTGAGTTTATAAAAAAAATTAAATGTACAGTAAAATACTATCGATGGCATGGCACACAACACACAACAACTTATAGGTTGCATGGCACATGATGATTGACCAAAGCCTATCGGTACCATGAGCACGATGCCTGGAAAGGGCCTACCAATATCATGCTTCATGACACTTAACAAAATTCTATCGATACCATGGACACGATGCTTGGTGAGAGCCTACAAGTACCATGTTGAATGATGCCTACTAAGAGCCTATCGATTTCATGCTACATGGCATTGGCTAGAGCCAACCGGTACCATGCTTCATGATGTTAAGCAATAGATTGTTGGTACTATGTTGCACGACACTTGTCGATAGCCTGCTAATACCATGTTGCACGATGCTTAGCGAGAGCTAACCGATACCATACTACACGATGCCTAGCAAGGGATGATTGGTACCATATTGCATGATGCCTAGCGAAAGCCAACCGGTACCATGATGCATGATGTTTGACGATGGCTAGTCAATACCATGTTACGTAACACCTAGCAAGAGACTGTAGGTACCATACTACACAATTCTTGACAACACCTACTACCACATGTCAACTCCTCACTTAATGCAACCACGTGTCAAAACCTCATTTAATGTTATGCATGCAAAACCCTATAAAAGGGCATGAAAATTTTCATTTATCTTCTTTGCACAACAAAAAAAACCTAGAGCTTACACAAGCCTTATGAAATATTTTGAAACCCTTCCAATATTACCTAAATATTTCTGAAACCCTTCCAATCTATTACAACAATGGCCATACCATCATCCATTCTTCTATCAAAAATTATTTTCAAAAACCTCGTTTGCTCGCTCATCTTCAAATTTCTCAATACTCCTTATTACAATTTAACATGGATAAAAAATTATGGGTTTTTGGAGTTAGTATCAATACCCCAATACAGCATGAACAATAATTTATTGCATAGGATTATTGAGTACTATGACAATGACAGGTCTGTTGTCATAATGACCATCGATAACAAAATCCTATCCTTCTAGGTTAAACTAGCTGATGTTCATAGATTGACAACCCTTCCATATAAAAGTTGTGAACCCGTTACATCAAAATTCTCTATGTCTGAAGAAGACAAAATATATATTGAGACTAAATACAATCTCTCATAAGATTTTTTATTAGGTAATTCTTGCATAATTTCCAAATATAAGTTTTAATCGTGTTATTATTTTTTTGTAGGGCATTTAAATCCATCTAGAAGGTGTTAGCTTTTGAAGCTAAATACTTAAGATAAAATTAACCAAAAGATCAAAATAAAGTTACAATATGGAATATATGATAATGGCAATATTCTAAAAGTATAAAACTCAAAAATAACTTCAACTATAACTCATAAAATTGCCATTAATAAATGCTCACAAAAATAGTATCTCTATTGAATCAAGATCTCAAGTATCCATACTTCCATATTACAAAACATGTAATATCCTATACATATAGGATATAAAGTGACTCTTCATATGGAGCACTCTTAGCCTTAACTCTTCTAGAGACTCTTCAACTTCCTATTGTATGGACTCATGTGCACATGGACAACTATGCACATTTACAATACCAAAATACTTTGCACACTTTAATAATACTTGTGCATTTATTACATTACATAAAGTAAATATTCAAACTCTAAACTAGGACACTCTTTCCTAATCTAAATATGTACCAAAGGTGGTACATTAGCATATACCAAATAATATAATATATTTCAACACCCCCTTGTATTATATTATTTGGTTATTGAAGACTTTAGTCTTCAATATGGATCTTCATCTTTCAAATGGTCTTCAGCTTGATCTGGTTCTTCTTCTTCTTTTGGGTCAGTCTTCATGTTATCTTTTCTTGTCTTCTTCATTCCATTGTTTTCCTGTATTTCAAAGTGATTGGTAAAATCTGTGTGCTTGAAATTTTCCAAGTACCCTTTGATGAACAAGAGATCTCATAATATTGCAAGTCATAAGTGGATCAGAATTGACCCATTTTATTTCCTTTGGTTCTCTAAATGACCTATCTTTTTGCTTTTTAGAAATTTCAAACTTGAACTCATTGTTAGTAGATGCTTCAGAAATAAGAGCTTGAAAGAGATAATCTAATTTGAATATCAATTTCTCTTCAAATATTTTATAGTACTTGTATTTATAGTAACAAAAGAAGGATGAATGAGTTTTTCCTCCACAATATTTACATGGATGGAAATTCCAACAGTCTACTTTCTCATGACCAAATTTGTTGCAATAAGTACATCATGAGAATGTCCCAACTTCTTTGTTATTTGACTTAGAAGAATCAATTTCATCCATTTCCTTGATAAAATAGTCAAACCATCTGTGTACAACTAAAGCTATTCTATATTTGCATCTTTCATAAGTCTGTAGGACATCTTTCTGATCAACATTCTTTTCTACCTTTTGTGTATGGTTCTTGATTGTATTCTCAGTATCTTCATTAATAAAGATGACATCAATTTATTTTATCATGTTATTGGAGGATAATTCTATAGAATCTACTTTTGCCAAACTACTAGTTTGTGAGTTCTCATAAATATTTCTAAGCCATATTGGTTCTTCTCTTCTAATTGCATCTTCCTTTTTATCACTTCTAGAGTCAAGTATATCTCTGAACCATTTTGATTCCTTGAATCCAGTATACTTAATAAGCTTCTCCATAGTCCCTTTTTAAAGTAATATTTCTTTTAAAATTTAAACCTTTGAGATTGACTACCTTATGACTCCCTAGTAAGTTAAAGATAATTTTGAATGCAGTTTCAAAATATCTACTTTTGTTTCACCTTGGTTTTGATTGATAAATTAAGAATAACTTTCAAAAGTTGATAACCTTTTATCTCCTTAATCTCAAAATATTTAATTAATTTTAACTTCTAAATTTTTCAATCCTATGTTGATGTTGAATTCCTTATAACTCCAAACTTAGAAATTCCATAAAGAGATATCTACAAATTTTATTATTTAAACTTGATGTAGAAAACCTTATTATTCTAATCTAATCAAATTGCAAATATTTCAAATTATTTTGTAAATGCAAACAATCAAATTACAAAACTTATCCTTAATATAGCTTTAAACATTATTGGAAAGTCCTTGAGTCACAGAAAGGAACTCTAGCACCAAGATTTAGTTAGGGTTTGAAGGAGAAGGGTAGGTTTGACCTAGAGGAATTAGCCCTGAGGATGCATGTGATCCTCAGTTCATTTGGGAGGTCGAGGATCCAACCAGTAGGAATTAGTTGGAGAATTTGGACATTGTGGCCAAGACCGACACTAGCCTATTCGTGATATCCACCATGAATGGTTCAAAAAATAAATTAAAGAGGGATTGATGAAGAATCTGCAAGCATTTTTTAAGAGTTAAATTATAGTCTAGGTAAGGAGCGCATTCGAAGAAGCAACCCTGCAAGCCTCGTAGAAGATAGTAGAAGTGGAGGGTTTTGATGGAGGTATCCCTCTCCAGTTTTTGCATGAAGAGTTTAAGATGAGAAAAGTCATTTTGAGAGGTGCCCCACACTTTGTTGAGATCATATGTATGCTTCACCATTGCATCCTGCAAAATCTCTAACAATTGTTGGTGATCAAGGGTTTCCATCATTTTGCGAGTATTTTTAGAAGAAACTTGGTTATCCTCCTCGTTCATGGCCATCATGGCATGACTGGGATTTCCATAGAACTGAGAACAAAGGAGAAGCCTTTTGGGTACTAGAAAAAAAATTGCCTTTAGAAGGTGGATTCCATGGAAGACTTTTTGGTATTCTCATAATTTCTTATCACTTTGAATGCTATTGTGTTTCAGGTATCTTTGTGTAAGAAAGACTTGTATAACTTTTTGTTTGAAAAATGCCTGATCAGCAAAATGCATTTTAAATTTTCTCCCATTTTTCAAAATTTTTATTTTTTAATCTTGATTCAGAGGTAGATTTTGGATGATGTTGAATACAGTTAGGACTGAAACTGAAGGGATTGATTTTATTGATAAAAATGGTTACAATATATAGGCATAAGCCTATATTCAACACATGACACTTGTCAAGAGAAACTGACAAGTGTCAAGGTGAAGGCATTGTGCACTTTAACTCTAACATTCCCCCTTAAAGTGCACTATCCTAACTAAAGAAGAAACAAAACAAGTCAACATTTGGTAACATTCCCCCTTAATTTTGACTTCTCGAAAACAACTTATCATCCTCGCTTATTGTTGATTTGGTCTAGGCTCGTGCTCTTTGCGCTTGGATCTCCAACTGTGAATAATGCTAGATTCACTATGTATACATCTCGGTCTGTTGCCTCAGGGTCAGCCACTTCCACGGGTCTGTTGCCACTGGGTCAGCCGTCTAAGTGCCTCAGGGTCATCATGGGTGCCTCAGGGTCAGCCACTGCTGGGTCTTTTGCCTCTGCAGGTCATCCTCAGAGGATGTTACCACTCATAGGTCACTGACTAGATCCACCATGAATATAAAGTTCCTCCTCATGGTGAACTCAATCTAGAAGGTGTCGGTCTTTGCCGAAAATGCACCTAATACAAAGGAAAAACGAGCCATATAAGAGTGTCGGTATCTATCGAAAATTCACTCAATACAATAAAATGAGCCATAGATCAAAATAGGAGGAGAGAAGAAGAAAAGAAGAGAATCTTCTGAAGTGTCTTCATCTGTAGTCTTCAAAAGTAGATCTAGAAAAACCTCGAATAGAGTCTAGGGTGTCTTTGTCTGTAGTCCCTAGTATAAGTGTCCTTATGGTGACCATGTCATCTCACTAAAATGCATGGGTAACCAGCTGCTACATTTGCCAAGTGTATAGAAAAGATCACTAGGTACAAGGATCACATATAAAATTACCTTGGGAGTGTCGGGTACAACCGAGAGTGCACTCTAAGGTATAAAAATTTAAGGCTAAAAAACTCAAATGAAACAGCCTCAAAATTATAATATGACACCACCATTGTGTCCACCATAGAAAATTGATTCCAATGACTATAAATACCCTTATACTTGTGTCTAAATGGGGCCTTCAACTTGCTGGGAAAACAACAGCATGCCTCTCTAGGCAGCACAATAAACAACATCGCTCAATGGCGGCATCACTCTCAGGCGGAATAAAAATAGGCTTAAAATTTCCCTCGCAGGGGAATTACACTTTCTATCAGTCATTTCACTTCCACTCTCATGTGGAAAAAATAGGCCAATTAAGTTTTAAGAAGCAATCAGGCCATACTGTCGGCCACAATGCATGGGCATTCGAAGTGCCATATAATTGATTAAAAAAGAAAATCTCCTTTAAAATTAATAATTTCCATGATATGAAAATTATTTTAAATGCCACTTTTAAAAAACACATTGCTTATTGAACGGTCAAAAAATAAATGCGTTGGGGCAAGCAGATTTTCCTATGGGACAGCAAAGATACAGCCCGTCCATCTATACTTCATCTTCATGTTAAAAAAAAACGTGGCACAAGATCACAACCCGTCCATCTTTGTTTCACGATCAAATGGTGTGGCGGCACCCGCAGTACATGCTCGGAGGCCATACAGGCAACAAAGCGGCACGATGGCGTCGAACGTGGAGCGGTACGTGGCGTTATCCCCAAATGGCTGTAGGCAAAACACTACTTATCAGAATGCCACCACCACAAGCCGGACATCACTGCCACACCGCACCGCCGTGCAGTCCATCAGCTTGCACCGCTCCGATGCCACGCAGGCCCACATCAACAACTCCTAAAACTCTAGCCCATCCAGCACCTACAACTTTCCCATCATGCCCAGAGAAGCAGGTATCATTCCAGTCAAAGAATTGTGTGATAGAATGAGTTGTTCCATGCTAACCTGACCACTGGTAGGCTCTGGTATTGGCCCCAAAAGTCCATTATGAGAAACGTCCATGAATTTTAAGTTTCTTTCAGGAAAGTGGCTTTGAACGAAAAAGACGATGCTTACTTAGCCGGTGAGGCGGTTGGAGTGGAGGTCCAGGATGCCCAGATCTTGTAGGCCTATAATTTCATGGGGAATGGCAAAGGTGAGGGGTTCGATTCTGGTCTCGAGGCCATGTTTGAATTCAAATGCAGTACGCATGTTGCATCGCTTTCTCTGTAGTGACGAAGGCACCGATTTCTCCATAAAGACCTTCCTCAAAAGCGTCGCACGCTCCCTAGATTCCATGCGAGGAGAAGAGCAAAAACATCTCAAATTTGTTACCAGAATCTTGTGCAAATATTACGCAAATTGCAAATGGCAATGCTACATCGTTAAATCTTCGCAGGCATTATGGATAAAAATTGAAGAGTTTCGATACTGTAATCATGCCTCTGTCACTGATGAGCAGCAACTTGATGACGTGATCATAATCGGCACAAGCCCTTGCTAGAGCGATCACCATCTCAAAGGTCAGATTTGCTTATTCCTCCAAGGCCCTTAAACAATCCAACGAAATCTAAACCCTTTACGAGACAAAAAAAACTCAAGTTCGAGTCACCGAGAAGAATATATCTCCAGCAAAAAAATCATGCTCCTCACGGGCAAAATATGGTCCTGGTTGATAAATTGTCAACTTCAACATCTAAAGCTTTTGCTGAATGGCTATTGCCATCCATAATTTGTAGCTGACCTGAAGAAATCTCATTAGAATTCCAGCTACAAAAAAAATTCATGCAGCGTTCCTAGCAACAATGTGGGTAGAACGGGATCTAAAAAAAATATTTGGGGGCAGCCATTAATGTTCAAAAAATCTGGTTTCTGATTCATCCATCAAAGATGAAGAGCATACTCCCTATTTTGAAAAAAAATGGGGGAAAATAAAAAAAAAATTGAAGACAAAATGAGGGGAGGAAGGATTTCCATGAGGGAAATCCCCCTCAAGGGTTTCACAGGCAGGAGAGGGAACCTGCTCTGATACCAAATGTTAGGACTGAAACTGAAGGGATTGATTTTATTGATAAAAATGGTTACAATATATAGGCATAAGCCTATATTCAACACATGACACTTGTCAAGAGAAACTGACAAGTGTCAAGGTGAAGGCATAGTGCACTTTAACTCTAACATTCCCCCTTAAAGTGCACTATCCTAACTAAAGAAGAAACAAAACAAGTCAACATTAGGTAACATTCCCCCTTAATGTTGACTTCTCAAAAACAACCTATCATCCTCGCTTATTGCCGATTTGGTCTAGGCTCGTGCTCTTTGTGCTTGGCTCTCCAACTGTGAATAATGCTAGATTCACTATGTATACATCTCGTTCTGTTGCCTCAGGGTCAACCATTTCCATGGGTCTGTTGCCACTAGGTCAGTCGTCTAAGTGCCTCAGGGTCATCATGGGTGCCTCAGGGTCAGCCACTGCTAGGTCTGTTGCCTCTACAGGTCATCCTTAGAGGATGTTGCCACTCTTAGGTCACTGACTAGATCCACCATGAATATAAAGTTCCTCCTCATGGTGAACTCAATCTAGAAGGTTTCGGTCTCTGCCGAAAATGCACCTAATACAAAGGAAAAACGAGCCATATAAGAGTGTCGGTCTCTGTCGAAAATGCACTCAATACAATAAAATGAGCCATAGATCAAAATAGGAGGAGAGAAGAAGAAAATAAGAGAATCTTCTAAAGTGTCTTCGTCTGTAGTCTTCAGAAGTAGATCCAAAAAAACCTCGGATAGAGTCTAGGGTGTCTTTGTCTGTAGTCCCTAGTATAAGTGTCCTTATGGTGACCATGTCATCTCACCAAAATGCATGGGTAACCAGCCACTGCATTCGCCAAGTGTATAGAAAAGATCACTAGGTACAAGGATCACATATAAAATTACCTTGGGAGTGTCGAGTACAACCGAGAGTGCACTCCAAGGTATAAAACTTTGAGGCTAAAAAACTCAAATGAAACAGCCTCAAAATTACAATATGACACCACCATTGTGTCCATCATGGAAAACTGTTTCCAACGACTATAAATACCCCTATACTTGTGTCTAAATGGGGCCTTCAACTTGCTGGGAAACCCTGTATTTTATTTGAAAGGGGGAACTTAATTTTGGTTAAGTGGGGTACTTTTTATTGTATGGCCACATGGCCTATGTAAATTTCCCTGGAAGGAAACTTTATAATCACACTAAAGAGTGGCTTGGCCTGTTTTTATTCCACATGGAGAGTGGAAGTGGAAGAAGGCCCTCATGGCTTCTTATTGTATTTTTTTTAGAGAGATGTTGAACACATGACCCCTATTTATTTTTGCAACAAGTATAGGGGTATTTATAGTCGTTGGAAACGTTTTTCCGCGACGGACACAATGGTGGTGTCATATTGTAATTTTGAGGCTATTTCCATTGAGTTTTTTAGCCTCAAAGTTTTTCTCCCTTGGAGTGCAATCTCGGTTGAACCCGACACTCCCAAGGTAATTTTATATGTGATCCTTGTTGATTTTATTGATAAAAATGGTTACAATATATAGGCATAAGCCTATATTCAACACATGACACTTATCAAGAGAAACTGACAAGTGTCAAGGTGAAGGCATAGTGCACTTTAACTCTAACAAATACATCCATGCTTTTTATGCTTTCATGGTGTTGTGTAAAAATGTTATTTTAAGCTTTCATGGTGTTGTGAAAAAAAAATCAAAAGGGACAGACTGGTACAATGAAGGGTTAGATGAATTTCCCTAAAGGCAAAACTCTTATTAAGTTGGATCCCTTATTTAAAATTTAGGTTCTCCCCTCATTTGCTTTAGACTTTGTCCTTGGATATTCATCTGCTTTTTACCTTGTGTTTAGGCAAATTGTTATTAATGGAAGGTTTTTACGTTAAAGAAGTGGTCAATGAATGGGGGTTGTTAAAATGATGGTGATATGATACTTTGTGTCACCAAATTGTAATTTTTGGGCACCTGGGACAAGTTTTCTATAGTCTTTCTTTTCAACAACCATCATTGGTGAAGTATGCAGGAAAAACTTAGTTTCAAGATTTAGAGATAACTGGAGTTCTCAATAATCACATGGGCAGTAATTAACCATAGGCAGTTGGATTATCAGTGGAGAAGAGACAAGGGGAGGATATGGTTGATCAGGTTGACTACTCTTCAGATCCAGTGGTAGGAATCTCTATTTTCCCTTTGGAAGAATTTTTGAAAAACAAGTGGAAGTTGGAGAGGGAGTCCTCCTTTTTGGTTGAAGACCCCTCAATTCAAAAAGAAGAGAGGAAGATTGTAGAGGTTTTTTCTTTCTAGAGTCCTCTTCACAGAAGGATTTGTCTCCAACTTCTTACTCTATTAAAAAACTATATTACAGACCATCCTTTTAGTCCATAGTGGACAATCCTCGGCTGGGGAGAGTCCCTGTTCAGAGGACTTGCTCATCAGATTTAAATTTATACTCTAACAACATGCCTACAGAGTTAATACCACACCCTATGGATATGTGCTTTGTTGATGGGGATTTAGGCTTTATGGAAGTGAGGTCCTGGGAGGTTTATTCAAAGAGAAGTTCTCAGGATAATGTTGGAGGAGAGTCTGGAACCTTTGTTGGTACAGGATTCTGTGAAGGAAATATGGATAGAGGGGAGTTGTTAGGTTTTAGTAAGGAGATGCATATTTCAACTACTGTTAACAAAACCTCCACCAAGAAAAGGAAAAAAAGTGTGTTAAGCTCAGAGAGGGACATGTAAATTTGGTCTTAGGTGAAGATATTTTGTTGGACAGAGTTTTGGAAATGGAAGGTAAAACACTAACTAGGAGGTTCTATGGTAGATTATTCTCAAATAAATCACTTACTCAGTGGTTGGAGAGGGTGTGGAGCCCGATTTTGGGATATTCTCCTACTTTTCATGTTTTGGTCAGAGGATGGTTAGCTTTCTCCTTTAGATCGATGGAGGATGCAGATAAAATACTTCAGAGTAGGTGGTATTGGGGTTCTTATGCTCTATCCTTGAAATGGTGGTCTCCATATTTTGATCCGAGAAGGGAGTCAAAAGTGATACAACCCATTTGGATCAAGTTGTCGGGATTGCCTTTGGAGTTGTGGTCTTCTAGGATTCTGATGGAAATTGGTAATTGTTTAGGGACATGGGTGGATACGGATCAAGCATGCTTGAGTGGTTCTTCACGTTCTATTGCTAGAATCCTAGTGGATATGGATCTAAGGGAGGGTCTTCCAGAATCTATAGAGATAGAGATAGGAAAGTGGCATTATGTTCAGATTCTTGACTATGTGAAGATCCCCTTTCATTGTTTACGATGTCATGTTTATGGTCATATGATGGAAGATTATGGTTTAAAATTCTCAGGAAGGGAGTGGAGAAGGAAGCGAGATGAAAATCACACTCTTAGGGTGAGAGTGGATGGATCAGTTAGTAATGTGGAGGGAGACAAAGGAAATCAGGATTGTGGGTCAGGGAACTCCTTGGAAGGCAATGTTGGTTTGGAGGAAGGTCATAACATTATTTTAGAAGATATTCATTTATCAAAGGATTGGGACAGGGGTGTTGGTATGGGGCAGAATAGTGGACAATTTGAAGGTATGTTTGAATCAACTCACTTAAGGGAGGAGGGACCCACTCATGGGCCAAAATATTTTCCTCTACCTCATATCATATCTCTTGGTTCTTTGAACCATTCTTCTAACCCAAAGCAGACTCTTGGGGAAGTGTCATTCATCACCTCTAAGCCCACGACTTTAGAGGATGGTAGTCAAAAGTCCCACATGAAGGGACAAGTACAAGGTAGGAAGACTTACTAAAGTTACCTTCAAGTAGCCCTCCAAACTTTTCTAAAATATCAACACTTTCAAGGACTACTTCCTTCTATCTCATCCTCCCTTGCTAGTGGAGTGAGTTGTAAGGGACCTAATAGATACTTCCTTAGATCTCAAAAATCAGCAATGTTTCTTGAGGAGACTGGAATAGCAGGAGGGCTTAGCCCGGATGTTGGATCCATTCCAACTCTAGGGAGGAAATCAAATATCCAAAGGGCTAAGGACAAAGCTCTAAGGGAGGTTAAGAGTGGAAAACAAAATTCTATTGTAGGGGCACTTAGAGCATGCCATACCCTAGATTTGGTAAATTAATGTTAATCCTTTCTCATAATATTTGAGGTTTGGGTAGTAACTCTAAAAATACTACCCTTCGTAGGTTAGTGCAGTTACATCAACCTGACATTTTGTTGCTTCAAGAGACTATGGGCATAGGTTCAAAAATTGAAGGGCTACTTCATTCCTTTTTAAAAGAGTGGGACTTTCTCTCTTTGGATTCGGAGGGCAGATCTGGAGGACTGGTTTTGGGCTGGAAAAAGAGGGCTTTTCGGCTCATCAATTCTGTTATTTTTTCCTCTGGACTAGGAGTTGATATATTCTCGTTGGAACTGGGGAAATCCTTAGTGGTAGCCAACATCTATGGGCCTTATGAGAACAAAAGGCAGTATTGGGATGCACTCTTAGCAAATGATTTTTTATAGTAGGGGAATATTATAGTAGGGGGTGATTTAAATTTTACTTTGAATAGAGCTGAGGTTTGGGGGACTGCAGCTAGATGTGATCCTCAAGCTGGTTTTTTTAAACATAAATTTGAAGAGGCGGAGTTGGTGGATGTGGAACCTGTAAAAATTATCCCTACTTGGCATAATAATAGGGTGGGAGAGGATTATGTGGCAAAAAGGTTGGATAAATTTTATGTCTTTGGTTCTCTTTTGATGGTTGGTGAGAGAATTAGATCTTGGGTGGATTTAGGAGGTATCTCAGATCATTGTCCTATCCTTCTTCAAGTTGGAAATCCGGATAGGAAACCTCCCAATCCTTTCAAGTTTAATCCAAATTTTGGTTGAAGGATAAGGATTTTCACTCATTGGTTAAAGAAGAATGGAGCCCCTTTGATGCAAATCTGGGAAGTTCAGCATGCTTTCAATTTGCAAGAAGTCTGAGAAAAGTAAAAAATGTTGCTTCAAAGTGGGCTTACAATAAGTCTAGACAACAAAGGCAAGAACTTACTCTTTTAGAGAGGCAAATTGTTGATCTTTATGAGGTAGTGAATGAGGATGGTTTCTCAGAGGAATCCAAAGAAGTCATAAGAGCATTGGAAGAGAAAAAAAGTAATATTTTGTTAGATCAGGAGGCAAAATGGAGGCTTAAGAGTAGAGCTATCTGGATGGATTTAGAGGATGAAAATACTAAATTCTTTCACAATTATGCCAATCATAGGAGGAATATAAATACCATTTGGGAAATGCCCAAAGGTGATGGGTCAAAAGCTAGGTCTTTCATAGACCTTGCAGCTCTTGGCATTAAGCACTTTAAAAATTTGTTTAAAGAACCTGAGAGGTTAAACTTGGTTGAGATTCTAAAATTCACCACTTTCTTCCCTAGCTTTGTTGATAATGCTATAAATGAGATGCTTCTTGAGGGAGTTTCCATAGATGAATTAAAAAAAGTGCTTACTACTTTTCAAAAGAACAAAAGTCCTAGGCCAGATGGTTGGGGGGTTGAGTTCTTCTTGGGTTTCTTTGAGTTGATTGGGGAAGATCTACTAAGAGTGGTGGAAGAAACTAAAGCAACAGGGAAGATTCCAATAGATATCAATTCAACCTTTATTGTTTTGATTCCCAAGAAGGATACTCCTAAATATTATGATGATTTCAGACCTATTTCTTTGTGCAACTGCCTATACAAAATTATCGCCAAAGTCATTGCTTCAAGGATTAAAAGAGTTTTCTCGGACTCCATTTCTAGTGAGCAATTTGGGTTTCTTAATGGGAGGTAGATTCATGATGTTGTGGGAGTGGCTCAAGAAGGCTTGCACACGATAAAGACAAGGAGACTTCCAGCTATCATGGTAAAATTGGACCTTTCCAAAGCTTATGATAGAGTCAACTGGTTGTATTTGAGGATCATGCTTCTTCACATAGGGTTCAATCTCCAAGCAGTTAATTGGATTATGGGATGTGTGACCTCTATGTCCTTTGTTGTACTTATTAATGGCTCAACTTCTAGCTTCTTTTCCATAGAGCATGGTCTCAGACAAGGTTATCCTTTATCTCCTATTTTGTTTCTCCTGGTGGTAGAAGGATTGAGTAGGGCTATCAAGGAAGCTAGAAGATTGGGTTTGATTAAAGGGATCAAAATGGGTACATCACTCTTTTTAACTCACCTCTTATTTGTGGATGATGTGTTGTTGTTATGTGATGGTACTCTCAGGGATGTTAATAAGTTCCAAGAAATCTTAAGGAGCTATTGTATTGCTATTGGTATGGAAGTTAATTTGGAGAAGTCCACCATGTCTTGTCATGGTCTTGCGATCGAAGAGGAAAGTATTTTTCAGAGGATACTTTCCTTTTCTAAGATAGAGCTTCAAGCAGGTATTAAGTATCTAGGGTTCTATTTGAAGCCAAATGACTATGGCATTAGGGATTGGGATTGGCTAGTAGATAAGATAGACAAAAGGATTTCTTTATGGTGCAACAAGTGGTTGTCAATTGGGGGTAGACTAACTCTTGTAAAATATGTATTGGAGGCTATTCCTATCTACTGGCATGGGATGGCTTTCATACCAAAATAGGGTGTTGCTAGAAAAAATCAAAAAAAGATGTTTTAAATTCCTATGGACCGGGAAAAGAGATAAAGTTGGCATAGTCTTAGCAAAATGGAAGCTTATAGCAAAACCTAAGGAAGAGGGAGGCTGGGGTTTAAAGAATATCCACCATTTTGGTAAAGCATTGGCTGCTAGGAGTTTATGGAGACTGATAACACAAGAAAATATTTGGAGCAAAGTCATTAAGACTAAATATATTGAACCTCTTTCAATGGAGGAGTGGATAAGGAAACCAGACAAGTCTATTAGCAAGGCATCCATCTTTTGGAAAGTTGTAGTTTAAGCCTTTCCACTTATAGGTAATTGGCTTGCTTGGAAAGTTGGTAATGGTACTAAGGTGAGAATTGGAGCAGACCCATGGGTTGGATGTGGAAATGAGTATAGACTTCCAGAGGATCTTATACTATCTATGCAATATGTTGGTTTTTGTACTCTCTCTCAGGTAGTGGACCATGAGGCTACTTCTTTGTGGCAACAAGGTTGGAAGAGTGCCCAACAACTTGGTCTAGAAGGAAGGAATGGGGAGTTATGGAATGCCTTTGTGAGAGTACTCTTAACCAGTCATGTTAGGATCAAAATGGATGAGGAGGATGAACTAGTATGGACTAAAAATCCTATGAAGGGTGTTTATTCAGCAAAGATGGGTTATAAAGACATGATTGCTCAAGACAGGTAAGGAGAACATAGTTGGTGGTGGAAACCTATCTGGAAGGTAAGGACACCTTTAAAAACCAAAACCTTTATGTGGTTGGCCCTTAATAATAGAGTCTTAACTTGGGATGTATTAATGAAGAGGGGGTTTCAAGGACCTGGGAGGTGTACTCTATGTCATGTGGAGCCTGAAACTATCAACCATTTATTGGTTGGTTGTGCATTTACTAAGACTATGTGGAAGGAACTAGAGGTAATTATTGGAAGTTCAGGTACTTGGCAAGGGGACACTTTGGAAGAGTGTTTAAAGGAGTGGTTTGACAAGAGTGATCTGAAGTCTTTTAGAGCTCTTCCTTTTGTGGTGGCATGGGGAGTGTGGTTAGCTAGGAATTCAGATATCTTCCAAGATACATTGCTGTCAGCCTTTCAAGTTGCTATCCGGATTCGTTCATTGATTGCTGGCCTTTTGAAACCAAGCTTGCCTAAATGCCCAAGAGTGATCAAAGATGCTAGTGTTAACAAAATAGTTCCTTGGGGATATTTTGATGGGGCTTGTCAAAGTATTCCCCCTTTGTGTGGGGTAGGGGGAATCCTCTATTTTCATGATTCTCATTTCATAAAGTTCAAGGCATGCTTGGGTGTGGGCACCAATAACTATGCTGAATTAATTGCTTTGAAGTTGTTGAAAACTACATTAGATCATAATGTTCAGCAGCTCCAAGTATTGGGAGATTCTCTGGTGGTCATCAATTGGATGAAGGATCAATTCAGAATGGAGAACATAACCTTGTGGCCTATATTAGAATAGGTGAATCTCATAGCAGGTGTTTTCAGCCTCATCACTTACCAACATGTATATAGAGAACACAATTCTCTTGTGGATGCTATGTCAAAGGAAGGATTGTTGTTGGCTCAGGGGAGTTGGGAGTGGAGTGAAATTAAGGATGGTGTGACTATCCATGAGGCAACGATTTCAATTTATGATGAGTACTAAAAATAAATATATAAAAATAATATTAAAATTAATATCAGTGTAGTTTCCTTTTGTTGTATCTTTTGCTTATTGATAGCTGATGCATGACCCATATATTGGGCTTATTTTTCTGTAGGGTACTCTTTTGTTGATGGTGATAGATTCTTAAAAAAATTGATGGGGCAGTTAGGACTGTCTTTGTTACTCTTTGTAAGCCTTGGGCTTCTATACTTTGTAATCTTCTTTTCTCAATTGGAATAGAAATTATGATTTTTTTCATGGAAAAAAAATCAAATTACAAAACTTTAAATTATTCCTTTAATTTCTTCAACCCAAATTTCAAACCTTCATAAAATTCTTTAATAGCAATAATAGAAAATTTCAAATATTAATTCTTATCCCTCCAAAATAAATAGTTTCACTTTTAACCTTAGAAAAATAATAATTATAAGCAACCTTATACCTCCTATCTTGAGCTTAAAAAAAAAATTAAATAAAGTGAATTACCTTCAAACTTGAATGTGGTAATTCTCTTGGTCAATAGTGTTTGACCATATTCTAATTGGTGCTCTCCTTTCTATGCTGCATGTATGGAATATTTGCTATACTTTGGCCTCCTTGGAAATATTGTTCTCTTTCCTCTTTTGTTGATTAATCAACTTCAACATTTACAAAGGTGCTCTAAATTCCACCTTATCCTTGTTGTTGCAACATATTTACAATCCTTGACCCTTTGAATCCCATGTTGTATATAACTTGAATATATCTCTTGCAATACCAAGAGGTGTATCTCCTTACTTCCACCCAATCTTCAATTAATGAACTTACCTACACGTTCTCCTATTTTCAGTGCTTCTCTACAAATTGCTCTCCCACCATGTTATCTTTGGTTCCTTGAAATACGTTATCTTCCTTGCTATGGGTGCTTGAACTGCTTTAACTTGTTGACCTTTCATTGTACACATACCACATGACACTCAAATGCTTCCAATGCTCAAAAATGTTTTCCTTACTCTTATCATGCTTCTATAATGTAGCTTTACTTTTTTTGAAGATGTTATGACATTGAGTGTTTCTATTTGCAAGTGTCTCACTTCCAATGAATATTTTAATGTATCATTTAAGCCCTAACACAAATTGATACCCTAAATGCTTAACACATGTTCATTGCATATAGTGTCTCCTCCAATCCTTAACACTTGCAATTTTCCCTAATTTTTCAAACGGTCTATCAGTTATATGTATGCTCTTTCTCATTCTTTTGCAGAAATGTCTCAGTTACATTCGTTTGGACTCCTTGGATGAAATTATGGTATTGAACCTTCAACTTCGATAGCTTGGATTTACGTTTTTTATGGTGGATTTTCCTTATATGGTGGTGGCTCTTCTTTAGATGGTGGTGGCTCTCTCTTAAGCAATAGTGATGCTTCCTTAGACTGTGGTTGCTCTTCCTTGAGAAGTAGTAGCTCTTCCTTAGACTGTGGTGGATTTTTTGAATGGTGGTGTCTCTCCCTTGAACAAAGGTAGCTCTTCCTTGAGCTATGGTGGTGCTTCACTACTCCAAATAGACACTTTAACTTCACCTTGTACTGTGGCTTCTTAGTGTCTTTAGACACTTAAAAATCTTCTTTACTTTCAACTCTTTCTTGGTCTTCTATTTTCTTAGAAAAATATTTTTGCTCTATTTATTAGACTCTAATAAATCTGCAATTTTTATGAACTAAAAAATAACATTCAATATTAATGTTATTCCCTTCTTATTTCTCCTTTTCAAGTAACATTTAACTTAGATTTTTGTTGTTCTATTTTGCAGATTTAGGATGCTGAAAGCATGACATTCCGGAAATAAAACACTGAGATGCAATAAAAACATAACTAAATTGATGCATAAAATAACACGGATAGAATTAAATTAAAAACAGGAGCACAGCCCTTTTTATTAATGTAATTCCGCTCGGTTACAATGTCTCCTCAGTTACGTGTTCTCGGTTACAACAGATGAACAGTGATCCCCTTTCGCATGCCCACACGTAAAATGGGCGGGCTGTAGTGTTGCCGCCGCTGGTGTAAGTGAGTCTTCAGTTGCTGCTATTCTTCCTGCGTCCAAAGAAACAATCAACTGTTAGTAGCACCTGCGTAAGAAAACAGAACTTTTGACTTTAAAATCCATGAGAAATACATGTAAAGGTTGGTCAAATACGTGAATAAAACAACTCTATGTAACCTCGCAACTTTCACGGAAAACAGCATACATAATCGAAAACAGCATATATCATGGAATCATAGACTGTTTTAATCATATTTGAAGGTAGCATGTATTCTGAAAGCATTAAAACTTGAACTGTGCTTTAATATATTTGAAAGATACATATTTTAAAACATAAACGTGAGCTATTTTAAAACTTCCGCAAACAGCATATATCGCTTTTAACCAAAGCATGCGAGGAAATGCGTAGGATGCCCCAAGCGGGCCGACCCGGTAAAGCTTGATCTCGGCGCCAACCCACTAGGAATGGGCCCGAAATCTCTAAAGCAAGAGTTGTCGTCGAATTGATGGATTAAGGTAATCCAATGTCGGAATTGCAAGTTCAGATGAATACAGTCGTATATTCAGTTTAACAGCAATTCGTTGTCTTAACAAAATGCTTCGCAACTTCTCTATTACGTATCGAGCCAGTTTTTTATAGAGGGTTCGACTTCTGAGAACATTAATGTTCAAAACCATAAATTCGTAGGCGCCGCTCGAATTTGATCCTTATCGGGCAATTATGGGACATGGCTCGCACTGACAGATCGCAGTTATGAGGCGTGGCCTCGGATCGGATATTCTACTAACACCGCTTGTCTCATTAATGTTCATCGTTAAATTCGTCGTTTTACAGACCCGCGGGGTTTCTTCGAGAAGGGACACGTAGAGGGTGCCACATGGCGATCGTTCCTTAGATAGTTGAATGCATGCTTTTGACTGGTGACGTGTCGGCTTGAGGCCCAAAGTGTCGCGATATCGCGACGCTTTGGGCCGGCTTTAGGTCGGGGCCCAAAGTGTCGCGATATCGCGACGCTTTGGGCCGGCTTTGGCTCGGGGCACAAAGTGTCGCGATATCGCGACGCTTTGGGCCCGCTGTGGGTCGGGGCCCAAAGTGTCGCGATATCGCGACGCTTTGGGCCCGCTTGGGGTCGGGGCCCAAAGTGTCGCGATATCGTGACGCTTTGGGCCCGCTGGCGGGGGCCCAAAGTGTCGCGATATCGCGACGCTTTGGGCCCGCTTTGGGTCGGGGCCCAAAGTGTCGTGATATCGCGACACTTTGGCCAGGGCTTGGTTTTTGACAAAAGGCTTGGCTTGAAGAAGGCTAAGAAGGCTTTGAAGTTTGTTAAAGGCTCTAGAACGACCGACTTTGCTCTGCTCATTTTCCGATCTTCCGAACTGCTGTGTGAGTGGTTAAGACCACTATTTGACCTCTAAGGGCTGCCCTAAAAGCTGTGATATCAATGTGATCAATGTTTGTAATCACTTAATCGAAATGGTGCTATTTTGGTGTCTACAGATGCAAATACTACCAACTGCTTTTGCTTGAAGACTTCTTTTTCAACTTCCTTCCTCAGATTTTAATAAATCTGGTATGGTTCTCTCAAATACTTAATGTAGACTGGTTTTAATACTTTAATAATAAAATTATGTAGCACCAAAAATGCATACCTTTTTTATCTCCTTTTACAACTAGTTTCTTTGGTGATTGATTCACTCTTTTGCTATCTTGGTATTGTAAGTTTTGCACCTTTAATTTCTTGTGCTTTGCTACTTCAAAACCTACCAATTTTGCAGCTCTAATTGCTTCTCAAATACCTACTTTCTTACTCCCCAAAAACTCTTTCAAATCTACCTTGAAGTTCTCTAAAATCGTAGCTCTTTCTCTCCTTCTAATGTTGTCCACAAATATGATTTTATGGCTTCAAATATCCTCCAAATCTATTATCTCAAACTCTAAAACTTGCATCTATTAGTGCTTCCCAAATGCTGTCCAAAAATTTTGCATTTTTACAGTGAATTCCTCCTTGGTTTTGTTGTCCAAATCTGCAACGAAAATCTCCAAAGTGTTACCTTCTTTTACTATCAAGTTCTCCTTCAATCTCCTGTTCAAGGGCACTTCAAAATCTACCCAAATATTTTATAAATCATAGCTATATACCTCCTTCAATGTTGTGGTAATAATCCAACATGTCTATTAAATTAAAACAAAGGGCTTAATATAGGCCCAAAATTACAACAAGTCGACAAACCTAATCTAGAAGTCGGTAAACCTAATCTAGAAGTCGATAAACTAAAAGTCGACAAACCTAAAACTATGTGAGAACCAAGTCTCACCTATAATATTAAATAATTTATTTAAAAGTGGACTAAGCCCTAAGACCTAGCCTAACCCTAGTCTCTTATTTGATGCCCTCATCATACCTCCCCACAAAGGAAGCATTGGACTCCAATGATTGTACAATAGTAGTGGGTGAAGAGTGAAGAACCTGATCTGGAGGGAGCAAAAGTGGAAAATCAAGTGTCGAATGAGTAGGGGTACTGATTATGTTAATAAGTCCAAGATATGTTGATGCTGGAAGGCCTCGCCTGGTCATGACTAGAGGTCCAACTTGAGTGAAAGCCTGTGGATGAGGTGGAGGATGATTCTCCTGTGGCAGCGGTTGTAAGGTCTGCTTCAAATCAAGAACCTGGTGCATGGTAGAAGTAAGAGGAGGAGCAACTGGAGCAATAGTAAGAGGTACTAAAAAAGAAGGATGAGCCTCCTTGTGTGTGACTATATCTAGGGTGTCCTTGGCTTGCAGAAGACCAATGATGTATGGCATGGATCTGCATAACTGTATGTGGGCTTGTGGAAGAGATGAGAAACTTTTTGTTCTTATGATGCAATGTATAGGAATTGTTATAAGAATCATATTGAGCCCGTTTGTCAAATTGATAGGGTTTTCCAAGAATGATATCACAACAATCAATTGGAGTCACATCACAAGTGACTTTGTCCACATAGCGTAGCCCAAATACAAAGGACATAGTGCATGTTTTGGTAATCATGAAGGAGGTACCCACATCATTCCATGCAAGTGAGTATGGGTGAGGATGGGGTTGTACAGGAAGCTTCAACTGATCAATGGAAATTAAGTTTGTTTGGAAGCCATTATCAATTATGCAATCTATAAAGTATTTATGCTTTAAGTGGGCAAATGTGACAAACAAATGGTCACGACCTCTTTCAATCATGTTGTGTGTCAACAAAGTATGATTGTTAAGCCCTCAAAGATCTAGATAAGGGTGATGTTCTCTCGTAGCATCAATAGGCCCTTCTTGTGTTTCCTCTGGTTGAGCTTCTACAATAAGATTCTTCTTCTTCCTAAAACACTCAGATTCTATATGACCTTTCTTCTTACAATAATCACAAAATTTCTTAGGATCAAAAGAAGGAGTAGAAGAAGTGTTAGAAGAATGGGAAGAATAAGAGGAATAAGAGGGAGAAGTCTTCTTCTGTTGTTGTGGAGATTGCTTTTGTTTGGAAGCTTTGGTGGAGTCAGAGGAGCGAGATCCACCTGATTGAGTAGTAAGCTTCTCCTTCGCAAGTTGTGCTTGATTGTACATAGCATTCAAATCTATGATAGGAGTATATTTCAACTCCCTAAAAAGTGGTTCCTACAATCCACTCTTGAATTTGGTGATTAGCTTAGCAGTAGAGTCCTGAATACCATTCAAAATTCTCAATTTGTTGAATAGGCCGATGTAGTTTTGGACATTCATGTTGTAGCCCTGCCTCAATCGAAGCCATCGAAATTCAAGATCTTCTGCATAGTTTGAAGGATAAAAAGTGTCTATCAAAGTCTTCACCAAATCATCCCAATTGTCAATTGGATTCTGATTGCTTAGGCGGTCTGTGATCAAAACTTTGGCTATGCCAGAAAGTTTTAAAAGAGCAAAGGAAACTTGTTCATCTTTTGGTATTTTGTTGTAGGTAAACCATGTGTCCATGTCGAGGATCCAACTGTTTAGAACCTCGGGATCACATGAGCCATCATAAATTTTGACCTCGCATTTTGCTTTCACACGAAGGTCGAGGGCTTGATTGGGACCACTATAAGAAGCAATATTATCAACGTTATCATCCAATGTACTAATGACTGTTGTGATTACAACCATTTGTTGTGCCAAATCCTGAGCCATTTGTCCTCGGGTGTATGCCAAGAGGGCGACAAAAGAGAGGTTACAAAAATGCTAAGGGGTTACAAAGCAGTGCTATTTGCCCAATTAATTGCAAAAACTATAATAGTTTAATGCAATTTTACAATGGTGGGCAAAAATAAAATAGCACAAATTCCCCCTTTACAAAAATAATAGTTCCCCCCTTATGCAAAATTTCAAATCATTGTATCCCCCATTACAATAATTTTATAGCAAAATTTTGTTTTTAACTAGTCAACAAGAGTTGACTTTTTGCAAGTCAACTAACTGCCAAGTCATCTTCGGAAGGACCACATGCAAATACCTTTGGAAAATGTGTTGCCACCAACTATGCTTTGCGGCAAAGTTTAGCCAGTGCACATGTTAGGCCAGTGAGCGTTGGCTTCCTTATTACAAGGGTGTTAAACCCTTTAAAGGGTAATTAACTCTCCCCACAAGGAATGGTTGATACCACTATTGTGGTAATAATCCAACATGTCTATTAATTGAAAACAAAGGGCTTAATATAGGTCCAAAATTACAACAAGTTGGTAAATCTAATCTAGAAGTCGACAAACCTAATCTAGAAGTCGACAAACTAAAAGTCAACAAACCTAAAACTATGTGAGCACCAAGTCTCACCTATAATATTAAATAATTTATTTAAAAGTGGACTAAGCCCTCATCATTCAATCTATTCTTCTGCAACCCTTCAATTCCTACCTTGAAAATCAACAATCTTCTCCTTTTCAAATCAACCTTCAAAAATATTATGGTTGTCCTTAAACTTCTCAAAACTATGGCCTCTTCAATATTCCCTTCTCCTTCAATATTCTTGTAAATTTTTTTACTTCAAATCTTATCTCCTCCGTTGTATTCTTCCTCAAGAATATGAATTTCATGAGATATTCAAAAAACCTTCTCTAAAATTTGGCAAAATTCTTGCAAAATACTTCTTCCTCTTGGGATTATTTTCAAATGTCGATAATTGTCCCAAATCCTTCTTATCAAAAATTTCTCCTTGATTAGCTTTCTCATTTCTCTAGTTTTCTCCAGTGGTCACTTCTCCAATTCTGCAATAAGACTCTCTCTAGCCTTCTTCTCCTTCTCCTTGCTTAGCTTGCTCCTTCCTCTAACTTTCTCCAATGACCACTTTTCAAATTCTGCAATAAGGCTTTCTCTAGCTTTTTTCTCCTTCTCCAAATTCTCTTGAGACCTCTTCTCTTGGGTCTTCTAATTCTGCAACTTCTCAATTCTTCTCCTCAAAGCTTCAATGAGATCTATCCTTGATCTCCTAGATCCCCAAAATCTGCTAGTTTTTAATTCTACAATAGGACCTTTCCTTAGTCCTTCTCAATATTTAATCTTTAATCTTCAGTCTCCAATATTTAAAATTTAGAAGTTTTTCAATGTGACCTCTTTCAGGTCTCTTCAACTTCTTCAATATGCAGTATTCATTCTCTAGCCTTCAATATTCAATCTCCTATGAGACATCCTTGGTTCTTCTTAATCTTCTTCCTTCAATATTCAAAGGGTCCTTTCTTGGACCTCTTCAAAGTCTATTTTTTTGTTGCAACTCAAAACTAATCCCTGCATGAGGAAAACACATAGACTTTCAGGAAATTGAAGGTGAAATTATTCTCTATCTATTGTAGAAAGCTTCTCAACTTCTACGAACTAATTTTTTGCAACAAAAATCTTAGACAAAATACATTCAAATTTCTAATATTATAAAAGCAATAAACTTCACTACATATTCTCAAAACTAGTGGAAAGAATTCTATGTTGAGTCCTAGTCTTCACGAGTTCTTCTTCAACCCTATGGAAAGACTCTAGCCAGCTTGTAATTTGGAATCTCCTTCAATTTATTAAACTCTCCAATAGGACCTCCTTCGAGGGTCTCTTAATCTCCTCAATGTCAAGGTCTATCGTTAAGACCTGTAATCTTCTTCTATTTTGAAAATTGTTCTTGGAATAGGTAAATCTCCAAACTTCCATGGTTTTCCTTTCTAGAGGTAATTCCTTTAACTTCATTGGTTTCTCCTTAACCAGTGTAAATATCCTTTGCAAATTTAAAACCTATGCAAATCAAAACCTTATTGTGGCTTTAATACCACTGTTAACTTTTAAAGCTAAATAGTTAAGATAAAATTAACCAAAAGATCATAATAAAGTTGCAATATGGAATTGATAATGGCAATATTCTAAAAGTATAAAACTCAAAAATAACTTCAACTATAACTCATAAAATTGTCATTAATAAATGCTCACGAAAATAGTATCTCTATTGAATCAAGATCTCAAGTATCCATACTTTCATATTACAAAACATGTCATGTCCTATACATATAGGATGTAAAGTGACTCTTCATATGGAGCACTCTTGGCCTTCACTCTTCTAGAGACTCTTTAACTTCCTATTCTATGGACTCATGTGCACATGGACAACTATGCACATTTACACTACCAAAATACTTTGCGCACTTTAATAGTACTTGTGCATTTATTACATTACATAAAGTAAATATTCAAACTCTAAACTAAGACACCCTTTCCTAATCTAAATATGTACCAAATGTGGTACATTAGCATAATAAAGTAAATATTCAAACTCTAAACTAAGACACCCTTTCCTAAACTAAATATGTACCAAATGTGGTACATTAGCATGTACCAAATAATGTAATATATTATAGAAGGCTACTATTTTTAGCTATTACGCACAACTTCTTTTGCGTGACCATCGAGTTATTCCAGACACGTGTTGTTTTACAAGGGAGAACAATAAGCATTCCATTCTAGGCTTTAGTGTATATTGTGCATTATCTTGGAAACAACAGATTTTATTGATGCTCATAATTTTGGACTAAAATTACAATCTTAACAATGCGCACACAAATATCTCTTCTACTATTACCGTTGTTTCTACTCCATATATTTAATTTCTTTTTTTATGAAGCATTTTACAATGTAAAGAATGCCTTGGTCCCCACCTCACTCCACCCAAAATTGAAGATAGTTGGCTTAATCGTTGAAGAGGTGCAGGTAAAATTCATACTTTTAATTCAAATTTTCAATAAATTTATTAAATTTACACTTGAATGCAAAAAAGAGCAACCTCATCTTCTTATAGAAGAGAGGCTGCAATTAGAGGACTTCTCCTAGAGGCTAGTGGAGATTCTAAGATACAATCATCACAACCTCTAATAATAAGATTTGTGAAACACATTAGGTCTTCTACATCTTCTCTTGTTCGTGCAACCGCCTCTTTAGTTTCACATCAAGAGCCCATTGATGTTGAGGAAGTTAGCCAACCCATTACAGGTAATGTTACTCTTTTCGTAGTTGGTTGTGTAATTTATTTATTTTTACTTAATTTTAGTTGCCTTTATCTTATTTTTTAAATGTATTTAGGGAAACATCACAAACATACTAGAGAACAACCAGCCCAATTAGAACATGAGGTCACATCAACATTTGGTATGGGCAATTATATCTAATTAATCGATAAATAGTATACTTATATTTTATTTTTTTATCATTTTATTTCAATATTTTCTAATAAATTTATTCTAATTTTTATAGGTTCCTTAACTCAACAACATCATCAAAGATAACAAAGGATGCCACCACCACTTCCACAATGACAACATCGCACACACATTTCTCAACAACCGATCGAATCAGCATTCAATATGCATAATTAAAGTTACTTAATTGTTATATAGTACATTGTTATTTTTCATCATTTTATTTTAATATTTTATATTCTACTTTTTTTGTAGGGGTCTTAGGTCAATCACAATGATCGAGAAATAAAATGATGCCACCACTGTCTCCCCCAAGATAATAGTTGATGAGGGGTCAACAAAGAATACGTGGAAAGCAATTATTTGCTTCGAGTGTAGGAGGCCATACTCAAACCATTTCAAACTTTTTGAATTTTTTATTCAAAAATATTTCCACTATTATGCATGACTTTTATGAGTTGGATAATCCTCCCGTAGATGAGGATTATCTTTTACAAGGTAATATTCCTGAGAGTATACTTCAAACTAAAGTATGATCAACAAGAGGAAGAGCAACCACTGCTCACAGCTCCTCTCCCCCCATCAAACCGGTGACCCTGCTTCTCTTACAGAAGATGAAAAATTAAACTTTTCAGAATATGTTTTATTAGCAGATAATTTGGAAGCCACAATAAAAGATAGTGTGCTTCAAGATATTGAAGAACTGAAAGACTGGGAGTATTGGGCAAAAATTCTAATTAAAGAAATTAATGCTCGTTACAAAAAAGTTTCAAGAAGAGAATATTTTTTCATTGGTTGAGCAACAACCTGAAAAGCTTGATGCTTTATTACATTAAGCAAAATCAGGAAATGTAAAGACCACTCATGTTTACAATGATGAAATTTTAGATATCCTTTTGAATAGGTTGGAGCTTCTAAATGCTGAAGCCCAAGTGTATTTCAATAAATGGAGAAGTGGCAAAGGCTACCAAAGTAGTTGCAAAGGTAATTCATCAATATATTTTTTAATCAATTTATTTTTTTCATACATTTAGCCCTTTATTAACTAACATATTTTAAATTTTCTGCTATGCAATCAAATTTTGATAATGTGAAGAATCATATGGAAAGCCTGAAGGTTTTTTTGGTCATGGCAAAAGAGAGTCTAGAAAATACTATCAAATTTAAAGAATGATTATTTTGCACCATCAAAGAGAATAATGCCCTCAGGAGAATAATCAATAAACATAATATGTATCCAAACATTTTACTTGAGGAACATGAGAAAGAAACACTTTGAAGTTCCAAAGAAGATCCAACTATAGAGGAAAGGGCATTGATTGCAAGTTTGACGAATGCAGAGGAGAACCTGAGGAGAGTTGGTGTCCTACAAGGATAAAATTTTGAAATAGGGCATGAAGAAAGTCTTATTGATCCTACATTAGAGGCATCATCTGGGTAAGGGCATGAGGAAACACCTTAATCAGGTCCTGAAATTGAATAGTATCAAAATGGAAGCAAAGTTCACTAGTTTTGTCAAATCATATAACAATAGTATTAAAGTGGACACACAATTCACTAGTTTTGTAATAAAAAATTATTCCAAATAAATAAAAAATATTTTCTAAATGTGTCTGATATTTTTAAACCATTGTTTTGTTTTATTAAATATTTGCAGAGATTTACATTTGCTTGCTATTGGAACTATGGAAATTTAGAAAACAAAAGTTTGAAAACGATGAAAATGATGCAATTATCTTACTTAGGTGTTGATAAAATAAAATCCAATTTCTATATGTTTAATGTATTTGTGCTATAGGATTCTTTAAATTTAGCACAAACAAATGTGTCATTAAGAAGTTTAAGTTTTATTTTATTATCAATAAGTCATCCAATGTTTAAAATATTCAATGAAGCAAAGCAAAACTATCATATAAAACATAAAATTTTATGAACAAAGGGTATGATATCAAATAAAAAAATTCATTAATTCGAAAAACTCATCAATCCAAAGAAAAATTCATAATCTTGAACAAAGGGTATGACATTATATAAAAAACTCTTCAATCCAAAGAAACTTTTTTTATCTTGATTCTCAACATCAAGATTATAAAAATTCATAATACTGATTCATCAATGCGTATTGGCAAAAGCCTAATAAAATCATGCAATATGTTAAAAACTCATCTATCCAAAAAAAATCATAATCCTAAAGACATATGTTTGCAAAAATATGCAAATATTACAATGGAGGAAGTTGAAACAAACACTTCCCATCCTGTCGTAAATCATTTGTATGCATAGTTGATTTTGTATCTCAACAATCTGATCACTGCAGTTTTTCATTTCCCTCATTATCATCAATATTAGTGATACTTCTTTTGTCTACTATAGATTTCCAGTATGCGAAAGCTCTCTCATAAGAATATTTGTCCACCTCATAAGATAAGATATATTCTCAAGCAATTTTCTAAATTTTTTATATAATTTATTACGAGATTTCACAAAAGACAATGTAAAACTTACGACTGCAATATCTCTCATGGGTTTATTTTCTTTCATCCTTGACTATATATTTATAAAATTAATTACGTAAAATTTTCAAATAAATATATATAAGTTTTTATGAGAAGTCTCTATCCTTCATATTAAATGAATTTTGAACCTTGAACTTTAAACCTTTAAAAAAAAAATCAAAATCATTACTTCTACAATAAACTTGCAACTATAAAACTAATTTTCATCTAAAAATAATTTATATATTTAATTACTTTTGTTGTTTATTTAAACCAATTGAAAATTTTTCATTGCAAACTGTTTACTCTAGAGATGATGGTTTCAAACTTGCTGGCAGGGCTCATTTTAAATATATTATTGTTAATATAGGGGTGTATCTAGAGATGATGGTTTCAAACCTGTTGGCAGGTCTCCATTTTAAATATGTTTTTGTTAACATAAAAATGTGAAATTTATGGAATGTTTTTTTAATGTAATTAAAAACTTTGTTCTATTATAGTGGAAGAGTTTTCGATTCACTTTTTAGAGATTAAGGTTTAAACTATATGAATGTGGTGTGTGAGTGAGTTTGTGTAAAAAAAAAAAAAAAAACTACTATATAAAAGAGATGATTTTTTTTAAGGGAATCTTTATAATTTTTAGGTCATTTTGTTTCATATAATCCTTATAGGACACTCTAGTGGTAAGGTTTTGGGTTCTTTTTCGAGAAATCTAGAATCAAACTTGGATGTGGTATGTGAGCGAGCTTGTGTAAAAACAAAAAAAAAAAAAAAAAAAAACTACTTTGTCTTATATATAAATGAAATAATTTTTTTAAGAGAACCTTCATAATCTTTAGACCTTTTTGTCTTGTACACCCTCGTGATAAAGTTTTAGGCTCCCTTTCAGAAAAGCCAAATTCAAATTATAAATATCACAATTAAAAAATAATAAAAAAATCTTCTTTAAACATTTATAATTCCTACGCATTTAAATAAAAACAAAGTGAACAGACAGAATGAAATTAAAACAACTACGGATAAACACTGAACTCGAATGACCTGTCCCTCCTTGTGTATTAATTATACTATACATCTACTTCTAAAAAAGCATTGTGCACGTGGATATAAACTACCATGGTTAGTGGCCCACACTTCACCCGTTGCGAAGGTCCACGTGACTTTCTTACGTTCCAAGCCATGCATAGTACCCACTAGTCAATGTCTAGAAGGGAAGCGTAAATTATCTTATGGAATACGCTTCTAAATAAAAACAATATTTTTTTTATATGCTACCAACAAAAAGAGAAATCTGACTTTACAGTAGACAACAATTTGCTTTTTTTGGTACACCCCAACCTTTGTTTATTTGCACATATATAGTTTGATGGAGATAAATATCTTAAATTTGCGCATGGGTTATATTGGGGTATATAATAATAAAATAGTTTGTAATTATTGTAATGTTTTAATTAAGTTTTTTTAAAGCGTACTTTTAAAAGATATATATTAATTTAATTTTATATATTTGAAATAAAAAAAATTTATATTAGGATTATTTTATTTTTTATGTTTTGATTTGGTTAGTATGATAAACTTTTACGACTAACGTATCAGGGTTGAGCAGTCTCCTCCCAACCATGATCCCTTGTATAAGGGCAGGGTTGAACAGTCTCCTCCCAACCATGATCCGTTATACGAAAAGCTATGCTTATCAATAGAGAATTTAACACACACCCACTCCCTCACACACTTGCCCACGTTGCGGTTTGAACCTCGGTTTGAACCTTGGACCTCCCGAAAAAGAGCCAAAGTCTAAATCGTGTGTTGTTCTCTCCGGGACTAAAATCTTTATTAAGGAAAATCGTTTCCCGTATGCCTAGGGTCAAAAATTGCCGTTCCACGAGGCCTGTTCCATCTGAGTGTACCCCTTAGACTAGTCGAAGGGATTTTTTTATATTGATGCAAGACGCCAAGCTTGAACCCTAGACCTCCTTTGGAGGATTGGAGGAACTTGCCAATGAAGTACCTAGTGCAGATAAAACCTTTGTTAAAAATAATCGTTTCCTATATCCTTGGGGGCCAAGAATTTCCATTCCACGGGGTTTGTTCCATCCGGGTGAACCCTTAGGCTAGCCGAAGTTTTTTTTTGTATGTGGTGCAGACCGCCAAGCTTGAACCCTGGACCTCTTTTAGAGGATTAGGGGAACTTGCCAGTGAGGTACCTGGTGCAGATAAAACCTTTGTTAAAGAAAACCATTCCTTGTATCCTTGGGGGTTAAGACTTTCCATTCCATGGGGTTTGTTCCATCCGGGTGAACCCTTAGGCTAGTCGAAGTTTTTTTTGTATGTGGTGCAAACCACCAAGCTTGAACCCTGGACCTCTTTTAGAGGATTGGGGGAACTTGCCAGTGAGGTACCTGGTGCGACTAAAACCTTTGTTAAAGAAAATCATTCCTTGTATCCTTGGGGATCAGGACTTTCCATTCCATGGGGTCTGTTCCATCTGGGTGAACCCTTAGGCTAGCCGAAGTGTTTTTTGTATGTGGTGCAGACTGCTAAGCTTGAACCTTGGACCTCTTTTAGAGGATTGGGGGAACTTGCTAGTGAGGTACCTGGTGCAGATAAAACCTTTGTTAAAGAAAACCATTCCTTGTATTCTTGGGGGTTAGGACTTTCCATTCCATGGGGTCTGTCCCATCTGGGTGAACCCTTAGGTTAGTCGAGGATTTTTTGTATCCGATGTAGGCTGTCAGGCTTGAACCTTGGACCTCTTTTAAAGAATTGGGAGAACTTTCCAGTGAGGTAGCGGGTGCGCATTTTAAAAATTTTATGGTTAATATGATAAACCCCTACGACCGATGCATAGGGTTGAGCAATCCCCTCCCAACCATGACCCCTCGTAAGGCCAAGAGCTACACTTGTCAATAGGGGAATAACACAACCATTTAGGTATCAACAGGGTGGGCACAAGGGGAATGGAGCCTTGTTGGCCTCTACCAACACATAGGACATTCCAAACTGCACCTTATATTTGCAGGGTGGACTTGCCTCTACCAACACATAGGACATTCCAAACTACACCTTATATCTGCAGGGTGGACGCAGGGAAAATGGAACCTGGGTCGACCTCTCTACCAACACCCAAGACTTTCACCAACTGTCGGCCTCTCTACCAGCACCCAAGACTTTCACCAACTGCACTACACAAAC